>JAMXBC010000007.1:0-1200000 GCA_024138005.1 Lumnitzera racemosa | reverse complement strand
AAGTTATCATCATTAGCCACATATTAAACATGTAGCAGGACTACTGGGGAAAATATATATATATATATATATATATATATAGCAGGACAACAGTTTTAACTATTAATATGTATAGACATACTGGAATATGATTTTGAGTTCTAAAAATGGTTTAAGGTCGTTTCCGTAAGTTATCATCATTAGGCATATGTTAAACATGTAGTAGGACATTAGTTAAACTGTAAACATGTATTGCTCTAAACTAAAAGGAATCAATAGTTATGTAAATAAATAATTTAACTATAGCGTTCACTACTTTAACCATATAAATTAATATGATTTTTCTCTCATAATAATTAATGTGGGACTATAATCAGGTAGGATATCATAACGTTCTAACTTTTCCTAAACATACGACATCCTTGTTACAAAAATCTTTCAAATGGACTACTCTTCTACTCTTTTCAATGTACAATAGTTTTATTCATACCACTATCAATATATAAGTTATTTCGAAAGTATGATGGGGTTACACATTGAAAATACTATTTGTCCTTCTCATATCTCTTTACTAAATTAAGTCAAAATAGTTCTTGAATCGGTTGACTCTCGTACTAATTAAAACGCTTTGACCTAAAATTAGCTAATAGTCATTCAACAAGTATTAATGTACTTAATTCAATCACTTAGTCCAAAAGGATTATTAGTGTTTGTTTATTTTACTATCGACTATTTTTTGTCTATGCATTAGATATAACGAGATGGATTAGATAACGTGAAAATAGATAAGGAAATCAATATAGGAGGATTTGATGGTACGGTAGTTTCTCTCTTTTTCAATGGGTTGTTTGTATTGGATAAAAATTAGAATGATATTTGTAAATTAGATTTTTATATATTTTTAGTAGTTGTTTATGTACTTGATAAAATATTAGTTGTAAATTTTCAATGTAAAACTATACCTAAATACTAAGGAAAACTATAAAAATATGACATGTATTATATAATTTTTGCAAACGAATAACCTGTATTTCTTTCCCTTTTCCGACGAACATGCTAATTAATGATACATGTTTGCTTCTCATCATTATCCACGATGAAATAGTGTACGTACTTATAAAACCCTACTATCATTTTATGTAATCCAACAAACACGTCATCCTTAGAATTGGAGTTATTTTTAAGGTTTGCAAAAATTCATTGCTTTTAGCAAAGAAATTTCAACAATTTTTTTCATTCCAGTTACAAAGGATATGGGATTCCGTTTTGTGCTAAGTCCCTAATATTATTGGATCCGATGCAAAGATGCTTCATCAATGAAGTTTATTTATTTATTGATGGGCCCTAAGTGGCTGGGTGGGGCTTGAAGCTGGGCCCAGGTTTAGAACCCCAGCGCCTATGTTTGTTTAGTGGATAGCACTTTAAATGAAAAAGTCGAACCAAACCGAATTTATGATTGATTTGATTTTGATTAGAGAAATTTTCTAAATCTAAATACTTCTTTTGGTTTTGGTTTGGATATTTTCTGAGCCAATAAATTCAAATCGAACGGAAATACTATGAGTTATGTACATTAGTGTATCTACGTAAAAGGATTCATATAACAATTACGGATATATTACCTAATATGATTCATGACCATGCAATTCATATATAACATGTAAATAACCATATAATACAAAAATACTGCATAATACAATTTATAAGTATAACTACATGATTAGTAATATCTAAATCTATGAAACAGATGATATCGTTCAAATAGATCATGTGTAATTATGTAACATTAATATGAGCCTTATAACTATTATGTTTCAATAGATATGATAAGTGGGATAATTACATTGAAAGTCATCTGTCTTTGTGGAAAAATTCAATTAATTCTTCTATATTTTAATGAGAGAGAGAGAGAGAGGATCATTAAGACTGATGCATAATTGTTTTGCCATTCAGTTTATGTATTTTCTAGTTTTAGTTTTTTTACTTTTATCTAATGGTAAAATAGTAAGATATGGTATAAGATACATTTTTCAATTTTTTTTTTGGGTAACTGAAATGTTTATATGTTTAAACACTCAATCTTTAAGCGAGGGCAACTAAATGCACATAATCATATATAATCGCTAGAGGCCCTCTAACTTG
Source organism: Lumnitzera racemosa (assembly GCA_024138005.1). NCBI lineage: Eukaryota > Viridiplantae > Streptophyta > Magnoliopsida > Myrtales > Combretaceae > Lumnitzera > Lumnitzera racemosa. The sequence goes on along the minus strand of JAMXBC010000007.1, from coordinate 1,197,879 downwards.
AGCTCAAGCACAAGGATTTAAGATCTTAGTAAAATGTATTCTCCTTTCTCGAGGTAGAAAGAATGAATTGTGATGAAAATGGAAATAGAATTTTAATTTAATTATTTGGTTGCTAAGCCACTAATGAGCTTAGACTTGGTTTTTTCGAGGAGGTAAAGTAATAACTATCTCATTGTGTAAACCATCCTAAAACAAAAGTTAACATCTTAAATTTCATTCATTTTGTGCATTTTTTATTTTTTATTCATTTCTATCTAAGGTCAAAATAGTAATACAGTTTGAGCGCATGTCTGAAAAAAGATAAAAGTGTTTAAATGCTCAATCTTAAAGTGAGAATGACTAAACATAGACAAAGCAAATATAAAAGGTATATTCACAATTTACTAAAATTTAACTAAGCTCTTTATATTTTAAGTGGGCTATATGTGTCCTTTATATTTATTTTGTCATATCATTTAAGACTTCCATTTATCTTTTATAATATATAGTAGTTTTTGTTTTTCATATTCCAATTTTTTTTTTAAGCATCACATTTGTTTATACTGTCAAATACTAAATATCCTATTAATTTAGTCGGTTTTTAACTAAGACCATGTCAATCTCTTATTAAATTGCTATAAAACACATGTTGATGCAACTAAAAATTAGTAAATTTTAGCTCAAAAGTCCCTTCGAGTTTAGTTTTAGTCATTAAGCATAATGTCGAGCCTGAATTTTCGATTTTTTTTCCTTTTCATTTGATTTTCCATTTTTTAATTAATACTAAACTCTAACCCATTTAGTATTAATCATCGACTAGAAAAACTGGAAAATTCCAATTCTTTTAGAAAAAACTTTTAGAGTTGTTACCTGACCGGAGTTAGGAAAAAATAGAAATCATAATCAATTAGGTAGATTGACTACGATTTAACTATCGATTTTTTATTTCAATTTAAATACAAACTAAAAGATTACAAATTCTGGGGCTAACCTATTAAACTCTAACAGTACTACTATTTATTTTTAGAAATTAGATTTATTCTTCTAAATTGTCCTTTTCTAATATTTTTAAGAAAAATAAAAACCAAAAGAAAATAAAAAAAAAAACTAAGTTTCTATAGATTTTATCTTCACTCCAAAAGTGTCTATGTACCCACTAGTCGGAATCAAACGACTGTAGTTCTTTCCGAAAATTTTAATATATTGGTTTATTTTAATTTTTGAAAATTGACCGACTTTATGTTGTTAACTGATTCAGTTTATTCAAATAAAAACTAAAGGTTCCTAACTCTCAAAGTTTTTTCATTTTTATAAAAAAGCTCTCTAAAAGTCCCATATTTTTTAAAAAGGATTTTTTTTAGTTAAAAAAAAAACAACTTTCAATGTGATGAATCCTTAAAAAAAACAAACTAATCCTAACAATTTTTAAACTAATACACACACGAACACATACATATATATATATGTAGATATTACCATTATTAAACAATTATCTACCTAAATAAAAAAAAAACATAATATTATATATATATATATATAAAGGAACTAATACCAAAAACAACCTAACTACTTATAACTAATTAAGGATCTAATATAATATAATATAATTAAAAAAATTGAAAAAACTGTGTGGATAATGCCAGTGTTGTGTTTGTGCAGTCAGTAGTGTATTGTGAAGAATTGTCTATATGGGGCTACTGCTGTGTAAGAAGGGGTTGGTGTTGCTGTTCAGGGGATGGTGTCCGAGTATACAGCAGTGATAATGCGTAGGCTATGGACTAAAAATAATGCAATGGCAAAGGATAGTATGTGAAGTGATGCATGCAGTCGTATGTAGAAGTTTGCTATAGAAGTCAATTGTATAAAATAATAGTTGATGGGATGCCTCAACAAAGATAGTAGGTAGGAAAAAGCTTGACGCACAGAATGATCATTCATTTACCATAAGAGTCTATTACAGTAAAAAATAATTGAAAATTATAATGCCAAGATTAATAAAGAACGCCACAAACTGCAATCTCTAATAAAAGCTAAATTGCATTTCAAATAATCAATATATATACAAAATTTGTTATGACTGAATGTTAATGTCAATACAATGGTTAAAAAAAAATAGAGAAAACATATCTACAATTGCCTACACCATGTGAAGGTCCCAATGGCATGGGATAGGAGTGAATGCCTTCATCCGTCCTCTAACTACATAGGCTGAGGCGGTGAATTGTCGAGATCAAGATCCTTGGAAGGGGCTAAGTCAACTGAAGGGGATGGTTACAGTTGAGTGATGTTTTCACCTATGGAAGACTGTGTGGGGGTGGAACGTCGCTTTTGAGGTACTAGTGGAGTCACGAGATCAAGATGACGTTGGAACTCGAGAGTTATATAAGAGCTAAATTTAGCCCTAAACTTTGATTCGACTCCCGAAGTGAAGGCAACTCTTGACTTAGGGTATATGTTGTATCCCTTACTGATCTGCTTGAGGTTTATGGAATGATGCCTATATAGCGGCATGTCATCATTAAGGTTTCCTTAGTGACGTCCCGATTGAGCCCTACCTCCTTGAACTTGGGCTCTACTCTTAGGTAGTGTATGAAAAGCTAACACATCCTTATCCATAAGTAATCCTTACTCCTCACTGTAGTCCACATAGGGTGCTTGCTATACGCCCTCGTACTGTGGGTAGAGGATGAGGCCATTGTGCTGCTCAACAAACTGCAGTGCGTCATTTACAATACCAAACACCGTAAGATAGTGCAGGTCGTATACTCCTATGTGAGTCTACCTAAAATAAGTAGAAATACAAGTGTCGAAATATATGATAGCAAGCATGTACGAGTATGAAACTAATGGACGATTTCACATGCACTTACTAGCCGACCGATGATAGTTCATTGGTATGTAATGTAATGCCAGGTAATCTATTTGTACCATGGCCAATAACTCTCATTAACCCATCGGGAACCCTAGATATGTACTAAAAATCTGTATTTCTATCCCCAAGCCTAGATGTACGCAGTGTACATGTTGATCCAGTCAATATCTATCCTGTCCCGAAGGTCTAGCTGGTAAAGCCGCTCAAAAGTGTTTTCCTCTTATGGGGGGGTACTGGTATCCACTAAACTGTTAAATGACACGGTCTGGAAAACACCACTCAATAATGTGGAAACATATGAGTGATACTTAGGTAATCCAAATATATTTCCCAGCAGTGCAGAAGTGAGACAACAACTCTTTTGTGTAAGGCTTCTAAACAACCTAATGGGAAAAAAGAAAGAAAGAAAGAAAGAAAGAAATCAGTGAAACAATGAAGGTTAGCACTTAAGTTTGACAGAAGGACAAGAAAGAGGAAAAGTTATCATATAATACTTTCTATGTTGTCTGCATGTCAAACGCTATGTAGTACGCATCTATTATATGCATTGGACGTTGAGTAGAATCCCACACTATCCTCCATTTGGCCGCCAATGGCCTATCCCTATCAATAATAAAAAGTACCAATTAAGTGGTGTAACATGTGGGAATTTATCCCAAGCCCAAAATTGAAGTAGAATTGCAGCCCTACAAAGTTCACCAGTATTAGATGACGAAGCAAAGCACAGTTGTCGGTAAAACCATGCCAAGCAAGTGCCGCCTAAACTAAATAACTAATGCGTCTCTAGGGTCGAACACACAACAAAGTACCATAACGAAGCAAACAAAAAACAAATAAGGAAAAATTTAGCAAAGTTCGGACAGTTACCGAATGGATATGATACGCCACTTGATCTTACTCATTTTACAATCCATTGGATATGACACACCGGTCCGAACTAAATGGTCACTTGCCATTACTCCTTGCTAAAGGAAATATATAAGAGTTAAATGATTGTCACTACTTCTTCCTAAAGGAAATATATAAGAGTTGAATGATAATGAGAACAGTAGGGCTACTCAACGCGAATAATTATGTATTGACTGGTCAATTGTCTACGTACAAGAAAGTGGAGGTTTATATATCCATCCACTAGAAGTGCTTTACATGTATGAAAGGAGAAAAAAGTATTCTATAATTAGGTTACATGAAATACACTAAAAGAGTTAAAAAAGATAAAGAATATTCGGTACGAAAATAAAGAATTATTGTAGAAATTTGTGTTTGTAAGCCCCAAAGCTAAGCCAATTGACCGTAGGATTGAACTTAGAGCTTAAGTTTTGAACGATCGGTTAAGGAATCCGATCAAACCCCAAATTATAAACTATTGAGAGAAATATTAGTAAAAATGACCCCGTAAACTTGAATTTTAGAAAATAAGTAATAAAATAGGAGACTATAAAATTTTCAAATTTTAAGCATAATAATTGCTAATTACTGAAAAGGCAAAAGTACAATCTAATAACTAATAAATTATTAGAGATAGATTATATGTATACTAAAAATAATAGAATGACTTAAATAATATTTAATAATATTTATTTGTACTATATATGAATTTACATGTAAGTATAAATACGCGTAATTACTTAAAATACGCGAAATGTGCTAAAATAATACTAAATGCTTAAAGAAAATTCATAATTAATTAAGGAAAAATCAAGAAAAATCATAAAAAATCATGAATCATCTAGAATTAGGTCGTGGCAGCCGGGAAAAATAAGAAAAAATTCGGTCAATTAAATTAAGACAACACAAAAGCCAAAAATTAAGGGTAAGGCAATTGTCTTGTCCCATTTAATGCACAATAAATCCCCTAAGTCCCTATAAATAGCAGGAAAAATCACAGAGCTTATTTGGACAGTTTGGAAAGTAAGAAAAATAGAGAGAGGCAAAAATTGAGAGAAAAATTCGAGTTAAAAAAAAATAAGAAAAACTGTGCAGTTAGGGCTTTTAAAGGGAACCCCCACCAGACAAGCAGCTGGAAGTGGACGGCCACCACCACCATACGGTGGTGGTAGCGCCCAGGTCAGCCGACAAGGCCACGGATGCCTGAGGTGGCTGGAGCCACCCAAATTGATGAGTCCGATTTTTAGCCCGATTCTTGTGTAATTTTGTAAAAATAGTAAATATTATTAGAAAATTATGAATTTTGTTATTCTAAGATATTTTTATATGTAGTTTGTAGGAAAAATATTATGTTGATGAAAACATGTCCCGTAATATAGGGTCCTTAAGAAATCATGCAAAACCCAGCACATTTCGGTTTAGAAATAAATGATCTTAGAAGTGTAGTTTGGAGCTCAATTTTTTTTGGTAGGATTCTCATGTGATATAGAACAGTGCTATGAAGTCATTTTTTTAATTAATTTTTTTAATTTTTAAGTTAATTTTTAGCCCTAAAATGATGGAAAAATTGGGTAATTTGGAGTTAATTAGGTGATTAGGATATTAATTACTGATTTAGATAGTAATTATATGTTTAGGGATGTTAATCTCTGATGTGAAAACCTAATCCTAGTCTATGGAGTGTTAAGTGTAAGTAATGAAGGTGTTATGTGGTAAATGTAGAAAATTAGGAATATGTAGAATTAAAAATTAATAAATATGGAAAAATTAGGTTTAATTAGATAATAAAATAATGAAAATCAGAACATAACAAATCTGAAACAAAATTCAATTTTAGGTAATTATATGAAAAATGTAAAAATTTCTCACAACATGAATAAATTCGATACACTAATACGGATTTAAATGTACCGGATGGAATAAAATACTGACTAAGGGTAGTGATCGTATTTAGGGTATCTGGAAATAATGTGGTTAGTTTCAAATTATGAGTTGAAATAAATTTCTAGGGTCCGGGTACAAAACAGTACCTATAAATCGAACTAAAATCTAATTTAGAAATCGATGTGGAACCCGAACCTAAACCCAAACCTAGAATAATTATAAAAGACTTAAGACCTAGATAATTAGGTATATTAAACCCTAAACAACACATAACAATAAGCGTTATAGGATAAAACAAACTTATAATAGTTATATGAAAAGCTGAAACTACGTTTGTGTTATAGGGATGATCGACGATGGCCTAAGCAAATCGGACCTCGAGTGAGTGAGCGAGGAGTCGAGGTAAGTTGGGATTAATACGATGTTGTATTTTAGAGGCTTAAGATTATGCTTGGTTGTGCTTGTTAGATAGTTGAATCGGTGCATGTGCTTGATTATGGGTGATGCTATGATTTTGTTTATTGTTCTAGCATATATTGTATGAATTGTATGAAAGGATTGATTACCTTAAACTGGACTTAATCAAATATCCGACCAGTAATCATAATCGGACAAGCATGGCAACCTGTTAGGAGAACTTAGGACTCTCCGGCTAAATACCAACCCCTTCGGAAGGGATAGCGCAGGATTGCAAAATAGTCCCTTCTTCATCCTCAGTCGAACTAAGTGACAGGAGAGGAGGTCGCGGCGAGGGTGAAGACAGTGGTTCGAAGGTAGTCGCGGGAGGAGCAAGGTCTCCATTATACAAGCCTAGGTTTGGTCATGAGATGTTGCATTAACGGCAGCTCCTCAACCCGGATTAGAGCTGGCACAATTTCTCTAATCTCACGACGGGTCGGACAACGTCGTGCGATGATATTTGCTTGCACATGTATTGCATCTAATAAGTGATTGAAAACCTTGTTGTGTTTCTGGTATAGTTTTAAGTCCTTCGTCCCTACTTACTGAGCTGTGGTTGCTCACATCCCTATAAACGTCGTGCAGGTGCTGGCTAAGAAGCGGCAAACAACTACTCTGAAGCTAGCAACTGCTGAATCCTGGGGAGTGAGGAAAAATATTGAAGAATAAACACATATTTTTAAGGTCTAAGTTTTTATTATTTTTCATTTTCGAATTATGTAATGATATAGAAAAATACTATAGAGAAATATTGTAAACTTTAACTGCAATAACCGAATTATAACATATATATATAATTCCTTACTTTTATAGGTAAATGGTTTATTTAAATTACAAATTGTTTACTTCAAAGCGGGTTAGTTGTGGACGCCTTGTGTAGATCAGGTCTAAGATAGCGGTTGTAAGGCCAACTTCTATCTTAGGATGGTTTACACGGTGGGGCTGTTACGACTTTGCCGTTTCGGGACGTGACAGTGTTCAGAAGACACATTTTACTTGATGGCTAGACATTAAGAATATGATATAGGGTAGGTAAAAGCAGGAAAGCGTTGTAGTCAGGAGCGACTTGATCTGAATCAGGTTAAAAGTCAATTAGTCTGGTAAGAAAGTCAACTAAATTAGAGTCAGACGCCTGTGGTTGGTTAGGGAGCTAAACTTAGCTAGTCTTAGGCTATTTTTTGGATTAGGACTTCGCTGTTGGGTAGGAGTATGTTTGATACATATGAGGATCTGGTAGATAGGTAGCAAGAGATCAGTTCGGTATAAGGATCCCTGTCTTGGCTTTGGTTGCAAGCTAGTATTCTCCGGGCAAGTCCTTAGAGTCTTCTAGCTTGGCTACACGTGATTAGTCTAAGGGGCTGATTCCTAACAATTTCCCAGCTACAGAGAAGTCCTCCAGTAATTGTAGAAATATAAGGTGAATAAGACTGGATGATTTATCCACAAATATGAATCATCCCATCAAGCTAAATATGTATGCATATGTGTACTATCAAACCGTCTCGTCATTCGCCCTATGGGGAAATAATTGGAAGTGCTCTCGCAGCCATGTAAGAGATAAACAAGTACCCCTTATCCAAGTAGGCCCGATGCCCAACAATCTCTCCCTTACGTCATCCCAACTCTCCTCATTGTCCGTCTCGGTCCAATCTACCATTGCAAACCCTTCTACCGGAAGCCTGAATTGGACCTCAATATCCTACAGTATGATGGTTGCCTCTCCGGTGGGTAGGTGGAACGTATGTATCTTGGGCCTTCATCTCTCCGCCAAAGCCATAATTAAGTGATAGTCCAACATGATAAATGGAAGTTATGCAACTCTTCAGAAACAAGCTTTTCATATGTAAAGCTCCATCCTAAGATGTATAGGAATACCTTGCTCTTTCTTATGTAAGGACATCTTGCTGCATCGCACTTACAGTGCATGGGAAGCCTCCTACACAAATGATCAATGAAGTTAATAGGTAATACAGTTTTCATTAAAAAATTTGAATGTACATAAGAATGTTATTACTAACCTTACCCTCTTAGACGACCTATAAACAATGATTGGTTTGTCTTATAAGTACGTATGGGTCAATAGGTATCACATCTCGAAAAGGTGAAGTTGTAATAGTCTCTCTGTGTAAACCATACTAAGATAGAAATTGTCCACACAGCTGCTATCTTAGACCTAATTCACACCAGACGTATTCGACTCTACCCTTTTGAAGCGTCCAATTCGATACCTGTTTGATATAAACCTGTGAAGTAATCCTTTGAAATAATTTGTAATAATAAACTTGTAATTTGACCTTATAAAAAAATAGTAGTAAATCCCATAGGTACTTGTTATTTCATATACAGATCAAAATATTGAAAACTACCAAGCCCATTGAGGAGTCTTATATAGTTTTCCTTAAAAGATAAAAAGTTAATACTAAGGACAATAACCGACCATTTTTTATTATATCTTGCTCCTCGTCCCAATTTACTAGAGTTCTGGTGTTGGGTAGTCACTTATAAGCCATTTAGAACTTATAAAACAAACCATAAGGAAATGAGCAACAACTTACTTAGTAAGTGGGATAAAGATAGAAGTATGCACTCAATACATCACAAGTAGGGTTTTCGATTAAGTTGGTTAGATGTAATGTATGTATAAGCAAATGCCATCGAATGATATTATCTAATCCGTTGTAAGATCAGAAAAATTACGTTCACTCTAATTCGAATTGAGGAGATTGACATCATATACTCATAGATCGAAACCAAACTAAGGCTTGTACAATGGAGAATGCCCTCCTCCTGTAACCACCTTTGAACTACGACCTTTAGCCTTACTATAACCTCCTTTCCTGTCACTTAATTCAGCTAAGGGTGAGGAAATGATCATTTTAGCTATCCTCATTGAAGGGAGTCTGTATTTGGCTCAAAAATCCTAGTCGTTACCCCTAATGATTTGCGATGCATTTTAGATTAAATATTAAGCCAAGTTTGAGTTAGTTCATCTTTATAGGATAATCAACCAAGCTCAAACGATTCAATAATAATATTCACAGAGCAATCATTTCGCATGGAGCTCAGCTCCCATCACAACAAATCGAAACCCAATCATAAACATGCATATGCACAAACAGCTAACTATAATCACAAGCCAATATATACCAAAGTCTCCAGATATTCTGCAATAATATCCCAAAATGCTGTAAAGCATTGATCTTACTTACCTGTCCTGACGCTCACTGCGGAAAACTCGTATCATCAATAGTCTGATCATTGGGAGACCCTATATAACAAGACCCAAATTTAGTTTTTGTAATAATTATGAAAATATTAGAATCTTATCTAAATGATATTATAATAATAATATGTAGTTTTATTTTATAAGTCAAGTTAAGTTATTACTTATTAATAATATACGTAATTATATTATTATGCATAATGTATTGTTTCGATCATATAGAAACGTATTTTTAATTGATTAAATTACGTTTTAATTACCGTGGGATTATAGTAGTACGTAAACTAGTAATATTGTAGAGATATAGGTTATATTACCTAGGTTTATCCGATTTTAGTAAAAATAGTATCGTTGGGCTCGTACAAACCTAATGATACATATTACAAACCCTATTTCTAGAGATAACTTTTAACGAATTGTTCAAGTTTTTAATACAGTTATACATATCTACCTAAATATTATCGTATTATACATATTTTACCTAATTTATTAATATAACACATAATATAAGTATTATCTCACCTTAATATCCTTATAATGTTTCTCGGTTATTAAAATATCATTAAATATATTAAAAATATACTTTGTTATCCAATTTGACCAGTATATATATAGATAGTTTTTATTCAATTATTTATTACATTTTAACCTATTATTACTAAAAATACACATTAATTGTAAATTATGCTATTTTATTACGTAAATTTATAGTATTTAGCTCAGGTCACTAAATAATTCTTTGAAAATTTCTAGACTCCTAAAAATATGGGGAACTCAGCTAGTACGTGGTTTCAAGTTTTTTATTTATCACTTATATATTCGTATTTACAATTTTACCCTTGAATTATCCTAAATTACCTAATTGTAATTCTTTTTGCACCAAATTGATTTCAACTTATCCCAACATTATCATTATTCACTAGTAATCAATATATGTCCATTTCATCTTTTAATTTCATAATTTCCTATTTATTTCACAATTTCAGCCTATTTTAGAGCTATTTTTAAGTCGAAAAATACAATACATATTAAAAATATTCAAATTAAAAAATCGGGCTACATAGAAATTATCTATATATCGTAAGTATTTTGCACAAAAATTTTGAGTTAGAAAATACATCATTTAGTATATTTATTTTAAATTTCAAATTTTGATGAATAGTACATTTGTTAAGCAAGTATATTAAATATTACTAATTCTGTAAAAATAAATTTACTAAATGAAAGTACATATAAAATAACCTTAAAATTATTTTTTTTTTTACATTTTTCACTTTTAATTTAATAATTTTTCAAAAATAGAGAAAAATAGGGTAGAAACTTAGAACTTGAGTTCATCAAAGCTTCAGCTACTGTTGGCTGGAGAGGGGTTATTGGCCGGCCTAGTCAATGGTGGCTCTATTAGGTGGCGGCAGTGCTCCATGTCAAGTTATTGAATGGTCGGGAAACTAGCTTGGCTCGGTTCTTATTCTATTTTTTCCTTTTTTTTGTCAAAATTTCCTAAATTTTTGTTAGGTTTTCTTTGTTGCCAAAATGTTAAATCTGAGTCCTAAGATCTTATTTATAGTATTTTAGGTCGATTGAATTTTTTTATTAATCATTAAGTAATTTATTTTAATATTTTCCTCAAAAAATGCATAGTAAAAGGTGTCAATTTTATATAAATTTGCTTTTGATGCAACTACTTATCCTTTTTAAGCTGTTCAACATTTAGTTCAATCATATTTTATGTCGTTTTTTATTTTTTTTATAATTTTTAGATAATATTTTAGGATATTTTGGTATTTTATATTAATATTTAATGATTTTTGTTAATATACGGATATATATCCTATATATATCACACACATAATGAGTAATTATATACGTGTAATCATGTTTCTAGCATATCTTTTATTTTTAAAATACTTTTCCTATTTAATTTTATGATTTTATCTCTCATTATGCATAATTATATTATTTTTGGTTAATTTACGGGTATATTTATTATATATACCGGGTATACTTACAAAAATACATGTATACTCATATACTATATTATGCTATATTATTTTCTTTTATTACCTAATTAACTCATTTCTAAGTCCTCGTCACGTTTTGAGCTCGGTTTTAGAAGTTTCGATCATTTTTACACTATATTAAGTAATAATACTTCTAAGGGTAAAATCGGGATTTTTGGTAATTATTTTCAAAATTCAACTTCACCAAGTTACTTCAACTAACTTTTCTATCTTAGTTGTAAAGTTTAGGTTTAATTGGATAACTTTTTCGAAAAGCCTTAAATTTAGGTACAATTACCTTAAATTCAACATTAGGATCTCATATAGAGTAATTTTTCACTATTTTGATTGCATTTTTTATATTCTTATTATATTATGGATTTTCAAACCAACAAGAATTCCTCAATTAGGGTTATCATGTTTCTCGTAAGTTTCTAACCTAATTAATTTCCTTTTCCAGATGCCTTAGATCAATTATTGATCATAATCGTATAAGGACAAGGCTTTGTCCTAATACTTAGATGTTTACGTCTTGATTGTTGATTTATGAGATATCACAATAGGTCCTAGCTTCATCTATCCTATAAACACATTCGAACATGGTTAGCAAATAATAAAAACATATGCATTTGAATATGCTTATGCATAAAGTATAACGTAATGCCTAAATAGAAAAGCAATATGTATCAGCCTTATTAATCTGTAGACACCTCCTTCTATTATGTCCTTCCTACTCACATGTGCTACATTTAGTTTTGTCCAACTACTCTCTAACATCTATCTCTATGTGATATCGCTTACACCTAGGTTTACCTTACAGTAAACTGTGTATACAGTTGGTTTCATTATCTCAACATAGAAATCACAGTAGTTTCTTATGTAGAACGATTTTATTGCATCTATAAGATCATTCTTCATATTGAAACACATGTCGACACTTAAGTCATTGGAATTGTTGATGTTGTTGCACATTTCGTTAATGTCTCTTTCAAATATTATGTATCTATTGCCATTGTACCGGTTGTTATAAAATGGGATAAGATCTCTCACAAGCCTGTCTACTGGTTCAATTATTTGCAAAAAATCCTAAAACTGATTGTTGGTCAATGTTTCATGAGTACGACGAAGAGGCCTGCTTGGGCTGTCTTTGTGAAATGGCCGGATCGGCACAATACTACAGACAATATCTCATCTTATCTAGGGTTCTCTCAAATCCTTGCAACCCTCATCATTGTCATCTTTGAGTCTAACATGATCCTCATCACCATCTCCATTTACCTCATATTGCCTATTATCGTTGATATTTATGTCCATGTGTATTTTCTTTACATACAGGTCATAAAACCCTTCATGTTTGATAATAGGATCCAATGTATCGTCAAGCTGCTCTTCTATGATATTGGTGTGCTCGTACTCAGTGAAATCCATGTACGGTTCATTTGACAAATCCACATTCATCTGCTCTACATCGGTCATTGTAAAATGCACATTAAGAGCTAAAAAGGTTGGATTGTTTGGCTCATGTATTTCATGCTTGGCTTGGGCACTCAATTCTGCATTATACCTTATATACACTTCCTGAATACTTTATTCCCCAAAAGACTCAACCGTTTCTATAAAATTCTCAATATCCTCATCATCTTTAATAGCCATTAACTTATAAGCAACTCTGGTATCATCGAAAAGGGGATACCTGTGTACGATTTTAACACCACTCGGGTCAACTCCAATACATCTACAAATTCTCCAAATGAAATGAGAGAAGTTCGAATCCTTCCTAATCTACAACTTCTTAACGGGCTCCCTATCATACTTTGGCTCCAAGTTACCCATCACAATATTTCTATTCACATATACAATAACTTTTACATAATTTGCCATTTCTACTCTAGTAATGCCATAATAAACCGAATATTTAGATGACATAAAAAACTTTATCTACACATCGAGCAATAATTTAACAAAATGCATGAAGTCATCTCGTTAAACTACGTTACGCACTACTTAACTTCAACTCATTAATTCAACCTAACACATTGCGAACACCAGAAAATATATATATAAGAATTTCAATTTGCATACTAAATTTTTTCATACCCACATTCGTACAACTTATCTACTGAAACACAAAAAATGCCTTAATATACACAAAATATAATAAATTTTCATGAAATATCAATAAATTAGAAAATTTATGGTACATCCATGACTACTTAATATGTGTAATGCAATAAGAATTTTTTTTTTCTAAAAAAAAAGTGCACAATATGGATTACTATTAACATTTAAAAAAAATTCGCCAATGTAAATTATAGATTATTACTTATTTTAAACATACACTTACATGAAAAATTGGACAAGAACTTCAACTTTGGGCTTCCTCTAGTTTTCTCTACATTTTAGATGTTTTAGATTTTGGTTGGAGTGAAAATAAGGTTAGGTACACGCAGATGAGGTTTATATACATGGTATATTGAAGGCATAGCTAATTACTGTACCTTTAGTATATCGAACTGTGCCTTCAGTGCATTCATTTTTAGTGTTTTAGAATTATATTGAAGGTTTATGTAATACGTATGTTTTCAATTTAATTGTTAATCATTGACGGCGCATGTATACGCCTTTAGTGTAAACAATAAGAAAATTTGTATATGCCTTCACTATACCAAACTTTTAATATTTTTCACATGAGGTTCTTTTCCATACTATTTTTTGGAAAAAAAACCCATATTTGTATACAACTCTTTCTTTTGCCACCAGTGTAAGGTGGGTTAGGATTAATAAGATCCTCCAAAGCTAGATTGTTGATTTTGTGACCTGCCTTGGAACCAATTGTATAGTTCGAACCTGTCCAAGGGACTATTTGTTTTGATGGGCCTTAAGTGGGTTATTAGATTGGATCTATTGTCCATTTATTAAAAAAAAGGAAAAAAAAAAAGAAGAAAAATGCAAAAAAAGGGTAAAATAAAATATGAATTGAAATTAAAAGTTAAAAATTGAATAATATTGAAAATTGAAATTTTAAATTAATTTTGTGTGAATAAGAAATAACATTTCACATTTACTACATTTAATATGTTCTTAATAACAACATAAACAATAAATATACTTTAAAAATACGTTAAGTTTATTATATATATTATAGACTTTTACTAAAAGAAACATCACATTCTTTAAGCTAAGAATCAGCTAAAGAAAATATTGAAGTTAAGATGCCTAAAGAAATTAAAGATTGCCATTATAGACTAAGGATTGGGATCGGTTACCTTTTTTAATTTTTATTTTTTACTAGGAAGAAAATATTCTTTTTCTTTATTTTTAATTTGAAATAAAAACTACTAATAAATCAAAAAATTTAGAAATTTTGACTATTTCATTCCATTTATTACTAGGCATAAGATTAATAATTTGTACCTTATTAAATGTTAGGTAGGAAATTAACAATTTGTACTTTCAACAATGCATAATTATTATTGTATGTTTACAATTAGTGAATTAAGTGAGTAAACTTTTTTTTATAAATAACATCTCAAGAAAAGTTTGGCAATATAATCAATGTCATACTAAACTTGTGATTAGCAATGCTCATTTGATATTTTATTATTTCAAAGGAAAATTTAAAAAATAATATAACCTATATGGGATTGGGATTAGTATTATAAAGAGAATGGGATTTGTCTAATATCTATCATTCACTTGCCGTTTTATATATAGTATAAATATATTTCTTATGACTTTAATGGTATAAATTATAAATACACTTACACTTTTATAAATCATTAAAATATATTAATTTATAAAAGTAATTGCACTCTCAAAAGTTAAGCAAGATTATATTAAAGTTATAATATTTGATGCCTCAAACTCTTTTGGTGATTAAAGTAATATAGTTTATGCCATGGATATCTATTTTCACCATTATTAAAATATATGAGTTTTAATAATTCCTCTTTCTTTAAACTCATATATATTATTTGGTTTCCGTATTAACTTATAAATATAAGTAATAATGTATATTTCATTTTACTTTATATTTTAATTAGAGCAAATACTTATATTTAATTTATTCAATTTGCTCTTTTTTTTTTCTCGAGTTGGAACCAGTGAAATTGAATCCTTAGTCCTTCGATCTGGGCTTGGACCATTTAAGCTTGTGGCTTACGAGTTGAGTCGGTTTAGTGAATCGATGGGTAGGTTCTGGCCTGATTTACGGGTTAACCGGATCTTTCCCCAATTCTAATTATCACCACTATTGGTCTAATTTTTTAATATTTTTTTAGTTTACATTTTGATATGCGCTCTAAATAACTTTTATTTATATTTTCATTTTATAGGTTTCTACCTTATGTCTTGTAAAAGTTAATTCGAAAGTGAAATATGTGATGTGGGAAAAGTAGATCAGGTACAAAATTTACTACAGGAACCTTAGTGATGTAGTTTTTTTGTTTTTCAATGATTATTTCTTATGTAAATAAATAAGAGTGCTATTGGTTAATTTTGATTTTAGCATACATTTTAGTTGCTTATGGATCTGACAAACTATTGATTATATTGTCAGTACACTAATGTAACTCAATGTGAATATAATCAAATTTCTTGCATGAAATTCATTTTAGTTGAATTTGTATGTCGTTATAAATCAAATTATGCTGTATTGTAATATATAGTTTCAAAATATCTTTTCTTTTTTATGTTCCACCTTTTCATTATATCATTAATTCAATTTTTAAATTTTGTTTTATCCAATCAAATTATATCATATCATAATATATTATTCCAAAAAATTCTTTACTTTTTAATATCACATCTTGCTATGGCACCATTGATGCAATTTATATAAAAACATTAGGTTATATTTAAATTTTTTTCAAAAATATATATAATCATTATTCACACTTTTATTTGTACATTACGTAAGTTTTTTAAACAAGTATAATATAATTTTGAAAGGTTTAACATTTATATATTCCACGTTTATGGTCGTCACATCTATTTATTGTATATGCATTTTTTTTTTGTTTTTTTGGAACAAAACGTATACACTTGTTTAATATGTCACTATTGAATTTTTCCGTTTATTCATGCTAGCTAATATGTTGTATGTTTGCACTATACATGATACACAATATATATTGATTAAACTTTAAAAAGTTAAATATAAAAAAAAAAAGAAAAAAGAAAAGAGCAAATGATACATATGCAATGGTAGCAAGGGAAAGAATTCTTAACGAAGTTTTGTTCTCCATGTACGAATCATTTAAAGCCCTTAAAAGGGAGATTATTAATTGAAACTTTAACTCCTCCATAGTTCATTTTTTAAAGTTGTACAATGCAAGGCTTTGAGTAATAAATGGATGTAAGAATAAAGTAGACTAAGTAATAAATGGAATAAAGGTTTTTTTTTTTTCCTTTTTTTGACCAACAATCCAAGTAGATCCATTCAATCCAGAACAGAAAAATACAAGAAGTCTTTACATAAAGTCTGGTAGGTGCAGCGGTTGATCTGCTTTGGTTGAATTCAATAGAGGGCTTGGGGATTTCCATAAAAAAAAAAAGAAAGAAAAAAGGTGCACAACCCCCTTTTTTCTTAGGTAGTGGGATGCGATCCAATGGGTATATTTATTTGCTTTCCTATTTATAAGAGGAAAAAAGAGAAAAACTAGATGTAGAAATGGACTTTAACTGCAAAATATCATAGATAATTGCAGCAATGGACCATCTTCTTCCTTAATTATGTGGATAGTTGAAAAGTAACGAAAAATCTGTCTCCACTATAATCTTGTTACACCTCATGTCCTTCACCTATCTCAACGCTTCTTGGACCACCTCTACCTCCATAACTAAACAGTTATTGGCTTGCAAACTCCTACATAATGCACTCTTGAATGTCCCATAAGAATCACGCATAACTACCCCTAGACTAGCAATTCGATGTTTCTCACTAAACCACCAGTTGCAGTTGAGTTTCAAAAACTACTCATTAAGAGGCTACCAAATCTTTAGGATTGTAGGGTGCTTGTTCGCTACTTCACTAGAAATAAGTTTGGGGGCATCATGAAATTTTGCAATAGTCACTTGGATAAATGTAGAAGCCTTCTTTAGATTGCATAATGAGTGGTTGAAGACACTATCGCAACATTGCTTCCATATTATCTAATAGCAAAGACTAACAACACCAATAAACTTCTTCATATGCTCATTTGATAGGCTTGTCAATTCTTGCAATAAGAGCAACCGGTGATTGAAGGTTATAACCTATGCCATATCAATTCTCATACCTAAAACTTCTAACCAAACCAATTTAGTCCACCCGCATATCAACATAATGTGCTTTGCAGTTTCTTCCTTACCAAAAAAATCATAAGAATTTGTGGTTCGCACTTGCGTTCAATATAAATTTATACGAGTACTTAATGCATTATGATAAAGTCTCCACATGAAATGCTTGATCTTTGGCATGCACTTGGCATTCCATATGACTTTCCAAATAACGAAGTCAATAACATGAGAAGAGGATGGCTTGCTAACTTTTATTGTTAGTTTTAGCTTGAAAATGACATGATAGGCTGATTTTATGACGTACTCTCCATTTGATTCTAAGGACCAAATGATGTGACAACTCGCCCTGTTGGTACTTGAAAAATAACTCTAGAGATGTTTTAGGGGGAAAATTTGCTGTATCCGGTCTCTTTGCCATCCCCCCTCTTCATCATTCAACAAATATGGCACCAACCTCACTTGATTGCTTCTATGATAAGCAGTTTGCAATGCTTTTTTCTATCTAGGAATAATAATCGAAGGATCATCCTATACATTGACCTTATCGCCTCTTCCCACTCTCCAACTATAATTACTTTACACGACTTCTCTACCAACCATGATACTTCTCCAAGCCCGTGAGGCTTTACCCCTAACTCGAGCATTCATAAAAGAGTCATTCGGAAAGTACACTCCTTTAAGCACGTTTGCCTAAAGCTGGTCAAGGTTTGCAAGAAGTCGCCAAGCTAATTTCCCAAGCATCACATCATTGAAAGCTTCTAAGTCCTAAAATCTCAATCTACCCCTCCCATTTGAAATAACCACAGATTCTCACCTCTTCCAATGTATTTTTCCCCTATTATCAACATCTCCCCACCAAAACGAACTTATTATATATGAAACTTCTCTATACCATTTTTATAGAAATTTAAAGATAGCCATCGTATAAGTTGGCACCACATTAGCCATAGGCTTAATATGTACTTCCTTTCCTACGTGTTAGAGAAGGGCTCCTTTCCAAACTTGAATTTTAATTCCTATCTTCTCCTTGACTGATGCTAATGTTGTACATTTAGAGCGTTCCCATACCATTAGAATGCTTAAGTAGCTGCCCGTGCTATTTTGAGTCGAAATTCATAGCAATTGGTACAATTTGTGCTTCCTTTGCTTAGGCGTATGCCTACTAAACACAATTGCTGATTTATGAAAATTCATCGCTTGACCTGAAACACTACAAAAGGATGAGACGGTCTCCTTAAACTAACTAATATTGGCTTCAGTAGCAAGCAAGAAAAATAACAAGTCATCTGCAAAAAATAAAAAATAAAAAGCCGAGTTAGTTTGTGTTAGGCAAACATAATTTTTATCTCTTTAAGCTCATTCAAATTAGCTGCTTTTGAAATCAATCTTGATAGCATATTAGCTACAAAAAGGATTAAATATGGTGATAATGGGTCCGCTTGCTAATGCCCCTTGAGGAGTATATACATCTAATTTTTGCCCTTCCATAGTCTTAGTTTTTATTTTTTACAAAAAGGGTCCTAATTCAAAGATAACAAAAAATTAATAATAGTAAAAAAAATTTAATTAACAAATAATGAAAATACTACAAAAATAAGAAAAGGAAAAATCATAAAAATTTCGTAGATTTTTAGGAAGTAGTTTATCTTAGGAATAATTAGTTATAGTGTTAGTTTTAGTTTAGTTGAAAATTTTAGTTTAGGGATTCAGATAGTTTAAATATAATTTAATGGTAATGAATGTTAAGAAACAGGTTAGTGGCCTAACGGATAACCAACGGAGTATTTGGATGGATTTAATTGAAGGTCATGGATTCAAGTCTCAGTAGACACCTATGTCTTTATTTTATACACCCCCTGACCGAAAGCCAAGCTCACTGAACAATTGAATTTTGAACGACAATCCCCTGCCACGCAATAATCCCCAACCGACGGTGCCCCTGATCCTATCCTAGTCCACGTCCCCATCGCATGTGCTCACCTTCTTCATGCCAATGCAATCCAATTGAAAATCCAATAACGTCCAACGTCCCAAAAATAGATGCACAATTTAGCAATTCCAATCCATGAAGCATTGACAAAAATTACGTCCTCAACATCCAAGTAGTCACCGCAGCAGATTGACGCTCCATGCAATCCGAAGGCAGCAGATCCACGCTCCACGCAAGACAAAATCTTCAATCCATTCAATATCACAATCTAACCAAACTATGCCACTTCGATCTGAAATCCAATGATCCACCGAGACACCACGCCAGATCCTCGTCGAAACCCAGAACCACTCGATCACTACACAAAAGTCCACACTGCAGTGCCTTAACACAACATCGCGTGCGCGATAGCAACGCCTGGGTAGATCCATACGTGACAGCCGCAGTCCTCTGCACATTGCCAGAACACCGTCGCTGTCTGCTCCATCCAAAAACAGCAACCACTACTCCACTGCTGTGACTTCGTACGAATCCATAATAGCAAGCCCCGACGACGATTTGTATACTCCACAGTCCAATACCGTCACTGCTCCGTCTGCATCATTATCATGCAAGAACAAGCCAAGTTCAGTTTTTCCAAATTTTAGTTTTCTTGTTTATTTTATTTATTTCATTCTTTTATTTGTTTATCATTATATTATTAGTTCCTTAGTTATTTGATGTAGTATAGGTGTATATGACTATATTAGTTTAGATGACTTATTAGTATTAGTTTTTCATATATTCAGTAAGTTACGTAATATTACTAATCTAGTTAGGAAGATAATTGTTTAATAATAATGTATACATATTAGTCTAGGAATTTTTTAGGACTAGTTTTTGTTTTAGATTTCTCACTTAGAAAATCAAATTGTTTTTTAGAAATATAAATTAATAAAATTTTAAGGATATTTTAGAGAGTCTTTTAATCATATCAAAAGTTAAGAACCTTTAGATCTTTTTTAATAAATTGAATAAATCAAAACGTAAACTTGGACGGTTTTTAAAATTAAAATAAATTAACACACTAAAGATTTTTTTTTAAGAACTATGATCGTTTGATCCCGGCTAGCGGGTACTTAGGCACCTTTGGGGCGACGATAAAATATATAGAAACTTAGGTTCTTTTTTTTCTTTTAATTTTAGTTATTTATTTATTTATTTTTCAATTATTATAGTTAGAAGAATAATCCTAATTTCGGCAAATAAATAGTGGTACCCGTTAGGGTTTAATAGGCAAGCTCCCGAACTCAGAACCCTCTGGTTCTTCATTCAAAATTGAAATCAAAGACTGGTAGCCAAATCGTAATCATTCCACCCAATTGATTACGGTTTCTTTTCTTTTCCCGACTTTGGTCGGGTGACAACTCCAAAAATAATTTTCAATAAAAAACCGGAATTTCTCAATTTCTTTAGTCGATGATTAATATTAAATGGGTTAGGGTATAGTATTAATCAGGAAATGAGAAATCAATTTTTAAATAAATAAAAAATGAAAAGTTAGACTTAACAGAGTAAATGCGACCAACTCCTTTCGTATTAAATAACAAACTATTTTAGATCGAATTAATAGTATTCGCGACCCATTTCTTATGAAATCCTAATGTGCGGAGAGCCTTTTCTAAGAATAACCGATATTTATACATTATTATTATTCTTTCAATGAAACTACATAATTTTATCTCAAATTTGTATGTCGACATGGCTTTATAGTGGAACAATGAGATCTCTTTTCTTTTTGGCCAAAGAAACAATAGTATCACTAAAGAAAGATTTTGTAATGATTCGCCAACTATTATGCTAAGATAATGTTTTGTTGTAAGTATTAAACTAAATAAAGAGAACTAAACATGACAAATATATAGAGAATTAAACAGTATAAACTTATTGTACTATGTTTGGTCTACACAGTATAGGACATAAGATTTATATTAAAAAATTAATCATTTATATTATAAAATAAATATATTTTTTAATATTTAATAAAAATAATATTAATTAACTTAATTTTATAATGTGAAGGGGTATTTTTAAGAACATAAAATGTTTTTACTTTTTTGTTTAATGAATTTCATTCTTGTACCATAGTGTTAATGGAATAAAATTTGGACTTTTTGTTTAGTCTATTAGCTCAATTTTCGTTTAGTCACTAAGCAAAGCTATAAACCAAATATGGGACAAAATTTTTTGTTCAGTTTAGTATCATAAAAATTATGCAACCAAATGCTACCTAAGTGTTTTCGTGTATTCGATATAAATTGTGTTTTTTATTATTAATGTTAGTGAATTAGGTAATGGGATAAGTGTTAATTAATGAGAAACTAACCTTTTTTTTTTGTATTTTGTCTTTTTATAAATATATATGATGTTAGTTTAGATTTTTCACATTAAGTTATATTTCATTGTAATTATTTTCTTTTATGTTTTCATGCATTGCCTGGGGCATTACCTAGTTATAAGAATTGAATATGAGATATTTAGTTGACACAACAACATATAAATATAAATAACCTAACTTAGTTTCTTAAAATATAAAGAAGCTAAAATTATTTACTTAAAATATGAAAAACTCGATTGAATTTTAATAAACTTGCAAGACTTTATTGGTAAAGAAAAAAAAAACTCCTTTTAAATAAAAAATCTTAGATATGCTATTTCTCTATGATTTCTATTATCACTTATTCATCATATTAAATATCTACAACCATAAGTCTCTTTCTACATATTGATTTTTGAAGAGATTTGCAAGTAGATTGAGTTTTCATACCTCGAACGTTTTGTTTATAAGTTTTTCCATTTTGATTGATTATCTCTGATTGAATGAAGTCCATCCTTATTAGTAGTAAAAAACAAAAAAGTAGGAGGAGGAGGAGGAAGAGGTGGTAGAGGAAGAAGCAAAAGAAGATATATATAGCTTCTGTGTTATATAATACACATAACATATCATTATATATTTATTTATAATAAATCTAGCATGTTTGTGAAATCATTTACAGATTAGTTCAAACTAAAACTAAACCAAAAACTTCAATTTGTTTTTGTTTAGCTTATAAATTTTATAAGCGGCAAATCTATTTAACTTGAAAGATTGTCAAAACTAAATTAAACCGAAAAATACCGCTTTTTGCTCTATAATTGTTCTTCTTTCTTCGCCTTCTTCATCTATTTCTTATGATGGATGTCCTCCCCTCCCCCTACACACACATAAAAGTGAAAAGCATTACACTCGTGTCCAAATGCGAAACAGGAAAAGGACTCGATCCACAAGCACTTCCACTTTGTCTCCTTTTAACTGCCCCAACCCTAGATAAAATCCTAGTTATCTACATCCTCCTGGTTTATTTTATTCCCATTCATAAAGCATAAAGTTTGAAAAAAAATGTTTTATGTCATTATAAAAAAAATAACGTCACATCTCATCTCTCTAGCTTTTATTTAAGAGATAAAAGATAATAAGAAGGAAAAAGAAGAATCCCATCTCCTATTGTTCTCGCTATTCCCCCTCTGATGATAGGACATCTCCGGTGTTCCTTTGTATTTTTATGGAATTATGTGACTATTTACAGACCGTATATATAGTAGGGTATCTTTGTAGATTTTGTTTTTTAAGACATACTTGATTGGTAATGCACTTTGCTTAGAGAATATCTTTATTGAATTGGATTTTATATATATATATAGACACACTAGCAAACTTTGTACATGCTTTTATGGATGTCGTAAAAATAGTAAATAATCAAGTAAGTACATGATACATTACTGATGGATTCTTTAAAGAAAATAAAATATAGTTTTTCATATGATAATTATCATTTATCAAAAAATAATTAATACATATATCCATAAAACAGCCCTCCAAATAATTACTTACGCCCTCTAATTTCCACTCCACTATCCTATTTGTAACTACCACGTAATTTTTTTTTTAATTTTTGATAATTACATAGATGATTAGTAATTTTAAATATTTAAGATACAAAAAACTTCATATTCCTTTTAATAATAATTAATAGTTCATACCACACATCTAGGAGTGACTGTGCACATATGTTCTACCCCAGTAAAATACGTAAAGGTTAAATTCTCTATAAAAATAATTCAAATAATCCTCATAACCCCTCGGATTCTAAAACCTCTAATTAAATATAATTAAACTAAACCATAAAAATTCAATAATCTTCATCCACCATTAAAGCAAAAATTCTCTTACAAAAAATAAAACTAAAGTTTAAAATAGAATCATTATTGAATCAACTACTAAATCACTCTAAAATATCTAGCAGGCCAATCTCTCTCTATTTTGACATATCCAATCCTTATTATAAGTTCACTAACTAGCCTCAAAATCATCAATATCCTCGACATCCAGAATATAAAAATCCTACTAATACATAAGTACTGCACAAATATATAGAAATACAGCATTCACACATTGGTATATATACAATATATATATATATATATTTTGGGTAAAGTCAGTTGTAGATCCAAGCACAACTTTGAGGTGCATTAATATACAATATTTGTAAAATATGAAAATTTTGGATTTTGAATGAAATAAAAAGGGAAAATATAATTTTCATAATCAAGATTTAGTTATTGTTCCATTTGTGTTCTAAACTTTTCTCTTTTTTTTTTTTTTCGATTTGAGTCCTTAACATTTCAAAAGTTTGTCTATGAAGATTTTCATTAACAGTATTAAGTTTTCCATTTGCAAATATGACATTGTAGGACATCATTAGTTACAAAAATCCAATCAAATGAATAATAATGTTAAATATAATTAAAATAAGCAAAATGAAAAAAAAAGAGAAAATAGTAGAAAATGAAAGAAAAACCATTTGACTTTGAAGATTGGGATACTACACAAACCAAATAAGAGGCTATTAGCCACCCTTAACCTTAAGGTGTTTAAAATAGGCAGCTTTAGTAGATAGGTTAAGCAACCCACTTTCGAGTTTAACCATCTTTTTTTTTTTTTTTTTCATTCTCCATTTTTGTTGTATCATTGTTAGTAGTTACCTACCACTAGTGGTAAGTCAAATGGCCCACTTTTGTAAGCGAGTCATGACCACCTACATTATTGTGGCTTAATGGTTATTTTAGAAAAGAAAAATCATTACTTTTTTATTTTACTTTTTTCAATTTCTTTTTATATTTTATTAATTTACTTTATATTAATTCTATATTTAGTTAAATTAATTATTTTAGCCAATCAAAGATTGCCACATGTTAAATATAAATTTAAAATTAACGGTGTTAAGAAAACGATTTATTTGCAAATTTTTACAAACTTTGATGACTATAATACAAAAAAAAAAAAAGAAAGAAAAAAGTTTTAGGATTCAAATAAAAATAAGGGATATGAATAAACCGAATATTATATACGACTTATTGATATTTTGAAATTGAATTAGGGTTTAATTAAAATCCTCAAATCAATGTGAATCACAAGTTCTTAAAAGATGCATTCACCACATCTCACAATTGATTGATAAAGATGATGTTCACCATAATTTTAAGAAAGGTTGATAAGAATAAGAATTAATTTATAGGAAATACATCTCATAAAATATACTTAGAACACGTCCCCCCCCCCACCCCCACCCCCACCCCAAAGAAAAAAAAAACTAAATCTAGACCTATTTGATTTTAATCCCCTAAACATGATAAAAAACAATTAATAATCGACTAAGAGTCAAACAAATTAATTAAACACTAATTTAGGGACTTAAATGAAAGCTCGGCTAAAAACAATTAGTAGGACTTGGAGATCACCATTGGATCGAAACAATCAAACAAACTAGAAAAAAAAGTTCAATCTCAAACTGCAAATGAGAGCCAATAGAAGTTAGACATTGATTAGAAATGCGAATGTTAGGCTTAAGTAAAAAATAAGCCCTAAAACAATCGATAGACTTAAAAACCCATTTAAGTTGAGATTTCCTTATGGGCACAACTGATTTCTCAAGTCTAAACATAGAATAAAAGCCTAACAAAAGAATGAAATTAGATAGAAATGGGTATTATAAGCTTAGGTCTACAAACTAGGTTAAATCAACAAAACAAGCCTACATGAAAAGAAACCTGAAATTGATCTGGCTAGTATTTAGATTTGTAGACCCTAAATGTTGCAATCGACCTAATCATGTAAAAAGTACAATTAAAAACCTATGAAATGGACTTTAAGAATGTAAAAATCTAAGTTATAATGAAAAAGTTATAGTCAAAATACGAAATTAGTCATAATTGGGAAATATAGCAAATTTAGTTTTGTTAATTAGATAATTTTACCACAAACTTATATTATTATTATTTTATTACAAGTATCATTATTATTGACCCCAAGATACTGAAGGAGCATTGCAACTTGTAGGCGTCATGACCAAGTGCAAGTTATAATAAGTATTCCTTTTGCTTATCTCATAGCATAGCTGCACCTAAATTAATTAAAAATGAACACGTATTGTATGGAAAATGGGGGATATGTGTGTAATTGACATCTATTACGTTACTTGTGAAAATGAGAGATATGAGATATTGGGTGTTGCATGACTTTGCATTATTTGTTGAGTGTCTACTATCTTTAGTTGATCACTTCGTAAGAAACCCAAGGATTATTGGATCTCAAATGATAAATGGATATGTATTGCATGACTTGCATTGTTGAAGGCCATTGGCACCACGCAAAAAATATAAAAGGGCCATGGGATAAAGGGAATCTAATTGTACAACATGACTTGTTTTGATTGCTGGGGTGAGCAAGATTGCATGTGCACCTCACATTTACACCTTTAGCAATTAGGATTATTGATTTAAAAAGAAAAAGAAACATCTCGATCATGATCTTCTAGTGGCTTAGTAAGCCAGGGTGACTAGAACCTGAAGCTAATGTGTAAATGAATTATTTCTCAACCTAAGCAATAGAGGGTGTCAATCTATGCCATATATAGTTTCTTCTTAATCGTATTTGTTATTACATTCATATATTTGTTTTTGCATTCATCCGATTGATAAATAACTTACTTGTTATTACTTAAAGGGTAGAATGTAAGGAATATTTTACTAAGCTGGATGTTACTTTCATCCCAACAATTTCTTTTGTAGGTAATACAAAAGCTTGGATTGGGCTAGGACTCATGTGTAGGGTGTTCCTCCAAATTATGTATTAGAAGGATAGATTTAGAAGAGTGATTTGTATAGTTGAATCATATTGTGAGATAAATTTTTTTAAAGTACTTATGATCTTTGAAATTTAACTACCTGATCTTAATGTTTAGTTGGGGTATCGATTCTCCATAGTTTTAGGAGACCGTAGATTTATAGTAATTTTTATAATTAATTATATTTTGTAATAAGATCAAGTATAGTGAATGGTCATTTAGCTAAAATCTTGCAACTTGGTTCTCTTATTAATTGTGCACATGTGATATGACAACTTTAAGGTAATCATATTAGACCCCTTTTTGGGGTGTTACAACTTATCTTGATAATTTTTCAAAGTTTTGAATCACTATACTTGTAAAAGATCTTAGAAAAACTAATTGAGATATGAATAGAAAAACTTGAATTCAAAATTGAAATTAAACCTTTTGATATATTTTACCTAAATAAAATCTTCAAATAATATAAATGTAAGCTCCAAAGCTAAGCCAATTGACTGTAGGATTGAACTTAGAACTTAAGTTTTGGACGATTAGTTAAGGAATTCGCTCAAACCCCAAATTATAAACTATTGAGAGAAATATTAGTAAAAATGACTCCGTAAACTTGAATTTAAGAAAATAAGTAATAAAATAAAAGACTATAAAAATTTCAAATTTTAAGTATATAACGCATCATTTATCGAAAATGCGTAAAATGCATTTCGATAATCGACGAATCGCTAGAGATAAATTATATATATATACTAAAAATCATAAAATGACCTAAATAATATTTATGAATACTTATTTGTACTATATATGAATTCACATGTATGTAGAAATACGCGCAATTACTTAAAATACGCGTAATGTGCCAAAAATAATACTAAATAATTAAAGAAAATTCATAATTAATTAAGGAAAAAAAAATCAGAAAAAAATAAGGAATGATCCAGAATTGGGTCGTGGCAGCTGGGAAAAAATAGAAAAAAATCGGCCAATTAAATTAAGACAACACAAAAGCCAAAAATTAAGAGATAAGGCAATTGTCTTGTCCAATTTAATGTACAATAAATTCCCTAAACGTCTATAAATAGGAAAAAAATTCAGAGAACTCCTTTGGACAGTTAGAGATTTGGGAAAAATAGAGAGACTAGAAAATTGAGAGAAAAACTAAGGGAAAAAAAATAAAAGGAAAACTATGCAGTTAGGGCCACAAAGGAGAACCCAGACCTGACGGCCAGTTGAAAGTAGACGGCTACCACCACCACACGGTGGTGACAACGTCTAGGTGGGCTGACATTATAGTGATTATATATAACTTTTCTCACTTTCTTATGTAAATGAATTATTTAAATTACAATCTGTTTACTTCAAAGCGGGTTAGTCGTGGATGCCTTATGTAGATCAGGTCTAAGATAGCGGTTGTAAGGCCAACTTCTATCTTAGGATGGTTTACACAGCGAGGCTGTTACAACTCTGCCGCTTCGGGGCGTGACAATAAAAAACCCATGATTTTGGAAAGTATATTTTAATCTCTTTATTAAAATCTCTGGAAAAAAAAAAAATTTTAAATTTCAAGACATCCTTATCATGGAAGTTATATATAACCACCAAAGTTTAACCAACTATATTTTATCAAGTATCTATGAAATCATATATCAATAACATCAAATTGAGTTAAACTTTCTCATATATCAATCCTTGAATATAAATTGAACTTTTCCAATAAATTTTTAAATTCATCTCGTGAAATTCAGATTTACTCACTCAAGGTTGATTCAACATATATAGTGGGACTCAGTGAAATGCATTACTAAATACATTCCACTGGTAGACTTAGGTCTTTAAAGGTTGAATAAACTTGTTTATGAAATCCTACAAATTTTGTGCTTATACACTCTAATAGAACCTTCTATATTTTCTAGTGAAACATACATATTTTGTGTTTTTTTTTTTTTTGCTATGCATCCTAGTAAACTTTCTATGTTTGTTTTGCAACTTTTTATGTTGTCATATTACTTTCTGTATTTCTAATTATACTTTGTATGTTCTCTATTTTTTTTTTTTTAAATAAATCACATGTTCACTTCTACATAACCTTCTATGTTTCCATACATACTCAATAAAAACGTGGATAATTATAACTAACATTTGCTATCATAGAAATATAGCATAAAGAACTTAACATGATTTCATTTTCATTTTCATCTTATTGCATCTTAAAAGCCATCATGCCACTAATGAAGGAGGAATCGAATCGCAATTTTCGTTTTCAAAGTTGCTTCCAAACATAAGAAATGAATTAGAACCATGATGCAATTCCCTTTTTGGTCCATTTCAATTGGCCAAACACATCATCAGGGTTCCAAATATATAGGCCATGGTTATGGTTGTATTAGAGAAGGAAGGTGGGAGTGGAATTACCATATCACATCTGACTTAAGAATATTATATGAGATATTTTAGATAACATTTCATTATGATAGTCTTTTAAATAAATATTATTTCATCAATATCGATATTAATGTACTTTAAATTGCAAACATGTATATTGCATGGAGTTTTAAATAGTTTAGATCCATTTAAAAATTTACTACAATTTGACAATTGTCAACTCTTTCCATAATCATCGATCTTAAGAAGTATCTTTTGATTGTACAACTCCATCGTTCCATTTCTATCCATGAATTTCATCTATAAAAGTAAAGTTATTCATAACCCCATCGTTTGAATTGAGAGCCAAAACGAATAAATAAGGTTCTTTTGTATTTTAGTTAGATTTGCATTTTGGTTTGAGAGGTTCCAAATGGTTCATGGTTTAGTTGAGGGGTTGAACTTAATTGAACTAAATAGCTTCTTTCTTTTTTGCTAATTATACTACAACTAGGGGGTAAGAGATTCAGACTTAGTCCATCTCATAAGGAGATGGTATTCATACCATTGAGGTATAACTACTTGGTGAATAACTTCTTACTTAAAAATAAAGATAACCAATCCTTTTAATTTAAAACTTTATCGACATTTTAATCTAATCCTATTTGCCTTTTATTTATTTCTTCCACCATCTCTTATCTTACTCTTAGTTTTAATAACCCCTTTTTCCTTTATTGTTGCCTCTCATCTCTTAAGTAAACTCCCATGCCTTCACAATTATATAAGGTGCAATGTCTCCATGATGTAATATTATATGACTTTAACTCTTGTATAATGTTCCTCAATTTGAACATGAATATTTAGTTGAAAACTTTGATAATTATTAATATTATTAACTAGACATGTGCTTTTAAAAACTATTCAAACTGAACCACGAACATATAGAAGTCATTTTGGTATTGGTCATTTAAGTTAATTTAATGCCATGGACCAGTTCAATTGGTTAATGATAGGACTTAGGAAACCAAATTTAATTAAAGATGTCTAGCTTGATAAGCTTGGAGTTAGATTCGCTTTTCCGCCCTTAGCCTTACTCAGCTATCTTGCTTATAAAATGTAAACTTGAAAAAAGGTCTCTTTAAGTTCATTCAAGCTTCACTCGACCTTTATAGAACTTTAAGAAGGCTTTATAAGCCTTTGACTTATTTTAAAAACAAATAGGCTTATCTTATAAGCAATTAGGCCTAACTTGGCCAAAGTCCAAGCCCAAGGCTTAACTTGGGTTCATTTATTATATAAGAATTTGAAGCTTAAATTAGGATTGTTGATCATCAAGAACCGATCAAATGTCTACCAACAATGGTTTATTTAGTCCATTCATTTTAGTTTCATCTAACATAGAAATTCGAGGCCAAAATCTATATACAAAAGTCTCCTTCTCCTCATTTAGATCATTTAAAGCATTGGAAAGCTTTGTATCAATGTCATTACTCCATTGGAATAACTTTGTAGAAAATCAAATCAACCATCATATGAAGAATGGATCAAGAACACTTAAGAAGACAAAATTTGATACCCTATCATGTACTTGTATATGAGACATCGAGCTCACCCGTTCCTTTTCCTATGCCTCTTTCTAACATCACCTTTCTATGTGTTATCGAATCAAGACTTCTCTACAATTGACCAACACACTTACTACACAAGATTGATCAACTAGAATAACCTTTAAACAAAAATAACCATTTAGAAATCAAATGTCCCATTTTTCTTTACCAAAAGCTTAACTCACTTTTTATTATGACATGATGACAACATGGCTAAGTTAATGCATTTTTATAACTTGCATTGCTTTTATCTAAGAATAATCTCACTCACTATAATCATTTTTTTAGGATGTATGTCACAATGCATGATCTTTCAATAAATTGAAAAGGATAAAGGATGTTGAATTTGATTCAACTCAAACTAAACCAAATTTTTTATTTAACAAAATTCCAATTCAAAACCAAACTAAGCTAACATAATTTGTTTAATTTGGAGTTTTGACTTAAAGAAAGAGGAAGTGAATTCATCGATAAATTAGATGCATTTATAATAGTGTGTTATGAATAATATTTTGCCTTCATATATTTTATGTATTTATCATATAGATTGAAACATATATCATTATGTTTAATTGATATGAAATAAGGTTTATAATGTATGATTTTTGGTTTTGTTTGGATTTTTTTTATTTAAAAATCGTCGATGTAAGGATCTAATGAAGTGCCAAATGGATATTTCATGAGTCTTATACTTTATATAACCATAGAGAAGTGATATAGAGATGATACATTCTGGGATAACTTAGAGAAGATGATAGACTTAAGAAACAAGTGGTCTTAGTGTATGGGGAATTTTGGGCATTAGCCTTGTAGTTTTTTTACTATCATGATTGATAAGCTTATTTAGTCTTCGAGAGTAAAAATTATATATATATATTTTTATATTTGGGATAATGTTAAATGAAGAGAAATGACTGAATATTTATTTACTCTTACATTTACTTCATCACCAATGCGAAGAATAAATGAGATGGAGTATGCTCTTTTTTAAAGTTATCATTAGTTCATTATGAGATTAAGGCTAATAGTCTCTTTCATGAGTGCATTAGCATGCTTAAAAAATGTTGAAGATGGATGAATTGGTCCAATGATATCTCTTTCAAGTATACTAAGTCGAACTTCCTTAAGTCATCTAAAATACAGAGTACAAACTGGATTCCTTGAGGATTATTACTTAGCCCAAAGAGATGAGTTAAGCACAATAGATAATGTAGCCTAACATTTTAATATAATAAGTTTAGCTTTCTATTGCTCTACAAAAACATTTTGTATTAAAACCATATTAAATATTTTGGCTTAAAGATATTCAAATGAAAACCAAAATGGGAATACTGAAATATAAGAAATTCGATTTAGCTCATTTTGATTTTTTAGTTTTTGTTTTCTAGAGACATTAAGTAAAATCTTACCTTATACCCTTCTATTAGTTCAAACAATATACTCATATTTATTGATAGACCATTTTAGTCCCAAACTTTAAAGGCCCAAGCTCAAGTGTTTATGGCTACTTGGGTACCTTCAGGCACAACCTTAGGCCAATAGCTTGGCTCCCTTCAGTAGCTTGGTTGGCTTACCATTCCTTGCAAATTCACTTTAACCCAAGTCAAGCAACTCTCTCGACTCTCCCTAAGCATACCTCATAAGACCCTACCTGATGGGTTGGCAAAGCTTGCTTGGACTTACTTTGAGTACCTTTCCATCCCAATTTCCTTAGGTTTTCGGGGACTTTAGTTAGCATCTTTTGCAAGCTTGACCCCTTAAGCCTTAAGCTTGAAGACTCTACTATCTTTGGGTTGAATGGATCTAAGGTCGACATATAGCCCTAACCTTGAATCCTTGAGCACATACTAGATAATTGTGGCATGGATTGGATACTTCGATGCATCTATTGCTCTATCCCTCTCCTCATTAAATGCCATCTAACATCCACATCATTACTTATGTACCTAGTTGCCTTAGTTGTGATGGTTGCATGCATTACGGACGTGACAACTACCTTTCTTGAGGATCACTAATCAACAAAGTGGCCTTATCCTTTCCTTTATTGTGCATGCGTCCGTTATACCAATTACGTACGAGCCAATCTTAGCTTACCATGTATATTAGGTAGGTAAGCTATTTACCCTATAAATAGGTTATGGAGCCAAAAGTATAAAGATTTCCAACTCTTATAACATTTGCCTTATTTCTTCTTGATGTATAATACACTTTTTTTCCTTTTTTTTACTAAGTTAAGCATCTAAAAACTCTTATTGGTTTAGTTAAAAAGGACTTTCTTGAGATCAACCACTGTATACAACGATCGGACCATTAGATGAGCATCTCTTTATGATCAACTCATTACCAATATTAGTTAAAAAAATAAAATAATTATGATGCTTGTGGAAATAGGTATGTTAAAAGTATAATCAATTTCTATTGGGATTTTACAACATTATAGTTGTAATTTATATTATTTTAAATGATGTATATTTTATACATAGTATAAATAATTAAGAAATTATTATTAGAGAGGCTTTGAGAGTGATAACCGAAAAATGATAATAATGTATAAATGATGAGAATTTTCGTAATTATATATATTTAAGGTTAAAAGATTGGAAGAAATGAAGAGTCTCAAGGCACGTAGTTTTACGAGGAATTAGTATTAAAACAACTTGTGAAAAGGTTATTATGAAAAAAAAAAGTGTTCTTAAGAGCATAGCATTATTAAACACGAATTGCATACTATCATTAAAAATTATATAATTCATCAAATATTATTGTATATAGGGGAGAGAATAAAGACAAGAAACACATCGGTATCATGAAATTTGACCCAAAATAAAACTAAATTAGCTTCTCACTAAACTAAGCCTTTAGATAACAAGTATTAAAAAAAAAACAAAAACCTATTAAAATTAATAATTTCATTAAACAACACAGATGAAAACACTAGGGAGAGAGAGAGAGAGAGAGAGAGAAGATCAGGAGAGAGTGAATATCTCGTTGATTTCCATTCCATTCTTCTCTGCACACACAGAGACACACACACACAGAATACATCAGAGAGAGAGAGAGAGAGAGAGAAGACGGAGGTGAGATCTAAATGGATGTTGATTCCCCACAGAGAAAGTGAAGAAGATAAGAGTGAGAAACCACATCGCGATTAGGAATTAACGAACGACGTCGCATTTTTCACTCTTTTTACCGATTTGACGAAAATCTTCTCTGGTTCATGTAGAAGCCGATACTCTCAGATCGAATCCGATACTTGCACATTGAGATTGCAATTGGAGTCCTTTTTTAGTGTTCTCTGTGTGGATTATTGGTTAAATGAACGGCGGTGGCGAAGAGGAGGTTTCGCTGGCGGAATCCGCGGTGGTTGTAGCACCGGAGCCACTGGAGTGGAAATTCGCTCAGGTATTCGGCGAGCGTGCGGCCGGTGAGGAAGTTCAGGAAGGTACAATCTTTCATCTTTTTCATCGTTATTTTATGCGATTTGGCTGTTTTGTTTAGTGAAATTTATTGATATGAATTGAGTTATAGGGTTGATATAAATTTTGAGCTTGTTTAATCTGTGGATACTGTTTGCACGGCGATTATAGTGGAGCGAGGGTTTGTTTTATACTGTAGTAGTTGATTTTGGAAAACACAATTACAGTTTAAGAGGACTTACGGAATGACTTTCGTTTGCGGTGCTGCTCGTAGATGAAACAGGTGATGAATGTTAATTTGTCGTACAGATAATTGGTCATCTCTAGATTGCAAATCGAAACAAGGCACAATGAGCAATTAAATAACTTGTTTTCTACCACATCTCTATTGCATCCCGTTTATCCCTGTCTCGATAAAGGTATTAATGAGGTAGGCAGCTGGATTGACTTATCAATGTAAGCCCAACTTTAAGGATGAAAATTTAGTACTCCATAGTGTTGCTGCAATATGAGGTGCAGTTTTATCACCTCGGTATCAGTTTTAGCGTATGTTAATCTGGTCTATAAGTATGAGATGAACGGCTGAGACTTGTGAGATGAAACAATTGTGCAAGTCCAACTGTAGGACGCCTAACTATCACTTAACTAGGAGATCTAACTTAGCTAGTCAGCTTACATGTTGGACTTGATATTTGAACAAGAGGTACATTGATTGGCTTAGCTATACAAATGGACAGTGTAAACTTTTACAGACATATTTGACTGAGGTACTCATATTGTTGAGGTTGTTTGTGAAATGGTGCATAGACTTGATGGTTTGTACTTCCTTGGAAGTTCAAATTCTTCTGACACCAAGGAGAGTTATTTAAATTGAATAGATCTAATATCGAAGGCTGCACATGTACTTATTGGATGTGAGAATTTCACATGTACATTCAGATTAGCTTTCTACGACATAACTTCTTATTGTAATTTATTCAACTGTTGGTTTTCTAAATGGATCTTTCCTGACACTGTTTGAAAAGGTCTTAAATGTGTTCATCTATTCCTCTTTCTGCAGTGGATATCATTTCTGCCATTGAGTTTGATAGAACTGGGGACTACCTTGCCACTGGAGATCGTGGGGGTCGAGTAGTCTTATTCGAAAGAACTGATAATAAGGATGTGAGTGTTGATTTACCTGGCCTTTTATGCTCCTAAGTTTTTCCCAATTTATTTGCTTTACTATGATTTCACTCGAGTATGATGCTATGTTACCGAGATTAACTACTAAATGTAGCATGCTGGACATCGAAGAGATCTAGAAAGGATGGATTATTCAATGAGCGGGCATCCTGAGTTTCGATATAAGACAGAATTCCAAAGTCATGAACCTGAGGTATCCTCATGTCCTAAAACGAGCTTTCTATCTTTGTGCCATGGATAATTCGCATTTACTGGCTATAATGGGGAATACTATTATTTTTTAAATCCAGTTTGACTATCTGAAGAGCTTGGAGATTGAGGAGAAAATCAACAAAATTAGATGGTGCCAGGCAGCAAATGGTGCACTTTTTCTTCTCTCAACAAATGACAAGACAATCAAATATTGGAAGGTATTAGATCAGCTTATTGCACTGAGTTTATATTACTGAAAGAGGATTTTCTATTTCACTTGATAGAGGAGTATATTTGTAATTTAAAATTGATTTTGTGTATCAAAATGTCTGGACTGTCTTTCCCTCTTACTGTCTGTAGCTGAAAAGGCATAAGCAGAGATAAAATCATAGATGTGCTTCATGCTGAGCAAGTACTAAGACATGATAACCCAACTTCCAGTCCTTTTTATATGCATTGCTAATTATGGATGATATGTGTAACCACAACAATTTTCTCATTTTTGATATACTTGTCTGTAAATATGTGGTAGACCGCACTATACTGTAGTCAGTGTTGCCATGCCTTCCTGCATTCTTAGGCTATTAGACATATCATTTTGAATCAGTCATCCTAACTTTCCTTTTGGTTCTCTAGCATGCAATATCGCATTTTCCTTTAGATGTTTCATTAGATTTACATGATACCATTTAAAAGTTCTTGCCCCCAATATCTTCTCATCGGAGCTGATCATATCCTTGTTCTGTTTTTTGTGAATATTTTGGAGGGTTGCTAACTTGTAGGGAAACTTGTAAGGTATATCCAAGAGACATGGTGATTAAAAGATAGTAGGAATCAGTAGAAAAAATCCAACCGGAAATTGCCTTGTTTTGTTCTTTTTTTGTTTAGTGAGATGATTCTAACCCCTTTACCTGTGTTTAAATGTCACACATAGAGATAACACTCACACAAGTGTACTTTATGAAACACTGTAAGTTGTGTGTCAGAGGAATGCTGCTCATGTGTTCAGTCTGTCAGGTATATTCGAGACACATGGTGATTAAAAGATAGTAAGAATTGGTAGTGAAAATCCAACTGGAAATTGCCTTGTTTTGTTCTTTTTTTGTTTAGTGAGATGATTCTAACCCTTTACGCATGTTTAAATGTCACACATAAAGATAAAGCTGGCCCAAGTGTACTTTATGAAACACTGTAAGTTGTCTGTCAGAGTAATGCTGCTCATGTGCTCAGTATACACCTTTAATAAGAAGAAAGCCTTTTTATTCTGGGTAAAAAGAAATTTTGAGAAAGTAGGATACTATAATTTTGAGGTATATTCTACAAAAGAGACAAGGTTGCCAAGTGAAGTTAGTGAATTCATTATCCAAAGCAACATATGATTGTAATTTAAGGGTAAAGGTCTATTTTTCCAGGCTAGGGAATGATGATGCAGGTTGCTGATGATACATATGATCCAAGTTAGTTTCATAACTGAGAGTTATTTGCTTGAAGCTGATACTTGAGTTGACCTTTATTGGTAATGTGATGTTGAAAACATGGATGATCTAAACAGACTATCCTGAAGATTAAGTGATTGATGAAACCTTTTCTTATATGGATGCATTAGCTCTTCTTACCTTCATGGGAGATTAAAGCATGTATTGTCTTACCCACTAAAGTTTGGGAACTTTGAAAGTACCATTCTTTTTAAAGGCAGAAACATTACTTAATAGTAATCTCTAAATACTCTTGAATGTGGTGCAGGTTCAAGAGAAAAAGGTGAAGAAAGTTAGCAGCTTTAATATAGATCCTTCAAAAGCTGTTGGAAATGGCCCAGTTTCTAGCATAACAACCTCCCATAGGCCTTCTATGGCAAATGGTTGTAGTCTGGACAATGATTTTTCCTTCCTATCTGAGGGCATTGCTTCCCTGCATTTGCCAGTGGTAGTTGTACTCTATCCATCTTATACATGTCTTATCAGCATGTTGCAAGATCTGCATTGAGACTTCATAAAATGGTGCTAATGGAAATTATTGATTATTCAGGGTGATTCATAATAGAAGATATGCATTGAGACTTGGTATATTGATGATATGCAGGTTACAAGTCATGAGACAACTCTTGTTCCTAGATGTCGGAGGATCTATGCCCATGCCCATGACTATCATATTAATTCCATATCCACAAATAGGTGCATTGATTTACTTTAACTTCTTGTCTTTTTTTCCATAGCTTTTAGTAGCTCGCGGGAAATCCTTTTTAGATGTTTATCTTGTAGTTTGAGTTCATCTATCAATTTGTTGTTTTCATTGGCAATTTCCTATGCTTGGCAATGAAATGGTGCTAAGTGCTGTTATGCTGGCACTCTTTGGAGGCAATTTTAGTTCATTTCTCTTGATTTAAGGTCCTCATTCCATATAAGGAGCTGGTGCCTAGATATAGTAGTTAAAAAACTGTATTGTGTTCTAGCACCTGTTTCTTTTTCTAACCATGAATTTATGTAGTCTATCTTGGCATACTTACATTTCATGTTTTTCATATCGGTTCTGTAGTGATGGAGAAACTTTCATATCAGCTGATGATCTGCGGGTTAATCTTTGGAATTTGGAAATTAGCAGTCAAAGTTTTAATATTGTTGATGTAAAGCCAGCGAATATGGAGGATCTGACTGGTAAAAGCTCATAGTAGTTTCCTGCTTTTGGAAACTTTTACAAACCCCAATCCTCCCCTCCCTTTCCCCACTTTATCTCTCTTCTTCTCTCTCCTTTTCTTTCTTTTTCATAATTTTTTTATCTAATTCTGCAAGTTTGGTTTGCTTTCCCAATGTCTGGTTATCGTGGTTCTTCGAATCCATTTTGAAAGGGATAAAGGCATGCTTTTCTGAAGCATTTTTTACTGTTGTCATCCCAAATAATTTTTTGTTATGTATATCAATTACAACTTTAAGGAACGCTCCTTACCCAAGAAACTTTAAGGAATGCTCCTTACTTAAAAAACTGTTAAGTAATGCTGTAAGGGCAATATTTGTGTTTTTAATACGACTCCCTTATGCATTTGCAGAGGTTATTACATCAGCAGAGTTCCATCCAACACATTGCAATATGTTGGCATATAGCAGCTCAAGAGGTTCAATCCGTCTCATTGATATGAGGCAGTCAGCTTTATGTGATAACCATAGCAAACTGTAAGTTTATGTTTTTGATTTTTGATTGTGTGAAAAGGTGCTCAACAATTACTTTCAGAATTATTAAACAAGAAGCCTGTCATTTTATGGGGTCTCTATAGATTTTAGATCAAGGTTTTCAAATGCAAATTCATTTGTGGTTTCTACTTTTGGCTTCCTCTTTCTTTTTTGCCAACTGATTTGTGTCTATCATTTGTACAGATTTGAGGTACAAGAAGCACCTGGATCAAGATCTTTTTTCACTGAGATTATTGCCTCTGTTTCTGATATTAAATTTGCAAGAGATGGAAGACACATACTTAGTCGAGATTACATGACTCTTAAGGTTTGTTATTTTATCTCATATTTTATGTTCCTCTTGCAATGTGTCTGTTGGCATTCTCTACTGTGGCTGCTGAAATGTTGAAATATTTAAGTTGAAAAAAAGAAGCAAAATTTCAGCGGATTAAATTGGGTGCCAACATGCATTTTAGGAATCACATACAAAGTATTAAGTCAATTGAATTTATGGTAACTTCAAGATCAATAATTCTGCCTGTTATAGCAAAGCGTAATAAGAGAATAACCTACTTGATTTATGACCTTATTATTTGCTTGTATGAGCTTTTGTCATGATTATGCTCCAGATAGTGGAAAGGCGGGACAACAAACATGGTAGGCGGTCTTCTTAGCTTGTTGAGGAACATAACTGAGGAACTTACCTCTTCCCATTAGCGTGGGCTCTTTGCTTTCATTGTTTTTCCTCTGCCAGGATTTTCTAACGTGTTAGTCTTTATTCATTATCGATGGTATCTTTGGAGGAGCCATGAGAATGAAATGCTTTAAGGACATCTTCCATGCATTTCCAATTTCCGCCCAAGGACCATTAATCAATATATGTATCTATACTTAGATAGGTGTAAAATAAACTATTTGCATGTTGCTTTAGAAGTTTAATATATTAAACGAGTCTGTATCTTCCTTTTCAAAACTTTACTGGTCATATCTCGAAACCTTGAGAATATGGAATATCGCAGGTCAATAACACTTGGAAAGACTTGTAATTAGCTGTTGACCTTATTGATGCATAAATAAATTATTAATGCTTTCTTAATGCCTATAATATTTTTTGGAGTAAATTTTTAATGTCTCTTTAGTCTTTATGAAAAGAAAAGAATTTTTGTACATAGATTCAAGGACCACCTAGAAAATGAAAGTAGCACAGGATCGCACTCAAGTTTCCAGGATATTTTTTTCCCTCTGTTTCTTTTTTTGATAGAAGTGAAGCTTAGGTAAAAAATTCAACTACACCAAGAAATCTCTTATCTGGAGATGGTTGTTTACTAATCTTTGGATTCAAATTTAACCATGAAGTGAGGAAAAGGAAAATTCTAGATCTAGGAAGTCATAATCTGAGCATCTCCCTCCACTTTGCCGTGGAGTTAGTGATAGAAGATAAAGTTTTGCCCTTTAGTTTTTTGGCTAATAGATGTTTCATAGTTGAAGACAATAATGGCTGAAGAAGAAGAAATAATATGTCAAATGTTGCTTCTAGTTCTAAGAAGCAGCCAGTCTGAAAAGCACCAAGGCTGTCGCACAGTTCTTGAATTGATTTTATCCATCCCAAACTGAAGTTGTCACTGAAAGTTTGTATCTACTTTTGATTCTCATGCCTGGATTGTAATCCTGTTCACTCCTCGAGCCTGATGATCTAATGATGTTCAATGTTACTGGGTTTTTTGCAAGCTGTATTGTGATTATATCAACAATGTGTAAATCTAGAAAGTTATAAGAGGGACTGGGATAGAAAAGGCTCTGGAAAAACTGAAGATGGTTATTTGTGTAGTGGGTTGCTGGTGAGAATGTGATTGCTGACACAGTCAAGGGTGTGTGAATAATGCAAGTGTTGGAGCTTAGTGGTGTGGTGGTCGTGCAGGTAATCTGGATTTGTTGCTATCAATGTTGGAGTTCTGCATTTGTATTTATCAAATGAGAGAAAATAAGGCTAGAATATAGTCGCTTGCTACAACAGACTCTGTATTGCTGCAAGAGAGTTGAAGGCTTAAAGATGTTGAAGCCATACGAGATTTTTGGATCTTTTTAATAGGCTTTGGTAGAGAATGATAAACATGCGTCCATGAATCTGGGTCTCGGTGCCACATTGAATATGCTAAAGTAAGAGCGGCAAGGACGTTCTCTAGCCCTTATTCTCCTTTATTTAAAACCAAAAGATTCAGAGCTCCTATGTTAAAATAAACAAAAGGTGATTGCCTGTGCCCCGCCACACCACTGAATGATGTCCTTTCCTGGAGATCCCTGCTGGTCTTCTACTCCCCAAATTATTGTCATTTTCTGGTCAAGGTTGCCATAGCTCAATTTGTAACTTTCTCTTGTTATGGAGGACTGTAATCAGTTTTTTTATGGAGCCTTTTCTTTTTTATCCTCACAGTATCTTTTTAATCCATAGTCTATGAGCTTAGTAAATTCATGCTACTGAAAAAATGATCTTAGTAGATATGGTCAAGATGTGTTTCTTGGTTGAACTACTTTTTCCGTATGATAAAAGGCATGGTGAAAATGGAGTAGAGAATGAGAAACTTCTTGAATTGTGGAGGAAGCATTTAAGACCGGTAAACTTATCAACTGAAAAGACATGGAAGACTGGCTATATTGATTTGTATAGGGATAAGATAGTGTGCAGAAACATACATATAGTGTCTAAATGAGGTGGGCTTTTTGGAAAAGTGATTTTAAAGAATCAAGTGTTAGTTGAGATTCAATTTATATCTAAATTTGAGTGTGTTTCTTGGTTATCTATGGCAACATCTCAATCGGTCTATTACATGTTTATTGTTTCTGGTCGTCAGCTGTGGGACATAAATATGGATTCAGGTCCAGTTGCAACTTTCCAGGTGCATGAATACTTGAGGCCAAAGGTAGGCTTTCTTCAGAATATTATGCTTGAATTTCTGTAATTGTCATTATCTGACCCAACTGATCTTGCTTTGTTGCTATTGTCAGCTATGTGATTTGTATGAAAGCGATTCTATCTTCGACAAGTTTGAATGCTGTCTCAGTGGAGATGGACTTCGAGTGGCAACCGGCTCCTATAGGTCCTCTTTTCATGAATGCACAGCATATAAGATATTCCTCCTGTATGTAATAATTGGCATAACCTTTTTCTTTGTTGTCATTTCAGCAACTTGTTTCGTGTATTTGGTTGCGCTCCAGGTGGCACAGAAGCAACCACTTTAGAAGCGAGCAAGAACCCTATGAGGTAAGCTATCTGGCACCCTCTCTCTCTTTCTCTGGGTGAATTGCTATCTGGCACCTAGGCAATGTGATGAGAAGTAAAATGATGCTGCCTTAATTGAATTTTGTAGCAATAACAAATTTCTTTTTCTTTAACGATAAAGTTTTCTTTAGCATTGAAACCTAAATACAGAAAGAGGTTTTCTCTAGCATTATAATTGTCGTTTCATTCATTTTCATGTTGTATGCTTGCAGGAGACAAGTCCCGACACCATCTAGGTCCTCTAGATCTCTGGGTCTTACTCGAGTTGTAAGGAGAGGTATGTGCTTGATTGTTGATAACCATTTAAGTACTTTCACAATCTTAAGAGAGTAATTATGCTGATTTGACTATATGCAATACCGGCTATTGCATTCAGTCAACCGTTTAATTTCTCTCAACCGTCTGACACTATGAATTCTACGTGGAATTTTTGGTGGAGCAGTGATCGATAATAGCACAATAGGACTTCTAAAAGGGTCAAATTAATATTACCTATTTAGATTTTATATTTGTTGCTGTGATATTGACTGCACCATATTTTCGTATTGGTTTTGAAGGTCCAGAAAACTCTGGAGTTGATGCCAATGGAAATCCTTTTGATTTCACAATGAAGCTGCTACATCTGGCTTGGCATCCAACTGAAGATTCTCTCGCAATTGCTGCTTCAAATAGCCTTTATATGTACTATGCATAGTGGTGGAATGGGAAGGTCAAATTTTTCGCCTTGGCAGAAGTACATCTCCATCATTTATATCCTCCAGAAGTTACGCTGTCCATCAATAGAAAGGTGACCAGGGACCCTTAGCCAATGGCTGACCGCACCAGCAAAAGACTTTACATCCAGCAAGAATTGATTTCTAATTATATTCTTTTTAAAGGAAAGGTGAAGTTCTCTCTTTGTAGTTTATTCATGAGGTCAGAGGTCGCTGGTGGATTCTTATAACCCAAGCAAGGAGCCGCTAAACTCCACAAACACTCTTGTCATAAAATTAAACGCATAAAGGCAACGTTTTTTGATGCATCAACGCTAATTAGTTGTTGTGTTGGGGGGGGTGGGGGGGGGTGGGGGTGGGGGAGGGGGTGTGGTGGGGAAGCCTTCACTGTTGGAACTGAAGATGCCGGACTCAGAAAATCCGATTTTTAATTGTATTCTCTCCCGCTCTAACCATTGCCCTGTAGTTTGCTCTTGTGGTGGTTTTGTCAGGTCTTGGCACTTTGGGGAAGAAGTGGGAGATCCCATTTGCACAATATTCTTCCGACGGTGTCTTATTCAGATGGATGATCTGGAATCTGGGTCCTAACTTATTTGAGTATAGTATCTGACTTCTTTCGCTTGCTTGCGATTGTAAATTCAAAGAAAATTTGTAGGTTTATGGAAATGGAATAGATATCATTTTGCCTTTTGGCCTTGCTAATACATCAATGTATTCAGTATCCCCCATGTTTCATGCCCCTTTGATATTGAAGCCTGTAAGGTTGTAGTTGTATAGATTTACTAATTATGAGTTTACAACTATTTAACTGGGTGTTCAAATGAAATCTTGGATGTATTTGGGAACTCATTCTTTGATGAAGAGTGGTGCTGGTGCCAGGATTAATCAAATAAGGTGAAATTTCAAATTTGAGCTTTCATTATAGGATTAAAGGTCATGATACGTCTAAAGTTGTATCTAATGGATAGATACAAGATTTTAACGGTTGTGTCCTTTAAATTGCGACTTATAGAGGATATATATATATTTAAAGAATTTCTACATATTTTTACTCTTCAACCAAGAAAACATAGTAATACCTATTACCAAACTTGCATGAAGTGTGACTTCTCCGGTCAATTTAACGTTCTACCGGCCCTTGTTAAGTTGATTATGTGCAATTAAGGGTGTAAACAAGTTAAATTATTGGTAAGCTACTTGATATTTATTCGAGGTCGATTCGAGAAAAATTAAGTTGGTCTCTAGTTTGAATCACTTTAATAGTTAATTGAGTCGAGTTTGAGCTTCACAATGCTTAACTAGAGTCTAATTGAGCTTGAATTGGGATATAAATGTTAATTAAGTTAGAGTTAAGTTTAACCACTAATTTTATTATAATAAAAAAATGTATTTTTAAATAAATTGAATTTAAGCGAATTTAATTGAGTTAAACTTGAGTTCGTTTAAAACCATTTTAAGTTAAGTTTGTACTTAAGATTTCAAACTTAATCGAGTTTAAGTGGAACTTAAGTTTTTAAGATTTTGAATCTAGCTCGAACTCAAGTTTGAGTTTAATACTGTATTGTCTGGACTCAATTTGTTTATGGTTCTATGTGTAACCCTTCTATTGACACTAAAATTAACTACACTAGACACCTCATACGCTCTAATGCTACAACTTTTCCACCATAATTTCTCCTATTTTTACCTAATACACTCCAATGCTATAGCTTTTCCACCATGATTTCTCCTATCATTGTCCCTATGCGCACTTCACCTCATACTCCTCTCCTATCAATCAACTCAACTAATTTCTTTTTCTAATGAATGAGGATAGATCTTGCGATTGGTAATTCTCACTATTCTTTTCCCATTATTCTCATGACTACTTCTCTTACAATTGAAATCTCAAAATAACAATAAATTAATCTAAATTCACAAATACACCATTCTCGCATGAATCTAACCACTCCATATCTCAAAATCAACAAAGAGAGGAACTCATATTTACCATGAA
Organism: Lumnitzera racemosa; assembly: GCA_024138005.1. Taxonomy (NCBI): domain Eukaryota; kingdom Viridiplantae; phylum Streptophyta; class Magnoliopsida; order Myrtales; family Combretaceae; genus Lumnitzera; species Lumnitzera racemosa. The sequence goes on along the minus strand of JAMXBC010000007.1, from coordinate 1,153,258 downwards.
CCACATATCCCCCCCAAAACTCTTATATTAAAAGATGTGATCTTGAGTCCCTTTGAAACCAACTAATATGTGATTTTGGATTTTATGGTTTCAAAATAACAAGAGAGATAATTTTATCCCTTTTTTAGATGTTTAACAAACTATAGAAAAAAAGGATACGAAGCAAATCACGATGAGATACGATTCACTAATCTTGAAATGAATTGGGGTTTGGTTGAATCATACATCAACATTGCATGATGAATTGGGGTTTAGGTGTTAAATAGATATTGATATTATGCATGGAGCCTAAATAACATGGTTCACCATAGTCTAGGATTGATGCAAACTAAAAAGAATAACATATAATGCAATATCAACATTCACTAATAGAATCAATGTCTCACGACAACAATGTTTGTAATAAATTCAAAACGCAAGAATATCATCCTGTTACAAACCATGCCTATATATAGGCCAAATGAAATAACTTAGCTAAGTGTGAAATGAAATAGCAAAATAGGAAACAAGATATGAGAACTAACTTATAATAATACAACTAAGTAGCATAAAAATGTTAAGCATGGATGACTTAGCACTAACCCGATCAACTTAGTGCTTATCTTAGTTGACCTAAGTTGTTTAAGAGTAGCCCATTAATTAGAAATCCTGCTAGTTGACATGGGTGACCACCTGAATGTTATCCTTCTCTTAGTTGAATGAGTGGACTTTAGGCCACTTTAGGTTGACTAAAGTCTCTCTTAGTTGATTTGTAGTGTCTCTTGGCTTCTCGGTTGACCTTATAGTATCTTAGTTTTCAAATTGTGTTGGAAGTTATTTCTTAGTTTAAAGAGGGTCATTTTGTATTCTTTATCGTCTTGTAGCTTATAGTTTGTAGTTGCTTGCAAAATATATCATCCTTGATGTATTATTTCATATGCCTTTACTAAAACAATTCGTGTACAACCTCTCATTATGCCATCTTTTTTACCATCTCTTATAGATATGAAGGTGATTCGAGTTACTAGAACATTTTTGCTTTCCCAACTCAATTGAGGAAGATTATAGTTTGACTAGGAAGTCCTATCACTTGACAAAGCATTTTGGGAGACAGTTTATGAGTCTCTATGTCTCTATCTATCTTTTAAGCTCAGAGGCAAGTTGATTGTCATTAGAGAGCAAGGGGTTTAATGTATTCTAAAGATTAGGGATACAATAAAATGGAATATACTAACTTTTTAAAAATCTTGTAAAACTATATCCTATAGATATGGATATAAGTTTTATAAAACCTAATTCGAAACCATCTTAGTTGCATCCCTAGGAAGGATTGTCTCTAAAGAGCTCGCAGGACCTAGTCATCACGTGTTCAAACTATAGACGACCGGCAGCCTAAGAGTAAGTTTAACGGGCGGAGCATGGCGCTTGTTTCTAAGCCAAGTCACGCCCTTTTCGTTGCTTCTGCGTTATTCACTGAGGAGTTGGCATTGCTTCAAGCTCTTGGATTGCTCTGACACGTTAGAGTACTATTTATTTTTTTTCTTTTAAATTTTTATTGGTCAAAATTATGTGGTACCAAAGAAAAAATGTAAAAAAAACTATTAATAAATTTTAAGGAAGAAAATTAGAGGTAAAGTAAAGAGTTATTAAAAAAAAAAAATTATTTTCTTTTAATAATGGTAAGAGAGAAAATATTTAAATCTTGATTGATCTCGATGAGAAATGAATAACGATATCACTAAAAAATTTTTTAATATACTAATATGGTGCCTAAGAACATCAGACGTGTTTTTACAAGATATTCATCCTCTAGTAAACCTAAGCTCATTTTAAGTACTGATTTTGCAGTATTTAGTGCAATATATTTTTTTTTTTTATTCACGAAAGGAAGTACCTTTGTTGTGCAGTAATAAATTTGTACTCTTATCTTATAGAAATCCCAGCCACTTCACTTGACAAAGTTCACATAAATGGGATTTTAATTGAAATTTCCTTTATAAATGTCGTAGTTAATGTTATTAATCTTATATTAATATTGGCAATAAATTACATATTGCATATCTCTTTATCAATGACAACATAGTTTCTACTCAATTTAAAACATTTTTTAATGAAAGTTTGTGTTATGGATATCAACACAAAATTTGAGGTGGAGTGTAATCATAATCATAAACGTGACAAGCAATAATGTTTTAGATTTATTGCATATTTTAAGTTTATTAATTAGAGCATTGTACATACTTTACTTAATATATGTTTACGTGTTGTGGTTGCATTTGTAATTTAGGGACATGTCAAAAGCGACAATATTAGGGAAGTTATTGAACACAAGTTAATTTCAATAATAACGATTAAAAGCTGACTTTTATTATTATTATTATTATTATTATTATTTTCCTGTACTAGTTGCTTATTCCATACTATCATTCAATTAGGTGGGAATTTCTTCAATTAATCTTCAATGAACCTGAAAATAATTGTCTATTATTCTCGATGATAGCCATATAAAGTCACGCAAACTTCTTTTTTTCTTTTTTCTTTTTTACTAATCTTAAAATAATTTAATTGGATAAATTTTTGCCTGTTTGAAACATTCATGAAGAGGACAACGCTAGAGAGACCGAATTCTGATTGACCGAAACAGCTGAATTGCTATTTCGAAAGCAATATACAGATTTCTTTGCTCTTTCCAAAAGATAGAATAAGTGTCAGCACTCAGACATATCATTCGGCTTATTATTTTCGTAACAGAAGAGAGTAATTGGTAGGATTGGATGATACGGACTAGGCAAGGACAGATAAGACCGGCCGTCGGGTTAGGTCCGATTCTGCCAAAGAAACAAAAGATAGGGTGGATTTAGTGAGAGTTTTAACGAATTCGTAAGCCACCTAACCAAATATGATATACCAGTTAGATTCTATACGAATCTTAGATTTGCAGGATATAACGTATTGGTCCGAATGATAAAGTTGTTCACCACAATCCTTATTAAAGGGATTGATAAGAGCTGGTAAGGGAGATAGAGGTTTCCAACAAAAAAGACTCAAAAGGGGTTTTTCATTAATCTTCTGTCTATGTATATATTGTTACAAAAGTTGCTATTTATAGTATGTCCTAAACTCCAGTGACAAAACCGTAAATAATATACAAGACTTTAAATCCTATAGAATTGAGCCCATAAATAAAATAAAGATAAACATATATAAAAATATAAAATTGTGCGTTTTACAGGGAGAAGTCGGCATGTGGTCATTCAGCATGCTTTGAAGGTAGTCTCATAATGCTTGGCCAAGACACCAGAGAGGTCGGTCGATAATTACAGAGTTCTGAAATCAATCGAAAATAGTTTCTTCGGGCTATGCTGAGTGGATCCAACCTTCGGTAACATGATCTCTCAGCTACTAAGTTGACGATAGACTTTAGCTGAATGAATCTAACTCTCGGAAACGTGATATCTTAGCTTATCGGTAAGTATGATGTTGGGTAAGTAATTGATCAAGCATGGATGAGGATCAGTTGTTGTCTCAGTCTTTTGTTTCTCGGCACTCCATTTGCAAGAAAAAGGTCATTCAACTTCACAAGCAGAATGAGTCTGTAAGTAAATGAGCTTAGCCTTGCTAGTCGGGTTGGGTTGATACCCCGAAGCCCATCAAACGTGGTCGCTTATACATATGTATATATACATATGAGCTTTAAATCATAGGTGTTAAGTTTGGGGTTATAATTTTACACATTTATCTAAATTGTATATCTCCTCTAACCGAATTAGTTTAAAGTTAATTTCTGATTGAATTTCTAAATCATTCTTTAAATTCAATTTTTGTTTTAGCTTCTGATTATTATTTTTATTTATGAACCCTATGAATTCTTCCCAAACTAAAATGTGAGATTCATCTAACTATACTTAAGTATCCTAAATCCAAGTTTTAGCTTCTAATTAGTGTCATGCCCCAAGAAGGTGAAGCAGTAACAGTCCCGCCGTGTGAACTATTCTAAGATAGAAATTGTCCTCACAGCTACTATCTTAAACTTAGTTCACATAAGGCGTACTCGACTTTACCCCTTTAAAACGTCCAATTCGATATAAACTTGTAGAATAATCCTGTAAAATAATTTGTAATAATAAAATTATCATTTAACCTTATAAAAAATAATAATAAATCCTAAAGGTACTTGTCATTTCATATACAGACCAAAATATTGAAAACTACTAAGTTCTTTAAGGAGTCTTGTGTAGTTTTCCTTAAAAAATAAAAAATTAATACTGAGAGCAATAACCAGCTATTTTTTGTTGTATCTAGCTCATCGTCACAATTTACTAGGGTTCTGGTGTTAGGTATGTATTTATAAACCATTTGGAACCTGTAAAACAAATTGTAGGGGAATGAGCGACAACTTACTCAGTAAGTGGGGGTGGAGATAGAAGTATGTATTCAACACATCACAATCGAGGTTTTCAATCAAGTTGGTTAGATACAATGTATGTACAAGCAAATGCTATCGCATGATATTATCCGGTCCGTCGTGAGATCAGAAAAATTTCACCCACTTCAATTCGAGTTGAGGAGATTGACATCACACGCTCACGGATTGAAACCAAATCAAGGCTTGTGCAATAGAGAACACACTCTTCCCATGACCATCTTCGAACCATGGCCCCCAACCTTGCCGTGATCTTCTCTCCTGTCACTTAGTTTGGCTAAGGGTAGGAAAATGACCATTTTAGTTATCCTCATCGAAGGGAATCCGTGTTTGGCCCGAGAATTCTAATTGTCACCTTTAATGGGTTACAATGCATATCAAATTAGATATTAAGCCAAATTTGAGTTACTTTATTTTTTTAGGGTAATTAACCAAGCTCAAATAATTCAATAATAATATTCACTAAATATTCATATCATGGAACTTAACTCCCATCATAGTAAATTGAAACCTAACCATAAGCATTACATACGTACAAACAATTAACTATATTCACAAGCCAATACATATCAAAATTCTTAGATATTCTGAAATAATATCCCAAAATGCGGTAAAGCATTGATCCCACTTACTTATTCCGGCGCTCATTTCGGAAAACTCGTTTTATCAAAAGTCTGATCATTAAGAGGCTCTCTATATACAAAACTTAAATTTAATTTTCGTAATGGTTATGAAAACATTAGAGTTTTATCAAAAGTATACTATCATTTTTTATTATATAATAATATATAGTTTCATTATATCGATCGAGTTAAGTTACTAAGTATTAATAATATACGCAATTATATTATTACATGTAATATATCATTCCGATTGTATCAAAACGTACTTTCAGTCGTTTAAATCACGTTTCGATTAGGGTAGAGTTATAATAGTACGTAAATCAGTAATATTGTAGAGATATAGGTTATATTACCTAAGTTTATTTGATTTTAATAAAAATAGTGTTGTTAGGCTCGTACAAACTTAACAATACGTATTACAAGTTTTAATTTCTAGAGATTACTTTTAATGGGTAATTCAAGTTTTTAACGGGTAATTCAAGTTTTTAACACAGTTATGAGTATCTAATCAAATATTCTCATACTATACATAATTTATGTTATTAAATCATATTTTACCTAATTTGTCAATATAACCCATAATATAGGTATTATCTAACCTCAATACCTCTATAATGTATCCCGGTAATTAAAATATCATTAAATATATTAAAAATATAATTTTTATCCAATTCGACCAGTACATAAATAGATAGTTTTTATTCACCTATTTATCATATTTTAACCTATTATTACTAGAATTGGGTATTGGTTCGTTATTTAAGCTATTTTACTACGTAAATCCATAATAAAGAGCTTGGGTTACCAAATAATTCCTCAAAAATTTCTATAGACTCCTAAAAATATGTGGAATTCTGCTAGTACTTGGTTTCAAGTTTTCGATCTATTGCTTATATATTCATATTTACAATTTTATCCTTGAATTATCTTGAATTACCTAATTAATATCTTTTTTGCACCAAATTGATTTAAACCTATCCCAACATTATTATTATTCACTAGAAATCAGTACATGTCCATTTAATCATTTAATTTCATAATTTCCTATTTATTTCACAATTTCAACCTATTTTCGAGTTATTTTTAGGCCGAAATACAATAAATATTAAAAATATTCAAATAAAAAATCGGGTTATATAGAAATTATCTGTATATCATAAGTGTTTTATACAAAAATTTTGAGCTAGAAACTACATTATTTGGTGTATTTATTTTAAATTTTAAATTTCGGATGAATAGTATATTTGTTAAAAAAGTACATTAAATACTCCTAATTTTATAAAAATAAATTTACTAAATAAAAGTATATTTTTAAAATAACCTGGGAATTAATTTTTTTACATTTTTCATAATTAATTTAATAATTTTTCAAAAATAGAGAAAAACAGGACAGAAACTCAAAACCTAAGTTCATTGGAGCTTTGGTTACCGTTAGCCAAAGAGAGGTTGTCGGCCGACCTAGTCAGTTGTGGCTTTACTAGGTGGCGACGGGGCTCCACATTAGGTCATTGAATGGTTGGGGAACTAGTTAGGCTCGGTTCTTGCTCTGTTTTTTTTTCTTATCTTTTGTCAAATTTTCTTAATATTTCTTAGGTTTTCTTGGTTGCTAAAATGATTTAGGTCGGTTGAATTTTTTCTTAATTATTAAGTAATTTATTTTAATATTTTTCCTCGAAAAACGCGTAGTAAGAAGTGTCAATTTTTTATAAATTTGCTTATGATGCAGCTGCTTATTCTTTTTAAGCTGCTCAACATTTAATCCAACCATATTGCAGGTCGTTTTTTATTTTTTTATAATTTTTTTAGATAATATTTTAGGGTATTTTGATATTTTATATCAGTATTTAATGATTTTTGTTAATATATGGGTGTAATCATGTTTCTAACATATCTTTTATTTTTAAGATACTTTTCCCTATTTAATTTTGGAATTTTATCGCTTATTATGGATAATTATATTATTTTAGGTTAATTTACGGGTATATTTATTATATATACCAGGTATACTAAAAAAAATATATATATACCCATATAGTATATTATGCTATATTATTTTTTTATTGCTTAATTATCTTATTTCTAAGTCTTTGTCGTATTCCGAGTTTAGTTTTAGAGGTTTTGAGCAATTTTAGACTATATTAAGTAATCATACTTCTAGGGAAAAAATTGGGATTCCGAGTAATTATTTTCAAAATCTTACTTTACCAAGTCACTTTAACTAACTTTTCTATCTTAATTATAAAATTTTGGCTCAATCGGATAACTTTTCCCGAAAGTTCTAAATTTAAGTACGATTGGCCTAAATTTGACTTTAGGGTCTTATATAGAATAAATTTTCAGTATTTTGATTATATTCTTATTGCATTATGGATTTTCAAACCTACGAGAACTCTTCGATTAGGGTTATCATGTTTCTCGTAAGTTTCCAGCCTAATTGATTTACTTTTCCAAATGCCCTTAATCAATTATTGACTATAATCATACAAGGATATGGCTTTATCCTAATACTCAGATATTCATGTTTGGATTACTGATTTATAGGATATCACAATTAGTATTTCGATTAGTACGGTACACTACATTTCTAATTTATTTGCCGAATCAGCTTTTGATATAAGAAAATTTTACATTTTCCATAAAAACACCTAAATTTAAGTCTCCTACCAGATTTTATTATATTCTTATTATTATTATAATATCAATTTTAATCTAATATTTTCCCCCTCATCAATTTCCTTTACTTATACATTATCACCTAATATATTCATAATGTACATATCTAACATTCCCATTACCTCAAATATCATTCCTCAACATCAACTAACACCTCAAAATATTTAAATTTATTCTAAATCAGAATTTATACCTAATTACTCTAAATTACAAAATTAACTTAAAATTGACCATTTTTGCCAATTACATATTTACTGCATAATACTCTAATAATTACATCTAACACCCTAAATGTTCAAATATAATAATTTATCAGATTTCAATATCTTAAAACATATAATTATATACTAAATCATTAATTACCCATTTAGTTACTTAATTAGCTAAAAACTACTCATTTTATGCATTATTTTAAGGCTTAAAAATTATCCAAATATTTAAAAAATTAATTTTTGAAAAAAAGGCTTCGTAGGAATGTTCTATATCACCTAAGTAGTCTATACAAAAATTTTGAGTTCAAAACTACACTTTTAAGCCTATTTATTTCTAATCCAAAACATACTTGGTTTCGCATGATTTCTTAAAGACAGTATATTTTTAAACATAAATTTATCAAAATAAAATTTTTCCCTAAAATTACATACTAAAATATCTCAAAAGAACAAATTTCATAATTTTCTAAGCATATTTAATATTTTTATAAAATTAAACAAAATCGAGTTGTAATTTGATTTACCCAACCGATCAGCTTCTAGCCACTAGTAGTGGCCAAAAGTGTGTTGGTAACCTTGGGCAATGGGGGTAAGGTGGTGTGGTGATGGCCGTTCATTTCCAGGTGGCCGTTAGGTATAGGTTTCCTTCTAAAACGCTAATTGCACAAATTTTTCCTAATTTTTGTAAGAAAACCCTTATTCTTTCTTTTTAGTGCTCTCTCAAATTTTTTGGATTCTTCACTACCTAAATGAGCTTCTGAAAAATTTTGGGTATTTATGAGGCTGCTTTAATTTATTTCTTCCAATTTTTGCTTGATATTTGTCTCTTATCTTCTTCCACTCTACTTTCTATTTGTTTCAATTTAATTGGTTATTCTTATTTCTTCAATTCCAGGTTGTCATGACAGTAATCTAGACCTTTCCACACTTTTTCTAATTTTTCTTGATCTTTTCTTAATTTTTTATGAATTTTCTTTAATTAATTAGCATTATTTTGGTATATTTCATGTATTTTAAGTAAATTCGCATATTTCTACCTATATGTAGATTCATATATGGTATGAATAAATATTCTTAAATATTATTTAAGTTATTTTATAATTTTTAATGTGTATATAATTTATCTTTATCGATTTGTTAATTATCGGAATTGATGTGTAATCCACACAGCGGGTCTCTAATGCTAATGGGGCTCGAATGGGAACAAGGAACGAGAAGTGAGGATGGGGCTTTGACTGTAAATATGTACGGATATCACACACTAAGGCACAAACATAATTAGGGGTTAGCTCGAAATAGGGTTCCATACAACTCACGAACACTAAGTGTTACTCGGGTTCCAAATGAAAGGTTAGAGGCAACTTATTAACTCACTCAAATGAAGGGTTTACTACAATCATAAAGGCAAGATTAATAAGAACACAGGAGATTAAGGAGTATAACACACTCAATAATCCAAAACGCTACCTTAAAGGGCTCAAGAATGTCCTTACTTCTAAAAGGAATGTTCAAGTGTAAATTCACTGTATGAGTATTCTTCACTATTTTTTTTTCTTTTTTTTTTATATAATTACAAATGTTATTATTTATAGCAAATCCTAAAGTCTTAATAACAAAATTATAAATAATATATAAGGCCTTAAACCCTATAGAATAGCCTACAATCAAAATAAGGGAAATATTTATAAAGTATACAAAATTGTGCACTTAACGGAGTGGTTAGCATAAGGTAATCCGAGTTGTCTGTGGGCCCGAGCAAGGATCGGTTGGCAATCGGGTGTCCAAGCAGGGATGGGATGTTTGAAAGTCTTATTATGCTTGGTCGTACTCTTAGTGAGGTTGGCCCACAGTTGCTATACTCACGGATTGCTTAGTGCGAACTCTCTTGTACTGTGTCGAGCTGTTCTTTGGCCTCAAGTGCTTGATCGTGTGGTTCTTCGACTTCTCAGCAGACAATAGACTTAAGGTCGAGTAGTTCCTTTTCTTCCCTTCGGTCTTCTAGTATTAGCTCGGCCTCGGCAAAAGCTATTCGGCCTTGTCTTTAAACAATTTGGCCTCGGGTTAAGACAGGTCGGCTTTAGCTTATGATAGGTCAGTGTTGGCTTGAGACAGGTCGGTCTCGACTTAGAGATCATCGTAGACTAATTCCTATCAAGAATTCATTCTAAGAATTTCCGATAAATAACGAATAACTTTCATAAAATTCAATTTCATAATATTCTATAATTTTATTACTTATTTTATTAAACTCAAACTTACGAGATCACTTTTACTAATAATCCTAATTTCATCGTAAAATTTGGGCTGGATCAAACAATTTGCTCGATCGTCTTAAATTCTATGAACTAAATCTTGAATATCTAATTGTAGGTCGTAGAAATGTTGTTATGTACGGTCCTTCTCATAAGCAATTTGATAAGCAGATAATTTAAGATATATGTGAGGAGATGTATAGTGTTCAAATCTAAAGAGGATTTTGCTCCTACAATCACAACAATGGCATAAGCAGGTACTTTAAGTTTGATACATAATATCGCACATTCCAACACTTTGCATGCAAATACTCTTATTGAGATAGTGGATACTAGTGCATTCGACCATATCACTTTAATCCTTGATATTCTTTTTGGTGTGGAAATTCTGTTTACACCAATGTTATTAAACTGCCTAATGGATTTGTTCTTTAAGCTAAAAAGGTAGGATCAGTCTATATTACAAACACACTCACTGATAGTCATGTATTTTATGTTCCAAAATTTAAGTGCAACTTGTTATCTATTCAGAGATTAGTAAGTGAATCCTTATTGCATGCAATTTTTGACAAAAATTGTTGTACTTTTCAGGACCCTTTTCTTCATATGGTGTTGGCTACAGCCAAAGCTGTGAATGGGTTGTATTTGATTAAAACTAATAAGGTTGTTTCTTCCAACTGTAAGACACATTGCTTTTTGACTAAAACTTCAGATTTTCATAATAAGGATGTTTACTTAATTCATAATAGGTTAGGACATACTTCCATTTCTAAGCTTCAACATCTGGAATTCTATAAACATTTGGATTTTAAGAATTTTCATTATTTCACATGTCATCAATCAAAACTTCATAAATTTCCTTTTCAACCAAGTGTTACTAAGGCATCCAATATTTTTGAGTTGTTGCACATAAATGTTTAGGGTCCTTATCATGTATCTTCCTTATGTGGTGCCAATTACTTTGTAACAATTGTTGATGACTTCTCTAGAGCTACATAGATACATTTGTTATACCATAAATTTCAAGTGCATGCCATCTGAGATAGATTTTTTAAATATGTGCATTATCATTTTAATTTATAACCAAGATGGTTAGAACAAATAATGGAGGAGAGTTCATGTCTAAACAATGTAAAGATTTGTTTCACACTTATGGGATAATTCATCAACACACTATTCCTTATTCACCTCAGCAGAATGGATGGGTTGAAAGAAAACATCAACACCTTCTTGCTACTGTCGGGGCTCTTAGATTGTTTGCCAATTTACCTCAACATTTTTGGGGTAAATGTGTTCTTACTGCCATCTTCCTTATCAACATCATGCCCATATCGGTTCTTAATTGGAAAAGTTTTTATCAAATGTTGTTTTACAAGGTGCTTAATTATAGTCAACTTAGAGAGATGGGTTATTTATGTTTTACTGTTGATCTTTCACCAAAAAGGGACAAAATTTGATCTTGAAGCATCTAGGTGTGTTTTCTTAAATATCTTAATGATAAAAAAGGATATAAGTTTTATAATATTCGAAGTAAGTCGAGATGTTGTTGTTTTTTTTTAAAATGACTTTCCTTTTAAGATAGTTGATTTTGATCAATATCAGTTTTCTCAATCCATTACTCAACATAACAATCCTATCTTGTTTAAGTCTTTACCAAGTTGCGTAGATAGTGCTATTCCATCCCTTAATCCTATTGAACAAATGAATGATAGCACTACTTTAGCTCTAGATCATTAAACTTTATCTCTTTGAAGATCAACTCAACCTAAGTCTATTACATCATGGCTTAAGGATTTTGTTTCTGCTATCTAATCTCATTAATCTACTAATTCTTTTGATTTTGGCCATGCTTCTTTTGCTACTTATCCTCTTCTTAGCTTTAATGCTTTTTCTCATTTTCCTAAAGAATATGTGATTTCATTTGTTAACATGTTGGCTATTAAAGAGCCATTATATTACTCTCAAGTAGTAAAACATCAAAAGTGGCTAGATGTTATGGAAAAGGAATTGAATGCTCTTGAGAGTAATGATACCTGGGAACTTACTCAATTGCCATTCAATAAGAAACTTATAGGTTGTAAATGGATTTACAAGGTTAAATATAGGCTTGATGGGAGTGTTAAGAGATATAAGGCTTGATTGGTGGCTAAAGGCTATACTCAGGTTAAGGGTAAGGACTTTCATGATACTTTTTCGCTTATAGCAAAGTTAAGTACTATACGTATCCTCATTGCTATGACAATTGCTAAAGATTGGCCTTTACATCAAATTAACATAAATAATGCATTCTTGTATGGTTTTTTAAATAAGGACATTTACATATTACCTCTTGAAGGCTATACAAAAGCAAAACCAAATCAAATGTGTAAGATTAAAAGGTCCTTGTATGGTTTAAAATAGACCTTTAGACAGTGAAACTTGGAAATTTCACATTTTTTACTTTCCCTTGGGATTGAACAGTCTAAACATGACCCTTCTCTCTTTACTCTTCATCGTAGTCCTAATTTTGTTGCCTTATTGCTTTATGTGGATAACATTCTTATCATAGGGTCTAATGCCTCTTTAATTTCTTATATTAAAACTCAGCTGCATAATGCCTTTACAATGAAAGATTTGGGTCTTACAAGATAGTTTCTAAGACTTAAGTTATGTCAAATAAATCAAGGATGCTTCATTAATCAACATAAATTCCTGCTTGATGTTCTTACTAGGACAGGTTTGATTGCTTGTAAGGCCGCATCCACTCCTCTTTTTGTTGGTTTAAAAATGGACTACCATCAAGGAGATTTACTAGAGAATCCTTCATCTTCTCGTTGGATAGTGGGACATTTATCTTATCTTTCATTTGCTAAACCTGACATCAGTTTTGTAGTGCATTATTTGAGTAGATTCTTATCCAAGCCACGCATTCCTTATCTACATGCTGCAACACACGTGCTGAGATATCTTAAAGCGACCCTTTCTCATAGTTTGTTCTATTCCTCATCCAATGATTTAAGTCTTCATGCTTTTTCTAATTCTGATTAGGCTTCAGATCTTATTGATTGCAAGTCAATCAATGGTTTTTGTATTTTCCTTGGTTCAGCTCTAGTGTTCTTGAAAACAAAGAAACAATCTACAGTCTCAACCTCTTCAATAGAAGCTGACTATTGAAGTTTTGCTGTTGCAACCAAGGAAGTACTTTAGATCTCATATATACTTTGAGACTTTCATGTCCCAGTCACTCTACCTATATCTTGCAATGTGATAACAAATCCACAATTTAGATTGCTTTAAATCCTTATCATCATGCTAAGACTAAGCATTTGATATAGACATATACTTCATGACCATATCAATTCCGGTTTCCTTACTGCCACTTAGTTCCAACTTAATTGCAACTTGCTAATATTTACACCAAAGCTCTAGTGAAGTCGTGGTTACCATTTCTTAAATCTAAGTTGGGTCTTTGTTCGATGCCAACTTTGAGAGGGGGATGATAGATTATCATAATTAACTACTAATTTATATTTGTTTACTAGCTTTTGTAGGTTAAGAAGTCCATGTCAGATGCCAAGTCATTCATCTATCTCAACAATCTATAACAGTTTTGCTTAGCTATAGTTTGTTAGTTAGTTAGGTCAAGAGTGTATATATATTAATATTTCTTTGCGCAGATGATGGTTTTTCATTTTTTGATAAACACATAATCCTTATAACTTCCTGTTCATCTTTTAGTCCCTTATCATTCTCTTTTTGTTTTCTTATTGAATAACCTATTTTTGCTCAAACCGAACATCTTGACGACGATATATAAGGGAGAGTTGTTGTTTATCAAGAGGGATGCCAACAACTAAATGTTTTTTTGTAGCATAGACCATTGTAGTAGTGAAGAATGAGCATACCTGAACATGATTTTTGAGATTATTGGGTATTGAGTTGGACATGGGACTTGATCTGAGTAGAACACTACAAGTGACTAACAAAAGGGACTTCTATAACTTGTAAAACATTTTTTTTACATGTATTTAGTTACATATTATGTTGATTTGATTATGTTTCTTATTGTGATTTAGGGGTTGGTAAATATTGTTAGCATTGTTCTTAGTGAAATTGAACATCGAATGCGTACTCGACACATCTATGCCAACTAGTCAAAGGAATTTAAAGAAAAGGGACTACAACTACTAGATAGAAAAGGCTAAAGAGCACTAATGGAATTGACACAATACAATCACATACATGGAGGAAGTAAAAGAAATGTCTCCAAATGGGTTAGAAACTTTAATAAAAATGGACCATACCCATTTGCATAAGAGGTTTTTTGGCTTACACGTGGAATATGACTTCATCGACAATAATTTACGATAGTTCTAAGCATAAGGATAGAGGTGCTTAGCTTCCAAAAGCATGTTTTTTTACTAAGTCAATTTAGTCGACTTGATTTCATCATCAATTATGAAAGCTCTGCAACAAAAATTTATGAATATTTTAAAGAGGAGATTTAACATGGTAAGGAAATGATTGACTATTCCATGCAATATGTATCTTTACCATACGAGAAACTATTAAAGATAATAGCCTAAAAATAAGATACAAGAGTGTAAATTTTTTTCTCTCTATTAACAAAGTCACTTAGATGTTTGAGGATGAATTATTCATTAAACCAATGAATAAACTTTTCGCTAATGTTGCACTATCACTTTGATCTATAGGGTAAAAAGACATTGTACCATAACATCTATTATATTAAATTTTACAATAGGAAAAATCACCAATTTAACAATTTTTCTCATAAAAGAATTTCATTTAACAAACTATATGACCACATAAATAGTATGATGCATATATCTTTGATACAAGTAAAAATCCATCCTTATATACCACTATTCAACACTTCCGCAAAACTAGAAAATCAAGAGGCTTACAACCTCATGGCTCATGAATAGAATATTAACAACACCTTTTCATTTAGATGTAAAACCTACTAATTGACATTAGATTGGTAGAATTGAAAACTACTAGTCATAATTCAAATTTATCTCATTACTAGAGAAACTATTACATAAAACAAACCAACAATAACTCTAGTTACTAAGAAAGCTATTATAAACATCTTTGTTAAATGCGCCATTATTAAGAGCTTTGGTTGACGACTAAGGTGCTTGTTTTTATAGATTCATATATCTCACTTAAAAAAAAAAAAAAAGGTAGACTTTTGGGGTTATAACCTACTGACCGTAGCTTCAATTGTTAAATTTGTTTCTTTCCTTCTTAAAAGTTTTACATAAGGTCTAATGTGCTATTATTATAACCTACTAACCAATATGTACATCTTTGTCTAATGCACTATTTTTTTTTTATGGAAATAGGATAATATATTGATAATAAAACAAAAGGGGAAAATTTTCCCTTAATTCAAGTAGAGGAACATGAAGCTCGTAGCCCTATATTAACAGTAGATAAAGTAGAAGAAGAAAAACAACCGAAAGTAATAGAAAGGAAACTTTATACATCATCTTTTAACATATAGGTAGAGAAGCATGAAGCTCCAGGCCTCGTATACTAAGATTTTTTCTCCTTATCTAATGCACCATTATTATATCTTCATTACATTGTTTTTTTTTTTTAATCTATATTATGATTTGGTGGAGGTGGGATCCAAACCTAGTCCTTATTGAGAGACTTGTTTATGCTATTAGGTGAGAATAGTCTTGATTACATTGTTTAGTTGAGATAGAACAATGTAAAGAGTTAAATTAGAATAAAATTAAAATATTAATATTTTATTATACTCTTTCCTAGGAGCGTGAATTAATGTTTACAAGGATAGGCCCATTTTATAATAAAAGGATATTTATGAAAAAAATGATAGATAAACCATTGAATAACAATTCATGGTAATAGGGATGTGAACTGTTAGTTAATATTTTGCGTAATGACAATTCATGCTAAATAGCTATTTGATGTCTAAAAGTCAACTAAACAACGTAACAACAACTTTTGTATGGATTAAAAAGGAAATGTAATAGCTACTTTATTCAAGTGAATATACAATGAAGATTGAGCACATATACTCAATCCATGTTTGAAGGCGAGGACATGTGAAAAAGGATTTTATTATAATTTAGTGGTATAAATACTGATACTTTAACTAAATAGGTTAGTTTGAATTATAATTTAAATTAGGAAAAAAATAAATATTAACTAGCATATATATACTCGTTATGCGTATGTATGACTAAAATATCAAATAGATGATATTACATGTAAAACTATTAAAAAGTTTGATCATATAGATAAAAAAACTAAAACATAAATATTATTGAAAAAATAACAATTACAAATAGAAAGACTAAGTTTTATGTTTAATTTGATAAACGATTGTGTGTGCGTGTGTATGAGAGAGAGACAGAGAGAGAGAGGAAGTAAGAGGAAGAGTTTTGTACTTTTGTAGTATATTTGGGGAAAAATTTTACGAAAATGGGGTGTTAAAGAAAAATTTTACGACAATGGTATAGTGAAAGCGTGTGCCTTAATTATATACGGATTTTTTAGAATATAAACACGAGTAAGGCACGCTCACAACATGCAGCTTTCATTTCTCTATAAATAGCTCGATTTCTGTAGTTTTCTCTCATTTTCACCTCTTCCAAATACGTAAAACACTCAAAACCTTTTATTTTCTCTCTCGGTGCGATAACGTTACCCTATTTTCTCTCTCCAAGCAATAACTTAACCTTAATCTCCTTAACCCATTTGTAAGTAAGCCTCTACCATATTTGTTTTACAATAACTTTTTTTTAAATACAAATTACATTGTTAGTACCATTATATTTATATTGTTTATATGAAATGTAATTAGATGATAATTTTTTTAGTATTTATATTTTTGTAATATGCATGTTGCATTTTGTTTATTATTCATATGATAATATATAGTTATATAAGTTGTGGTGGTTTCGTAATATATATATATATATATGTGATTCGTGGATTGTGTATGATTTTATCAATGTATTAGTGAAGCACAGATGCATTTATAATCATAGTATGTGATGAGATGCCTCAACGAGAAGTAAAATTATGTGGGTACATAAGACACTCCTCCGAGAATTGACGTTATGTAGGTACTTAAAGTTATAGTGGATGATAAGATGCTCTACTGAGAAATGAAGTCATGTGGGTGCTTAAAGTTGTAATGTGAAGTTATAGTGTGTGATAAAATACACCACCAAGAAGTGAAAATGTATAGGTGCGATGAGACGCCCTACCCAAAAACGAAGTTGTGCAAGTGTTTATAGTTATAGTTATACCTGGGTATGGTTCGGAATCAGCCCGAAACTGGTCCTAAACTGTCGGTTCATGAGTTGATGATATGGTGAATCGTAACCGGGCCGTATGCTGGTGGTTGTAAGCTGGTTCAAGGCCCTTAAACAGTTTTTTTTTAAATGTTTAAAATTTTTATTAATTTCTTTTTTTACCACATTAATAATTTTTAATAATGTGATCTCCTTTTGCTTTTTTTTAAGTGTATTAATTCATTAATAATTTTTATTTTTTTAATTAATTTTCGACTTAATGTGATTTCAACTTTTTTTACTTTTTTCCTCAAATTTTATTTTATTTTTCTCATATTTAAGTCTTTAACATTTGATAAATTTTACAAAAAGGACTTGCATTAACTAAAATTGAATTTTCTATCTATTATTAACACATAATTAACTTATAATTTGTTATCTATCATTAGTTTAATGATATTATTATTAAAAAAATTGTCATTCATCATTGTAAATAAAGTTGTTTTGATATGTAATAACTTACTAGATATTATCAAATTATTTTTTCCGACTTAATGATCTCACTTTTCTTTTTCTCTTTTTTTTTTTAAGAGCGTAAATCGGCCGGGCCGTCTCGTCAATTTAATAACGGGTTGGCCCGACGGTTCGCGACTCGCTTATTCGAGTGATTCCGCCCTCTTGAACCACCTAGGCTCTTAAAACCTGACAATTTTGCTAGGGCAGTTCGACTCGCCTACTTCTAAGCTAGGGCGGTTGGACTCACATACTTCTAGGCTTGGCCAGCTCACAGTTCGGAATCAGCCCTTGCCCATGTCTAGTTATAATGTATGATAAGATGCCCCATTAAGAAATGAAGTCATATGGGTACTTATAGTTATAGTTTGTGATAAGATACCTAACTGAAAAGTGAAATTGTGTCGATGCGATGTGACGTGACTCCCTACCGAAAAAAATGAAGTCATGTGAGTGCTTATAGTTATAATGTGAAGTTATAGTGTGTGATAAGATGCCCCACTAAGAAGTGAAAATGTATGGGTACGATGAGACACCCTATTGAGAATTGACATCATGTGGATACTTAAAATTATAGTGTATGATAAGATATCCCACTAAAAAATGAAGTTGTATGGGTGCTAAGAATCGTGCAAAATCATATAGGCTTTACTAATTTTTGAGTCCATGAATCAACGGGTTATTAATGACTGATTACGTAAAGATAATTGTGTTGCGGTAGGAATACAGTAAATGGAAGTAACAGTCTACAATATGACAGGGACTACATGAAAAAGTTGAAGATGAGGAAAGATTCCAACTTCATTCATTTCCTCTAGTGGATCTGCGGAGCATCGGAGTTAATCCTCATAGGGTTGAGTTTATTTATTGACATCCTTTGTATTATGAGCGAGGTGTTTCATATACTTTGATAGCCATTGCGGATGATAATAATGTAGAAAACTCCATAGAAATAGCCGACGCATTTGGAGAAAATAGGATATAAGAGATATATGTTAAGGTTTCTAGTCAGCCTGGTAAGAGTATTATCAATAGAACTTTACGAGTTGAGTCTTCTAGTTTTCCTCAACCTCATGTGCAGCAAACCGAGGAAGACAGCCCTATATATGATGGACCGGAAACTTATCCGGTGGAAGACCTCACTTTTGGTGTGGGTAGTGTGAATGAAGAGGCAATTAATACAGAAATAGGGTTAATCTTATAAGATGACCCAGGTTACGACCCCGATAAAGATCTAATTCTAATAGGACCTGGAATGAGGTTGAAGGTGAGCATGTGGGGATTGAATATAATGTAGATAAAGAAATTATAAAAGTTGAAAATACTATAGATTATGTGGCTATGTTTAAATACATATCTAACTGCATTCCATCCGTACTTCAGTTTACTGCTAATTAGGGGATTAGGATGGCTTACCAATGTAATCATACTGAGATGCCGACATTCTAGGTTAAAGGTTCAATTCCATATATAAACATTAGCGGTAGTGGTGGTTATATAGAATTTGAAGAGGACATAAAGACGAAAAGTAGTAACTAAGTTAACGGCGTGGATTTATTTGTTGGACAATGCTTTAGTACAAAGGATAAACTTATTGATACCATCACAAGATATCATATTAATAACCATTGTGACTATCACATTAATCAATCCAAACTATACCCATGGGCTGTATATTGCAAAGAGAAGGATAATGTGTAAGTCCTAAAATTAAGTCAAGAGATCGTATGATTGAACTTAGAGCACAAGGTTTAGGACGATCGGTTAAAGGATCCGATCAAACCCAAATTATAAACTATTGAGAGAAATATTAGTAAAAATGACCCCATAAACTTGAATTTAAAAAAATAAGTAATAAAATAGGAGACTACAAAATTTTCAAATTTTAAATATAATACTTGTTAATCATCAAAAAGGCGAAAAGTGTAATTTAATAACTAACAAATTATTAGAGATAGATTATATGTATACGAAGAATCATAGAATGACCTAAATAATAATTAGGAATGTTCACATGTATCCCACATGTATTTACGTGTAAATAAAAATACGCGAAATTACTTAAATTGGCAAAAAACTTAGTAAATAATTAAATAAAATTATTAAATTAATTAATAAAAATAAAAAAAAAAATCATAAGGGTGTAGATTAATGCAAATATGGTCTTGACAAGTCAGAATCTGAAAAAGAAAAATTAACCAATTAGAATTAAACAACACAAAAACCAAAAATCAAGGAAATGGGGCAATATCATGTCTAATTAATGCATATTAATTACCCAAAATGTTTATAAATAGGGAAAAATTTCAGAGGACTCCTTTAGACAATTTAGCATCAGAGAAAAATAGGGAACTTAAAAAATTCAAGAGAAAATCCAGAAAAAAAAAAAAGAAAAGAAAAGGAAACTATGCAGATACGGCTAGTGAGCTAAACCCACACCTCACCACCACCTAAGACCAAGCCACCGCCACCGCCACCGTCACCGTCACCGCCACCGCCACCACCACCCCTCTCCAGCCTCACCATCTAGGCCTGCTGACACACTTGGACCGGATTTGGATGGCCAAAAAGCATCGAACTGGTGAGTCCCTTAATTGCCCCGATTTTGAATAATTTCGTAAAATTAGTTATTTTTCCTAGAAAATTATGAAACTTGTTATTCTGAGGTTTTATTGTATGTAGATTTAGGGAAAAAATAATGATTTAGTTTAATCACGTCTGAAAATATAGAGTTCTTAACAAATTGAGCAAAATTAAGCATGATTAAAACGAGAAATAAATAGGTTTAAAAGTATAGTTTGGAGCTCAATTTTTTCTGTAGAATGCTTATGTGATATAGAACAGTGCTATGAAGCCATTTTTCTAAAATTAATTTTTGAAAATTTTAAGTTAATTGTTAGCCCTAAAATGATGGAAAAATTGGATAATTTTGGGTTAATTAGGTGATTAAAATACTAATTACTGATTTAGATAGTAATTAGATATTTGGGAATATTAATCTCTGATATGGAAACCTAATCCTAGCCTTTGGAGTATTAAGTATAGTTAATTTAAAAAATTAGGTAGTTATTGTAAGAAATTAGTAATATGTGGAATTGAAAATTAATAAATCTAAAAAATTAGGATTATTTAGATAATATTATAATAAAAATTAGAATAATATTAAATCTGAAATAATATTTAATTTTAGGTAATTGTATAAAAATGTAAGATTTTCTCACATTGGGGATAAATTCGATACCCCAATTTGGAATAGCATGTACCAAATAGGTTAAAATATTAAATTAAGACCCAATAGGATATTTGAATACTCGAGCTTAATGTGATTAATTTCACATTAGGATTCGAGCATATTTAGGACTTAGGAATTAAAACTAGAATTAAATTTAGGGTTTGAACCTCGAAATAGAGTAGAAAGAATTATTAGTATATAATAAGTATACGTGGAAAACAAAGTTAAATTATAACTTAGAATATAAATCTTTAAAGTATAAGTACTAAAAATACCTCTTTGTATTATAGGACACCCAGAGACAAATCAGCTTACAACTAAGTAATCGGGCGATTGATAAATTCCAAGTAAGTTGAGTTATTACTTATTGTAATAGAGTACTAGTTTTATGATACTCGAAGACTTAGGCTTGTATATAGTTGTGATTGTAAGTAGTTTACGCATGTGTTTGATGTATTTGAATTCGTGCTGAATTTGTAATGTGAGTGATTTTGTGATTGATTGAATTGGTGTGAAATTGTTTGAATACTCTAAATGAAATTTAATCTTATTTGACTTTAATAACCAAAAATGTCATACATTGCAACCCGTTAGTTGATCATAAGATTCTCTAACCAAATACCCACCCCTTCGAAAGGGATAACGCAGGATTACAAAATGATCCATTCTTCATCCTTGTCAAACTAAGTGATAGGAGAGGAGGTCGTGGCGAGGGTGAAGTTAATGGTTCAAAGGTTGTCGCGAGAGGAACGAAGTCTCCATTGCACAAGCCTAGGTTTGGTTGTGAGCTGCTGCATAACATGGAAACTCCTCAACTCGGATTGGAGCGGGTGAAATTTCTCTAATTTCACAATGGACCGAACAACGTTGTGCGATGACACTTGATTGTTGCATTGCATGAAAATAATTGCTTGATAATCTTGTTTGTGCTTGTATGCATTCATGAGTCTCCAATTCAACTTACTGAGTTGTAGTTGCTCATACTCTTATAGATCCTTTTGCAGGTCCTGATTTCTGAACACTTTAAGTACTATGCCACCTTACAATTACCCAGAGGTTAGTCTGTTTTGAAGCCAGGGGTGTGAGGATCAAGTTACTTAGTAATAATGTGTAACTAGAGTGACCTTGTAGTTAAGGATGAAAGACTGATAGTTATTATGTAAATTAGTGAACAGTTGTGACTATGTAGAATTTCCTAGGAAGTTCTATGGACTTACATATAATTATACATGTTTATTAGAAATTTGTAATATTTATCATAATTGTAGTTAAACTTTTAATCGGACTGTTTATTTCAAAGCGAGGAGTCGTCGATGCCTTGTGTAGATCATGTCTATGGTAGGCACTGTGAGGCCAGTTACTATCATAGAACGGTTTACAGACGGGACTGTTGCGACTCTGCGACTTCGGGGCGTAACACAATGGATGCAAGTAGAAGCTACGGGCATTATACAAAAGTTTAATGAGGCTATTCGTCATAATAATTCTTGAAGGTCCACACACATATGTTAACCCAGATGTGAAGTAAGACTATAGACAGATCAACAATACACTTATGGTCAATCGCTTCATCAAAATTGTTAAAGAGAATCCCAATATAAAGATTGTAGACTTGCAAGCAAACAATTTAACCATGTTTGGCTATAATGTGACGAGAAAGAGAATTTGGGATGCAAAGAGAAAAGCTATGGAGATGGTAAATGGAGATTGGGAGAAAGCATATAATAAGCTTCTTATTTTGTTAAATGCAATCAAAATTTCAAAACCTAGAACTATGGTGATTTGGGGATGGAGGGGATCTCCTAAGCCTGGCGTTTAAACAATGAAGTGGGTCTTCTGGACATTTGGTCCATGTGTACACACATTTAAGTATTTTCGATTAGCGGTTTGTATTGATGGCATATGGGTACATTTCTGTATAGGAAGTACAATCATATACTATTAATTGCTTATTCTATGGATGGAAATATCTGTATTGTCCCGTTAGCATTTACGCTTGTTGACAAGGAATCCATGGAGACATGGAGTTGGTTTTTTAAAAGATTGAAGTAATTCGTTGTCAATGGTTGTGAACAGGCACTCAAGTATCAAGAATATGCTCGACAAAGAAGAAGTTGGCTTAAAGAAACCATTTGTGGTTTAGAGATGGTGCATATGACATGTCGCTAGTAATTTCAACAAAGCATATAAGAGCTAACTGTGCAAGAAGCTTGCTACTGCTATGTAGGCAATGTTGTAAGTTAAAAAGGACACACCATCATGGTTGTCATCATTTGACAATAACAAATGGATGTTATCCCATGACGGTTTTTATCGGTTCGGATATATGATATCCAACATCGTTGAGAGCTACAATACTATTTTGAAAGGTTATAGAGGATTGTCCCTAACTTCACTTGTCAAAAAATTTTTCTACAAATGTGTCAATTATTGAGAAAGAAAAGTCAAACAAGTAAAGAAGGGAATGGATACGGGGTAAGTAAATACGAAGTATGCTGCGAAAAAACTAAAAACGTAGGCCAAGCGAGCTCCAACTCATTCCATCAAGTAATATAGCCATGAAAACAGGATATGGAAGGTGAAGACAAGTTGGAGGCATGAACCAAATGGAGTAATGAAACGAGGCGGTCAAACACATGTTGTAGATACAAATAGAATGACGTATTCATGTAGGAAATGGCAAATCTATAAAATCCCATGCTCACATGCGATAAAGGGCACTTAATTCTATTTGAATAACAATCGGTCGGTACATTGGCGTATGGTATACATAGTCACATCAGTTAGATGTCTACGCTAAACACTTCATGCCAATCCATAATGAGCTAAATTGGCTCCATATCGATTACCCATTCCTCATACCTAATGAACCTGAAACGTGGTTTGGGTAAACCAAGGAAGAAGAGATATCACATGGAGATAAACTTAAGAGAGCCTGTCGATAAGAGTAGGTGTAGCGTATGTAAAATGGAAAGACACAATAGGAGAAGTTGTCCTCAGCTTAATAGAAACAGTATAGATAGATGTATACGTGTTGTTGTGTTACATTATATTATATATGATATCATGTTATGCTTCCATAAGTTAATCACACAATATATTGTTTTATTGTTTTATAAGTTAAATGGATCCAGGACCGAGTGACTCGTTGGTACTGCATGGATAGGGACGACATTGATTGCAGGACGTGTAGGATCATCAGGTATGGCTTGGCGTTAATTCATTTTTTAAATTGTATAGTTCAATTTTTTTCTACAATTGTGATGAAAATTAATCTAATATTATAGGGAGGCAAGCATGTTATGGTTCGCCAAATGGAGTCGAGCCTGCGGAAGGGCACATCACAGATACCATTAGATGATTGCTTCATTACCCACCTTACTGACGCTGGTTTCCTAGGAGTTGCACGGCTACCATTCATCTAGATCGATCATCACCTTATAACGGCGTTAATTGAGAGGTGGAGACCTAAGATCTATACTTTTCATATGGCTTAGGAAGAGATGACCATCATGCTCTAAGACATAGAGGTCCTATTTGGTTTCCATGTGGATAGGGCTGCAATGATTGGGCTTATGCAGTTATTCTATCCTTAGATAGCTAGAGGACTGTTATGAGACTACCCAATTTACAGTACTAATAGAGTGGGGCGTGTTAGTTTGTCTTGATTACGGGATAGAATTAGCATACTTCCTATAGATGCATATGAGGAGACCATTCATCAACACACTCGTGCATACATCCTACAGTTATTTTGTGAATTTTTATTTGTCAACAAATCTTTGTCTCTTGTTCACATAATGTTCTTACCCATTTTGGAGTATTTCCCACATGCCGTGATGTTTAGTTAGGGATTAGCTTATTTAGCTTGATTACATTGTCAGTTATGTGGGGCTGTACAATTAGAAGTGAAGGAGACTAGAGGCGTCGCTATACTACTGCAAATATGGGCATGGGATTATTTCTCCCACATTACACTTAAGATCAAGTTAGGCTTTACCATACATAAAGGCTTACTACTGGCTGTTGGTAGGTTATATCACGAGATACTATACGCTATGCTACGCATGTTGTAGATGCATATCAAACTGCATTTGATTTGTAGACAAGTCGATAAGTATGTATTTCTTCAATTTTGTTTCTGTTGTTGATCTTTATTAAAAATTTATGGATTATTAATGCACTTTCTTTGCAATTACATTGTAGGTCATGTGTAGGCCATACTCGAATGATCTTATTGATTTCTTACCCCCATTTTGCAATGCTGGTTGAACTATTTAGATGCCCAAGGTTCCACTAATATGTTTCCACATTGTTAAGTTTCATTTCCTCGATTGTGTTATACGACAATTTAGAGGCTTTCAAATGATACCGGTCGATGTTCATACAAGTGAGGAGCTATACCATATCGACCTTAAAGGTATGACATACATAAACTGGTTGGTTGCGTATCAGGGATACATATCGACCTAGGTAGACCGCTAGATATAGGTTGTTCATAGTCAGGGACCAAGGGATATCGATCCAACTTACTATGATTGGTATAGGATTATACACGCCGATACATCACCCATCATGGGATGGTGATGGAATAGTTGGTAAGCTTTCCCTCCATTTATTTTATGGTTTTTCGCAAAGCAATGTGCATGAATATAACATAAAATGTTTCATTAACTATAGGCAGACACTCTACGTCGAACAAGGCTAATGGATGATGTTGATACTATTCATCATATCATTGATGGTGGCTTTTACTATCTCAAAGAGCACAATGATTTGATATTATTTTCCGATCAACCAATTGATCCAAACCTTGTACTTGCCACTTAACCACATGCAAGTCCTAGAGTTCGGACGAGAAGACGTCGACTAGTATGGGCACGTGTTTAGGGACATAGTGACAATTCTATGGCTTCGGGATCTCGCTATTTCATTGACTTGGGCGAGATTGATAGCAATGCACTACTCGCTGATGCCTCCAGTTTCGACCAATCCTCATTCGACACTCTAAATGCTCATGTATAGATGTATCCACAGTTGACATTGTCAGCTCCTCGTAAACATCGTACAAAATGGTTTCAATCATTACACATACAAGATGCCGATACCTAGTTACCACCATCGCCGCCTACTTTAGTTTTTCATATAAATTTCACCGATAGGAGGGACTAATCACTCGCAGAGCAACATTATTACCTCATTTTAGAAAACAATTATTACCTTTTGAACTGGGCTCACCATAGGTCCCTCTGGCCCATGACATTTGGTCTCGCTTGCTACGCGGTCAAGACCATGCATACCGGAGGTTCCTGTTATGATCTCAATCGATTTGGTATCATTTTCAAGCCAAGCCCTAAACAGTTTGATTGTATGATTTTTTTTAGAATTCTTACCAATAAGATGGCTCCTACTCTTCGAAAGTACGTGTCTTTTTTTTTTAATCTTTTATAATCTGTTTTTTTTTTATTGGGTTATTAGTTTTCCATTTTTATTGGAATTGAATTTTGGTTTTGCTTTAATTACGGTTGTTTTATTGCTGAGTATTTGTATTGAATTTGCGTGATTTTATTGTGAATGAAAGTATAACGATAGGTTGGAGTTATTTCGGATGTAAGGAAAAATGGTTGTCCACATTTTAGTGTTTTAGTGCATATTTTCATGTGGAAAGGACATAATCGATTTTGTTTATCATCTTAATATTTATTTCTATATTTTTAAATTTGAACGATTAAATTTATAGTTTATTTAATTATTTAGATTTAAAGGTAATTAAATTAAGAATAATTTAATACCGATAAAATATTGTTATAAATTATTATGAAAAATATAGTTTTGTCAATTACTATTCGTAATTTGTATATGTAATATATATTAATATTTTATTAATAATTATATATCACGTATCCATAATAGGTGATATTTATTATTCACTTAATCGTCTCTCAAAAAAATCACCAATTTAACATGTCTTCTCACTAAAGAATTTCATTTGACAAACTAGACAACCACATAAATAGCATCATGCTTAATCTTTGATACAATTACAACATCCATCCTTGTATACTACTACTATTATTAAACACTTTCGCACGATTGGAAAATCAAAGGCCTACAACCTCATGGCTCATGAATGAAATATTAACGACAGTTTTTCATTCAGGTGAAGAGCCGACTCTTTGACGTAGGATTGGATAGAATAAACCAACAACAACTTTAATTACCAAGAAAGCTATTATAAACACTATTAACATCATGCCAGTTGTTGTTTTCTCGACTCATTTGCATAGAGCTCAGCGTGAAAACTCTTATTTCATGCTTATGCTCTTCCAATTCTACAACGTCATCCTTGTCAAGCAAACCAACGATAACTTCCTCTATGAATTCCGAAATTTCTAATGAAGCCCATTTGTAGAAATTGCATTTCCATCATTCTGCGATGGGTTAATCATGAACCTTCTGCATGGATCCCTTCACGTCCATAATGTTTATTCATGAGCCTCCAATCCATATAAATATCTTAAAACATTAACTGTGTTTTGGAGACCTCCAAGGGATTGGTATGATGTTAAGATTTAAGAAACACTCATGACAACTTATATAAGATTTTGGATTTAAATCCTATTTAGATACTCTTGGCGTTACCTACATAATGAAAGCTATCCTTACTCGATACTTAGATCTTATAAAATGGTTTAGGTGTTAGGAGGTGGCCAACCATAATACGGCTATAGTCCTTTGTCATTTAAAAAAAAAAAAAAAGAAAAAAGAAAAAAGTTTGTGTTTTGGACATGTAGATCATCAACCTTGTTTGAACCCTTTTCCAAATTTTCCCTTTTCTATGAATTTCAACGACCCTACTTGATAGATCTTGAGATCTTTGAAATATCTTTGCATTTTTGCTAAGAATGAAGAAGAGAAGGTTGATTGGGGTTATGGTGTAAAATGAATGTCTTTGTGTTAAGGTATTAGGCATTTTAAGGTTTGTGAACTAAGGGGGCTTCAATAATTGTTTCATTTTGGTTTATAGTTTCAATTTTTAATGTTCTTTGTGCTCAAATAGATAATTATGAAAATAAGAATGGAATCATAGAAAAATTTTTAAAATAAATTTGGGTCGAGTATGTTTTAAGGTATTAAGAGCATTGAGTTGATTTATATTACACGGATTTTAAGTTAACTGGAATGCTGCATGAAGATATGATTGGGGACATGTAGAGAGGATTATTTCTGAAAACTTTGTGTTATAAAAAATGAATGGAAACATAACAAACTTGATGAACACACGGATTTTTCAACATGTACAAACGTTGAAAACTAAAACAAACTTATAAAAAAATATTGGGAAGAATTCAAATAAAATAATAGTTATATGATAATGACATAAGTTATAGATTTTCCCTATTTTATTTAGATCCTCAATGTTTTCCAAATTTTTATAAAAAAAAATAGGAGTTTGATCAACTTCATTAAATTTCTATTCATCTTTAATGTGTGTCATCTTGTTGATTCGTTTGGGTAGCCAAACAAAGTGATTAAGGTTTGCATAATTTTTCAATAATAGCTTTTTTTCCCCCTTTTCTTTGTATTTTTGTTATATTATGTAATCAAACATATCTAATATTAATTTTATTATATTAGATAATGAAATATACTTTTTTGTTTAAAAATATTTATTATTGACTAGTCATTATATGGGATGTGTTAAAAAGGGATGGAAATTTTTATAGAAATAATAGGTTGACTAATGATATGCTTCACCGTATAGAACAAGGAACGAATTGAATTGCTTTTCAATAGTAATGGAATAAAAATATAATAATTAATGTATGTTTATTACATTGTGGGTTTTTTTTTTCTTTTTTTTGCCATCTATATTTAGTGGGGGTGAGATTCGAACCTGGCCTTCACGAAGAGATTTTCATACCACCAGACAATAATTTTGATTATATTGTTTGGTTGAGATAAATAGTGTAAAGAATTAAATTGGAATAAAATCAAAATATTTATATTTTATTAAATTCTTTTGTGTGAGTGTAAAGTGATGTTCATAAGGATAGGGTCTTTTTATAATAAAGAAATATCTAACAATTCATGGTGATTTGATATGAATTGTTATTAAATATTTTGTATAATAGCGATTTATGTTAAATGATTATTTGATGTCTAAAGATCAACTAAATAAATATTGTAATGACAACTTTATAGTGAGGATGGAGCACATACACCCTGACTAATGTTTCTAGGCGAGGACATTTGAAAAAGAAGGATTTCATAATTTGGTGATATGAGATGTGCCACTGAGCGAGCAAGAAAAGGCGACAATGAAAGATGGAAAATCGGTGGCTTTGTTACTAGAAGAACCCAAAAACAAACAGACGTATACGTGTGGCCACCTCACTCCTCTCTCAAAACGCCCTAACCGCTTTAATTTCTCTTAAATCGTATACATAAAAATACTCTCTCTCTCTCTCTCTCTCTCTCTCTCTCTCTCTGCGCACGCACTGCAAACATCTAACCATGGCCCTCGTCTCCCGGACCACAGGCACAACCGCCACACGCCTTCTC
The DNA here is from genome assembly GCA_024138005.1 of Lumnitzera racemosa. Taxonomy (NCBI): domain Eukaryota; kingdom Viridiplantae; phylum Streptophyta; class Magnoliopsida; order Myrtales; family Combretaceae; genus Lumnitzera; species Lumnitzera racemosa. Next base: position 1,123,506 of record JAMXBC010000007.1, on the reverse strand, counting down.
TCTCCACACCTCCGCGCACTCTCCGTCCCTCTCTCCACCGCGACTCCAACTCCTTACTCTCACCCCTCACCTCCTTCACCGCCCTCCTCCGCACTTCCACCGGCGGGGCTCTCGAAGGCAGCGGAATTCGTCATCTCCAAGGTCGATGATCTCTTGAACTGGGCTCGCCGTGGGTCTCTCTGGCCCATGACCTTTGGTCTCGCTTGCTGCGCGGTCGAGATGATGCATACCGGAGCTGCCCGTTACGATCTCGATCGATTTGGTATCATTTTCAGGCCAAGCCCAAGGCAGTCCGATTGCATGATTGTTGCTGGAACTCTCACCAATAAGATGGCTCCTGCTCTTCGAAAGTACGTGTCTTTTCTTTTTAGTCTGGGTTTTTGGATTTTCGATCTTCAATTTTAGGGTTATTAGTTTTCCGTTTTTATTGGAATGGGATTTCGGTTCTTTTTATTTACGGTTTCTGCTCTAAAGTTTTATTGCTGAGTATTTGTATTTAATCTGTGTGATTGATGGTTCACCTAAATCCAACCGACCAGAGTGCGGGATTGAGCAGGGTTCCAAGTCAAGAAGGTTGGGGAATTTTATAATGGAAAAGAATATTCTTATATGTACCTTACCTTGGTCCAGTTATATGTAAAATTGGTAAAAAAATTTTCAAGAGGGGCGATATCTATGTCTTTACCGGTAATATGGCATGTCTTAGTGATGCGAAATTTATCTAGATGCTCTTTTTCCAAGCCCTGAGTTGGATTTTGTTGCATGGTATGCACATATGCTGAAGTTAACAGTAGGTGGTAAAGTGTTCATTGTTTACTCGTAAATTTGCTTTCTCATGCAGCTGTGTGAGTAAGAACCTTGAGATCCCCTTGTGCTAAATGGAGAACGTTTAACCAAGTTTATGTTTCCTACCTGTTAACTTGGTTTCCAGGTGGTCAAACTTTAGGCTTCATTAGTTTGATGAAGAGAAAGAAAAATCATGAGATGGAACTTTCCTAATAGACTTTCCAGCAACAGGGTGCAGCAAATGGAAATCTTATTTTTTGATTATCAATAAAATCTGGCAGATGCTGCATGGTCAACATTTCACATCATCTCTACATTAAACTTTCAATTGAACATGTGATTAGTTCTTTATCCACAGAAGAGGTTTTTAGTTGATTACTTATTCAAGAAAATGCTTGTAATTAGTTTATTCTGCAAAGTGGTTAAGTATTGGGTTCTCTGGCCATGACCCACAGAGTTGGTTGGTTTAAAACTAATTAAGGTGCAGACTGCAGAATAGCAGAAGAGGTCTCATGTTATGATTTCTAGATAAACCTCTGAGCTCATGCAAAGCTCTACATATTTTAAGTAATGATATGAATTTGATACTCATACCAAACTCTTAAGTGCTGGTTGAACCTTCTTTTGCTTCTCTCAGTGGTATGCTTTCAACCTGCCATTCTTTCTTGTTTTATCAATGTAATGTTTTGGTTTTCTTGGAACTTTTATCTTCTTGTCCAAATATATGAAAATAAATGGAAGGATGTCTAGGATTGACACTACTTAACAACTTTTGAGCACTTCTCAGCCTGTAATAATTTGGTTCAGTGGAACCTATAACACCTTCATCTGCAGCTTGAATGGTTTTGAAATAATTATAATTCCTTCTCTTCCCCTTAGCTCTGGTTTCTTCCTTTCTTTGGCACCTCTCATCACATGTAATCATCTATGGCTAGCACCTTGGGTAGGTTGTCAAATGTTATAAGCAATTTGGAACCTATATGAAAGCTCCGTTCCTCCTGAAAAGGTCAGTCAATGCCATCCTCCTTTTTGATAATATAATCAACGTTATCCTAAATAAAACAAAAGGGTTCTTTTAAAAAAAACCAAAAAAAAAATAATCTTAAATAGAAGTTAGTTATTCTTACACCTATTTTTGTTTTTGTTATAGCCAACCTTATCTTTCTTTGCAGTTGTATGTCAAGGGACTGGATCCTGTAAATTTGTTCTTGTCTGAAACTTATTGATGCAATGGAGATTCTCTTTCTTCATTTAGAGTCTAATGTGCCTGAATGCTGACCCTTGGGGGGAAGGAAAAAAGAATGAACTATTTCTCAATGATTTACTAGAAGAAGACATATCTTCCATTGTGTACCTGTTTATGAATCTACCTACTGGAGCATAGCATATTTTAATTCATGTATCATTCTTATTTTCCAATTACCTTGGTATTTTTGGAAAAAAATGTTTATATGCAGATCCTCTGTTATTTTGTGATCTTTTTTTGTTTTTGTAAATAATAAATACTAAATCTTATATAGGATAAAAAGAGGATGTGAACTTGAACTAGAATATTCTGCTCTGTGTATCATTCTATACTATGTTTTCCATTTGTTATTTATCATGGTGGTGCACTTCTAAGCAGTTGTGGTGAAGGTAATTATTGATCTAATTTATGATTCCCTACTCAATTGGTTTCCCCGTTGAATTGATACTATAGCTATTTTTGCACTACATTTTACTTGTTCAGCCATGCTACCAATTTTCGGTTTTATCATGTTTGTGTTGGGTAGTCTGGGAACAAGTGATTAGATTAAGTTTTCTGTAAGAGCCGCTCCTGCTACCTAAAAACTATCACACCTAGAAAACTTGACTTTAGAATATAATGTGTTACTGCAGCTGTGATGCTGACTTTGAGCACTCTGCAAAAAACTGATTGAATGTCTGGTATTCAGATGTGCAGTAGGCTAACCCATGAAATTGAAGTTTTAATACTTCTCAATAGGTTGTGGATCCAAATATTTGTCAATGTATTGTTGCTCCTACAATCACTAGAAGGTTTTTGATGTTTAATCTTCCCAAAAACCATTTGTAGGGTGTATGATCAAATGCCCGAGCCAAGATGGGTTATCTCAATGGGTAGCTGTGCGAATGGTGGTGGATACTACCATTACTCCTATTCTGTTGTCCGTGGTTGTGATAGGATTGTCCCTGTTGATATCTATGTTCCTGGTTGCCCTCCAACTGCTGAGGCTTTACTCTACGGTCTCCTCCAGCTGCAGAAGAAGATCAACAGGCGGAAGGATTTCCTCCATTGGTGGACTAAATGAGGCTGTCGCAATCGTTTTTGGAGCTTTTTGTTGTTCACCAATAATAATGCTTACTTCAAAGAGCCGTGCAAAGGGAGAATTTGTTTCGTGGTCTTGAGTACATTTTATTGAAGTTCTGTCGTGCGATCTATTGATATATTATGAATAGGACTTCATTCTGCCTCTTGAAGATGGCAGTGTATCATGTCCCTCCTAATTTGCTTTGTTTTTTGGTTTTTAGCTTTATTGTCAAAACTCGTTTGTCTGGTTTATGTACTTATTAAAAAAGGTGTGGCTTTTGGAGACACGGGTTACAAATAAAAAGCTGCTTCTGTGTAGTTCTGTAAGATGTTAAATTCTGGATTCCTGTTTATATGCCTTGGGTGTTCATTTTTGTTTCAGGAAGAGAACTATAGTACTGCATTAAGTGTTTGGATGTCTGAAAGGAATAAATCGTTTATTGTGCAAATATTCTTTAAGGTAGCGTTTAATGGTATTAAATTGAATAAAAAATATTTCATTTGCAACTTTACTTAGTGATTGGATAAAAAATTAAGCTAATAAGTTAAATAAAAAGTTTAAATTTTATTTCATTTACACCATATTATGATATTAAGTCAATTAATATTATTTTTATTAAATATTATAAAAAATATTTATTTTATAATATAAATAATATAAAATATTGAGTATAAAAACGAAATTTATTGGACATGATAAAAAATATTTTACATTATTAAAAATGACATTTCATATTATAATATTGAATTAATTAATATTATTTTTATTAAATATTAAAAAATATATTTATTTTATAATATAAATAATTAAAATTTCAATATAAATCTTGTGTCTAGATCAAATATACATATATAGTGAACTAAAACTATCCAGTTTTTTTTATACTTGTTTTGTTTATATCTGTTTTATTTAATTTTTACAGCCTGATACTATCTAAATATAAATCTTTATTTAAAAAGTAGGTTTGCGGTGATAAAAAATTTCCGAACATTGATTGTTTTAGGTCCTCATCTTACTCTTTAGAATCATATGTATGAGAAATCGTATCTACTTTGAATGCATCATATGTATGTTTTTATTTTAGAATGTTAAGTGTATAAAGAAATCAAAAGTTAAAAGACAGTTATTTTTACAGAAATTCGTTTTTATATTCATATAGGTATGAAATTGCTAACGAATGCCCAAACTTTTCACGATGCATTGTCCAAAAAATCAAAAATTAGGCTGGCCCACGAATGATCATCCCATGCAAAATGCATGGTTAGTTCCTTTGGAATTGGAGCACTTATTCCAAAAGTCGCCTCCACCCTTTCTTTGGCCGATAATGAGAAATTGATTAATTTAATTTCTTTAAGGGGACATGCACAAAAAGATTCCTGTTTACTAAATAAAGTTTGCACTTGTTTACTCAGAGGCAATGCTATTAACATGATGGAAGTCTCCGGAAAACTAGGGATTTTCTACTTCCTACTTTACCTGCTCGGTTGGGGATCACTGCTATTAAAATTCCCCAAGAATAGTTACGTTTCCAGTCCTGACACATCCGTTAAAGCAGTTTTTCACCAAAAAAAAAAAAACCCTTTTTAGACTCGTTATAAGACCACCGATAACACAACAGAAAAAATTTAATAATATTAACATATTTTATGAATTGATAAGTAATATATAAATATCAACAAAATTATGATACATATATACGTAATTGGTAACTTTTCAAAAAACATTTTTTTATTTTTAAATATTTAAATATAATTAATATTTATATATTATTTATCGATCTACCTAATGTATTAGTATTATTAAATCTTTTTTTCCTAAAATACATCTTTTCTTATAAATTGAATTGAGCTGGTGTTTCTTCAATATGTCAAATTGTTTTGACAGGCAACTAGTAAGGGTTTTTTTATTTTTTTCCTTAGATTTTCATGGGTAAAAAATATAGTAATGGAACGTACAAAAACTTTTTAAAAAACGTTAAGATAGGTTATGTTGAAATCTAATTAGTAATGTTCAAGCTACACATCTTTCATCATGCAGCTATGGTGTATGAATCTCAAAGGGTAGGAGATGCAACCTTCAAAGAACATCCAGATCATGGCAATCTTTCCCTATTTATAGGATAGTGTCCGGTATGCCAAAATATGAGAGAGCACTATTCATCAATCTACATAATGTGTTAGTACTCCAAAAGGTTAAGATTCCAACATGGTTGGCAAGGCTCTGCTTTGTTTAATACTAAGTATATATACAAGATAAGCTACTTGTAAAATACTCAAAGTTTGTTCCAATTTTTACTAGAGTTCAACTACACAATAGTTAAGTTAGGCTCAAACTTTATAATATTTTATTGGACTAGCTTGCAAGCCTATTTAAGTTCAAATTGAGTATGAATATATGCTAAGTTCGAATCAAGTTTAGATGTTAAAATTATTATAATTAAAAGAAAAAAAAATATTCTTTAGACAAATCGAGCTTAATCAAGTCAAGTTTAAACTATTAAGTGTTGATCCCGAGTTGACCTCAAGTTCAAAATTATAAACTCGATTGAACTCGAGTGAAGCTCAAATATTGAAATCTCGAACTTAGTACTATATCATCCTGACTCAACATATTTATAACCGTGTATACTAGTTCCATTTAAAGAGTGTGTGTGTTAAAATACGCACACATGCTTTAAAAGAGATCAAATCCTCCAAGAGAAACGATCACAATTGACTCTATGTCTTGTTATGTAGTTCTATGAACATCAAATATGCAAGACTTGCAATTGATTTGATGATCATTATGTATATCCATTCAAAACTCAAGAATTCTCAAGGGTTAAAGATTAGGTAACAATTGTACAATCATTAGATGCTCCTCAAAAATCTAATTTATCTAATTTTTTCTGTTATTGGAGAATAGATTTTACATTGATTATGACAAAAGAAAACATAGTTAAGTTACAAATATTGAACTTGTGTGAACTATGACTACATTAGATATTTGGTTTTAACTTATGAAATAGATATTTAACTTATCAACTCATAAATTCAACTAAGATAATCAATTTGGATCCAAGCACAATGGTATAAGGTTTAGAAATAAAATCGAAAAACTTGATAAAAGATTATACAAGATAGGTAGTGTACAACAAATCGTATTGTAATTGCTCCATTTCCGAGTGTATAGAGCATGAGGAAGAAGTTTGTCAGATAGATATCATGTTATATTTGTTCCATGTATAGTTTGCTTAATATGTTGTAAATTTACTCGTTTTTTGTTGTTGTTTAGTGTTGGTGATGTGCTTTTACTATGTATACAATGTTTAGGAAGAGGGAAGAAATCATGAGGGATAGAAAGTGGAAAGAAAGAATTAGAGAGGAAATAAAATAGAAGGAAAGAATTAATACATTTTCTTATTTAGATTGAGAGAAAATTGAAGAATTAGGGGTTCGTGGAGTCCAGTTCCTAATTGGGATGATTTAAAAAGATTTGGTTTAGTGAGCTCAAAACAAAAATTGTTAGACTAATTTATTTGCTCTTAATCCCTCTCAAGTAAGCTCTCCTACTCATTAAGGTAGGTAATTAGCCTTGAGTCTATAGTAAGCTTATCAAGATAACCTTAATGGAGCAAGCTTAATCTCGACTATTGATCGTCAGTATGATTTGACTGGTACTATTGAACGTAAGTATCTATAAATAACAAATCATGCCTCTTTAATAGACACTTTGGAAGCTCTCTAGAGATCAAAGAAAAATTGCCATCTTGTAGATTCTCCGCTCTCAAATATCAAAGCGACTCTCAATACTCAATCAAGAATGGAGAGATTGACATTTGATAGTTTCCTTACTTGTCACAAGTGTGCTTGGGCTACTGAAACTGCTTCTTGGTCCTTTTAACTATTTTTTTTTAAATCCTCTATAAGTGCCATTGAAATATCGCTTCTCTAAGATCATGTGTAGCGAGATATTTACGCAACTTCTATGTGACAACATTATCTAAAACCTATCTCTACACTTTTCTCTTCCAATTCTGTCTTTTATTCCGAACATAATGTTAGTGATGTGTCCTTTCGGATGTATGTCGGTTATGGGAGTGTATGGCGTAGTGGTGTTAGTCAGCATTTATTGAGGGAGTTGGTGCAATGTGTAAAGCATATAGTTATTTCCATTTAATCGTTGTAAGTGTGTATTTTATTCAAAAAAAAAAAATGAAGGAATATAAAAGCATACTACTTTTCTTACAAATTCTCGTTCAGTTTCCATATATACTATGAGATGGTTTAAGCCTTACATAACCATAGATAAACAAGGATGGAAGCCAAATAAAGTTAGCAACAAGCTAATATCTCTAAATGGGAATACTGATCTAAAAACTAGAAAAAGGTTAAGAATCGAGAGGGTTAACCGGAGTAGGATTGAATTAAAATTAAATCATAAAAAAATTTATAATAGAATTTGTATTTATTTATAAAAGAATAAAAATTACTTATATTCTTGAGAATCGAAAGTTAAAAACCTTTTACAATTTATTTTTTATTTTTCTTTGACCTACATTTATTTTTTTAATAATCGATATATTTTTTATAAAATACAAGAGAAAATCATATATTTTAACTTAAAAAAACATGATAGATTCTTTCCAAAAGATGAATTGGATCGATCAAATCGAATCGAAAATCACCGTCAATAAAGAACAAATGGGTAATTCGAACTCATCTTATGAATAAGTCAAGTCGAACGAATTAGATTGGACGAATCAACTTGAGTATGATAATATTGCTACAAATGACTCAAGGTCTAATGACAATTATCCATCCAATAGCCATCACTAACATAAGTAATATTTTATTTAAGACAGCCCCGAGAGAGTGGATTTTCTATCTATTCATTTAGTTTATTTTATTCCATGGTTCCTTTTTCCTTTTCTATAATTTTTTTTTTTTTTTTGTAATTTTAATTACTCTTATATTATTTAGCTACTTTTAATTAATAACATTATTCTATCAAATAAATTATTACCGATTAATTATAAGTCTAATAACTACGGATTATGAGACTCCAAATAGTTTTCTGATGTTACTTTTGATCGGTGAATAGAATAATTACTCTCTTTACTTTGGAGGATAAACCATTACCGTATTTGGTTGCATCATGTCAGCTTAACCGTTCCACGCGACAATAATATTCTGTCAGAATTAAGAATCCATAAAACATTTTTGCATCTTTTCCAATTTCACCAAACTGAAGCAAGGAACCAAAACATCTGCAGTAAGAAGGCAATATTGCTGAAATAAAAGCCTCAGGACTCTGTAATTGCTTGACAAAATCTATAATCCCCCACATCTACAAGAATAAAAAGAAATCTCCCAAAAAATCACTGACTTCTTTTCTATTTTCCCCTTTGTACCCCATAAGGCATCAATTCAAAAGCTTGTGAGAATCTCATGCCCTAAATAAGATGGTTTTTGAAAGCCATTATCATTTTTGGAGACAAGAGCAAAACAAAAGCTAGGATGGAACCAAAGAACAATTTGATCACATAATCCATTGGATTCTGTTCATCATCATCAGGAATACTACCATTTGAAGTATACGTGACTGCTGCTGAGGGCAATGCTTCTACCACGGCATCAGCCAAATCTGAGATGAAGGAAGAGGTACAGCCCAAAGCTGGAACACGGCCCCAATTCTCAATGCCAGATTCCAGAGCCAACTCCCTGTACTCCATATCAATCTCTTCAAGAGTTTCTATGTGCTCGCTCACAAAGCTGGGGATGCCATAAAGGAAAGTAGTTAGTTTTTTACTTGTAAAAACACAAGTTAGTTGAGCAAACAATTCTAACTATAAGGATTAAATTGCACCAGAATTAAAGATATCCCACCTTATTGGAACGGCCAATAGACTTTTCACACCTTTTTGGCCAAGCTCAACAAGAACCTCATCTGTATATGGCTTCAGCCATTGTACAGGCCCAACACGGCTCTACAAAGGAGACACATCATGACAAGAAATATTTTCAGTGACTGTGCAGAGAAAAAAAGATGGAAGTCAAAATGAATTTAACAACAAAATGCATATAAAACATTGGACCACTGCATAATTGAAAACCAACCTGGTAGGCAAGAGTATGGTTATTCGTAACATCTCTTGATTTCAACTCCTTCATGATAAGCTCAATGCATTCCTCCATCTGATCCCTGTATGGATCTCCAGCATCTTCTACATAACTGACTGGAACTCCATGAGCACTGAAGAAAATCATCACCTGCAGGCATAGACATCAACAACCATTTCTTTTAATAAAAACATTCAACATAGATATGAGGTCGGTACATTCAAAATGATAAGGAGTCTCAAATACAAAGGTCGGTGCTTTCAAAATCCCAAATGTACCTCCTCGGGCTTGGAGAACTTTTCTAGCTCCTTCTGAATTAAGTCAGCCATAGACTTTATGTAACCATCTCGCTGATACCAAGACTGAATAATAGCAATGGGCAGCTGTGATAGATAAGTGTCTTCCCTGATAAATGGTTTGACAGATATAAGAAACCACCATTGACATAACTAATTCAGTGAAGCTTGCATACCGTACACTAGTCTTGAAAACATACCTGAATGCAATTTCAAGAGCCCGGATGCTCGATCCAGTTGTTGATATAGAATACTGAGGATAAAGTGGTAGCACTACAAGCTTTGAGATTTTATCCCTCTTAATCTGTTTAAAAAGGAGGAATTCTGACTTATGTGTTGGAGGCAATCACAAATTTAAAAGACATGGGTAGCAACGAATTAAGAAAAGAAATATAAATCTGATTCTTTCCATCCTTTGGAAAATGCCTACAATTACAATCCAAGTGTTTGTAATTGGACAATTTCGCTATTTGGTGGTGCTTAAAAATTGTAAGATGTTTACACGAACAGGGCACATGTGTTTTGGTATCAATAGCAAAGACACTAACTGAGAACATTTGCAAAGTTGACACACAAGTTTGCAAAGACACAAACTATGAACACTTACTTCCGAACAAAGTGCAAAGAACTGTCAAAAGTTGCATCCAGGAAGAAAAAAATGGCAAAAGAGATCAATAAAGTAACATAGTAAAAGGTCTATCTATCTTATACGGAGTGAAATTCACCTGCTCAACTGCTTGCTCTGTGAAGGGGTACCAGTACCTCATTGCAACATAAACATTTGCAGACATGTTTTTTTCTTCCAAAGCACTTTTAAGAGCTTGTGCCTGTGTGATCATAACAGCCAATAATTGTGCTGTAAGATTGAACCATTATTATAAGATCCTACAGACAGATATATATCAAAAATATACATGATGTCACTTACTTGTTCATCGGTAATTTTACGTAATGGTGAGCCACCTCCTATGGCAGCATATCCTTCTTTGCTTTTTGGAGCTCTAAGTACAGAAATAAGCTGTGCCAAGGGTCGCTGTAAAAACTGAAACGGCCTTGGAAGACGTATGATATCCTATAGCATAAGGATACGTAAAAAGTGTGAGGCAAGCTACAAAACTAAGAACACAGTTGAAAGCATGAAAGAAACAGTCAACACACCGGATCCGCAAACAAGTTGAACAAAAATGGCTGGACATCGTCAAGAGTATCTGGACCACCAAGATTCAAAAGAAGCACCCCAACCTTCTCTTCCGCAGCATGTGAATGAGAAATAGTTTCTGTCTCACCATACGTGCAGACCCTTGCTGAGCAAGATGCTTGGCCAACTGGTTTTCTCTTACCACTACGACCATTGAGGCATGACCCAGCAAGAACCCTGTATCTTATATCATTGGACCCATTGCAGGAAACTTTCAGCGACAACTCACTATTATCTACTGGCCCATCTACATATCGGCAGGATATGGTAACAGGAGATCCATTTTGCAAAAATAACCTGCAATCCACCATATTGGAGTTCTCGAATCAGTAAAATGAAGGCCACTGCTATCATAGTCAAAAAAGAGCATGTAACTAATATGAGAGTGAACCAAGACAGAAGGAACTGATTGAAGATTACACATTACTTGTGCAAAAATCGGAATTAGGTTCGACAAAGATGTAGATTTCAATGTGCCAAACCTTGGAGCAAGGGGTATAGACATTGATCGACCCTAATCTTGTTTTCAAGTTGAAAATTCTGATTATAAGCCTAAGGCAGAGAGCCATGTGATTTCGTTCCTCTACTATGAATTATTGGATGTATCTGTAACAAACGAATTCAATTCAACAAAAATGCTAAATTCTGATCAGACAAGGCCTTCTATGTGCTCCAAGGACAGACATTTCTCCAATGATCTCACAAGAACATCTGAAACAACGTGGCTCCATTGACTAACAGAGAATACAACACCTCTCAAGCATAAAACAATATGGGCTTGGCAATTCGTCGTATCGTGTCATAGTACTGTCTTTGGATTTCGTGTTGAATTCGTGCCATATCATAAACAGGCATTACTCATCGCATTAATTAGCGAAATTATAGAAAAATAATTTTTTCAAAAAAAAAAGAAGCAAATATTGCTATGCAAATTATAATTAACAGTCTATATCAGGCTTTTGTTCTAAATTTAAAAAAAAAAAAAATTATTTCATGATCTAAAGGATTAACGAATTACTTGGATCGATCGGTTTTCAAGTCTGTTGTCTAAATGACATCGTATCACAAGCAACACACTAAAAATTTGCAGAAATCATAAAGGCAGTTCTTGACAAATAAAAATGAGAGACAGAGACGGACTCACTTGGAGAATCTCGGACTGGGGTTTCGACCACTAGAACGAGCGATCCGGATTACGGAAATGGCGGTTGAGGTGGCCGATGCGTCCATAAGGAATGGATTTGTTAGGGTTTCGTTAGAAGATTGCGTGAGAAGTAAGAGAGACTTGAAAATACGGGTTTAGTGTGTTGGGAACGCGAGCAAAACGAATTAAATAGTGGGAAAATGGAAAGTCAATGAAAATACGAAGAAGAGAAGAGAAGAGAAGACAAGTCTTACGTGGTCGAAACACAACGTTGTATGTGTGTATGTGAATTCAATCGGTACGTGCTTAAGGAAGGAGGAGGTTGGTTTCGTATTGAGTTTTACTGGTTCCATTTCCAGGAAGTTAGGTCGGTTCTGGTCAGCAGTGGGGGCACGGTTTGGCTTTTTATTTCTTTTCTATTTTAATCATTTTTTCTTCCCTCTCTTCCCATCCTTTGATGAGTCTCAATATTTGACAAATGAACAAAAACAAGAAATTCTCGTGTCAAGAAACCTACTTGCAATAAATGACACCTACTCTTCCCTTTCAAATACTTTTATTGTATGTTTGGCTTTGGCACCTTCTCACAAAGGGGAAAAAAATAAAAAACTTAGATTTTTTGGTTTTTTAATTATGTTACAACTTAAGAAAATAGGAATTCGGATTTGATTCGTTTCATTAAGAGACTAGTTTCATGTTGGTAGCTACTAGGCAATGACGTCTTTGGTTAAATTATTATTTTTTTATTGAGAAAACATTTTCTCCATTTTTTTCTTATTTAATGTGTTTAAAGAATTCTTTAAATAGATAATATTTTCCTTTATAAGGGATTCTAATATTTTCCACGAAGGTGATAACTCTTTTTAAAATGGAATGTCGTTTCTAAATTATTTTTCTAAGATAATGATATTGATTTAATTTTTATTGTAATTCATATATAATTTATATCTTAAACATGAAAAGAATTTAATGGTAAAAAAAAAAAACTAAAGTCTCATTAGAAAATTAAATTAATCAACTAAAGAAGTATAACAAGAATACATAATATAATAATTACACTTTATTGATACCGACGCTGAATATAACGCACCAACGCCTCACATAAGCTCAGGTCCCACTTAATACAATGTACAAGTGTAACCGGAAATCACTTACTACTAATCTATGCTCGAATAAGCTAAATAAAAGTACCTCAAGAGTAAGAGGACACTTAGCTCAAAAGAAGGTAGAAAGTACAGTGTATTCTTCTATATATATTTTTGTGACAGTTATATTATGTGACTATTTATAGTATCCTGTTAAAGTAAGTTCTATGTTACAAATAATTACAAAAATAAATTCCTATTTGCTAAATAAAAAAGGAAATTACTATATAAAGAGACACGAAATCGTATGCAGTGAATATCGTTTGTCAGAAAGGACAATATAGTTGTTAGTAAGGACAGTACGTGCACATTTTTACTGTGATTTTGATAATATTGTGATTTGAGCAAAGGTAGGCCTCTATTTAGGCTTATTCAACATTAGAAGGAGCTGAACTGTGGTTAGTTCAGGAACGGCTCATCTTGGGTTAGCCTCGGAGGGTCAACTTTGATAGTCTTGGTCGGCCTCAATACAATGGAGATTGTTGTACTCAGATTTGGCTCTTAGACTATGGTTTAGTGGAAGGTTTGGCTCGGTATGCTGGTTAATCACCTCAACAACATCTTGGATAGCATGGAGAATAAAGTAACTCAGCAAATTGGATTGGGGTAAGTACCGCTCTTCGGCGTTTAACTCACCTCGAACAGCTCGGCGAACCACTTGAGAGAGCCCTTGGGATCGAGAATGTGTGATCAGTCATTGATCTCTATCATCCCCTCTAGGTTGTTTAAGATTTGGGATCAAATCTGGTTCGGTTCCTAGTTGTTCGTCCTCGAGAGTGTAAGGTTAGAGATTGGCAATGTTAAAAAAGTCCAAGGCACCATATCCTTCAGGTAATTCAATCTTATAAACGTTAAGATTGATTTTTTCAAGTACTTTGAAAGGTCCATCAACTTCAAGAGATAACTTGTTTTTCCTCAAGTTTGGAAATCGTTCCTTACTAAGGTGCATCCAAACTAAATCGCCTGATCGAAATTCCCTCTCCCTCCATCCTCGGCTTCATTTTTCAAGCTTAATAGCAACTCGACCTAGTTGCTATACAACCATCTAGTGCATGGTTTTGATGGCCTCAACTTTCTTGACAGCTAGCCGGTCTTCATCAAGCATCGACTGGGTTGCTTGGTCCAATGACAGTGCAGGGTTGAACCTATGGGCGATCTTAAATGGAGACATGCTTAGGATTCGAGCATATGAGTTAGATTATAACTTAGAATATGAATCCTTAAAATATAAGTACTAAAAAGACCTATTTGTATTATAAAACACCCAGAGACGAATCGGCTTGCAATTAAGTGATCGGGCAATTGAGAAATTTCAAGTAAGTTGGGTTATTACTTATTTAATAGAGTACTAGTTTTATGGTACTTGGAGACTTAAGCTTGTATATAGTTATGATTGTAAGTAGTTTACGCATGTGTTTGATGTATCTGAATTCGTGCTGAATTTGTAATGTGAGTGATTTTGTGATTGATTGAATTGGTGTGAAATTGTTTGAACACCCTGAATGAAATTTAATCTTATTCGACTCTAATAACAAAAAATGTCATACATTGCAACCCGTTAAGAGATCATAAAATTCTCCAACCAAATACCGACCCCTTCGAAAGGGATAGCGTAGAATTACAAAATGATCCCTTTTTCATCCTTAGTCGAACTAAGTAACAGGAGAGGAGATCGTGGCAAAGGTGAAGTCAATAGTTCGAAGGTAGTTACAGGAGGAGTGAGGTCTCCATTGCACAAGCCTGAGTTTGGTTGTGAGCTGCTGCATAACATGACCCTGAATAAAATTTAATCTTATTCAACTCTAATAACAAAAAATGTCATGCATTGCAACCCGTTAGGGGATCATAGGATTCTCCAACCAAATACCGACCCCTTCGAAAGGGATAGCGTAGGATTACAAAATGGTCCCTTCTTCATCCTTAGTCAAACTAAGTGACATGAGAGGAGGTCGTGGCGAAAGTGAAGTCAATGGTTCGAAGGTAGTCGCGGGAGGAGCAAGGTCTCCATTGCACAAGCCTGGGTTTAGTTGTGAGCTGCTGCATAACATGAAAACTCCTCAACCCGGATTGGAGCGGATGTAATTTCTTTTATTTCACAACGGACCGGATTACGTTGTACGATGACACTTAATTGTTGCATTACATGAAAATAATTGCTTGATAATCTTGTTTGTGCTTGTATGCATTCATGAGTCTCCAATTCAACTTACTGAGCTGTAATTGCTTATACCCTTATAGATCCTTTTGCAGGTCCTGATTTCTGAACACTTCAAGTATTATGCCGCCCTACAATTACCCAGAAGTTAGTCCTTTTGAAGCCAGGGGTGTAAGGATCAAGTTACTTAATAATAATGTGTAACTAAAGTGTCCTCGTATTTAAGGATGGAAGACTAATAGTTATTATGTAAATTAGTAAACAGTTGTGAATATGTAAAATTTCCTAGGAAGTTCTATGGACTTACATATAATTATACATGTTTATTAGAAATTTGTAACATTTATCATAATTGTAGTTTAACTTTTAATTTGGACTGTTTACTTTAAAGCGAGGAGTCGTCGACACCTTGTTTAGATCATATCTATGGTAGGCACCGAGAAGCCGGTTACTATCATAAAATGGTTTACACGGTGGGACTGTTGCGATTCTGTGACTTCGGGGCGTAACATTCTATGATCACTCTTGTCTTCTCTTCATCAACTCGGATGCCACCACCACTCACAACAAATCTTAAAAAGATTACCTCAGAACGACAAAAGTCACACTTCTTCAAATTGGCATAGAGCTGTTTAGCTTGGAGTTTCGCAAGCACTTGTTGTAGATGTTCTCGGTGAGTTTCCAAGTCAAGACTATACATTAGAACGTCATCAAAATAGACCATA
This sequence comes from Lumnitzera racemosa, assembly GCA_024138005.1. Lineage (NCBI taxonomy): Eukaryota > Viridiplantae > Streptophyta > Magnoliopsida > Myrtales > Combretaceae > Lumnitzera > Lumnitzera racemosa. The sequence goes on along the minus strand of JAMXBC010000007.1, from coordinate 1,107,647 downwards.
ACAAACCTTCCCAATAACTCTCGAAGAACATAATTCGTAAGTCACATGAATGTGCTCGACGCATTAGATAGTCTAAATGGCATTACAGGCCACTCATATAAACCATATCATGTCTTGAATGCAGTTTTTCACTCATCTCCTTCATGTATTCGGATCTGATGGTATCCTGATTTGAGATTGATGTTAGAGAATACTCTTGCTCCACTTAACTTGTCTAGCATATCATCAAGCCTGAGTATGGGATACTTATACTTGATGGTGATTTGATTGATGGTTCGGCTATCCAAGCACATCCTCCAAGAACCATCCTTCTTTAGTACTAACAGGGTCAACACAACAGAGGGGCTTAGGGACTTGCACACACACCCTTTCGTCATGAGGTCTTTTACTTGCCTCTAATAAGGTTTTTATCTCAGTCAGCAATTCTTCCTCCCTAAGTCTCATCTCCAAAAGCCTCTTGACAAGTAGATAGGTCAGTCCCTCCAACTCCATTTCTCTTTTCAGTTCAACTCGGGTCAGTACCAACGCCTCCTTCTTCAGGGTTTGGTTAAGTTAGGATTACATGACTTTTACCTACACGGCATTCATGGAACTCAATTTCAATCTTCTTCTTTCATGCTCCACAAAACATGTATTCCTCTTGCCATCATATATAACTGTTCAATCAAACATCTATGGTCGTCTAAGTAGAAGGTAGGATGCACTCATGGGCAGCACATCACAAAGCACTTCATCTCGATACTTACTTATACAGATCGACACAGACACCTATTTGTTCACTTATAAGGCTGCTTTATCACTGAGCCAATGAAGCTTGTAAGGTTTCGGGTGAGGCATGGTCGGTAATTTCAGCTACTGAACCATAAATGCAGAGGCTGCATTGGTGCAACTCCCACTCTCAACGATCAGCGTGCATAGTAATTCGTTCACCTTGTACCTAATATCGAAAAGATTTTCTCTCTGCTCGTCTTCAAGCATAGGGCTGATACTCATTATCCTCCTTAACACTAGAGCGGTTGGCATGAAGTTGCCTTCTTCACTGTAGATAACTTCCTCCTTGGATAACTTAGTCCGTTCGTCCTCTTTCGACTCATCTACCTCCTCATCAGTACTATCGACCTCAACGGTTAGCGCCTCGCTTTTGATCACCATTGTTCACCTATTCGGATAATGAACGACCATGTATCCAAATCTTTGGCATTTGAAACACTTAATCTCACTCATCTTCCTTCTTGAACTCTGGCCTTTCTAGAACTTCCTCAGTGGTTCCTCCTCCTCTACTCGAGTAATCCGAGTAAGTCGAGTCTCAATAACCCTGCTCAGTTCTGTTCGCACAAGCCTACTTGGAACAGGTCGGCTACTACCAAGACGGTTGATGAGTGGTCGAAATCTTCTTGTTCAGTGCCTTTCTATCCTCTGATGGGCTTGGATTGCATCATCGAACATTCTAACATCTAGGGTTTCCAAGACATCCCCAATCTCATACTTCAATCTGCCAATGAGTCGAGACACAATTCAGTCTTCTGGCTCCACAACTTCACATCAGATCATTAACATTTGGAACTCCTTAATGTAAGCATCCACACTCGATCTTCCTTGTCTCAATTCTTGCAGCTTCTAAAAGGCATCCTACAAATAATGGCTCGACACAAACCTTCTTTGCATAACTCTCTTCATGTCATCTCGACTCCTAATCTCTCGTTCTCTTTCCCTTCTTTTAGTGGCTTGCAAGTTCTTACACCATAAGGCGATATAACTGGTGAACTCCAATATAATTAGCTTAACCTTTGCATTTTCGAGCACTTCTTGGCATTCAAACTATTTTTCAATCCGATATACCCAATCTAAGTAGTCATTGGCATCACCACTTCCAAAGAAACTTAGAATACACATCCTTAATCCCTCAACTATAAAGGCTCATACATCCCTTTCCTTAGGTTCGTAGTACTCTTCTGCCTCATTACCCCTTTTTGCTTCCTCCTTGATATCTTTAAACGCTAGTCTTCATCTAGCGTCCCTACCAATTCCTTTAACTGGTTGGGTTGGGGCGTTATCTTGGCCAAACTGACCATTGCCTCGACCTTGCTGTTCATGTTCCCTCGCAAGGCTGTTTTTAGCTTGTTGTCTGTCTTATTGGATAACAGTCGCCAGACTAGCTACCAAATCGGTAAGCCTATCCATGCGGTCACTTACTGACTGAGGTGAGAAGCTTCCTTCCTATCCTTAACCATGTCGAGTACCACTTTCTTGGTTTCCTAAAGTCCCTTGCATACTTGAATCCGATATTGATGTTTACTTTACAATAACAACTTTACAACAAACACAAAGTCAACCATACTCTGTTTTTGGCATAACGAAAACGATAGAAAATGGAGTACAAAACATTTTTTATTGCTAAACTTCAAAGCTAACAATGGAACCACTATCATACAAAAGTAGTGACAAACTATTAAAAGAATACAATAGCAGGATCCAGCTTTGAACGTAGCTAAACTCTGATACCAAGATGATATGGACTCGTTGATAAACACACAAACCTAATATCATGCATAACTAAAGGAGGTAGGTTTAAGCCATAAAATGGCATGAAAAGTAAATGATAGTTAAGGGAGAGTAGGGGTTCCCATGCACCGATACTGGATATGATGCATCAACGTCTCACACGAGCTTCGGTTGCACTTGATATGACGTACAAGTGTGGCTGAAGATCATTCGCCACTAGTCCACGCTCAAATGGGCTAAATAAGAGTAGCTCGAAAGTAAGAAGACACGTAGCTTGAAAGTAAGAAGACACGTAGCTTGAAAGAAGGTAAAAAGTCTAGTGTATTCTTCTGTATATATTTTTGCAACTGTTACATTATATGATTATTTATAGTACCATGTTAGGATAAGTTCTATGGTACAGATAATTACAAAAATGAATTCCTATTTGCTAAATAAAAAAGGAAATTACTATATAGGGAGACACGAAATCATATGCAGTAAACGTCGTTTGTTAAAAAAGACAGTATGGTTGTCAGTAAGGATAGTGCGTACACGTTTTCATTGTGATTTTGATAATATTGTGGTTCGAGTTAGGGTGAGCCTCTATTCAAGCTTGTTCAGTGTCAAAAAAGGTTGGACTATAGTTAGTTCAAGGATGGCTCATCTTGGGTTGGCCTTGGAGGGTCAGATCCCGACAGCCTTGGTTGACCTTGGCACAATAGAGATTGCTATACTCAGATTTGGCGCTTGGACTATGGTTTAGTGGAAGGTTCAGTTGGGTATGCTGGTTAATCACCTCGGCAACATCTTGGATAGTGTCATGCCCCAAAGCGGTAGAGTCGTAACAGCCGCACCGTATAAATCATTCTAAGATAGAAGTTGGCCTTACAACCGCTATTTTATACCTGATCTACACAAGACGTCCACGACTAACCTGCTTTGAAGTAAACAGTTTGTAATTTAAATAAATCATTTACCTAAGAAAGTGAGAAAATATATATACACACTATAATTCAGTTATTACATTATTCAAAAATGAAAAATTCTAAAATAAAACCTTAGACCTTAAGAATATATATTTGTTCTTCAAATAATTTTTCTCACTCTCCAGGATCCAGCAGTTGCTAGCTTCAAAGTAGCTGTATACCACTTCTTAACCAGCACCTGCACGACGTCTATAAGGATGTGAGCAACCACAGCTTAGTAAGTTACGATGGAGTACTTAAAACTATACCATAAACACAACAAGGTTATCAATCAACTTATTAGGTGCAATGCATATTCAAGCAAATTCCATCGCATGACGTTGTCTGGCCCATCGTGTGATTAGGGAAATTTCGCCCACTCTAATCCGGGTTGAGGAGTTGCCATTAATACAACAGCTCACGACCAAACTCAGGCTTGTGCAATGGAGACCTTGCTCCTCCCGCAACTACCTTCGAACCATTGACTTCACCCTCACTACGACCTCCTCTCCTGTCACTTAGTTCGACTAAGGATGAAGAAGGGACCATTATGCAATCTTGCCTTATCCCTTTCAAAGGGGTCGGTATTTGCCCGAAGAGTCCTAAGTTCCCCTAATGGGTTGCCATGTAGGTTCGATTATGATTATAGGTTGTATATTTGATTATGTCCAGTTTAGGATGATCAATCATTTCATACAAATCATATAATACAAGCCAGAATAACAGACAGAATCATAGCATCACTCATAATCAAGCACATGCACACAACAGACTATTTAACAAACACGACCAAGTATAATCTCAAACCTCCAAAATACAACAACGTATTAATCCTAACTTACCTAGACGCCTCGCTCACTCGTTTGAGGTTCAACTCGCTCAAGCCATTGCCGATCATCCTTATAACACAAACGTAGTTTTAGTTTTTCATATAACTATTATAGGTTCGTTTTATCCTATAACGCTTATTATTATATTTTTTTTAGGATTTAATATACCTAATTATCTAAGTTTTAAGTCTTTTACAATTATTCTAGATTTGGGGTTAGGTTCGGGTTTGGTTTCCGCATCGATTTCTAAATTAGATTCTAGTTCGATTTATAAGTACTATTTTATACTCGAACTCTAGAAACTTGTATTAACTCATAATGTGAAATTAATTACTTTACTTCTAGATATCCTAAATACCGTAATTACCTCTAGTCAATATTTTATTATATCTAGTACACTTAAATCTTTAAGAGTGTAACAAATTTACTCTTGATGTAAAAAATTTTTACATGTTTCATATAATTATATAAATTCAAGTTTCCTATCAGATTTATTATATATTTTTATTATTATCATAATATCAATTTTTATTCTAATATTTTATATTTATTATATTTCTAATAATTGTGTATTATGTACTATTACTTATTATGTACATAATACACATCTAATATTTTTATCACTGTAATTACTATCTCCCAACATCAATTATCATTTCAAAATGTCTAAATTCATCCTAAATCAGATTTTACTCCTAATTACCCTAATTTACAAAATTAGCTTAAAATTTACTATTTTTCCCTATTACTCATTTACTACATAATTAACCTAATAATTACATCTAACATCCTAAATGCTACAAGTATCATACTTCATCAGATTTCAACATCCTAAAACATATAATTATTCACTAAATCAGTAATTAACCATTTAATTACTTAATTAACCCTAAATTACCTATTTTATGCCTCATTTTAAGGCCTAAAAATTATCTAAAATTTTTTTAAATTAATTTTTGAAAACGGACTTCATAGCACTATTTTATATCATCTAAATAGTTTACACAAAAATTTTTGGTTCAAAACTATACTCCTAAGGTCATCTATTTGTAAACCGAAACATACTCGGTTTTACATGATTTCTGAAGGACCGTATATCATGAGACATATTTTCATCAAAATAATATTTTTTTCTAAAAACTACATATAAAAATATTCTAGAATAACAAAATTTATAACTTTATAAGAATATTTACTATTTTTACAAAATTACACAAAATCGGGCTAGAAATCGGACTCACCGGTCTAGGTGGTTCCAGCCACCGCCGGCCGCAGTAGCCTTGTCGTTTGATCTAGGCGCTGCCACTACCGTGTGGTGGTGGTGGCTATCCACTCCTAGCTGCTCATCTGGTGTGAGTTCTCCTTTATAGCTCTAATTGCACAATTTTTTCTTATTTTTTTCCTAACCCTAATTTTTCTCTCAATTTCACCTCTCCCTATTTTTATCACTCTCCAAACTGACCAAATGAGCTTCTGAAATTTTCTTGCTATTTATAGAGCTTTAGGGAAATTATTATACATTAATTAGACAAGACAATTGCTTTATTTCTTTTCTTTTTCTATTTTCTATTTGTTGCATTTTAATTGGTTGATTTTTTTTCTTTAATATTAGATTGTCACACCCCACTTCTAGACTTTTCCACATTTTTCTATATTTTTCTTGATTTTTCCTTAATTAATTATAAATTTTCTTTAATTATTTATTATTATTTTAGCACATTTCGAGTATTTTAAGTAATTACGCGTATTTCTACATACAAGTAAATTCATATATAATACAAATAAATCTTTAATATTATTTAGGTTATTTTATGATTTTTAGTATACATATAATTTATCTTTAGCGATTCGTTAATTATCAGAATGTATTTTACGCATTTTCGATAAATAACGGTTATATACTTAAAATTTGAAATTTTTATATTCTTTTATTTTATTGCTTATTTTTTTAAATTCAAACTTACAGGATCATTTTACTAATATTTTTAACTTTACTTATCATTTAGGCTCGATCGGATCTTTCAACCGATCGAAACCCTAAGTGACTGATTGTGGGGCTTACAGATAGCATAGAGAGTAAAGTAACTCGGTAGATTGGATTGATGTAAGTACTACTCCTCGGTACTTAACTCACCTCAAACAGCTCGGCGAATCACTTAAGAGAGCGCTCAGAAGCGTATAATTGGTCATTGATCCTTATCACTTTATACTTTCATTTTTAAATAAAATATTTAATATTTTTATTTTACGTGTCAAGGACTACCCAAAAGAGTCTTAACAACCAAACATATGGAAAATATCATTTTCAATAAAATATTTTTAGAGAAATAAATTCGTGTTAACAATTGTTTTTCATAAAAACAAATGGAGCTAAAGTGGAAATATAAGGAAATTATAAAAGGGCAAAAAAGAAATGAAATCAAAGAATTAGAATATCCTTTGGTATAAAGAATAAAAATGGAATGAAATTAAGTTAAATATTTTCTCTTCACTTGTTTGACTAACATAAAAGAAATGAAAGAAAATACTAATATTATAACTTTACTAAGTCACCATTTTTCTTAATCAACATTTCCATTCTTTAAGGCCATTTCGTTAACATCTAAATATTCCCACTTTTCTCCAAAAGTAAGGAAAAAATGGTGCTTAAGTGGAAAAAATTCCACCCATTTCTCTATTCATTCCACTTTTTCTCCTCTTAAATAAGCTAAACATACACTTTCCTTTTAGTTTCAATCAATTTCCTATGACATCCATAGATTTCCACCCATAAAAAAGTCATGCACCATTATGTTTCGCATTTATTTAGAGAAGAAAAATGCACAAAATAAGTAGAAATAGAGTTGATCCCAGTGAACAAATAAGAAAGCAGAGGAAGAGGGAACTTCAATTTTGGAGACATGTACTTATTTGGAGATATGTCTACATTGATTGAGAATATAATGAACCTAGAAAATTCAGTTGACATAGGTCAAAGTGCATAAAGCTAAATATAAAATTAGTTATATGGGCTTAATCCAAACAAAGGCTGTAAACGAGTCGAGTTAAGACGATATAATGTTGAACACAAACTTGAGCTTGACTTATACTTAATCAAGCTTAGAATATTAAGCTTGAACTCGGCTCAAAATGGTACTAAATGAAGCTCGTTTAAGCTTATTTAATTTAAAAACATATATATATTTGTCTAATTATAATAAAATTAGTGTTCAAACTCGAATCCAACTCAACTAACATTTATATCCGACTCAAACTCAATTAAACTAATGAGTTAATTAAGCTAAATATCATGAAGCTCGAGCTCAATTCGATTGAGATCGAGCTCGAATTAATTTTTGTAGAATCGAACTCGAGTAGTTCACGAATAATTTGACCCGCTTACATCCTTAAATAACGTTTGGTTGTAAGAATTGGATTAGATAAAGAGTACTGAACATGACAAATATAAGGAAAACTGAACAATATAAACTTATTGTACCATGTTTGCTTTACACAGAACTGGACACAAAATTTATATTAAAAAATGAATTATTTATATTATAAAATAAATACATTTTTTGTAATATTAAATAAAAATAATATTTATTAATTTAATATTATAATATGGAAGGATATTTTGTCCAGTCCATTAGCCTAACTTTTACCCAATCACTAAGCAAATTTACAAATTAAACATAAAACAAATTTTTTTATCTAACTTAGTATCACGAAAATTATACAATCAAATACTACCTTAATCCAAACTCTATGAGTTAAGATAGATCACATTTAAGCAATAAAAGATTATGGATGATGATAAGAAGATAATGAAACTAATAAGTTCATATACGAAGAATTAGCATCGTACTTAATGACTATTGTGGACTATCTAATGAGGTATTAAGGGTTAATACTTGAAAAAGGCTAGAATTACTTTAAAAATGGATCAAGTGATTAAGAGGTAAGGCTTAGTAAAAAAAATAGTGGAGGAAATCCATATAAAGAATAAATCTCTAATCACGGTGTAATGTTTGAAGAGTCAAATGCATTTTCTACTAGTAAAATTAGCTAGGTTGATCAAGCTACACATGAGATGATAGATATTAATCCTGGCTTAAAGTGATACGAGATAAGACTTAGTAAAAAAAATGGTAGAGGCAATCCATATAAAGTATAAATCTCTAATCATAGTGTAATGTTTGAAGAGTTAGTTACATTTTCTACTGTCAAAATTAGTTAGGTCGATTAAGCTTAAGATATATGAATCCTTGCTTAAAGTGAGAACTAAAGTAAGTATGTAAGCAAGAAGGATCCTAGGTATTAAGAGTTATATGCAATTTGTTTGTTTTTTTTTTTAGTATTTCTTTTACCATTTTATACAAGGATAAAATGGTGAATTGTGGTCTAGATATGTTTTTCAAAAAGTTTTTTTTTTCTTGGTAAGATTTTTTCAAAAAAGTTAAGGTTATAAATACTCAATTTTAAAAATACTACATTAAAAATATATAAAACAAATATAAAATAAAAATTTGTGGTTTACAATTATCCATGATATGGGGAAAGCTAATTTGGGGGATTTACAGGGTTTAAGAGTAAGAATTGGTATCAAAATTTGATGTATTAGGGGTATTTAGAAAAGAAAATCGGATGAATGTTATTGGCAAAAAAATTTCCCCGTTGCTCGACAACATTTGGGTCATTTTTATTGGCCAGCATGCAAATCTAACCAATGGCTGTGAGGTTGGGCTTTTATGAGCCCAAAAAAACCGCATTTCTCAAACATCCAATCAACGCCTAGGGTTTTCGATATCTAACGATATATATACACACATGTAAGTTCTCTCTCTTGTCACTCAGCTCCATCCATCAATTACCATATTCTTCTTCTCTCTCGCTAATCGATCTCTCATATACGCTTTCAACTAACTGGAACTAGAAGCTTCTTCATTTCCTGCAACTTTCAGAATTCAACTATTTGTCTTAATAAGGTTGACGAAGAAGGCTCCACGATCGAGTCTGCAGGAGGCGCCTTTCTTCTTAATGGTGATCTGACTGCCGCATGGAGCCAATACGAAAGGATTGCATGTTGTCCGGTCGAAGATCCATGGAAACTTCTAATGGTGGTTTCATGACACAATAGCCGGATATATATTTGAATTTGTTTATAAATTTAACCTAATTACTTGTTTTTAATTTCCTTAATAGGAATTTGAGATTTTTTTTTAGAAATTCAGAACAGAAGCGGCACTTCAGTCAGACACGGGTGTTTGTTGAACATTTTACAAATAAAAAACAAACAACCTTTTGCATGGTGCCTATAAATTTGCTGCTCTCACGATAGGAGTTAACCATAAATTCTATGGTTTGCTTCGAATTCTAAGTAGCTACATTCTTTTTCGTTTTATGATCTCTATATCCGATCAAATTCTTTTTTTTTTTTTTTGTTATCTTTGGTGGTAATACAATTTCTTGGAGCAATATTTAAAAAAAAAAATTGACAAGTGGTCTAAAATTATTAAATTAATTTCCTCCTATTAAAAAGTATGTATTAACTATAATTTCAATTTAAAATTTTTCTAGATAATTGTTTACGTAATTAAATTTTTCAAAAAAGAACATTTCTTTTAGATTACAAGGAACTAAATTTTTTATTACAAATTTATATTATGTTCTTTAGACAACTTGTTGGGATAATACCGGATCATTTTATTTATTGGAAAAATAAAATAAATAACGAAATCTAGATCTTTAATTATTGGAGAATGATATGTCATGAGAATCCAATTAGTGGTTGTAAGGTAACGTTTGGTACAGGAATGATTTAGATTGAATTGGAATGATAAACGTTTTACACGTGTTTGGAAATGTTTTAGAATTGGATATAATGAAATTAGATATGTATATGATAATGATGATTAAAAATATCTTTAAATAAATAATTTGATTAATAATAATAAATATTGAAGGAAAGGAATGATTGATTTAGCCTATCAGTGAATGAAACCTAAATTCTTAATCCCATTTTGATGGATTTTTGTATATCAAATATAATGTAAATATCATCATAAAGAAATGATCAAGTTTAAATATGTCTTAAACTTGAGTTATTGAATGTAATATAAAGTTTTAAGAAAAAGTAGCAAGCACCATCTTAAATCAAATTTCTCTTTACTTGTTAAGGAAAGGATGGTGACTAGGAAATTTCTCTTTACTTGTTAAGGAAAGGATGGTGACTAGGTATAATCGATCATTGGATATCTGAGTGTTATAAAACTTTTAAGTAGATATAAGGAGAATTAGACATAATAAGTATAAGATTGGATATTGTTTGATTTGTATAGTACTGGAAAAAAAAATTATATTAAAAAATTGATTATTTACGTTATAAAATAAATAAAAAATAATATTCATTAACTTAGTATTATAATATAGAATGATATTTTGAAAATGTAAAATATTTTTTATTTTTGTTTAGTAAATTTTATTTTTTTATCGTAATTTAGATGAGGTAAAATTTTAATATTTTATTCAATCTATTTAGTTATCAAGTAAATTTACAAATTAAATATAAGATAAAATTTTTTATTCAATCCAATACTATAAAAACTATGAAATCAAACATTATTTTAGAACATGCTTTAGTTTAGTTTTGTTGGCTTATATAATATAATCAATAAAGAAGATAAGATGACTTAGAAGAGGAAGACTCTTGTCAACTTTGATAGTGAGAGAACAAACTCCGAATAAAATATTAATATCTATTTTTGGTAGGAGAGAGATCCAAATAAATAGCTCTCTTGAACCAAAATTAAAATATAAGAGTTCAGAATATTAATTAGCTTGTATTCATATAATATTAATATATCATAGACAATCAATCTACTAAAAAAAAAAACACAGCAAGCCTCGTGGGTTTATATTCTTTAATACTTCTTAAGTGGTTTAAATCAGAGAATTGATAAGAAAGAAGTTTTTCAAGAATTTATATTAAAACAATAATATTTTTTAGATTTTATCATTCCAATAGATATTATAACCAATCATCATGTGAAGCTGACAAATTTTTTTCATTTTTTGTTCTTAACTAAAATATTATAACCAATCATCACACACACACGTATATATAATGGAAATATATAATCGTGACTAATGCAGACATATTTCCTTCCAAAATAAAATAATAAAAAACAATGAAATATACACAAACTGAAGCACCCATCTGATTAAAAAGACAAAATATAGGCTTTAGCCGTGAACCGCCCACCTTACAATCTACAGGGCGATGCATTGTTCAACAGTGATCAGCCCCTAGTTGTATTCCATCAAGCAGCTGAATTCAAATAGGCTATCTGAATTTGTGCGTGTTCGCAACAGGACCTCTACATGCTTCTTCAAGTAGATTTGAGGCAAGAAAATTCCGAGCCGGGCTGAGTCATGTACCTGGATCTTCCTCTCCAGATAACCAGAAAGACAGTGGCAACTAATACTACAAAATACACCACCAAAGTGAACCAGATGCATGGATGGATTCTCCTCCAAGAAAAATTTTCTTTTTTTTTCTAGTGAACGATCTTTATAGTTTACATGATTCGGGCAAACACGAGTATTGAGTACGAGTTCTTTTTCTCATCTCACAAGATATATAGAGAATGACCAAGATCATAATCCTGGAATAGGAAACTTAGTTGTGACTTCCTCGACTCTCTTGCGCAAATCCATCACCTTTTCCATCAAAGGGAAGTCCCGAGACTCCACTAACTTCATGAAGTCTTGGAGCTTTGATCCCTTGGCCAAACGTTTAGCTTCTAGAGTTATTTGTACACCTTCGTGGATAAAATCTGCAGTTGCTTCGAATTCTCTTTCCATGAATCCTCGGGTAGTCATTGCAGGCGAACCAATGCGGATGCCACCAGGCACAAGGGCACTTTTGTCACCTTTGAGCCAATGATGAAAGATCATTTACGGGCCACTTCAACAAAATGGAAATTAATTCCGAAAATCTGGTTTCAGAAGAAAATGATGCCATAGGAATATGATGACTTACCAGGCACTGAATTCTTGTTGAGGGTGATGGAAGCCATGTCAAGAATTTTTTCCACCCGTGCACCATCAACACCCTGACAAATAGGCATTTCATTTTTCAGTAACACGCGCAGACATGCATAATCAAATCTTCTGAATATAACCACGGACACAGAGAGCTAAAATGTCCTCGGAGCTTGTATCCTCTTCCGTATATTATCTGCAGAAGAAAACAGCAGCTAAAGATAATACCAGGGGAAGTGAAACTTACTAATGGTCGCAGATCTACAAGAACAAGGTGATTATCGCTCCCGCCAGAAACCAATTCATATCCTAATTCTATCAATCGCCTTGCCAGAGCTTTAGTGTTAGAGATCACCTATAAATGATCAGCAGAAATACAGTAGGCATGAATTTGATAACCGCTAAACATTTAAAGCAATGAAATAGAAGACGGTATTACTGAGTTCCAAAGTGAGAGCAAAAAAATCAGAACTTCAACTGCCTATATATTAAAGCAATTAAATAGAAAAATCTTATTACCAGGCTCTGATATTCCTTGAACGTGGGTGACTGTGAAAACTTTAAACAAACTGCAAGGCCCCCAATTGTGTGGTTATGGGGACCACCCTACGTAAAAGAATTCCAAGTTGACAAATTACAATAGAAGATGCAATGCACAATAAATGGCACTGAACTTTATCTTTCAGAATTGACTTCCAAGGCAGATTATACAGATAAAAATATAAAAAAGTCTAGCATACCTGTAAACCAGGGAAAACAGCATTGTTGATGGCAGATTCAAGGTCAACCCCAAGAACTGGATCCTTTCTGAAAAAGATCATGCCGCCTCTTGGACCCCTCAAGGACTGAAAAGGGGAAAAAAAAGGGTTTATTGCTTTCTGAATGTTTTCATCTTGAGTAAGGCACAGAGGAAATTTTCCTCTTTCGAGAGGTTAAATGCCAAGGCACAGTTTTACATCCAGAGTATACTCAAAATGCAGACCCATCATATAGCTCAGCCACTCCAGAAAGATTATTCAACGACAACACTTAAGTACATCAGTTTTACAAACCAAAACCACATCATTTGCAAAAACAGACAAAGAGATAATAATGTAACAGATGGACGTAAATTTAAATAGTACCTTATGTGTTGTAGTTGTCACTACATCACAATACTCAAATGGATCAGCAACCACAGAAGCAGCAACAAGGCCACTGATGTGAGCCATATCCATCATGAGAAAAGCCCCAACAGCATCAGCGATCTTTGAGTGCAAATAGAGCATAGTTAGTAACAGTTTCGAAGCAAAATTAGAAGCCAAACCATCCGCCTTTAGCAAAATTACAACACATAATAAGCAAGGGAAAATTCACCTTCCTCATGCAAGGGTAGTCAAAATCGCGAGGATATGCACTTGCACCAGCAATTATGAGTTTTGGCCTAAACAAAGTTGCTGTTTTTTCAAGCATGTCATAATCGACAAGACCTATTATGAATTTTACAAAGGGTTAGAGGCAATTGATACCACCAGTAAAAAGGAAAAGTTCTGAAGATCATTCATGTCACTAGTATAGCACCTGTTGATTCATCAAGCCTATAAGGCATGGACTCAAAATAAACTGATGTACCAGATACCCGCCGTTTTGGAGTCATGAAGCCATGTGATAAATGACCTCCATGGGGTAAGTCCAAACCCTAAGTTGATTAATTGAGAAAATTAAGCACATTTCAAAGCCAACATTAGTACACACACTTATATTATATATATAGCATATACATATGTGTACGTGCATGTTTGGGGGCACATAAAAATGAACACTTCAAAGGCATGTATATAGATATATATCGAGAGAGAGAGAGAGAGAGAGAGAGAGAGAGAGGAGAGAGTTACCATTATCCTGTCATGAGGTTTTAAAAGAGCAGTGTAAACTGCAAAGTTCGCAGGAGATCCAGATAATGGCTGAACATTGACACCCCACTTTTTAGGATCCAAGTGGAATGCAGTCAGGGCCCTTTCCTGACATAATATTTCCAGCTCATCAATGTACTCATTGCCACCATAATACCTGTGGATCACCATGATCATTTTACTTATTTTTGACTTGTTCATACGAAAGCAAGGAGCTAAAAGACAGAAAAAGAAAAAAAATAAAAAAAGGGGGCAAATCTGGAGCCAAAAACTTACCTCTTTCCAGGTAAACCCTCAGAGTACTTATTGGTGAGGCATGATCCAACTGCTTCCATCACTGCCCGAGATGTAAAATTTTCTGAGGCAATAAGTTCAAGACTCCTGAACTGCCGCTCCTTCTCCTTATCAATAATAGAGCGCACTTCAGGATCCGCTTCACTCAGACCATTGTCCGAAAAAATAGATGCTAGCCACAGAAAGCAGATAGCAAACAGATGTCATCGCTATGAAGAGGGGAAAATCATCAAATAGAACAAATCATGCTTGTTTCAGCTGTAAAGGTACTAGATGTACTATGCAATTACGTATTATGAAGAGTGGGAGATGTGGTGTGCAACGAAATTTTCACCAGATATAAATAAATATTAACCTCTATGGCACAGGCATCATGACTTCCAGAAACCAATGCATTGGAAAGCAATAGATCAAAAATATCACAGGATTACCTTTTTCAACAGCCACAGGACTTGATGTAACTGGCCTACCAGCCACCATACTTCCTTCAATATAAGCATACCGCATAGGTTTGACAGTGTTGAGTTTCAACTGACTTGGACATCCCGTCAGATTGAACCCTTTTGAAAGACATGGCAATGTCTTTGCCCATCCTGGTTGTTGCAGCGAACCAGCAAGGGAACTACTTCCACAAGCTTGCATTTTGGTGCCAAGTGCTTCACCAAATCCAACTGAATCTGAGATCATATCTACAAAGAAATATTTACTTGAAGCTGTTATGACTGATATATGGAGGATCTTCCATCCAACTACTTTCAAGATATGAAATGTTTATCTTTAAAGAAATAACCACAAACTTGTTAGCCATCCATATACATAATAACATCCCTGAACTGATGAAAGGATCTTGTTAACAATTAATGCAGGGGCATTTCCCAATTCTACACAATCCAATGCAAAGCACTTAGCACACATAAAACACAACTGCATGAAAAATCTAAAAGGTTTCTTTCTTTATTTCTTTCTTTCTTTTAGACAGTTAAAAAGTGGTCCGCTCACCTATTAACATCTTCCTTTTGAGTAAAAAATAAAAACCAATGCCTGAATAACTGAAAAGTATCTCTATCTCATATTAACGTTCACTAGCTTCCTGAATCAAACTAAATTACATTACTTTAAAGATTGTCCCAGCAGTTGAGGTTGGGTTTTACAAGGCATTCTGCCTTTATCCACACCGCGCAATCGGAACCTCAACTTTTAATACATACTTGTGCCTAGAGCTAGTCAGCGTCAGGCTGGTCATACCCTCGATTAACGAACAAAAGAAAATTTTCAGTTATAAGATACCCCAGAAATGCATGAGTCGTGACCACGATTCATACTGTAACTCCAAGAAGCTAAGCATGACGATTTCGAGTTTGAAGTTATCGCAAAACTACCACAAAATCGTAGCTTTTAACTTCTAGTTGTCGTGTTCCGTAAAAGGGTAAAAAAATTTACAACACGTACTAGTCGAAAAACAACAAATAAACAACACAAAAGCAAACAGCTTCCGAACCATATCAATACAAATGCAACAAACGAAGAGTAAATTTGGAAAGAACATAATCGTATAAAGAGCAAGGCAATATTATGATGAGAACACGAAACTTACAAGTATGGAGGAGCAATAGATAAGCGGGAGAACGAGGAAATGAGGAATAGAGAAAAGAAAGCAGGAGAGAAACGGAGAGAAAGGATTCTCTCTGCGTTTTTCAGTGGACAGCTCCGCTAAAACCTAGTAATCTTCTTTTTGCCAATTTTGTAATATTCTACTCTGTTGGGGATGCGGTTTGCAGCGCCGTTTCACTTTTATTTTTTAAATGAACCAAATGCTACGGATGGAAAATCCGAAAGCCCCAGCCATTTAACTTTTTTCTCTCTCCCTTCTTCCTTTTCTTTTCTGTTTTTTAATTAACAAACAAAACCGTAATACATACAAAATTAAGATAAGGAAGAATCAAATCGAATCCATTTCATTTAGGAGGCCACAATGACTTTGACCATTTATTCATTTTAATAAAATCAAAACCGTTATAATCAAATAATATGAATATTTAACTTCAAATGATATGAATCGAATTTAGATATTTTTTTCTTAAATTATAATATAATTAGTCAATGTTAATACAATTATAATATAATATAATATATTATATCTTCCAACAAGATATAATAGTTGAATTCCCCTACCCCTGCATTATATAATAGTTGACGAAAAAAAGTTATAATATAATTGGGAGAAAAAGTATATTATAGGGAAAAATATAGTAACTATTTTTTTGCAATCATAGTTATGAGAAAATAGATGATAGAATTTTATTTCAAATAAATTTTTATTTTTTCTCTAAAAAAACAATTGTTACCTTTCTAATGTGGTAATTTTCTTAGATTTTAGTAAAAAAATTAAATAATGAGACGATAATACATTTAATAAAATTTTAACTTCATATGTTGATAAGACCTTTCTAATAAATGGGCCTTGGGCTCAAAATCTGTAAACCTAGTTCTTGAGCCTGATATTAATTTTCTAATTCAAATATAACTTTCTTTTCATTCGCTTTCTTTCTATATACCTTAATAGTTTTATTCTCATAACAAAAAACTGACTGACTTAAGTATCGGATTAACCATATTGAAATATTCTCTAATATCTCTCAAAGCCTTTTTTTTCTAATTTGCTAGTGTTCCTTCATTCTTAACGAGAATTAACTATAAATAATTGGTGTCGTTTGTAGAAAAAACAACCAACAACCACAATTTTTTATGATTCTTCAAAAATTTTATAATGGGATGTTTTTTCCCATTTGGATTTTCTCAATCTACTAGTTTATCTTAGCTTATAGGATGTCTTATTTTCCTCTTGCTTTTAAATCTGTATACAAATATCTCTATTCTTCATATTTTGATGATTATTGAAATTCCCATTTGTAAGACTCACGATCAAATATTTAGGGTTTAGTTTATAAAATTTATGACGATCAAACAAACTATCAAATCCAACCCAAATTTTACAATAAAGTTAAGATTATTAATAAAGGTAAACTCGTAAGTTTGAATTTAGAAAAATAAACAATAAAATAATAATTAATATAATATTGAATTTTATAAAAATTATTCGTTATTTATCAAAAACGCTTAAAACAAATTTTGATAACTAACGAATCTATAAAATAAATTATATATACACTAAAAATCATAAAATAACTTAAATAATACTTAGGAATATTTATTTATACCATATATGAATTTATATGTAGTTAGAAATACGTGAAATTACTTAAAATATACGAAATATGTCAAAATAATGTTAATTAATTAAAGAAAATGCATGAATAATTAAATAAAAATCAGGAAAATTATGCAAAAATGTGGAATTGTCTAGAAAGTGGTCATGGCAACTAAAGAAAGAAAGAAAAATTAGCTAATCAAATTAACACAACAAAAAAGGTAATTTGAAAGAAGATAAGGGCAATGTCACCTCAAATTAATGAGAAAAAAAATCTAGGCAGTCCTATAAATACCTAAATTAAATCAAAAGCTCATTTGATCAATTGGAGTGCGAAAAAAATTAAGAGTACCGAAAAAACAAAGATTAGAATTTTTCTAAAAAAATTACAAGCAAATTTGTACAAATAGGGGGTATAAGGTGAACCTAAACCCGATAACAACTTGAGAGTAGATGGCCACTACCACCACATGATGTTAGCAGCGCCCAACTTAGCCGACAAGGCCTTAGTGGCCAGAGCCACCAATTCCGGTGAGTCAAATCTTCCTTCCAATTTTTTATATTTTGTTAAAAATATTAAATATTCTTAGAAAATTATGAAATTTGTTATTTTAGGATATTTTAGTCTATAGATTTAAAGAAAATTTTTATTTTGGTAAATTTATATCTAAAAATATACTGTCTTTAAGAAACTATGTAAACCCGAGCTTTATTCAAATTAAAAATAAATGACCTTAAAGTTTTAGGCTCAAAATTTTTGTATAAACTATTTAGGGGTTATAGAGCAGTCCTATAAAGCCCTTTTTCAAAAATTAGTTTTTAAAATTTTTACATAATTTTTAGGCTTTAAAATAATGCATAAAATTGGTAATTTAAGACTAATTAGGTAATTAAATAGATAATTACTGATTTAATACATAATTATATGTTTTAGGATGTTAAAATCTGATAGAGTATGCTATTTGTCGCATTTAGAGTGTTAAGTGTAATTATTAGGATATTATGCAGTAAATAAATAATAGGAAAAATAATAAAATTTAAGTTAACTTTGTAACTTAGGATAATTAAGTATACAATCTAATTTGAGATGAATTTAGATATTTTGAGATGTTAGTTGATGATGAGAGATATAGATTATGGTATTGGAGAGGTTATATGTATGCTTTATGTGTGGATTAAGTAACAATAAGTAATATGTGAAATAGGAAGATTAAATAAGTGAAGAAAATTAAGTTAAATTGATAATATTATAATAATAAGAGAATATTATAAATTTGATTTGAAAGGTAAATTTGAGAAATTATGTGAAAATGTATGTTATTCTTACATCAGAAGCTGATTCAATAGTTAAATTAGAAACGTAGTGTACCAAACTAATCAAAATATTGATTAGGAGTAAAACATAGATTTAGGATATCTAAACTTAGTTAGATGAATTTCACATTTTAGTCCATGAAGAATTCCTAGGGTATACAAATAAAAATAATAATCAGAAGCTAATACAAAACTGAATTCAAAAATTGAATTAGAAATTAATTTGAAACTAATTTGGTTATAAGAGATATAGAATTTGAACAAATGTGTAAAATTTCAATCTCAAACTTTAAACCCATGATTTAAAGCTTACATATATATATATATATATATATATGTTGGTCCCATATAAGATATCAACAAATAAGGTAAATTGATATATTTAAACTTTTGACAACTTTCAATTTGAGCAAAAATAAAATTACCCCTCTTAACAACTTATAATGGTGAACAATGATAATTTAATAATCCAACACACAATTAAATAATAGTTAAATAACACAAATTAAAAAAAATAAGGAAGAAAAATATTAGGTAGAAATTTTATAGAGTTTCAGCTTTTTGCTTATTACTCTCTTCCAGCTCTAATGCTGGGGACCCGGTTTATTTCATCGATGCCGTTCTACTTGATCCACTAAATGAAATCATAAAAAAAATTACAAATACTTATCACACATGGACTTTTACAACCCTCTACTCTGCCAATTTAACCTCTCAATAATCCAAGCTAATACAGATCTATAGAATACAAACATACTTGTTTCAACACTTAAACAACAAATAAAAATTACAGATTACACATGAGAACAAAAGGATAAATCTTAAATAATTTCTCTCAAGAGAGAAATGAGTAATGTTGAATGATTTGCTTCGATAGAAGTTTCTAAAGTAGTATCTGAAGTTCTTTCTGCGACTTTTTAGAAAATATAATCTAATCTCCATATTTTGTTTTTCATGAGATTTTTCTAAAGTTATTCTCCAACGTTTAAATCCTTTCTTTTTTATATAAAAATCTTCTAACGGCTAAAAACTAAATATTATCTTTTACTTTCGTAATTATCTAACCGTTAGTAATTAAAGATAATTTCTTAGATATTTTAAGAAGATCTTGGTAATTTGAAATTAAAAAACAACTCTCCTTATCTTGTTTAAATCAAATACACATCAATCTGTAACCACCAGATAAGCTTTTGATTTGAATTTAAAAAGATTTTCTTTCGTTAGCAACTTCCGAATAAGTCTCATGTTCAAAAATTTAAAAGTTCACAAAATCTGAATTAATCTTATCCTTATTCATTCTTGCACATATCTTAATTTATCCAATTATATTTTCGCTTAAAAAATAAATCTCCATGGATCTTAATTCCATCTTGAGTGAAATGTGATTAAATATATTTTCCTAATACACTCAATCTAGTAGAGTTAGGCCTTAAATAATTCGAATTTAATTTAAAGCTATTTTCAACGTCATACTTCCAAACTTACTTTCTAAACAACCTTCTAAAGAATATCAGTTTTTTGTTTCTGAAATTTCTGAATAAGCTTTCGAAGTATTATATCAATTATTTTTATAAAAACTTCTAAAATACTTTCTAAAAGGTTTTCAGACTAGACTATATTCAATCAATTTAAACCTTCTGAATGCACCTTAATTTGCAATTTTAAACTTTCTGAACAACTTTCTTAATACCTATACACTTATTAATTCATTAGTGTTCTTCTCTCTTTTTGTTATCATCAAAATCCATGAGAGATATCTAACAACATACATATGTATAAGCGATCACGTTAAATGTAGATTATTCCTATATCAGAATCTAATCTAGAAGCCGAAACTGGAACCAAAACATGAAACAAATTTGAAACCTAGCTGAACGAGGGAAGTAATTCTAAACGACTAAGACTTAAATCACTAAATGTAAGAAGATCATAAACCAAAGACGCTTATAATCTAAATTACATAACAAAACATATCTATGGTAGTTACGAAAAACTAAACAAACACTTGTATTATAGGGATTTTTGGCAATGGCCAGTACGAGTCACATCTCGAATGAATAAGTGAGGAGTCTAGATAAGTTATGATTAATACGTTGCTATATTTTGGAGTACTGAATTGTAATACTTGGAGGCTTGAAATTGTACTTGATTATGCTTATTAGATAGTTGGCTATGCACATATGTTGTTTTGAGCTATTGATATGATTCTAATTTGCTACTGGCATTTGTGTGATTTGTTTAAAATGATTGAACACCTTAAACCAGATTTAACTGAATATTTGGCTCATAAATTTAAACTGAACTTGCATAGCAACCCATTGGGATAACATTAAGATTTTCCGACCAAATACAAACCCCTTTGAAAGGGATAGCGCTGGATAACATAATTAGTCCCGTCTTCATCCTTAGTTAAACTAAGTGATAGGTGAGGAGGTTGCAGTAAGAGTGAAGTCAATGGTCCGAAAATAGTTACGGGAGGAGCGGTGTCTCCATTGCACAAACTTAGGTTTAGTCATGACCTGTTGCATTAATGGAAACTCCTCATCTTAGATTAGGGCGAATGTAATTTCTTTAATCCCACAATGAGCCAGATAACGTCGGATAATGGCATTTGCTTGAACATGCATTATACCTAATAATTTGGTTGATAAAATTGTTTATATTTACTGTATGGTTTTAAGTTTCCGTCCCAACTTATTATGTCATGGTTGCTTACATCCCTATAGACGTTGATATAAATGTCAACTAAGAAGCAACTTAAAATTACTCAGAAGCTAGCGACTACTAGATCCTAGGAAGTAAGGAAATACATCTAAAGCACAAGTATATCTTTAAGGTCTTAGATTTTATTTAGAATCTTTCGTTTTCAAATAATGCATTACTTAAGAAGTATAGGACAATAAAACCCTATAAATATTATTTATAATACTCGAATCTTAGCATATGTATATGTTTCCATACTTTCTTAGGTAAATAAGTTATTTAATTTATGAATTGTTTACTTCAAAGCGAATTAATCACGAACGCTTTATATAAATCAGGTCTAAGACGACAGTTGTATGGTTAGCTTCTATTTTAGAATAATTTACACGGTGAAACTATTACGACTTTGTTACTTTGGGGCGCGACATCATCAAAATGCTTGTAGCCAAGCAATCCTTGGTAGATGGTTAAGTTAAATGTCTATCTCACGAACAGTTGCAATATGCTGAATAATTTTCATGAACTTAAATGCCTTGTGAGTCGAGGTCTTATCACACCTCTCCAATCACTAAATTGCTTTGAACACATTGAATCTAAGTAGAAGTAGTGAGATGGACATATCTAAGCTTGATTGTTATGCAAGAGGTGTAGCAAGATAGAAACAGAGTCGATTTGCATACTTGACCTAAACATTATATCCATTTCTTTACATTAACATGTGAAGCTGCTGTTAATACGATAACACACCATAAGCTTCCAACATGAGTGTCACGGTTTGGGGCTTTCTTTAGCATGCAAACAAACTGTACAGTACTTACTGTCCTGTGCAACACCTACTATGTCTCTACAGCAGTAAGCAAACGTAATTCGTACGCAACATTAGCCAATTGGGTCTTAACCTATGAGCAACATGAGTAAGAAAAAAAAGCCAACAGTAATATAAAGGATACGGGCATGAATGGAAAATGAATAGCACACTTTTATTAATTCCAATAGTATTATAAGGCTATGATGTGTATGTGCATAGGGGTAATGTGTATATAACAAGTGTTGTCGAATCATGATCAACTAACATGGTGAGTAAGAATTTCAATTCATAAAAGTATTCACACCCCCATAAAGAGCTTTATGGATGTTTTTGGACTTAGTTGGAGAAGATATTAAAACTGGTGAAATGGTGTCACTTTTTAAAAGTAAACATTTCTAATAATATTAACACTCTAACTAAAATGAAGAAAAATCTTCCCTATGTTACAATATATACAAAAGAATAGCTTTTTGTTAATATAAGTATGTTACAAAAAGGGACTCTAACATCCTCCCCCACTTAATTCTATTGACGTCCTAGGCAGTATATACTGGAGCTTAGATCCAGTGGTAGAGGTCTTTTGACTGGCAAGGTTGATGTTCTCCCAGCTAATATCTTTTTTCTCCTCAATCTCTCTCTACTTAACTAAACATTCCTTATGTTTCGCTCTAGTGGCAGGATCTCTAACTCTTCACTTTGTAAGTATGTTTTGCATGACTTAACTCAAGTTGAACTTGATCTTAATATGTGACTGCTTTGACACATTGCGAAAATGGGTCTTCCATGTGTAGATAATATGGCTTCAACATACTGACATAAAAAACTAGACGGACTTTGAACTACACAGGAGGCTCGACCTTATAGGTTACTCTTCCAATCTTCCTGATGATAAGAATTGAACCAATGTACTTCTAAATCAATCTTCTATCCTTGTTCCTGAATGATCTAACCTATTTTGGAAGAAGCTTTGTGAGTGTAAGCTCTACAATTTGGTATTTGGGGTTTGATTCATCAATTTTAAAGTGATTGGGTAAGTTATCTAATCGAGCCTAAAATTTTATAATGGAGTTAAAAATATTAATAAAAGTGATCACATAAGTTTAAATTTAAGAAAATAAATTATAATAGTGAATTATATGTACATTATCCATTATTTATTGGAAACATATAAAATGAGTTCCAATAATTAACAAATTGATAGAGATAAATTATATATACTGAAAATTATAAAATAACATGAATAATATTTAAAAATATTTATTTGTACTATATATATATTTACATGTAAGTTAAAATACACGAAATTACCTAAAATACCTTAAATATGCTAAAATAATATTAAATAATTAAAGAAAAATCAAGAAAAATATGAAAAAATGAGGAAATGTCTAGAAGTGGGTCGTGGTAGCTTGGAATTGAAGAATAAAAACAACCAATTAAATTAAACCAACATAAAGTGGAAAAGAAAAAGATAAAGGACATACGTTAACCAAAAAATAAAAGAAAACCCTAAAACCATACTATATATTCAGAAACCCGCCATCAAAATCTCATTTGCTCAATTTGGAATTCTGAAAAAAATAAAAAAAGGAGAAGAGAGAGTTTTTTTTTTTTAAATAACAAAATCTAGTGCATATAAGGGTTATAAAATGAATCAACATTCGGCAACAACTTGAGAGTGAATGGCCACCACTACCACCACACAGTGGTGACAGTGCCCAAACTGGCCGATAAGGCCATAGCAACTGATAATGGCCAAAGCCATCAACATCGGTGAGTTCAATATTTCCTTTTGATTTTACTTATTTTATTAAAAATATTAAATGCTAATAGAAAATTATGAAATTTGGTATTCTAAAATATTTTTGTACATAGTTTTTAGAAAAAATATTATTTTGATAAAACTATGTCTTATGATATATAGTGCTTAAAAAATCACTAAACTTGAGCTAGTTTTTGATTTAAAAATAAATGACCTTAAAAATATAGTTTTAAACTCAAAATTTTTGTGTAGACTATTTAAATGATGTAGAATTGTGCTATGAAGCTCTTTTTTAGAAATGAATTTTCTAAAATTTTAGATGATTTTTATACCTTAAAATGATGTATAAAATGGGTAATTTTTTTTACTAATTAGGTAATTAAAGAGATAATTACTGATTAAATGTATAATTATATATTTTAAGATGTTGAATTTTGATGTGGTGTGAAATTTGAGATATTTAGGATGTTAAATGTAATTATTAGGCATATTATATATTATATATGTAATAAGTAAAATAATATATTTTAAGTTAATTTTATAATTTAGGAATTTGAGATGAATTTAGATATCTTGAAATGTTAGTTGATTTTGAGAGATGATATTTGAAGTGATGTAAATATTAGATGTGTATATTATATACATATTAGGTGATAATGTATAATGTGTAAGTATAAGAAATTAATTAGTAGAAAAATATTGTGTTAAAATCGATATTATTATAATAATAGAAATATATAATAAATCTAATAGGAGGCTTAAATTTAGGTGTTTATATGAAAAATGTAAAATCTTATCACATTGAGATTAATTTGGTAGTTCAATTAGGATTATGATGTATTGCACAGGCTAAAACATTAGGCAGGGACTAAAAGCGATATTTAGGATATCTAAAAATAATGTGATTAATTTCATATTATGAGCTAGAATGATTACCTAGGATTTATGTATAAAATCCATAATAAAAAATTGAGTTAAAAATCTAATTTAGAAACTGATTATGAAATCGAATTAAAACCTACCTCAAAATTAGGAATAATCGTAAAAGACTTAAAAAATTGAATAAATAGGTATATTAAACCCTAAACAAAATATAACAATAAGTGTTATAAGATAAAACCAATTTATGGTAGTTATGTAGAAATTGAAAAAATATTTATATTATAAAATTCATTGGTGATGGTCTATGCGAATCGCACCTGGAGTGAGCAAGCAAGGAGTTCAAATAAGTTGGGATCGATACTTTACCGTATTTTGGAGTACTGTTTATAATACTTAAAAACTTGAGATTATACTTAGTTATGATTATTAGATAGATGCTATGCACATGCCTCTATGTGGTTGTTTCTAAATTTGATTATCTGATTCCGGTTTACTACTCTGGCTCATATTTGTGTGATTTGTTTGAAATGATTAAACACTTTAATCTGGATTTAATTAAATATATGACTTATAATTCTAAATTGGACTTACATAACAACTTATTAAGGGAAACATTAGAGTTTTCTGACCAAATATCAGCCCCTTCGAAAGGGATAGCTTTAGATAGCATAATAAGTCCTTTATTCATCTTTAATTGAATTAAGTAACAAGTGAGAAGGTTGTGGTAAAGATGAAGTCAATGGTTTGAAAGTAGTCACGGGAGGAGCAGCATCTTTATTGCATAAACTTGGGTTTAGTCATGAATTGTTGCATTATATGAAAACTTCTCAACCCAAATTAGAACGAACATAATTTCTCTAATCTCACAATGGATCGAATAACGTTGTCCGATGGCATTTATTTGTACATACATTATATCTAATTAATTTGGTTAATAAACCATGTTTGTGTTTGATGTATAGTTTTAAGTTCTGTCTTAACTTATTGAGCTATTGGTTGCTCACATCCCTATAAATGTTGTTGTAGGTGCTACCTAGGAAGCAGTCTATATTTACCTTGAAGCGGCCGATATTTATCTTGAAGCTAGCAACCACTATATCCTAAGGAGTGAAGAAATACATCCAAAATATAGATATATTTTTAAGGTCTTAGCTCTTATTTTAGAATCTTCTATTTTCGGATAATGAATTACTTAGGAAATATGGTTTAATAAAACCTTGAAAATATTATTTGTAATTTTGAATCATAGTGTATATGTATTTTTTTTCATACTTTCTTAAGTAAATAATTCATTTAATTTATGAATTGTTTACTTTAAAGTAGGTTAGTCGTGGATACCTTGTGTAAATCAGATCTAAGATAGCGGCTGTATAGTCTATTTCGGTTACGCCTCGAAGTCACAGAGTCGCAATAGTCTGCCCATGTAAACCATTATATGATAGTAACTGGCCTTATAGTACCTACTATGGACATAATATACACAAGACATCAACGACTCCTCGCTTTGAAGTAAACAATCCACTTAAGTGTTTAGCTAAAGTTACAGTAATTATCACAAATTTTTAATCAACATACATAATTATATATAAAGTCTATAGAATTTCCCAAGAAACTCTACATAAACATAACAATTAACTAATTTACATAACGACTATCGGTTTTTCATTCTTAAACTATAAAGGATACTCTAGCTATACATCCACTACTAAGCGAATTGATCCTCACACCCCAGGCTTAAAAAGAACTAACTTCTAGATAATTGTAAGGAGGCATAATACTTCAAGTATTTAAAAATAAGGACATGCAAAAGGATCTATACGAGTATAAGCAACTACAGCTCAGTAAGTTGAATTGGAGACTCATGAATGTATACAAACACAAATAAGATTATCAAGCAACTATTTTCATGCAATGCAACAAGCAAGTATCATCACACAACGTAGTCTGGTCCGTTACGAAATCAGAGAAATTTCACCCACTCTAATCTGAGTTGAGGAGTTTTCATGTTATACAACAGCTTACAACCAAACCCAGGTTTGTACAATAGAGATACTGCTCCTCCTAAGACTATCCTTCGAACCAATACCCTCATCCTCACTGCAACCTTCTCTCCTATCACTTAGTTCGGTTAAGGATGAGAAAAAGACCAATTGCTATCTTGTACTATCTTTATCGAAGGTATCGGTGTTTGATTGGAGAATTTTAATGATCCCTTAAGGGTTGCAATGCATGACAATTTAGTTCATTAGAGTCGAATGAGATTAAATTCCATTTAGGGTGTTCAAACAATTTCACACCAATCCAGTCATAACACAAAATCAATCACATTACAAATTTCAGCATGAATTCAGATACTCAAATACATACATAAACTACCTACAATCATAATCATAAACAATCCTAAATCTTCAAGTATCATAAAATAGTACTCTAATACAATAAGTAATAACTCAACTTACTTGGAATTCTCAGTCACCTGATCACTTAATTGTAAGCTAGTTCGTCTCCGGGTATTCTATAATATACATAGGTCTTTTTAGTACTTATACTTTAATGATTCATATTCTAAGTTATAATTTAAATCATTTCTCCGTGTATACCTATTATTTATTAATGATTCATTCTACCTTATTTTGGGGTTTGGTTTTTAAATTAGATTTTAATTTTGATTCTGAAATCTTAAATATGCTTGAATCCTAATGTGAAATTAATCACATTAAGCTCGAGTATTCTAATATTATATTGGGTCTTAATTTAGTGTTCTAAACTGTTCGATACACGCTAATCCTAATGGTGGTACCGGATTTATTCCCGATGTAAGAAAATCTTATATTTTTTATACAATTACCTAAAATTAAATTTTGTTTCGAATTTGTTATATATTGATTTTTATCATTATATTATCTAAATAAATCTAATTTTTTTATATTTATTAAATTTCCAATTTTACATATTTCTAATTTCCTACAATTATCACATAATTCCTTCATTAATTACACTTAACGCTCTAAAGGGTAAGATTAGGTTTTCATATCAGAGATTAATATCCCTAAACATCTAATTACTATCTAAATCAATAATTAATCACTAATCACCTAATTAACTCAAAATTACCCAATTTTTCCATCATTTTAGGGCTAAAAATTTCGAAATTTAAATTTAAAAAAATGGCTTCATAGCACTGTTCTATACCACTTAAGCATTGTACAAAAAAATTTAAGCTCTAAACTATACTCCTAAGTCTATTTATTTCTAGTTCTAATCATGTTTGGTTTTGCTTAATTTATTAAGAACCCTATATTTTTAGACGCGATTAAATTTAATCACTATTTTTCCTTATATCTACATATAATAAAACTTCAGAATAATAAATTTCATAATTTTCTGGAAAAAATAAATAATTTTAAGAAAATTATACAAAATCGGAGCAAATGAGAGTCTTACCATGTCCGATGACTTTTGAGCTTCCAACACTTATCCAGGTGTGTCAGACGGTTTAGGCAATGGGTTTGGAGTGGGGTGGTGGCAGCGGCTCGGTCTTAAGTGATGGTAGTGTGTGGGTTTGGTTCATTAGCTCTTACTACATAGATTTCCTTTTTTTTTTTTTAACCCTAATTTTTCTCTTCCAATTTTGATGCTCTCAAATTTTTTTTTTAACTGTCTAAAGGAGCTTTGTAATTTTTTCCCCTATTTATAGAGCTTTATAGTAATTATTGTGCATTTAATTGGATAAGATATTGCCCAAATCCTTTAATTTTTGCCTTTTGTGTTGCTTGATTTTGATTGGTTAATTTTCTTCTTCACTTCCTGACTTGCCACGACCAAATCTACAACTTTCCTTATTCTTCTGATTTTTTTCTTATTTAATTAATAATTTTCTTTAATTATTTAATAAATGTTTAGACAATTTAAGTAATTTCACGTCTTTTTATCAATACATAAATACATTTGGGGTACATGTGAACTTTCTTAATTATTATTTAGGTCATTTTATGATTTTTAGTATATATATAATCTATCTTTAGTAATTTAATAGTTATTAGATTACACTTTTCACCTTTTCAATAATTAACAGTTATTATACTTAAAATTTGAAAATTTTATAGTCTCCTATTTTATTACTTATTTTCTTAAATTCAAGTTTATGGGGTCATTTTTATTAATATTTCTATCTATAGTTTATAATTTAGGTTAAATTGGATCTTTTGACCGAGACTGACTTACATTCCTTTAGTTACACAGAATTGTTGAAGAGCACAACAGAGAGCTCCATCAATTGCCGGAGATCACTTGGAAATATGGTTGGGAAGAGTTCCACTCATTTATTTCCGTTCGAGATCCATTGTCCTCGGGAGAGAGAGAAAGTAATCGACAGGACTTCCTGGATGAATTAAGAAAGTTGAGTAGGCCGTTTAGTTTATATAGAAGAAATAAATTGGTTTTTAATTATTGTTTATAGCTTGTCTTATTTATTTATTTTTATCTCACTTAGTATATGTGCAGTTATTTTTAAGTATTGTATTTTTTTTTATCACATCTTTACTTGCTAGTAATTAGTTATAGTATTAGTGTCCAGTGAACATGTGTTAAGTTAAATTTTAGTTTTTTTTATTTTATTTTTTTTTAGATTTCATATTTTCAAAATAACATTTTTATAAAATCTCATATTTTATAAAATCTCGTTCTTTGCATATTGTATTAGTTTAGAAAAATTGCGTTAGGAGTGTTAGGGTTTTCTAGAAAAAAAAAAATCATTTTTGTGTTCATAAAATAAAAAAAAAATTTTAATTGATTTCTTTTTTACGGCGAGACATTTTTTCTATAATTTATGCTTATTTTGCATAGTTAGATGTCTTTTCCATAGTTTAGATATCTTTTTTATAGTTTAGGTTTCTTTTATATGGTTTAAACATCTTTTCTATGGTTTAGATATCTTTTCTATGATTAGATATCTTTTCCATGATTTAAGTTTCTTTTCTATAGTTTATATATATTGTTTGGGTTTCTTTTCTATTATTTAGACATTTTTTCTATAATTTAAATTTTTTTTATAGTTTAAACATTTTTTTTTATATAGTTTAGACATCTTTTCTATGATTATGAATTTTTTTTCTTTTTTTATGTTTTAAGCATCTTTTCTATATAAAAGATTCATCATGTAAAATATTGCATATTTCATAAAAATTGCATTTTTCTTTAAAATAAAAAAATTATCACTTAGTTGTTTTTAAATAAAAATCTTAATTTGGGACTTTTCAAAAAATTAGGTTTTTAGGTTTTTTTTATAATTACGAATAAAAATTAGCTTTATAAGGATTTTTCTTAATAAAAATAAAATGGTTAATAAAAATGCAAATTTAACTAATCATTTTTTTTTATAAAAAGAACCAAGACATTAAAGTTTTCAGAAAAAACTACAATCGTCTGATACCGGCTAGCGGGTACATAGGCACCTTCGGGGCGATGATAAAATCTGTAGAAACTTAGGTTCCTTTTTCTTTTGATTTTATTTATTTATTTTAAATATTATAATTAGAAAAATAATCCTAATTTTGGTAAATAGATAGTGGTACCCGTTAGGGTTTAATAGGTTAGCTTCTGAACTCGGAACCCTCTAGTTCTTCATTTAAATTGAAATCAATGACCGATAGCCAAATTGTAATCAATCAACTCAATTGATTATGATTTCTTTCCTTTTTCCCAACTTCGATTGGATGGCGACTCCAAAAATTATTTTCAATAAAATTCCAGAATTTTTCAATTTCTTTAGTCGATGATTAATATTAAATGGGTTAGAGTTTAGTATTAATTGAAAATGGGAAAATCAATTTTAAACAATGGAAACCGAAAAAGCAGGCTTGATAATTACGATAGCCTAATAAACTTGGAGGTAAAGCTACTTTGTAGGATACATTGCCAACTTTTTCCAATACTTCAAATGGAAGTTTTCTCTTTAAGCCAAACCGTCTGAGTCCTTTGAATGGACTTATTTTAATATAAACATAATCACCAACTTCAAAATCCAATGGCCTTTTTTTCAAGTCAACCCAACTCTTATAATAGTTTTAAGCTTCTTTCATTCGTTGTCGAACAATCTTAATATTCTTACTTGTTTGATTGATCATATCTGGTTTAATCATGGCATACTCTTCGTGATCCCAATACAGTGGCGATTTACACTTTCTCCCATATAATGCTTCATAAGGTATCATCTGTATGGTTGTATGATAACTATTATTATAGGTAAATTTTATCAACAGAAAATATTTATCCCAATCACCTCCAAAATCTAACACGCAAGCTCGCAACATATTTTCTAAAGTTTGAATTGTTTACTCAGACTGCCCATTTATTTGTGAGTGATAAGCTGTACCAAACTGCAACTTTGTACCTAAAGCTCTATGTAAACTCTCCAAGAATTTGGATATAAACCAACTATCTCGATTAAAAATAATATTCTCAGGTACACCATGGAACCTTACTATTTCTTGGACATAGAGTCTAGCTATCTTTCCTATTGAATCATTCGTCCGATAAGGTAAGAAATGTGCACTCTTTATTAGTCTATCCACGACTACTAAAATGGAGTTGTATCCAACTTAAGTCCTTGGTAGTACTACTACAAAATCCATAGTAATATGATCCCATTTTCATCTCGATACTTTTAAAGGTTATAATAGTCCACCTAGTCTTTGGTGTTTTGCTTTAATTTGTTAGCACATAATGCATTCTAACATATGCTGTGCCACTTCTCTCTTCATCCCATTCCACCAATACATGAGTTTCAAATCTTGGTACATTTTATTTCCTCTTGAGTGTATAGTATAACCTGTAATGTGTACTTCATCCAAAATTTGCTTCCTTATGTCGGGATCTTGTAGTATACATATTCTTCCTCTAAACTATATTATACTTCCATCATCTACCTTAAAGTTAAGGTCTTGTCTGTTGCTTAATTTCTCTTTAATCTCCATCAAACCCTTATCTTCCTATTGCTTTTGCTTTATTCTCTCTAAGAAAATAGGTTGCAATTCCAAATTTATCAACTGACTATTAGGTTCACATTAGTCAAACCCAATTTGCATCCTTTCAAATTTTTGCACTAATGCACATTGGGGTGTTAACAGTAAGGCAACTTGTTCATAATTATTTCAACTTAATGCATTTACCACTAAATTGGCCTTTTTAGGGTCGCAATTTATATTCAGATCATGATCTTTAATCAATTCTAACCATCTTCTTTGCCTTAAATTCCACTCCTTCTAAGTAAAAAAATACTTTAAACTCTTATGATCAATATATATCTCGCACCGTTGTCCATAGAGTTAATGTCTCTAAATCTTTAAAGCAAACACTACAGCCGTTAACTCTAAATCATGGGTTATATAATTCCTCTCGTGTAGCCTCAATTGTCTTGATATATATGCAACAACTTTTCTGTCCTGCATCAATACACAACCTAATCCATTCCGTGAAGCATCACTGTACACATTATAAGGCTTATCCGGAACAGGTAATGTTAATACTGGTGTTGTAACCAATCGTTTCTTCAACTCCCAAAAACTCATTTCACAATCTTCACTCCATTCAAACTTTATATCCTTCTGGGTCAATCGAGTCAACAATTTGATAATTTTGGAAAAATCCTTTATGAATTGTCGATAGTATCCAGCCATACCCAAAAAACTCCTTATCTCAGTCACAATGGTTAGTTGCTTCCAATCCATTACTGCTTTCACTTTATCAAGGTTTATAGAGATTCCTTCACTAGATATGATATGACCTAGAAAAGAAATTCTATCTAACCAAAAATTACATTTACTTAACTTGGCATACAATTTATTCTTTCTCAACTTCTATAATGCCAATTGTAAATGCTCTACATGCTCTTTCTTGGTTTTTGAATAAATCAAAATATCATCAATAAACACCACGACAAACTTATCCACATATGGTTGGTCTATTCGATTCATCAGGTCCATGAATACAGCCAAGGCATTCGTTAAACCAAATGGCATCACAAAAAATTCATAATGACCATATCGAGTTCTAAATGCAATTTTATGCATATCTTTTGGCTTAACTTGTAATTGGTGATATCCTAATTTCAAATCAATTCTAAAGAATACAATTGCACCTTGTAATTGGTCAAACAAATCATCAATGCAAGGTAACAGATACTTAATCTTAATGGTAATCTTATCTAACTCCCGATAGTCTATATACAATCTCATAGTACCATCCTTCTTCTTCACAAACAATACCGGTGCTCCCTATAGTGAAACACTCAATCGAATAAACTTTTTATCCAATAGTTCTTGAAGCTGCTTCTTTAGTTCCTAAAGTTCCATAGGTAACATCCAATATGGAGCTTTAGAAATAGGCTCAATTCCAAGAATTAACTCTACAGTGAAATCCAACTCTCGGGATGAGGCCAACTCTAGTAAATCCTCCGGAAATACATCTAGAAATTCATTCACTATCTGTATGTCTGCCTTAGGTATCTCTTTCTTTACATTTATAGCAAACACCCAAAAAAATTTCCAATCATTCTCCTTTACTTTTGTCTCATACAATTCATCACATATCTCCATCATTGATAAATTCAACCTACTTCCACTAGCCTTTCTTTGAAATATTGTTTCTCCCTCATTAAGATCGATAATTTTATTTCTACACTCTACAATGGCTTTATTCTTAGACAACCAAACTATTCCCACTATTACATCATAACCATGTAAAGGTAATATTACAAGACTTATAGGATACTTCTTCTCCTGAATTTTTATTCTACCATTAGCTACTACTTCTCCAGTTATTACTTTCTCTCTAGTCAGAGTTCTAACTTTATAAGTTGCATTAACAGTAACCATACTAATCTCTTATTCATTTACAAATTTATAACTTGCAAAGGAATGAGATACACCTGTATTAAATAGTATAAAAGTAGGTTGTCCATTTATCAGCACATGTCCTGGAATGTACTAATACTATGATTACTAACTACACTAGCATTCATAAATCTTGAAATGCAAACACTTCAATTTAATTCACACTTAAAAATATCATTACAATAGATAGTTTGAGTACGTACTAGTTACAAGTCCTTCATCATTTTCTTCTTCAACTCCCATGATCTCCTTGACATTATCATGGTAGTATTCCTCCATAAAATCTAAGAAATCCTCATTTTCCTCAACTCCCATATCCTTTAGAGCGAAGACACGAGCAGGTACAGTGGTGTTATCAAAACCTTCCATCCACTTAGCTCTTTGTCCAAACTGTAGACATTATCTGAAGAAATACCCCTTTCTACCACATTTATTACACTTCACTAATTTCATCCTAGGGCATGCCTTCAGCATATGGTTCGGATCTCCACATATAAAACATTTTCCCTTAAGCTGAGTACAATTTCTCGGGAAATGATTTGCACTACACTTCCAGCATTTAACATTAACATCCTTGTTGTAAAAACTCAAACCAAGCACTGACCGTGCTAGACTACTAGCTAGAGTTGCTGGTCTCCTTCTCTTTTGTCCAAAACTACTACTAACGGCACCAGGATATGATCTCTTAAATGATGGATCAGGTTTATATCCTTTGTTGATCTTTTGACTCCACATTGCTTGCATCCTTACACGATTATCTTCTAGTTGTCTTGCCTTATCTACCACTT
The DNA here is from genome assembly GCA_024138005.1 of Lumnitzera racemosa. Lineage (NCBI taxonomy): Eukaryota > Viridiplantae > Streptophyta > Magnoliopsida > Myrtales > Combretaceae > Lumnitzera > Lumnitzera racemosa. The sequence continues at coordinate 1,072,801 of JAMXBC010000007.1, read as the reverse complement.
CATTGTAAGCGATGAAACCATAATCTAACAGCTTGCAACACATTGTAGGGTTAAATTCGATAAGAAACAAATCTTTCTTCAACTCAATATTATCTCGGTATGAGCCAGGTACATATTGTAACAATCTATTAATCTCAGTTTCATACTAGGTTACACTCATAACTCCCTTCTTCAATTCAAACAAATCTTGCACCATTCTATTTTAAACACTATGAGGGAAATACTCCTTCCTGAATTCCTCCTTAAATTGTTGCTAATCAATGTTATTCCTGAGTTGCTTTACTCTTGAGTCCCACCATACTCTCGTAGCTAACTTTCACATAGATGTGCCATAAGATAACTTTTGAGATTCAGGGACTCTAAAAGCTTCAAAACTCCGTTCAATTTGGGCTAGCCAATCATCAACTACATCTGGCCTACCTATCTCCCCTTCAAAATAACGGTTGGCCTTTATAAACTCAGAAAGTTTAAATACCTCTTGAGGTCGCTCTATTCGTTGTTTAGCTTCTTGGAGTCTCCTGTTTCTTGTATTATCACCGGTCATAAGATGTTGAATTAACAATCTTTGTTATCTTATCATCGTATGCATACTGGTAAGTATTTGTCCAATAGGCATATTCTTTTGTGAAGGCGATGGGGGTAAATCTTGTCTATGTTGTTTTCTCAAGGGTGATGGTGCTCGTGGTAGAGGGTTTTGATTTCCTTCGGTTCCTCTTTGACTACTCCCAATTCCAACTTCAGCCATAATTGCTTAATAGTTTATAACTTATAACTCTGCATTCATATCTATTTATAAGTTATTCATGCTTTTGTTTAGAGAATTCTTATAAATTAATAAATGTTTGCAATATATACCCATATAAAATAATAATAACAATATCATTGTAATCAACATACTTAGTAGTCTGACTTCCACTATTAACTTCATTCAACCTTACATCGTTATCATTACAGCTTTAAAATAAAAAAGATATAACTTGATAGCTTTTGAATACATAAATAAAATTTACAACTTGATTACACCATTACTTACATAATCTAGTATAGACTAGATCTTCACAACTGTACAAGACATATGGTTACATCAACTGGCTACATCAAACTTAATTACAGCGTATATCTAGCTTGATCCAGAAGCTACAAAGTACATCGAAAGTAAAAAGGATACATCGAAAGTAAAAATATATCAAAAGATCTTAAAATATATTAGTTTCCATCAAAATTGTTACTGGATCATATCTAAAAATCTATTTAACCAAAACAAGTCAATCACCCAGTTGAGCTAATCCTCCTCTGAATCTGTAGTAGTTACCCTATCAAAGGGATCATGACCCATATGGCCTCCTACAAAGTGATCCTCATGCTCGCTATCTGATACAGAGTCTATAAATACTATCTTTGGAGTCTCAGGGATCACAATCATCTATTGCACATTATCATCATCTGACTCGACTATGTCACCAGCTCTTACTCCAGCTATCCTGGTGTCTGCAATCACCTGCATAACTACAGCATATATATCTACACCAGGTTCATCCTCATTCTCTTTCTCTTCCTTAAGGTCTTCTTATAGATCTTCTTCTTCAGGGTCTTCCTTTGAGTCTTCCTCAACATGAACTCCATCCACTTGGGGTTCAACTGGAGGTAGGTTTTCTGGTGGTGGTTTTGGTATCTCAGGCTCAGGTTTAGGGTTAGGGCCCAATGGTATCTCTATACCTTCCCCAGCAGGTTCTGGAAACTGAGGAAATCAATCAATAATTCCTGGTGGGTACTGTCTGGGAATATATGGAATGTCAGTAAGGATATGTGAAATACTAGCTGGGTATGGTCTCCTATCCTCTAACCTAGTGGGAAAATACCGTAAGGGCATCATTAAAGTTACAATTCCCTCTGTCTCCAACCATCTCTGCTCAAAAGCTGCTATGGTAATATATCTATTATATTGAGGTTCTAGACTCATCTCCATCCATACCCACTCATCCTTTCAACTATAGCATGTCTTATCATGAAACTTGTCAATAATCTCATCAATTGTCCTAAAGATATTTCAATAAGCTAATTCTATCAATAACTGTTGTAATCTAACCCTATAGTCAATAGGGTATACCTCTCGATTCCATCCGAACCGTATCCAACTATGTATTAGTTTCTCCCTTCGACCCTGTAATTATTAGTTAAAACCGATTAACATTTACTATGTTAAACATTATGCTTACCTATGTTTTCATATGCTTAATACAATCTTTTATTGCCCACTTAATATTACCCACTCTCAATATTCCTATAATATCTATTTCTTTTAAAGTATGACGCTTCAAAGCGAGTCCAATAAAACTACGCTTTGATACCAACCGAGAACTGTTACGCATCGAAGTTACAGAGTCGCAACAGTCCCGCCATGTAAATTATTCTATGATAATAACTGGCTTCATAGTACCTATCCTAGATATGATCTATACAAGGTATTGACGACTCCTCGCTATGAAGTAGACAGTCCAATTAAGTTTTTAGCTAAAGTTATAGTAATTATCATAAATTCTTAATCAATATACATAATTATATATAAAGTCCATAGAACTTCCTAGGAAACTCTACATAAATATAACTGTTTACTAATTTACATAACGATTATCAATCTTTCATTCTTAAGCTATAAAGGGCACTCTAGTTATACATTCACTGCTAAGCGAATTGATTCTCACACTATAGGCTTCAAAAGAACTAATCTCTGGATAATTGTAAGGCGGCATAATACTTGAAATATTCAAAAATCAAAACCTACAAAAGGATCTATAGGGGTATGAGTAATTAGAGCTCAGTAAGTTAAATTGGAGACTCATGAATGTATACAAATACAAACAAGATTATCAAGCAATTATTTTCATATAATGCAACAAGCAAGTGTCATCACACAACTCGAACCAGATTGCACCGTTTGGTTAAACAAAAATAATTTCACATAATTTTTTTTTCATCAATCTTGATGGATTTCATCAAATTTTTTCATATCTTTTTCTTCTTTGTCTTATTTTTAAGTAAATTATTAAGGTTAAGTTAAGTTAATTCTATTTGAAATTTCACATTTAGAAATTTTTCTTTTTTAAATTATCATTCTTTTATATGTTTTCAAATTAAGAGTCTCACCTTAGTGCTTTTTACGTGTCTCTCATTTTTTTTTCTAGTCTTTAATGTGTCTATTTTGTTTTCTTTTTATTGCTTTTTTATGGACAACTTTACTTCTTCAACCTCGTTGTTAAAATCTTATGCAACTTTTTACTAAATATCATTATATATGAGAAATTAATTAGAAACGTATGGAAGTTCAATGAAAAGGAAAACATGTTATTAGAAATAAAAATATTTAGCAAAAATTTAACATAAATAGTTCAAATCGTGGTTCAAATTAGACCGAACCGATTTTAATTAGATTGAAAAAAAAATTAAGAACCAAATCATATAATTAGGTTCAATTTAAAAAAAAAACATTATATTATGTTTTGTTTAATAAAGGAGGTAAATTATACCAAACCAAATCACGCCACCCCTAATTCTAAGTCTAGTGAATAGATGACGAGCTACTTAGAAGTTTTAAGCTATCAATTAGCGATAGGCACAGTGCTATAAGTCTAACTAATAAACGATAAGTTATTTAGAAGCCCTAAGCTATTAAACAGCAATGAACAAAATACTCTAAGTCTTACAACTTATATAGATGATGAGTAAATAAGCCCAATGTCCTATATCATTAATGGACTTAGAGTCAACCAACTTATTCCAGCCTTAGCCTCTTAAAGCACTCCAACCTCTTCAAATATATCGACGTCTACGAATGCTAGAACCTCTCCCAACCTTTGCCTTTTCAGGCCCTTACAACATCATAGTCTCTTTAAGCCCTTAATCATAGACTTTCCAAAGTTCCTACAAAATTGAAACTTCTAGGTACTCTATTTGTCAAACTTATCACTAAAGAGAGTGAAGTATAAGTGTTGAAAGGGCTTTTCCAATAAATATCACTAAAGAGAGTAAAGTCTAAGTGTTGAAAGGGCTTTTCCAATAAATAAGCCTTGGGCTCAAAATTGGCTAACCTAACACGTGAGCTTAACATTAATTTCTTAGTTCAGATCAACTTACCCACATACACTATAAATATGAGGCAAGACTTCTGGTAAGGGGCTCTCTTTTCATTCTCTTTCTCTCTATATACCCTAATAGTTTTATTCTCATGGCGAGAGGCTAACTTGGACATTGGACTAATTATGTTGGAGCACCCTTCGGCACCTCCGTAGTTTTTCTATTTCGCAGGTGTTCATTTACCCTTGATGAGAATTAACTATCAACATGATGAAATCATCCACATAAAAATAAAACCCTCTTTTTAACTTTAATATAAGTTATATAATATATATATTTAACAAATAATTTGTCTTTTAGATATAGTGTATATGTTTATAACAAATGTACCATATATATATGTATATGTATATAACATACATATAATAAATATATAAGCTATCCACATACATTATATAGAGATATATAACATATAATCCATACACATATATTATATATATAAACTCATATATTACAACATATATGCTATAAAATATATTTTAACCAGTTGAAATTTCAATCTCTGATTGAACTTGACTTTAAATATTGATTTCTTATTTATAATTTTGTCAATTTTTTTGTCTTTATATGGTATCTAATCCTTAAGGTAGATTTATCTTAATTATTAAAGCTAGGGCTTTCATAACTACTTATAACTATCAAATTTGGTAACTTTTAGTTTTTAACTTGTTTAATTATCTTAATGTCTTATAAACCCATTGTATCTACACAAGTAATCAAATATGAGCCAATACATAGAGAAAATTATCAAATATATTTAATTATTAAATAGCTTTAAAAAAATTTATCTTACTTTTAATTTTTACTAATTCGACTCCATAAAAATAAATTTTTTTAATTTTTTATTATAAATGCTTTCATGTTCTTATTTTATTATTTATATTTTATTTTTTTTAAGCATATGCATTATGAGTGTATGGTTCTGCCAGTAGAATAACAAACTAGATGGTCACAGGAGTTTGTAGTAACAATGTGAGGAAGTAAGGCCATCATTCCATCAACTTTGTGTAGAACCTATGAGCAACACCCTGTCGGATAATTATTAGGAATAATAAGACATGTCAGGTACTCTTTTATTTTGATGATTCATTTATTATTTATTACCTGTAATGTTAAAGCTAGGAAGATTTTCGATGTCTTATATAATATCGAGGGAGAGCATACTGGCAAACTAAGGAGGAAAAAAATATATACTGTAGTTGGAAGAGAATTATTTTAATAGTTATATAGAAATGTGCACTTGAATTATGACATTTGTATAAAGAAAAGTTGCACTTTTAAAAATCCCATATATAATTTATTTAATTAATTATATTTACGTTATTTATTAACTTGATTATTTACACTTTTTACATACATAGTGCTGATGCAACGTCCATTAATGGTTATGAAGATGCAAACATGCAATGCAATCATTCACTTCAAGTGGCATTTAATATATATATACATATATATATATATAAACAACTATCTCAAATATAAATAAATGGGATTGTAGTTACCTTTCAGCCCATATTATATGGGCAAATTTTGGTTCACTACGTAAAATTACAAAATCAGTCTCTTATTTCTTAAATAAAAAAAAGTTAGTGATATGTAATAATCATAATATGGAATACAAAAAGCTTGTGTGTCTATCTATATATAAAAGCTTCTGTGTGTCTGTATGTGTGGGTAAAATATATATATATATATAGACACACACATGTGGGCAGCTTGTGGATCTTGGCACAATATGGATCTTATGGATAGACTGCAGAGATGAAGTGAGTATCCATAGGATATTGGCACAATATGCAGTTCAAGTATAACTGGACAGGACTTTGCAGACTGAACCATAAATTCATTACTACAGCAGCATCCCCAGTTTTAAAACAAAGGGTTAATCCCGCCATGAAACAGAGAGCGGATCAAGTTAGACATAGTTTCACTCTTTCACCATGTAGAGATTTTATACATTCCATGTAATTTCCTGAATTAGCAGGACAATGGTGTGTGTTTCCTTCCACTACTCCACATGTGAAAGGCCCCCACCAGCTTCCGCCCTCGTCCTGCATCGTGACCAAAAAGTTGATTTAGTACTAACATTATACACTCTTCATCCATGGATGTAATGTTTGTCGAGAAAGTCAGCTCCATCACAGCACAGAAAGTCAAAGCAGGCATAAACTGAGAACAATTTTAGAATTTCCTTTACCCAATTAAGAAGAATTAAGTCACTACCAACTGTGATTAGCTAATGCCCTAAACAGAGAACAAAACTTGAAAAATTAGTAAAAACTACTCTAATTGATTAGCCTGCTGGATAACTAGGCTAAATCCAACAATCGTCCACCATGACCATGACTATGGTCCATCAACGGTAACCCTCTACCCCAATAGAAGTGTAGGTCTTAAACGTTCACAAAAGTCTTTTCTTGAATACTCAAATGCTTTCTTTTTTAACCGGAATCACTATTTTATCTTGCCCAATATAAAATTGATATTTTCAAAGAGACATGATATAAAACCAGAGGTACAACAAAAGATTTCTGTCAGGAAGCGGTGTTTATCATTTCAAATATCACCTCACAAGGAAGAGCACTATCATTTTACAAAACATTTGCGTGTTGAAGAATAGGATATGACTTTTTGCCTTATCATCAGCCCACATGGTTGTGATTTGTGGATATGTATCGATTGAGATACTGACAGAGCTCACAAGATGGTTAGGTTGCTCAAATCCTTTTTTGCAATGACAATTATCACTTCAAGTCTTCCTTCAAACGTTTTTTGGGTTGTGAGATGGCAAGATGCTCCATTTCAAAAGTTAGTCTACTTGTCGATGGTGTAACCATTTGGGATTTACGGTTTCAAAGATGCCTAAAATTGGAAAACACATGAAACACTCGTATCATTTTTCAGTAAATAGCTTGAGACATGATGAGCCACATCGGATGTTGAATTCTTCAGGACATTTACAGCAAAATGCCTTTGTCATTCCTTGTTATCTAGATTCTGGGCAATATGGTAACCTTCCAACGAATATCATATGAGCCCAATCTCTGATTAAGTACCTTCTTTCTATGGAAAGCCACTTAGGTATCTTCAATTTAGATAATATATATTGATTGATAGGTACTCATTGTGAAAGCAGAGATGCACAGAGCATAATCAATCCTCCCATTAAACATTTCTATTGATCTTTATCATTACCTATGTTTTTCCCCTGTGGGCATTGATGGGTGAAGACATAATGGGTCAAAAACGAATTACAAAAACAAACTCTAGGGAATAGAAAAAAAGATTGAAACAAACTGTTTGACCTTTTCCCTATGTGTGATTTTGGGTCGTTTGGAAAGAAAGAAATAGAAAGGACTTTGATGGGGCAGAAACAAATTTCTCTATTATCAGGAATTGGATATTTCATCTTTTACTACATTCTTGGTTCACCAAACAGAATTTAAAGAAATTTGGGGCTGTCTTGAACTTGATAGATGATGATATGATACAAGAGTAGTATCCCTGGTTTCCATTAATATGATCATGATGTTTTTTTCTATTGAGAAGGACCATATGTAAAGGAAATTACACATTTTCATATTTCAACATCCAAAGAAACCAGATAGGTAGAAGCTTTCCACTAACTAAAGAAGATCTACGGATAAGAAAAATCTTATTTGGCTATTATCAATCTTAAAAAAAATAAAATAAAAATTCAGAGTGTTAAGGAAGCAAGACTTACTTATGGTCTGAAGGGTTTGGCGTAAGTTCATAAACAATAGTAGCAACTACATCACGCTTTAACTGTAGAATATAGACCAAAAAGAAAATATTAATCAAATGACAAATTACTACAATTAAATCAGAACTTGCAAATGAGAATACCTGGGTGGCTTCACCCTTAAAGCCAATATAGTGTATCTGAGTAGTATCACCACCGAAATTGTCAGGAAAATGCAACGTGATATTGCCTACACTCTGAAATTTAGAATACCTAACAGAGATATCAAGTCAAACAAAGAAATAGCCAACGTGATTTTATTATACATGTACAATTTTAGAATTCTCCTGCTTCCATGAAACCAAACTCTTGGGCTACTAGACCCAAAATGGAAACAATGCTTGAAAAGATGGAAAAAGCATGTTGGAACCAATATCACTATAAGAATCATGTCGGAAATTGGTTAACAAGACTGTAATTATCCCTGTGCCATACAAGAGGACTTTCCAGCAAGAGGGATGTCACATGTGAAACTAAGGTAGAAACTTATTACCTTGTTTGATATTCTAAAACCCCCTGGAGATTCTCAACCAGATCCCATTCCTTAAAAGTGAAATCAGAAACAAAATCTCATGATTCTATTTTTCAATTCTCAAATTAGCAATAAAATATTTGGGTGCAAGAACTACCTGAAAAGGTTGCATGCTTTGAGCATCTGAAAAGTCAATGCCATCCCTATTGATGAACCTGTTTTAATTTGAATGCTCTTTATTCAGGTGGGAACCAAAACCAAAAACCATAAATGGAAAAAAAAGCTAACACTGTCTTTGGAGATTGGAAAAAAACAGAAACAAGATAAATGAATGGGAATTGAGAGAAATGAGTAGAAATGGAAGGATTTCCATTTTATGTCTGGGAATATAGTAAGAAAACAGAAAACAGGAGGAAATGAAGAGAAATATTTTTGTTTCTTCATTCGGTTGGAATTTGGAAAAGGAAATGAAGATAAATGAAGTGTCTGGTTGACAAAAGTATCCCTTTTTCATTTTCATAAAAAAGGCTGTTTTTGTGATTAACTTATTTTTCCCCTTCATTTCTACCCATTTCTCTCCAATTTTTGAGAGAAAAGAGATGAAATCTAAAATGGAAATATTTCCACCCATTTATTCCCATTTTCTTCCATCTCCCATCTTCACTTAGCTTTTTAAACACCTAACTAATTTCCATTCCTCTCATTTCCTTCCATTTCCACAGATCTATAGCTACCCAACATACTGTGGAACTAAGCATATGGACTGTTCTAATTAATAAAAATTTAAAAGGGAAAACATTGTTTGTTTCCACAATAATTAAATATGCTAAAAGAGTCATTTTTGTTGACTTTTGCTCAAGTATAATAATTTAATCTGTACATATTTGTGCATTTCTCAATTAGAGAAAATTTATGGACTTGCAAAAATAGAGATGGGCACTAGAATGACTAAATATAAGATGTGCATTATCATTTTCTACAATATATCAAGAGCTGAAGCTTACATGCAGTTAATGCATAGTATTTGGAATCAAACTTACACCCTCATCTTTGAAGGACTTGTGCCATCAGGACCACCAACAACTGATATACTTTTGATCTTAACATCAGATGTGAACCTGATCAAAATAAATAACAAAAATTACGGAAAAGATTTTTTATCATCGGTAAAATCACAGGAAAAAATATTTCTGATAGTGCAGACCATCAAAGGTATGCACACACGGGTGTGTGTGTCCCTGTGTGTGTGTGTGTGTGGGGGGGGGGGGGGGGGGGGGAAGAGAGAGAGTGCAAGCATTATTTCTGGTACAACAGTACAATGAAGGCTTTACTCTTAAGGTAGACCAAGCAAATTGATGACATCCAGATGAACTGAAACTAAAACCTACTTTTTCAAATACCGAGAACAGAACCATGCTCCTATGCCAAGACACAAAGAACTAGCTTCTTAGTTGAACATCACCAAACTCCAATCATTCCAATAAATGACAACAATTTGGTCTAACCAGTCAGCTCCCTTTTGCTTTTCATGTAGTGGCTTTCCTTTTGGTAAAAGGTCTCACTCATTCAATTTAATGGGAGATAACTGATTGGAAATAGGTCAGCAAAACAAAACAATCTAATCAAAATGTATAAGCAATCACAGTACCATTTCGAAACCATGTACCTCTTAGTTTTCACATAAATATAGCTTTTGTAGATATTTAACAACTTCATATTAGTGTCTTTTTTCTAAGTTACTATAACTGGAAAATTATTTGTTACAGTAATTGGTCAAATATAAATAATGTCACTGTTAAATTTTTTTTTCCAACAAAATGTGTATAAGACCGATCAAATTATTGCCAGTGAGTTGCTTCTATATGTTTTTGTCATGCTGGAATTTATAAAACCTCAGTACAGTTCTAGAATCAACCTACGCATCAATCCCCTGAAAATTTGATCTTAAATCATCAATACCTTCGAGATGGTATTTACTGTGCTCTCAAATGATGAAATGCTTAATACAAAAAATAACATAAATAGATTATAGAATTGCATGTATAGCTGTTGAGAAAAATTTTATGATCAGAATAACCAAATAATGCCAAGTAGACATCAAATCTGCAAAATTAACATGGCACTAAATGACCTTAGATCTACACTTACGGGATGAATACGAGTAACTCAGGATCCCCGTCGTTGCTCTCCAAGAATCCCTATATTACAAAAAAGAATACCCAGAGAAATAAAAAATGCCTTCAGGAGTGTTTTCTCAGAACGAAATGACATCAATGCTTTTATGCCGCATTGACTAATTTCTAAGACAATCATAAAGCTCGATCAAATTGCAGTCAAAATCCCAACATTTAGCAGAATACTATCAAATATGAATCGTAAGTTAATTGATCCATGCTGCATTCTAATGCCAACAATATTAGGCAACAGAGCCAATATTCTCACGGAAACACAACTCATATCTGTGATGTTCCTGAGTAACTGGGACAAAAAGGTATTCAAGAAGCTTTTCAAAGTGAAAGCATGGTTAATTACTACAAACAGTTCATGGCACCACACGATACCTTGCAAAGAGTAATAAGAGGAAGTGGCCTTGTCATAATAGAAATTTCTACCAATATTCATTACTAACACAAGAAATTATGCAAGCTGCCAAAGAAGTTGCAAGCTCAATAAATTGTCTCACATGCATGCCTGAATCAGTTGAATGGTACACAAAAGTCAGATGATGCACATGTATCTATTTCTTGCATCTAACTAATTCGAAATACCAATTACTAGGGAAGTAAACATAATAAAAAAGGCAGATTTCCATTACAGCCATCAAGTTTAGCTCGTAAGAATCGCTTAAGAACATTAACCTCAGAGGAATTCAAGCGATGTTCCCAAGCTTTAAAGACATGCTTCACGCTTCCTGGAACAGCCTCATTCAGTGCTGATGCCTGGAACCAATATGCAGAAAAATGATCAAAACAAAGGAGCTTCTCAAGGGAAACCATGAAAAGCAAAGATCACTCTTCTCAAAATGTGTATTTTAGAAAGATAATTATCATAGTTGTCAATCACCAAAAAAAAAAAAAACAATACAAAGGCAAATGCTGAAGAAGAATCAAAGCATGTTGTTATATGCATATTAATCGAGCATTGAGTCTAGAGGTGGACCTAGTAATCTTACTTTTCTAGTGCTGAGACACTAAATTGGTTCATTTATCAATGCGCAACTCCTCTTGAAAAGAAGAGGGGAAAATAAGTTGCAATATCTGAATCTTATAAAACATGTACTAAATGTATCTCTCTTCTCTTACCACAACAATGAAGTTTATGAAAATATGTTCTTAAAAATCCAGAGAATATCCAAACGGGTGGGATAGCTGTAACTAGAATAAAGATGGTTTATAAACTTTGAGTTCATTGGTATGATTTCCTTTCTCTCTTTGCAGCTTGCGCCCAGTTCATGAGCTTGTTTGATGGGGTGGTGGGTCACAGCCATTGAGCTGGGAAGAAGGTGGCCCCATTGAGCTAGGTTAATCAGAGGCTTGGAGGTTAGATTTTTGATAATGTTGTTAAAGGAGAGAGTGCAGAAGATTGAAGGAAGCAACTGGAATTTTAGGTTTTTAAAGTGCATGTGACAATAGATGGAGAAACTGTCGAGGAGCAAAACACTATGTGCAAGGCATCAAAAATTCAAAATAAAACATGGGTAGGCAAAACAAAGACGAAACAAATGCAGCCACCTAGAGTAAATTAACCCCAAGGGAAAAAAGTAGCAGTGAAAATCCCTATTCAAGAAAATACTTGATAAGGCCACAAATATGAACGCCCAAATCAAATTAAAAAGGAAAATGCTTCAAAGTCCTTAGTCAAAATGTGAACAATTTTTTACTTTCTCAATAAACTTTGCAATAACATGGTTCAAACTTGAGATACAAAATAAAAACCTGTCTATAAGTTTGAAACTTTAGTGAGGCTTCATGTATCAAAATTTTAACACCGTACCAGCAGAAGTCCTATGCTCTAAGTACCAGTCACATTTTTTAACATTCCATTCAATTATTTCTACATGCTCACCTTTCAGCTAATGCACATACGCGGGGAGTCTGAAATAACAAAATATAAAAAACAAAAGCCATTAACAAGCATAAGCTTTTAGATGGAGTCGGTTCTCTGTCTAAATGTAAAAACATCATAGAGTTGTTATTTCCAAACTCAATATTTACACCTGATCCAGAAATCAGAAACATTTTCTGATAGCCAGACCACTTCGTTCAAATCCTCATTCAAATCCACGTCCATCCCCGACTAGTCAACTAATATTCTGTTATTTCTTTTCTGGCTAATTTATTCAACTAAAACTCTCCACAAAACAGCTAAAAGATTGTAATACACTACCAGAAACATGTGCCAGCCTTTCGTATGAAACGAACTTTCGAACTTATACATTACTGAGTCAAAATAGTCACCGCTAGACATCAAGATGTTTCATCAAACTTATTTCCACCTTTTCCAAAAGCAAAAATCAATCTCCCTATTTCCAAATGAATTTAACAGAATAGTCTAATGTCACCACTACTGGACACGGTCACTACCATCGTCTTCCATGCCTCCCTCAACCAGTCAACCTAGTCAGCACATTCCTTATACATTAACACACAAACATTTGACGATTATGGGTTTTCCCGGCTTCATGTCATCACATAACTTTTTGACATTAAAGTAATCCAGAAGTCGCTAACACTAACAAATGAAGCTAGAGGCAGCAATTTCAGAATCAAAACTCCATCTTTATGTGATATGCAAGGTAAAAAGCATCATCAGCCATGGAAATTATTGAAGAAAGAAAGAAAAAGAAAAGAATGACTCACCCTGGGAAGATCGATGTGTTTGTAGAGAGACCAATTAGAGGAACAATCGTGATCTTCGCAGCTGTGATCGTGCACACAAGCCATATCTTCTTCCTCGTGAAGTGAGTTTCTGTTGAGTTTGAGAATCAGAGTGCCGGAGAAAGAAAATAAAACCAAAAGAAAAGGGAAAAGAGAAAGACAGCACGGCAAGGCAATGTTATGCGGGTAATTTAATTTTAGAATTTTGGGTCCAGTGGGCCTTTACGGATGTATGGCCCACCGCTTACCTGTCTGCACAATACCTCTTTCTTTTCCGTTGTGTATATTAGGGCCTGGTAAAATAACGCAGAAGAAAAAAAAAATTGAACTTTTTAATAACCGTTTGGTTTTCGGTTCGATTTGATTATATATAAATTATTTATAATTTAATTTGAGAAAACAAACCGAACTATACCGTTTTAAACCAAACCATTTAATTAAAAAAAATATATAATTGTTTTATATTTTTTTTTTAAGTTTCACATCACTCTTATAAATTTTATCAAATTTTTCTATGTTGTTATTATTTATTTATTTTTTTTGTCAATTATTAAAATTAAATTGAGTGTATTCCATTTGAAATTCACATCCTTTAAAAATAAAAATATTTAGCGAAAACTTGACAAAAATGGTTCGAATCATAGAGGGTTAATTTTGGGATAAGTACACTGATAGTTTATTATTAATTGATTATTTATTTAGGATTAATTTATTGAGTTAAGTAATAGGGTTTAAAGAGTCCAATTCCTAATTAAGATGATTTAGATGAATTTGGCTTGATAGATTCAGAGTAGAGATCGTTATACTGTTTTATCTACTCTCAATCTCTCTCAGGTAAGGTGTACACTCAATAAGGCAAGTTACTAACTTTGGGTTTATAGTAAGCTCATCAAAATAACTTTAAATGAGAAAGCTTAATCTCAGCCATTAATCGTTAGCATGATCTGATTGTTGGCATTGAACCCAACAACCTATAAATATCCGGCCATCATAAACTTTAGATATCAGAAAAACAGTGATATCTTATAAACACTTTACTCTCAAAGATCAAAATAATACTAAAGTGAAGATTGTGAATCTCTCCTTTAGATCATTTGTTTTCAAATCCTCTCTTCAAGTGTCATTTATACGTCACCCCTCGCGACATCCACGCAGCGCAACATCCATACAGGCTCGATGTGATAACTAGTATCGCTAGACCTAGTGACAAGAATTAACTCAGACATATATAAAGGTCAAGGATCAAGGGATTGAGATAGGATCAATTAAAAAATAAAAACATAAATCTATTTAATAAAAATTAAGAAATTACACTATATTAGTTAGAATACAAGTTTAAGTAAATTTAAACACATATATTCAATTTACTTAAAACAAAAAATGGAATATAATTCCACGAATCTCTATATATGTATAAATAATTATTTTTCCGTAACTATTTCTTTGCTTGGATTCATGATGATCGCCCTGCAACATGCATATATATTCACTTTACTTAACAGGACAAGATTTGGCTTTTTTTCATAACATGGAAAAAGGAATTAAAAAAAAAAAACTAATTACTTTAACGAAATTTGTTGATCGTGCTATATTCACACTTAGAATTTATCAAATGAAAAGTGATCGAATAAAATTATATTATATTTAAGCTGGAATTTCTCCACTAGTTCTCGTCTCCACTGGTTCAGGAATTGTAAATTGATCTAAAATGAAATGGTTGTCCTCGTGATTGAGATAATCATCGGTAGAAATTATTTTAGCATCTATACTGGTTTGTTTCTATGAACAATTGAGGTGACGATGCTTTTGAAACGCATGCAAATGTTATTTAGCTTGTAAAGTCCAACATCGGCTATAAGAAGAGACCTTTTGGCAAGCATGCTTACAAATTAATGATTGTAGGTAACTAGCTATCGTATTAATAAGGCTTATGTATGTCCTTTCAAGAGGCCTACTAATGGGCTGACAATTGGGCTTTAAGCCAACATCAATTTAAACTCTTTTAGTATGTTGCGGTCCGGAAGAACTAGCCGGGCTACACGGGATCCAGTTCAACCATCTGGGTCGGTCAGTTCTTGGCAGGCCAATGTAAATTAGGTTTTCATGTGAACCCTGTTTCTGTTTTTGGTTTCAGTTTAATTCAAAGCCGTCTGGATCGGTCTGGGTTGGGTTTGATAGCAACAGTGATAACATCATCTCTGTTTCGGTTTAACTTAGGATTGTCCGAGCCCATCTACATTGATGGCAATGGTGATAACATTATTTAGAACCTTTTATTACCGAGATAATCAAGAATATCATAATTAATAGTTACAATGACATTACCATAAACCTAAAATGGATCGAATGATAAAATGTTTATGAGAACTTTATAAATGTTATGTTATAGAAAAATTGATACTAATCAAGTTATGACGTAACTGATCTTCAAGTAACTTATCAAGGAAGTGGGTTTAATATTTCTTTACGTTCTTTTGTACACTTTAAGTATTTGAAGATTATAAGTTGTTATACCTATTTATGGTTATAAGTAAATTTTGATATGCACATGTAATGCCTATTCTTGGATACTACAATACTTAAGTGTCTGCAAATTGTTAAATCAACCTTAATTAGTGTTAACAAAACTTTAACTAAAAATGTAACCAATCATGCATTGCAAATCATGATACATTTAGGGCTTTGTTGATCAAATACTGACTTCTAGCAAAGATAAATGATCATCATTTCCCAACCTTAGCTTCGAAGTAGATGAGGCCATAGTAGGGTTTGCATATTGATAACCTAACCTCATAACCTAAAGTAGGATGGAGTCATTTTCATAAGTCTCATGACAAACCATGCAACATTATATGAAATACTTTTGTTTTGTTATATTATTGCACTTAATTAATTGTTTGAAAACATAACTTGATAAACACCTTTTGCAAATAACTACCTGACGACATGAAAATAATGATGAGTAGGTTTTAAAGTGGGGAAATGTAAAGCTAGAGGATGGACTTGCTTTATTTTATTTTCTTTTCTTTTGTTGCCAACTACTAGGATTACTTGTAGAAAATTGCTCAACTGCTATGTCTAGGTCACATAAGAAATCTTTAGTAAATATTTTCTCTATATCATAAAAGTAAAATCCTATTTTTCTATAAATAAAATTGTTTATACCAATCGATAAGCTTTAAAGTGGTTTCCTCGTATAAACTTGCGTATAACCTGGCTAACTTTTATTTGGATGGATATACACAGTAGGGTTTAGTGCATTTAACCGGCGAATTATTAAATCCGAATTTTTAATCGGCATGAGGGATCAGGGACAGGACGCATGATAGAGTCACCACGCGCCCAGGTCTACCACACCTGATAGGTGGCAACAGAGAAAATCGACAATTAACATGCTAGATTTTTTTTATTTAATAATAAGACGAGTAAGAGAATTCCTAGTTCATAGAGACGTATAGGTGAAGTATAAATATCATATAAAAATCTCACTAGTGGAGGCAAGTCACCACGAAATCTCTCTTTCATGAATAAAAGAGAGAGCCTTAAACCTAATAATGATGATCCCTCTTAATAGAAATTTAATATAGAAATTATGACTTATTCTAAATTAACATGTAAGAATTTTGGATTGAAAAAGATACTCGTGCTTACATTATTATTAAACATCCATTTAAAATAAAATAGTAGGTAATTAGGTACACCCGTTTTTTCTTTAGGATATACTTTCTTTTTCTCAATAAATTTCTTTTTTCTTAAGAATTCTGGATAGTTAACGCTATTACAAGTTTTCAACTTACCATTTTTTTTTTTTTCCAAAATTCCTTTTTACTTTTTTTATAAAAAGCTCAAGATAGAGTTTTTAAATCATCATTTTTCTTTTAAAATCCTTTTTTTTTTTCTTTGGCTTAACAATAACTTAAGATAACCATGCTCCTATAAACTTTGAGATCATCGTTTTCTGAAAATTCCTTTTTTTCTTTTGTAAAGAATCTAATATTAGTTGTTACACATTTTCTATTTTTTTTAATTATTATTATACTTAAGATAATGTAACGTGTACAATTTTAAAGTATGATGACTAAGGCTCTTAAAGTCTGTATGATTGCTAAATATTCTAACATAGGATGACTAAGATTCTTAAAGTTCTTCTGGGGTAACTAAGATTTCTTCTATTAAAACTTCTTCTTATTGTGATTTCTGAGAACTCATTTGTATTCTTTTTCAAAAACTTGTCTTTCTTCTGTTTTTTTTTTTTTTTTTTTTTCTTTTTCTTTCTTACTAGCGGGTGATCGAAACTTATTGGTTTTAAATACTGCAAATAGGTACTCACTCTTTATCTCAATGGCTAGAAAGCCTGTGATTGATTTGAACACCGGGTACTCCGCTTCATTTGTCAAGACCATGTCTAATGGAAAAGCTTCTAATACATTTATACATTTCCTATGAGGAATCTCTCTTTTGAGTTCGAGGTAAACTTTTTTTCATTCCCCTGAGGTACGCTCAAATGCCTCATAATTATTTTGCTATGGAATCTTGGCTTTTTTGAAACGCTTAATTCTAAGAGGACTTTCGTCAAACTTGATCCATATTTTCAATTAATTATGATTCTAAAGTTGTAATCTGCCTTACAACTGATACATTTAAGTTGACCTAATATGTTTTTTTGTCTTGGAATTGTAATGATGGTCTTGGTCAGTAGCTAAAACAAACGGGATCTTTGTGTTTTTTTCCGATTTCAAATAATTAATTTCCCAACTAGATTTTACAAGTTAAGAACTCTAGGGAAAAATCTAAGTTGAACTTGCCCCAATTAGTCGTGAATGAACTCTTACCTTAGGAGAGAGTCTAATTGCTTTAATTCTAAAAGTGGTTTCAGGGAATCATGTTAAGGTTGGAAACTTTCAGACTTGAAAATCCTGCTATCATAGGCTAATAATTTATATTATCATATTATATCTCATTTTCATGTTTAAATAAGTTCATATCTGAAAAATCTAAATTTACAATATAATCTGTTTATTAATTATATATGAAAACATAAATCTATGACTTAATATGCCTTGTGTTCAAGTTAAACCTATTTATATTAAGGCTTACAATCGATTAAGGCTTACAATCGATACTACCATGTCATATCTCGTTTATCTTATGTTTAATATTGTTTATTGATTCAAAAGTTATAAGTAAATCTACAAAATATATATAAATATAATGGAAAAATAACAATAATAATATTTAAAATTTATAAAGAGAAATGATATAATGTTTTTAGACTTAATAAAAAGTTACATCTCGAACACAAGTTTTTAGTAAAGCGAAGTCTTACTAAATATAAAAATTTGAAAATCTAATCTTTCTAACATTCTTAAATTAAGTGGAACCATGGGTTAAATAAATATTCATATTATTTTTATTTTCAAATTTATCACATTGTTTCTTAGATTTTTAAGGAAGATAGTCAAGAATTCACAAATAAATTTATAATTTTTTATCCAATTAAACTACGATATAGTAAGAAGAATGTATAATTCAAAATATCTTATACATTTAATTAAGATATCTGACTTAGACATAAATGATTTATACAACAAAATATAAATACGGAAAAACATATAATGTCTCATGTCTGAATTTGAAAGTTTAACTCTAACCCGAACACAAATTTAACCGTGTTTAAACGGGTTTAGCTTGTTTGTGTCTCCTATCAAATTTTTCTATACATTAACCTATTTAAATTGTATTATGTCACATTTAAATCCATTGTGTCTAAGTTTCAAGTTACTAGCCCTAATCATACTTTAAAGAGACTTAGAATGATGGTCTCATTTTCTTTTTCTCTCCTAATATTTTTTCCTTTTTTCTTCTTTCCTCTTTATCACATTTTCCTCTCTTTTGTGTGTTATTTTCTTTTTCTTTTCTCAAGATGATCATCCTCTACCCTCATGGGTTCCTTTTTTACATATAGTTTGAAGCTCTAAATGCATGTGAATAATATATTTATGGAAGTGTGTATGGCCGAACTTTATATGGCTAGAATGTATACGGTTGTAATATGTATGCCTTAGGGCATAAAGGCTCTTATTCACCTTAAAAGAAAATTTTCACTCATAGCATTGCTCATAGAAACAACTTATTCCTTTCTCCTTGATATGATAATACATACCCTAACCTTTGGAATGCCCCAACAAAAGTTAGTTCTTAATAGAGTTAAAAACTTAAAAATACTCATTGGGTTTAGCAAGGGATATGTGTGTGGAGGCAATCAAAATGAATACAATTATCATTTTAGCTCTTGTATCACATCTAAGGTGGATCGTGTTTAAAAATGAGTTGTATTTTGACTTGAATTTCTCTTAACTGCCCCATAGCCTGATTATATAGAAAGATTTATTGTGGTGTTTAGTTACATTTTAAATACCGAATAACCATTCTATATAAATTACTATTACATAAAATAATGAATAGGAACTCTTGACCTCTTCCTATCTAATTTTGTGTTCATCGCGCATCACATAAATGCCTTTATTGAGAAATCTTTTGTCAATATGAATGCCTTGTCCTCAGTTGATATTACTTTGTTTCCATTGCTCTCTTTTTTAGGAACATCCATCCGTATTGAATCATAATCTTTTCAATCTTAAGTTTGTAATTTACTGAAAAATAAGTATTTTTACTATTTCAATTATGATCCAAAAGATATATCAATATGATAACAATCTATCACAAAATAAAGCTTTTTCCTTTTGATAAATTTTATAATCACCATAATTTGTACATTCTTTCTCTCTCTTCTTCAAGAAAGATTTGCAAATTGATTGAATCGTGTGTCCTTATGTCGACTTCTTCAATGAAAATTGGGTTTCTTGATTTTCTAGTTACGTAATCCATGAGATAGTGCATGATACAAAGAAGCATCACGAATAGATCCAAATATATGAAAAATTAAGGTAAAGAGATAGAATTTTTTAAGATCAATACAAGTAGTTTTTAATGTTATCAAAAGATAGCGACTCCAAATGTTAAATGTGCATTAAGGACTTAGAGAACTATAAAAAACCCTATTTATTGAAGGATTTAGATTGGAAACAATCTCCACAGAACAACACAATATGATTTAGAGAACTTAGGGATTAGGGTTTGGTTTACCGTTACTTTTTTATTGTTGCTTTATTTCTCAAATTGAATCTCATATGAAAAGCAAGTAAAAGGACACTGCAATCTGCATTTTGTTTGTTTTTTTCCCCCCCATGTTATGCTTATAAGAACACAAATCGTTGAAGTTTGTTTCTATTGTTGTATAGTATAATGTAGGATTTTAAGGGTATAATAGATAATTTCTTTTTATTCCCCCACCTTATTAGTTTCTTAATTTTGTTTAATTTAAGCAATGCATTAAACATGCAATAGCTATATTCTTATTGAATTGTGACTCAATCCTCCTTTAGTCCATTTTATGAAATGGATGGTCGATCGGTGTGTAGATTTAGTGTTTAGGATCTAATTTGCCTCTTATCATTTTGAGCTTTTCAATTAAGGAAATATTATATCTTAACTTGAAGAATTTGAAGCATTTTCTACATGTACTTTCATTTTTACCCTTGTTTGCCCTAGCTCTGCTTGATAGGAATATTTATGTTTTAATGTTCCTTTAGGTCATATACTCTATAGCTTGTTTTCAAAAGGTTGCCCTAAGATTGATGGATCTAATGGGGCCTATTCAAATAGCTCTCTTTTAAAGTGATTAATAGAGATCAAGTCATTTGTTATTGGATTATACTAATATGCAAAAGCAATTCAAGAATGAAGAAGATAGAAAAAATGTAAACAATAAACTCTATTCAAAAGGCAATTGTCTTCATATTACAAAAAATCTAAAGCAAGAGAATTATTGTAAGAAATGAAAGAAAAACAATCATGTTTCTAGAAATCACTTATTCAACTAGCCTCTTTTCTTGTTAATGTTTACCTTATTTTGTAGGCTCTTTCTCTTACTTTCAATTGTAATAACAATAACCACATCTATAGTTAACTCTTTACAATTTAGGGGAGAGTTGTTGCAAACATTCGACCCATCAATCTCTATGAGATATCAGTGGATAAGCTGAACATTTTGAAATTTGGAATTCATTCTTCAAACTTTAGCAATTATTTACAGAGTAACCTTTCTGGCTCATATCATACTCACATTATACTTTAAGTTTAGCATCCTATGGCTTATAACTCGAATTATAGACTCATAAGTTAGAATATTCACATTCTTAATTGGTGGAAGGCTTAAGACAAATGAATCGTAAATGGGATGAATTGTTTTTATTTATTTATTTTTAATTCTTAGGCCAATATTTAAGGTAAAATCTTATGTATGAGCATAACTTATAGGGTTTACTACATTGACATGATAATCATTTTATTCCTCTCATCAGATGGGGTTGTCTTCTTCTTAGAATGATTTGGGTTTATCGGCGTTCTTATTCATATAGCATCTTTAGTTCTACTTCTATCCACCAATATATCTATAAAGCTAGATGTTATGTGTCCTTGCAAATGGTTGAAATGGGTTTACTTAAAGTATTGATACATGTAATAGTTAGGTTATTCTACAGCAAAGATAGAGTTATCCTAATTATCATGCCTCTCTACCTTTACTTTACTTTTTAAAGGTCCTATTGTTTCGCTTGTTTGGCTTGCTTAAGTCCGAAGCCACCTCCATGTTAAACTTGTATTGGTATTGGTTGAAAGATGCTCCAATAAGTTTGTCTTGTGTATTTATTTCATTCAAACCCCGATAGGCATAAAAAAGTCAATGTTGGCTCATTCAAGATGTCTTGAAATGTCTAACATTATTTAAAATAAGACAAAAATAATATGTTTACAATATCTCATTATTTTAAAAAGGAAGATTTGGCCTTTGACACATATCATCATGAAATATTAGAGTATGTTTACAAAAGAATTCTTAGAAAGAATGTTTAGAATGCTATGTTAGCATTGATAGCAAGAAAAAAAAAAAGAATGCTATATCAGCATTCTAAATACCTCTTCATCTAAAACACTACTTTACTTTATAAAAAAGTAATTTAAACAAAGATTCTTTGCTTTTATTTAATTATGATATCTAACACATTTACTACATGGCCAACTAAATACCTCCTTCAAGTTAAATACTTACACACAAGTACAAATTATTAATAAAGAAAGGTGCTTGACATAAATATTTATATCAAGTACCATTTTATAAACATTTCCTTACACACGATGAGGGACAGAATTTTATAAATATTAATAAAATTTTGATATATAAAAATATAATTAATATTTTTTAAAAAAGTATATTATTTCCTTATTACGTATTAAAATTTTATTAATACTTGTACACTACTTATCAATCCACGTAAATCTTTTTTCCTCGTATTCTATTGCAAAAGTTATTTGTAATTTTTCTTTTCTTTTTAAAGAAGAGTTCAACTGAACGTTTGAGGGAAAAAAAAAAATCCTTAAATCTCAACTCAATATAGCGGTGTATTTTCTACATTGGGTGCCTTAAAATTTTCAAATAGTCTCTTAAAATGTAAAATCCATCTTGTTTGAATGCCCTAATCAAGTTTTACCTAGGAAGTTTTGAATTTCTATGAAGCCAAATTATTAAAAAGCAGAACATGTACATGGACACACAAATATATATATATATATATATATATTCCTATTGCACAACGCCCTTTCGTACGAGCTTGAAGTTTAATGAATGGAATATAATTGACTAACTTAATATTTATGCAAGATCAACGCCAAGCGCCTGACGCTTAAGCCAACCCCACCATTTTTCTGAAACCAATCATCTTCTTATAGCTCTCTTTCAACACCACACACTTTTAATATATTAATTCAGCTCCTCCGCAATAATAATATGATTTATACATTTTTTTTGTAATAAAAGTAACATATATCAGACAAGAGGGCTTTCCTAGTTGTGCTGGGCGTGATGCATGGACCTTAGCTCTTATAGCTTTCTTTTACTGTTGAATGTTCAATAACTCAGATTTAAAATCATTTAAATTAACGATAAAATGATTAGCGAAACTAATTTTATTAAAATAAAGATGGATATTAAAATCTCATATGTATATATATATATATATAGATATTTCTATTGCACACTGCCCTTTCGTAGGAGTGTAAAGTTTGTCTCCTAATTTAAGGAATGGAATATAATCGACAATTAATATTTATGCAAAATCAACTCAAGCCGCCTGACGCTTAAGCCAACCCCACCATTTTTCTGAAACCAATCATCTCCTTGTAGCTTTCTTTCAACATCACACGCTTTTAATATATTAATTCAGCTCGTCTGCAATAATATGAGGTGCATAGAAAGGATGTTGTATATTTAAAACCGCACCGTAATACAACCTTCCAATCGAAAATCTTTTCAATTTATTTTTTCTTAATTCTCTTTAATTTATCTTTATCCTTCTAAAATTTCACCACATTTAGTTAGAATTAATATTATAAAAAAGATAATGATGTTATAATTATAAGGTACTCTAAAAATTTAAATAATCTCAATAATTAAAATAAATCAAGAAAAATTAAATTAAAAGAATTCAAACTTGATATATCCCCTTAAAAAACTAATACTTAAACTATTAAGCTATAATGATTTTGGATACAACAAATGATGATGTTAATATAGTTTCGTTTTCACATATTTACATCTAACAAACATAGATGAGCATGTCATTATCATAATATTTTTCTTTTTCTTTTTTGTTTCCCTAAAACTATGGTGTCCTTACCATTAACCACCTTCTAAGGTTCTGAATTTTATACATATATTAGGTGCAATATTTATTAATATACTTCTATATATATTTATATTATTGAAGGTCTTTAGGGCTTAAATAACCATCTATGATCAAATTATCATCTAAACCTATAATTTAATATATATCACAAAAAAATTAATACCAAATTAACTTTTAAAAATTATAAATACATTATAACATGACTAAATATGTCCATTTACTTTTTATTTCTCTCTTCTCATTCATTTCTCTCTCTCCCTTTAATGTAATTTTTCTCTCTCATTGCGATTCCACGTACTAATTGTTATGAAATCCAACAATTATCTCTAGAACTGTTTTATTGTTATCAAATCTAACGATTATCTTTGAAACAGTTTTTACTCCATGCGGGCCGTGAGTTATTTGTTTTTTATATTCCTCTTTCTAGACAGTTTTCATTCCATAACGGTTACACACAATTGCTTTGAAATTTAGTACCCGATAGAGTTTACTTACGGTTGCAATTTTAATACATATTTACTACAATTAATTAATTTTGCATGTAATTTCATTTAATTATTGTTTTATATTTTCAATTTGATCATATCGTTATATTTAATTTTTGTATATGCAGTAAAAGTACACATCTACTAATATATATTTATATATATATACGCATAGACCCCTATAAAAATCAATTTCGAATCATAAATCAGCTCGATCTATAAGAGATCAAGTCGAACTATCCTCATGAACTGTTGAGCCCTTAGGAATTAAGCTATCAAGAGAATAAAACCATTAAGTCGATTCGCTATTAAATCGATAGGTCAGCCCAAGCGATTTACTTCTAAAAAAAAAAGAAATATAGCGAAAGAAGGGAGGTTATTAAGTTTGAAGAAAAAAAGTTAGATGATATTTATTAGGTTATACTATGACCGCCAGAGTATGTTAAAACTATTTTTTTAATAATAAAGGATAATTTTTTTAAAATAATATTATCAAATTAATAATAGATGATTAATTATAAATTAATTATGTGTTAATAATAGATTGAAAATTCAATTTAAGTTAATTATGAAGAAAAGATAAAATTTGAAGGGGAAAAATATAAAAAAAATTGAAATTATATTAAGTTAGAAATTAATAAAAAAATAAAAATCATTAATGAATTAGGATATTTTAAAAAAAGTGAGAAGAAGTTAATTTATTAGAATTTATTAATATATTTTAAAAGATTAATAAAAAAATTAAATATTAAATAAACAACTTGTTTCGATCATGATTCAATCATGACTGAGCCTTTAATCAATTCTGGCGGTCCAGAAAATTAGGACAACGACACACGGACAAAAGTATAGCCACTCGTTTAACTCAACCAGCGATAAGTCGACTCACATATAAATAGAAAACAAATAAAATATTAGAAAATAAATAAAGCAGGGCCATATTATTAAATTGAAGAAGTTATGCCGGTCGGTGGCCAGATTCAGAATCGTGCAGTTCAATTATCAGATAAGAGGGCTTTGCTAGTTGTGCTGGGCGTGGACCTCAGCCCTTATCCTCTTGTCCTGAGTATTACCGGCATGTCTTCTTTAATCATTATATTTATATATGCACAAATTGCATATAGAAAAAGAAAAGTTGACAATTTTCTTTTTTCCCCATTAAAAAGCTGTCTTTTCGGAAACGTAAGATGAAATTAGAAAGTTGACGAATTTCGCTTATATCCTATTTATTCAAATTCCTTAATCATTATGTGAATAGTTGCCTCACTTCTTTTAAAAAAAAAAAAATTCATCTGCTAATGTCTTTCATATATTTATAAATCTTATCAACATCTCTACAAACAAAGCTTCTTATATCGGCTTTTTAAAAATTTTAAGCTATTGAAACATATAATTGGAACAAAGTCGACTATGGAAGTTAGAAATTAAGGGGAGATGTAAAATCGATTATTTTGATCAAACGTTAATTTCACTATCTGCAGTATTACGTGTAAATTTATGATTGAATATACGATAGATTTCATAATTAAATAAATATCGCAAATAACATTATCATCTCTATTTTTGTTGCTCAATTTTATTGTTTGTGTGGAAGTGGTCACCAATTCTGTCTTCCATCTATTTTATTAAATTCCCTTATCCACCCCGTGCCAAATACTAATCCGAATATCTACCTAAGAAAAAGTGGCTGGTTTAAGGCAAATTAGGGAATGGAATAAATTTATGAAAAATAGGGACAATAAACACTTACATGTAACCGATACAAGAAGTGAAAAAAAAAAAAAGAAAAAGAAAAAGAAAAAGAGAGAGATAACAATGTAGTTTCTAAAACTTATTTAAATGTAAATATTTTTCATGTATTAGACTATAAGTTCATGTGCTTAATTTTACGACGCTAGTGTTGAAATCAAAATGACGTCAAATTTGCTGTCTTTTCGTCTCTCCTTAATTCTTAGGTTGTTTTGATCGGCTTCACTCTAATTACTTGTTTTCATAGCAAGAGATTTTTCAGAAAACTGCATAATAGTGATAACTACATATGAGTTATAATAGGATTACTCATAAAATCTTATAGTTTGTGGGAAAAATTAATATTAAAAACGTCACAAGTTGATCAAAGGACAAAAAAAAAGTTATAATAACTTGAAGGTGCCATTTTAAATTATGATTTTAAATTTAACTAAAATCGCTTATTGATGATAAGATTTCATTTATATATAAAGTCTATCTTGAAGATGTGATTTTATTTAAATATGAAATCGTATCTTAAACATGTGATTTTATTAAGCTAAAAATATATTATAAAGTCCTTATTTTTTATTTAAATATGAAATCGTATCTTCAAAATACGATTTTAGTTCAATTTAAAATTACATCTTCAAGACGCGATTTTAACTACTATATTATTGAAATAATTTTTTCCACATATATACTTTTGGAATTGTTTTAAAAAAGTGCAACTTTTTTTTTTCCTTTTCCCTCCATCAAAATGAAAACTTTGAGGACATGCTATCCAACCTAAGTATTTAAAACTTAACATTTTCAATTCATAATAAAACTTGGAAACTAGAATACTTTAGCAATAATATTATCGTATTGACCGTTTTCCTTACACCTCGTTGGATTTTTCGTTTTCTAAAATTTAAATAATTAGATAAAAAATTTGACAAATAAAGTAAATATTGTTCAAACTAAGTATTACTTGTGCAATTGTACGATGATATTCAAAATATATAGAACTGATAATAATAGGACAAATAATTAAGGGAAAAATATAAATAACCCTCATAAACTTTGATTTAAGTACAAATTACCTCTCTAAAATTTTAAAATGTGGTTTTGAATAACTAAACTTGTATAAATTGACAAATAACCTACACAACCCTTTTAAACTTTAATTTTAGTTTATAAATATCCTCTAAACTTTGATTTTAATATATAAATATCCTTAAACTTAAATTTTGATAAATAAACACTTCCCTAAACTGGGGTTATTCTCAACCTAAGATATTGTTTATCAATTTATAAAATTTTAAAAATAAAAAATCACACTTTGAAAGTTTAGAAGGCAATCCGTATATAAGTTAAAATTTAGAAAAGTTATCTACAATTTTCCCAATAATTAAATTCAAACAAGATCTAATGATATAATTACAACTTTCTTTTCTTAACAAAAACAAGTCTGATTTTCCTATTTTAATATGTCATTAGTTAGCAATAACAAACAGAAAATAAATAACCCGAAAAATTCCTTAATATGTTCAAAATCAAAGGATGTTAAAACCATTGGTCAAGGTCAAAGTTTTTACTATTTGTTTTTTTAGGTTTAAATCCACCAAACTTTCCATGCACGATTTCTAACCACATACAGTACCCACAGCCAATGTTTCCAACAAAAATTGTATTTGTATAAAACATTCTCAACTCTTCTCCAAATACTAAGCATTCTTCTAATTCTATTGGCCAAAAAAAGAAAAAAAAAAAAGCAACCAACTATAGAATTGAATTTTCTAAAATTCCTATTTCTTTTTTAAGTTTTTAAGATTATAAATCAATACTTTATCACTGTCTATATTCTTTTTTTTTTTAAATAACGTTACAATGATATCTCAAAATATTTTAAAAATCCAATGTTATTAGATTTTACTCGAGCTATTGATCTAGATATATGGGAGGGTTAAAGGTTAAAGAGTAGAGCTAGATTCAACTACATTCAGTCGAGATTAAACTAAGGTTAGATCGAATCGAATTTATAACTAGATTAAGTCGAATAAGGTTAAATCGTAGAAATCAATCCAAGTTTGATAACACTACAAAAATTTAGATAATAGCCGCACTTTATTTATAACTTTAAGAAATTTTAGGAAACGGTAACTTTAAAGATCCATTTCCTTAATTTTTTTCTTGCCATGGCCATTATATGAAAAGATTTGTTACATTACAAAGTATACAACAAAAGTACTAATTGTCTGGCCATTTAGTAATGATCTCTTGTTAGAATTAAATAAATTCATTTCAGTATAAAATATTTTGTTACTCAAAATATATTCTTAAATATGATTGTCCAAAATCATAATTTTATTGTTTATTTGAATGCAAAAAATCAGTAAAACTATATAAAAACAGTAAAATTGTAAATTTATAAAATCATATATGAAAATCATAATTTTATTAAAAATCGGTATTTAAAAGATTTTACATTTATTTTAACTAAGAAAAACGTTATAAAATCATAAACTCGTAAAATTATATTTTTAACTTATAATTTTAACAATTATAAAACATTGTTCCAAGAACAATACATTATAAACTTTAAATGCATAATTTTATTTTTCATAACTTTTAAAAATATGGAGATGTCCTCAAACTATTATTAAAAATCCAAAACTCCCTCTAGTGTTTGCAAGTTACTTATGCGGCTTTAACAACGGATACAATGTAGTTGAACATTTTCAAAAGGTATAAGAGCTGAAATCGTACATTATACATATCAAAATTTTATTAATACTTATCATATATATTTATTTTTTGTTATATATGTTTTCAATGTAAAAGAAAATCTAATTCGCGACTTGCCAAAAGAAGTTGGATGCGAAACTTCCTACCTATGTTACTTTAGATAGAAAACTCAATTCTTTTTTGGCCATCCTTACAGGAGATCAATATTAATGCTAAATCAAGTAAAAACTTAGAACAAATCGTGTTCACAAGTTGCATTCAATTTATGTCAAGGGTGTAAAAATAATTATAGCTTTAAGCATAGTTTATATAATTGACGAATATACTGGTCCTACCCACTAATGTCCAACTCTTTTGTCCTTCCAAGTGAATCTTGGGGTAGTTTTAAATTATTATTCAAATCTTATAATTTAAGTGCCGCATTATTGTTGAAAAACTCGTACTTTCAGCTATATTCTATAGTCGGTACTACTCCTATATGTAAAATGTTGGTAGACCAGTGGTTTATTATGGGAGGTCTATAAAATCTAATAGGACGATAAGGCAAAAAAAGAAATAACGTAGTTGTTGTGAAAGAAAACTTCCACTGCATCTTCAGAGATTCATGAGAGCCCTGACTTCATCGAGAACGAGAATGCTATATTTCTAGAAGAAGCCTTTTCTCCTCATGGAGTCAAACAAGGCCGTGTTTACTCAAAAGCCGGAGGCAAAGGGCTCAACCAAAGATGCAGCCATCCTTTACCAGCTACTTTTCATATATTTACCACCTCTTAGGCCCATTTATGAATGTTACGTAAACTATTCGAATTTAACTCGAGTTTTACTCTAATTCAATTTGATAGTAGTTGAGTCGAGCTTATGCTTAAGCTTCTCAAGTAACAAATCGATCCAATCTTAAATTTTAGAATAACATCAAACCCATCAAGCTTAATGTAATTATTTATTTATTTAAATATATATGAGTTCAAGTAGATTATTTAAAAAATAATAATAATTTAATCGAGTTAATCGAACCGAATTTGAGTTTCTCATATTACTTCAAGTTGAGATTGTGTTTAGAATTTAGAACCTCGTTGAACTTAAACTTGAACTTGAACTCGAACTCGAACTCAATACTATACTAATTTGACTTAACTCGGCTTGATTACACCCGTAAGTCTATCTTAGTGGTTATGACACATTTTGTTCTCATCTGTAGGGATTTGGAACCGAAGGGGGTGCTTTGTGCGGCGTTTCCGACGGCTATGGATCGAGTGGACATGTCGTTAGTAAGATGGTAAAAGACCGCTTGCCGTTGCTCCTGTTAAATCAGAGGAATGCTCTTACAAAGATTAAAACTAATGCAATATATGATGAACTAAAGGATGTGTTTGGCCCAAGCAAGAACTTCCACACATGGAAAGAGGCATGTATTAGTGCCTTCAAGGCGGTGGATAAGGATATTATGCTTCAGGAGGGTTTAGATTGCTCTTTCGGTGGAACAACAGCAGTTGTTGTGATAAGGCAAGTAAAAAACACACAAAGCAATCATTAAGATTATAAACGAATCAAATCAAGATAATACAATATTAAGCTCTAGGTCAAGCTTGAGCTCGATTCAAAATTTTAAAATTCGAGCTCAATTTAAATTCGGTCGAGCTTAGAATCTTAAGTATGTATTTAACTTGAAGTAGCACCGAATAAGCTCGAGCTTGACTCAATTAAGCTCAATTTATTTAAAAACATATATATATATATATATTTTAATTATAATAATATTAGTATTCAAACTCAACTTAAACTCGATTTATGTTATATTTGACTTAATCTCAATTGAGCTCACGAGTTAATCAAACTAAGTATTGTAAAATTTAAACTCAATTCGATTAACTACTTGAGTAATTCGACCCGATTTTTCTCGAATCGAATTTAAGTAAATATTGAATAGTCGAATACAAGTTATTTACTCGAAGGACCCACAAATAATTTAACTCACTTACTCAGCCTAGTGGTTATGACTTGTTAGTCTCGGTAGTAACCAACCCTTTAAATTTTTGTAGAGCATACGTGGGTGTGTATGTGTTGCCTAAAACGTTTATGTCAAAACTTTTTAAATATTTTTTAAACGTTAACATAGTAATCTTAAGAGGACGTAATTGCCGATGACATTTTAACAAGTAATGGTGAATAATGTGTCGGCAGATAACTGTTGGTGGCGGTTAACCATCATAAAATATTTTTATAAAATAGCTCAAGTCTATATATATGTTTACTATTAGTTTGTGCAGACCACTAGATGATTATATAACTGGGGGATGAACTTGTTATCGCTAATCTTGGTGATTCAAGAGCGGTGGTAGGAACTATCAAAGAAAATGGAGTCACTGCCGTTCAGTTGACGAATGACTTGAAGCCCGATGTACCCGGTAAGATCCTTCTCAACATGCCGTTTTCTACAAAGCAAAAATCCAGGATAGAGATTAGGGAGGATAAACATTTGTTGACTTATACCGACAACAGTCCCAAAGTGTAACATGTTAAAAAGTACAATCGATTGTTTAAGAATAACATTAGGGCATGTTTGTTAATCAGAAATTTGTAAGAGTCTTATAACAGTAAATGATGATAGACAGAACATTTTTTAATGATAGTTAATAATTATAGAAAATTTTGTTTTATATTTTGTTTATAACTTTATTTGATGATTAAATAAAAATTAGATTATGAACTAGATAAAATATCTAAATTTTATCCCATCTATAGTATAACAATGAAATTCATTAAATAAAAATAAAAAAATATTTTATATTTTTAAAAATATCTCTATATTATAATATTAAGTTAATTAAT
This sequence comes from Lumnitzera racemosa, assembly GCA_024138005.1. Taxonomy (NCBI): domain Eukaryota; kingdom Viridiplantae; phylum Streptophyta; class Magnoliopsida; order Myrtales; family Combretaceae; genus Lumnitzera; species Lumnitzera racemosa. Next base: position 1,040,984 of record JAMXBC010000007.1, on the reverse strand, counting down.
ATTATTTATATTAAATATTTAAATTTTTTTATTTTATAATATAAATAATTAATTTTTTAATATAAATATTATATCCAATACTGTATAAACCGAACATAATAAAATAGGCTTATACTATATAATTACTCTTATATTTTGTTCTATCCAATTCTTTTTATTTGGTTCAGTTCGGTTCCGTTCAGTTTTTACAATGTTTTCCCCCAAAATAAGCACACAGTTAGCCTTTGTTACAAATTCATTGAAGATTTGATTGGTTTATGGATTTTGTAGGTGAAGCAGATCGAATGAGGAAGTGTAAGGGGCGAGTGTTTGCTTTGAAGGAAGGACCTGATATTCAAAGAGTATGGATGCCCCATGAGGACATGCCTGGACTCGCCATGTCTCGCGCTTTTGGCAATTACTTGCTCAAGAACCACGGAATAATCGCCATCCCTGAATCGCTGTAACATTTTTTAAGATGCCCTGAAAAAATTTCAATTCAAAGCTCCCACTCAGTAATGCAACTCTCCGGTTAGCTTCAACCTGTCTCATTTAACTTGTCTATATGATACAGAAGTTTAAGCTTTCCGATTAAAGTATAGTCTAAAATAAGGTTTAGTTACGTAATTTTGATAATATTGGATTAGATGAAAAATTTTATCCACATTTAGTTTATAATTTTACTTGGTAATTATACAAAAAATCGGATTGATGAACCGGATAAATGGTCTAAATTTTATCTCATTTACACCATGTTACAAAATTAAAATTTATTAGGAAAAAACAAAAATATTTTACATTTTCAAAAATACCTCTCTATATTATATACTATTAATTTTATTAAACATTTCAAAAATTTATTTATTTTAAAATATAAATAATTAATTTTTTTCAATATAAATTTTGTATTCAGTATTATACAAATCAAATCAAATTCTTCTTATATTTATTTTGTTCAATTTTTCATTTTAGTACATACAACTAAACGCTACCTAAAATTTAATATAACACATTAGAAGTTCAAACCTATATTATATGCAGTAGTTTTTAAGTTTTAATCAACTAAATGTGATCAGAAGTTAAAAATCTTATTTCCAAAATGCTTTTTGTTTCAGATATGGGATGTGCTTGACAACAATCAAGTTGTATCCATAGTAAGGTCAGCAGAGAATGAGGAGGAAGCAGCCAAAGCATTGGTTGAGGCAGCTAATTCTACTTGGAAGAAGAACTTCCCTTCAGTTAAAATTGACGACTGCACGGTTGTCTGCCTCTTCCTCCAAAACAGAAAATAGTGATTTTGCAAGCCCTTTTAACGAAGAAACATGTAGTTTACATACAACACAAAACATGCTTTTTCGGAGGTTCACCAAGGAGGCCGTTACATATTTCTAGTATTCGCAATGCATATAAACCGACTAATTTATATGTTTATCATTAAAATTAATAAGTATTATACAAACACAAATCAAATAAAATATATTACTAAAATATCATTATTATATCACATCTTAAAAATGCTACATAACCATTAATATAAATTTCATATCTTCTAATTACATCATTAAAATTAAGATGTGACATAAATACAAATAACCAATATTACATTTTTAAAATACAATATTAATATAAATAGTAATATAGCATTAATATTTTCACAAATTTTTTTATATGATTTGTAATTATGTAATTTTTTTTACCTAAAATCAATAGATATATGTTGCACCCCATATAAAGTACTTTGTGTTGTAATAGAGAAAGCCCTAGGTTTACTTTGCATTTGGAACGAAAACTGCAAAAGGCTGTAAGGAAACTGAAAGTATGAAATGGGATTTTACCTTGTGATTTCTAAACAATAAGATTACTTAAGGGTCCACCATGAAAACATATTGGTTATTAAAGGAATTCCTGATAATTGCCCAAAAAGAAAAGAACAAGAAAATAACAGAGAAAAGAAATGCATTGTAATGGACACTGCTTGTTAGATTGCACTTGCATGAATTTGGCTTTCTAGCACGTCAATGAATTCAAAGTTTGATGGGGTAATGCGTCAAACTTTTATCTTTATTGCTATGGTAAGGTGAAAGTGATTAAAACAGCATCCAAAATATAAATAAAAAAAACTACCCTATATATATATGCTCGATTTTAGACCGCAAAACCTAATAATTTCCCCCATTTTGATGCTAACTCCAATTAGCATCATTTATGTACATCCTGCATCTTCAGCAGGAAAATGATCATAATTTTCATCAGAAGGCAAACTTTGGATAATCTATACAAAGTTTGAAAATAAAAAATGAAATTTTCAGACCAAAATTTGGCACATCCTCAAAAAAAAAAAAAAGAACATCGGCCTCCACTCGAAGTGTGCCAACAAGTTACTTCAGAAATAGACCCCCTGTATCTTTACCTCTTCTTCCATCACATAAGTTACGGCTTTCTTGCAAAAGCAAACCCTAAGATTACTCTGTTACATCCTTTGGACCATCGAGAATGTCCTCATATGAAACAGGTACTCTAATCCTATCCTTTACAGATTGCCTTTTCTCCTCGGCATCAACCTGTACCTGTGTTGTTTTTGGAGAATCATCTACAGCAGCTGGACTTAAGGTAAAATCTGCACTGGCAGGTCTACCAGATGATGCTTCCTTATCTCTAGGTTGCGCCTGCCTAATATTTGGCTGCTTAAATTGTTTCTGCAAAATGATAAACGTAAAATTGTAATAAAAATTTATAGCAAAGTGAAAGGAGTTGGACAAGGTAGCAAGAATGCAAATGTCCCAGAAGTACAAGTGCTTGACTGAGAAGGTTCACTAAAAGTAACCTTTTTAAGAAAATGTCTCAGCAAACAGTGGCATGTAAAACTTACAAGGACCAATCCTTCAATCTCATAATAGGTCAACCATAAACAACAAACAGGAAATTTGGAATTGGAGGAGGGGGGAAAGAGGGGGCGGGGTGGGTGGGGGTTGGGTGGGTTTCAGGGGAGGCTTAAACAAGATTTCTTGAAATAACCCAACCAGTAAGAAATAAAGCTAGCCAATTCAAGTTGCTGCCATGGAAAAATAAAAGACATTTTTAGCAAGAAGAAAGAAAGAACATATAGGCTTTCCAGTTACATAACAAAGGAAAAGCATTGGTCATGAAGAACCACAACCCTTCCACAAGCAAATATGCCAGGGTCCTCTTAAAAAGGAATTTGCAATACATATTCTTTCATGAGGCAGGAATAAATCTAGGCAACAGTTAATGAAGGATAAGCAAACCAGTAACAACGATGCACTATCCATTTAACCAGACCTTCAAGAAACCAAGAAAAAAGAAGATAGCATACCTCAAATTCCTTTGCTCTTTTCATTATTTCTCTATAAGCATTTGGTTCTCTTGCTTTAATGATATTCCAGAGTACACCCCCACCAGTTCTTGGACGCTTTCCATCAGCAGTCATTTGACCCCCACAAGACTGAATGACATCCACCTAAAAAAATCCAAGGCTTAAGATTAAAGAGGCAAAACAATACCTTCACAGAATGTCATGTATAACAAAAATGCAAAGGATGTGTATAGCTTAAATCTACATGTCATTCTGTTGACATCAGTGAGTAGTTGAATGTTGAGAAAATTTAATACTAGAATGAAGTTGCTCTATTTAACTCCCAAAAGAAACCACAAAAAATAAAGTTTTACAGGAGAGGTGTCAGAATAGATTCTCCCTGACTCCTAAAAGTTTAAAAGGTTTTGGCTAAATGTCAAGCAGCTATTGACCAGTGTGGTCAAAAGGGAGAGTGTCAAGTGCCTAGGAACAAGGCAAGAAAAATGTGATTTTTTCTTGTAAACCTTCTCTGCATAAGACGGCATTGAAATGATGGAGTTGATTCAACCCAATTTGAGAAACAAACTGGACTCAGCAGCTCATCCAATGAAATGATTTAGAGGGAGGGAGGGAGGGGGTGGAGGGGTTTAGAAGTCTAACACTCTTATTCTAAAACAACTAGCAGTTTTCATCAAGTATGCTGCATAGGTTTGTCCTAAAGAGCTATAAGTACTTAGCCTATTCTTCTAAATGAATTTATGGAAGGTTAGAATGGAAAAGCACTGTAGAGGGCCAGAGAGGGGGGCATAGCACTGCCTGTCTCTCAATGCTAGTGCATACTATTTGGCACACTACACAGATCTGTTATTTCAAGAGCAAACCATCCTTATGGATAACAGGACCTCATTGAAATGTGCTTCAAGAGAAATGTTTAGTCAGGCATAGTTAGAATTATCCCCATACCAACTGCACTAAGAATGCCTCTTTAAGCATTTGCAGACAATCCCCAATATAGTGCTCCAAAGGTTTCGACGGTTGGGGAGCAGTTCTCGCAGAAGAGTCTATTCTGGAGACTAAAGTCCAGAAAGTACTCAAAGGAGCAACCAAGTGCTCAAGTAAGTTAAGCTTTCTAGCACTCACTTGTCAGCTTCAAGTTGAGATGTTTAACTCAAGACTGCTTGACCATAAAATCAGGCATGGCAACAAGAAAGGCTGATACTTCCATACATCTAAAACTGGAAAAAAGGCACAATAAAGATGCGAGAAAAGAGCTTAGTTGTGGGATTAAAAAGTTGATTTTTATTTTAAATTACAAATAACTCTACATCTGTCAAACACCATTCCACAACAAAAACCTGTTAACTCTACCCCCTTCTGAACGGGGGAAACATTAAGCTCCTAAATGCAGTACAGAAGTTCCTAATGGCCCAGGAAATCAATCAGATCTCTGTGAGAAGTAGCTCCATGCCAAAGACATTTAACCTTATAGATGTTAGAAGTTTCTAACCGGTTCCTCAAGGATTTCAAGGAACCATACAAGGACGTTATTACAAATATTATCATAGGAACCAAGAAGCAATAGGAGTGTAGATAATCACGAACAAAAACAGTCAAATGATAATCAAGCAAAAAGACTGCCAAAGACATAACGAGTTTGCTTAATAATCAATCCAACTACATTCACATTGGATGGATGCGAAGAAAATAATTCACTGCTTTTTCCCCATCAATTCTTTACATAAATTATCTGTGCCGAAACTCTTTCCCTCTCTCGCAAGGTACACATAGCTGACACAATACCAAGCACAAAGGCAGGCCACACACCTCCTTGACAAGTTCACTCAATGCAGACACTCCAAGACAACCCACAGCAGTGTATACCATATACGATTTCCTCTCTTTCAATAGCCTACATGTATCCAGCACAAACCTGCAAACAACAGTGACAAAAACCAACATACATTTTTCATGATTAAAACACTAGAAAATAACATTAAAAAAAAATGTACGAGTCAATTGAAATCATTCGATTATAACTAATTGGTAAGTGCATGAAAATAACATAAAAACCCTAATTTTGTTCTCCCAATTATTTCGAACAATTACAAAGTACAAGAAAAGGTGAAATAACCTATTAATATCCACATTAGGTCCAGGACCACCTCCACCACCATTCTTCCGTCGGTTCTTCTTCTTCTTCTTCTTCTTCTTCTTCGTTTTACGTTTGCTATCTTCACTTTGCGATTTTTCAATCATATCGTTCTTCGGTTCAGTATTAACATTATCACCACCGTCGTCCATTAATTCACCTTCTTCTACATCGACCATATCAACATCTTCCAAATCGTCGCCCTCTTCGTATAAAGCCTCCAATATGCTATCTCCTTCCTCCATCAGTAATCACTCTAGTGTGAAAATTAGATTAAATACAGGAAAAATACCCTTAAAAAAGTTGAGATTTTGGCAACGAGGAATTTCCAGGAGTATGAAACTGTGCAGAAGGTGAAGAGATGAACCGCAGTGCGTGGGCTCTCCAGATTTTATAGTGTCCATATCCGTTGGCGTGCTTGGGCTATACGAATGGTCCGGTCCATTAATCGTGTCTGGGGAACCGACTATAAAGTTAATCCTATGGACTTTTTCACATGCTGTCATATGCTTTGCCCTACTGTAAATCTTTAATTTATATTTTTTTAAAAAAATATAAATTAATAAAACATCAAGGACGAGATCAGTCTCATCAAAATAAGAAACCCACCATAAATACTCTCTAAACATATAAGTTATAAAATCAGTCCCATAAAATTAACATTACTTTTAGTAATTGAATTAAATAAGCTTTTAATATAAATAAACAGATAATAAAATTAATTTTAGAATAGAAACTATTGACATATAAATAAAAAGCTATCAGATGGAGGATACGATTTTTTAATTAATATTAATAAAATAAGACGAAAGTAAAATTTAAAAATAGGGAACTTAAAAAATTCGAGAGAAAATCTAAAAAAAAAAGAAAAGGAAACTGTACAAATAGGGCTAGTGAGCTAAACCCACACCTCACCACCACCTGGGACCGAACTACCACCACCACCTCACTTCAGCTCCACCGTCTAGGTCGGCCATCAACACACTTGGACCAAAGTTGGATGGCCAAAAAGCGTTGAACCGATGAGTCTTTTATTTGTTCTGATTTTGTATAATTTCGTAAAATTAGTTATTTTACCCATAAAATTATGAAACTTGTTATTTTGAGGTTTTATTGTATGTAGATTTAGGAAAAAATAGTGATTTAGTTTAATCACGATTGAAAATATAGGATTTTTAACAAATTGAGCAAAACCGAGCATGATTAGAACTAGAAATAAATAAGTTTAGGAGTGTAGTTTGGATCTCAATTTTTTTCTATAAAATGCTTATGTGATATAGAACAGTGCTATGAAGTCATTTTTCTAAAATTAATTTTCAAAATTTTTAAGTTAATTTTTAGCCCTAAAATAATGGAAAAATTGGGTAATTTTGGGTTAATTAGGTGATTAAGATACTAATTACTGATTTAGATAGTAATTAGATGTTTAGGGATGTTAATCTCTGATGTGAAAACCTAATCCTAACATTTGGAGTATTAAGTATAATTCATTTAGGAAATTAGATAGTTATTGTAAGAAATTAGTAATATGTGGAATTGAAAATTAATAAATCTAAAAATATTAGGGTTATTTAGATAATATTATAATAAAAATTAGAATAATACTAAATCTGAAATAAGATTTAATTTTAGGTAATTGTATAAAAATGTAATATTTTCTCACATTGGGATAAATCCAATACCTCAATTAAGAATAGTATGTACCGAATAATTTAGAATATTAAATTAAGACCCAATAAGATATTTGAATACTCGAGCTTAATGTGATTAATTTCACATTAGGATTCGAGCATATTTAAGACTTAGGAATCAAAACTAGAATCTAATTTATAATAAGTATACATAGGAAAAAAAAAGTTAAATTATAACTTAGAATATGAATCTTTAAAGTATAAGTACTAAAAACACCTATTTTTATTATAGGATACCTAGAGACGAATCGACTTGCGATTAAGTGATCGGGCGATTGAGAAATTCCAAGTAAGTTGGGTTATTACTTATTGTAATAGAATACTAGTTTTATGGTACTTAAAGACTTAAACTTGTATATAGTTGTGATTGTAAGTAGTTTACGCGTGTGTTTGATATATTTGAATTCTTGCTGAAATTGTGATATGATGGATTATGTGTTACGAATGAATTGGTGTGAAAACCCTAAATGAAATTTAATCCTATTCAACTTTAATGACCAAAAATGCCATATATTGTAACCCGTTAGGGGATCATTAGGATTCTCCAACCAAATACAAATCCCTTTGAAAGGGATAGCGCATGATTGCATAATGGTCCCTTCTTCATCCTTAATCGAACTAAGTAATAGGAGAGGAGGTCGCGGCGAGGGTAAAGTCAATGGTTCGAAGGTAGTCGCGGGAGGAGCAAGGTCTCCATTGTATAAGTCTGGGTTTGGTTGCAAGCTGCTGCATAACATGGAAACTCCCAACTTGAATTGAAGCGGGTGAAATTTCTCCGATTTCACAACGGACTGGACTATGTTGTACAATGACACTTGATTGTTGCATTGCATGAAAATAATTGCTTGATAATTTTGTTTGTGCTTGTATTCATTCATGAGTCTCCAATTTAACTTACTAAGTTGTAGTTACTCATACTTTTATAGATACTTTTGCAGGTCCTAATTTTTTAACACTTCAAGTATTATGCCGCCCTCCAAATACCCATAGGTTAGTCCATTTAAAGCCAGGAGTGTGAGGATCAATTTACTTAGTAATAATGTGTAACTAGAGTATCTTTGTAATTAAAAATGAAAGACTGATAGTTATTATGTAAATTAGTGAACAGTTGTGAATATGTAGAATTTCCTGGGAAGTTCTGTAGACTTTATATATAATTATACATGTTTATTAAAAATTTGTGATATTTATCTTAATTATAATTAAACTTTTAATCGGACTGTTTATTTCAAAGCGAGAAGTCGTCGACGCCTTGTATAAATTATGTCTATGGTAGGCACTGTGAGGCTAGTTACTATTATAGAATGGTTTACACGGCGGGACTGTTTCAGGGCGTAACAGTAACCTTCTCTTATGTCACTTAGTTTAACTAAGAGTGAAAAAGAGACCATTCACTATCTTTATCAACAAAAGATTGTCTCCATCAAAGTTTGCATTTGGCCTCAAGAAACATTCGTACATATATATATATATATATATATATTTTGGAGAAAGAAGGCAACACAACTAAAAGGTTCATGGATGGCCCAAGAGAAGTTGATAGATAATATATAATAGCTCTACAATATCCAATGCACAAACAAAGATGCCACTTTTTAATAATGGACACTGGTGCTCCGAGCTGAATGAGCTTCTTAGTTATTCCCGTAATGGGTTATAGTGCATATAAGTTAAGTTAGAAGTTGGGTGTTAGTTACTTTATACTTTAGGGTGATCGATCAATCTAATCAAAATAGTATCCGCAAAACAATATAACATAATTCAACATAGAGTTGAGTTTGCAAAATAGTAAAAACAATATTCAAGTACAAGCACTATACATGTACAAGCAACTAATTATAACCACATGAAAAAACATGTTGAAGTCTTCAAGTATTATGAAACAATACTCAAAAAAGTTGTAAAATATAAATTCCTAACTTACTTAAAGCGTCTACTAATCTAGCTATTTGCACTTGACAAGCTCCTCCACATCAATGATCCTTATCTTATAATTAACACCATAACAATTATTTAAGTTATAGAAATTATGTAATTTAACTCTTTGTTATATTTATTATACTTTTATCGTCATTTCATACTCAATCACTAACTTCTTTACCTTTTAACTCAAGTTCTAAATGGTATCTTCTTATAGTTTTTAACTGAAGAACTCTTTGAGCTAGCTTTTTAGTCATTATAGGTTTATGGTACCCTAACAAAATACATTCTAACTTAACTTTTGACCCTCAATTTAGTTAGAATTTCACTTTCAAGCACCTTCTAAATTAACCTCTGATTAAGTCGTAAGGCAAGAGTGTTTACACAAATTAGATTTTGAGTCTCCTTCTACTTAGCTAATTTCTCATTTCCATGCAAATCTGTCATACTTCACCTTAATTGTCAATCATGTTTAGCAATCATCCCAACTCTAATCTATTGTATAGTTAGCTCTTCTTAGTAAGAAATCGAGGAAAACTCATTAGCTTGCCATTTAGATTTGAAACTCCAAGATTGTATGGTGATGGAATTGTCATTTCACTTAAAAACTTGTCCTAAGGCAAAAAATCAAAGCTATCTTATAAAAGTTCCATTGTAGAACCTTTTCATTTTAATAAAATATCCTAAAACCTTAAATAAATCAAAATCACTACAACCTCCTAAGGAAAGTTTAGATGGTTATTGCATTGTCTCCTTAATTAATTTATTTAAATACTATGCTAAGGGATTTCTTTTAGTTGTATTATACAATTTCTTTTTTTTTTCTTTTTTTTAGTTTAGCTTAGATTGGTCCTAACTAACACAAATATTTGGTTTAGTTAAGAGTTGGAATTTTTCAAATCAAATTAAGAAAAGACCATATTTTTAGTTGGGCCAATTTAGATTAGTTAGTTCTTTTTTTCACTCCTAATTAATAGATCTAGAAATATATTTAAAAAAAATAATTATAACTTATAGACAATGTAAAAGGATTATAATTTTTTATTATATAAAAATAGTAATTCCATTATACAATTACACGACTACATCTTATATTGAGCTATCAATCACCATCTTTATACTATCAGGCCAAAAAAATGATATTTTCTAATTTATTGTTGTTGTTTTTTGCTTCCTTTAAGTGACCGAAATTGTTTAAACAACTTAAACAGACACTCTATTTTGGCGTGATACACATGGAAGGCCATGTGTATTTTCCTCTTCTTCCATTAACCACCTCCCACAAGCTCCCTTTAACTTAAGCCCTCAACTAACAAATCCCATTCATAACTACTCGTCAGTCATACTCCTCATGACCCTTTTGCAGACCCTCGCTGTCCTACTCCTCCTCTCATTCTCTACTGTCCATGGCGGCCGTGACATTGCCGGAGAATTCATCAGTTTACCATCAGAAGCTTCTTCGAGGTTCTTCAATGGAGGTGAGAAGGATGATGATAGCATAGGGACTAGATGGGCGGTGCTGATTGCAGGGTCTAATGGATATTGGAATTACAGACACCAGGTAATTATTTTCACTGTTTGAATTCTATTATCATTCATTTGTTATTTTCTTTTTGTTTCTTCGGAAAAGAATTACAACAGCATCCCTGTAAAAACTGCATCTGACGGTGGTGAAAACGTGTAGAAATCAGGAGAAACGAGCGGAAAAGAAAGGAAATGTGATTTCTATCACGTATTTCCATGCATAAGAAGAAAATTGAAGGAAAATTTCCCATTTCCATTGCTTGATTATTACACAATTTCTATTTTCTTTCTTTTTTTTTTCTTGGAAAAAATAAATCAGGATTAGCATCTCTTCAACACCACGTTTGACATTATTTAGAGAAAAGAGATAGAAAGGAATGGAAATCAAGAGAATGAGAAGAAAGGATAAGAAATGTGGTTTCCGTTCCGTGTAATTCCATCCATAATGATGAAAATGAGATACTCCCGTATTTCCATTTTTTGGTTGGTATCATGTATACCTAGACCCAATCGGGTAAAATTTGCACATACATCTAGTGGCATGCTGTTTCAGACCTTTGGACTCATGCAGCTTGATTGTGTTGTGCTATAATTAAAAAAAAATTTAGACGTGTTTCTCCTCAGTGAATGGTTTTAGGTTCATGGATATGTTCATTTCAATCGATAATGCATCTCTTGCAAGTTCCTGAATATTTGGGTAAGAGATTGACCCAAATAATAACTGGGCGATATGTCTAATTTTTTGTTCTCCAATGATTGACATGAGGGTCTGTTCCTTGTTGGTTTCTCTCGTGGCAGAGGAGTATCATGATGAGTGATGAGAGGGGAACAGCAGTACCTTTGGCTTTCCATCAGCATTCTATCAAATAGGTCGTTGCTTTTTTACTGTACATCTAATTTTTTCAGGCTGATGTTTGCCACGCATATCAAGTGTTGAAGAAAGGTGGCCTGAAAGATGAAAACATAGTGGTTTTCATGTATGATGACATTGCGTTCAATAAGGAAAACCCCAGGCCTGGAGTTATAATCAATAATCCTCAGGGGAATGATGTTTATAAAGGAGTTCCAAAGGTACGGTTACTATTCTCAGTTTCTTGCTTAAAGATTCTCTTTAATTCATTGTTCTTCATGATAAGTATTTCCTTTTCCTTTTTCTTTTCTCCTTTTCCTTTTGAACTTATTTGTTCTGAATATGTACTGATCTGATGATCACAGGATTACACTGGAGAAGAAGTCACAGTAAACAACTTCTTTGCGGTGCTCCTTGGAAACAAGACTGCTCTAACAGGCGGTAGTGGAAAGGTTGTTGATAGTGGTCCCAATGATCGTATTTTTATATACTATTCTGATCATGGGGGTCCTGGAGTCCTTGGTTAGTATAATTATCTCGGTAATATTACATAATTTTGATGTGCCTTTACAAGCCAAAGGAATTGACATTCTCTATCCAGGGATGTTCTTGAAACTCTGTCATGATATCTGGTCTTTGTGGAAAAATTACATGCACATATATGAAAATTTTAGTTTTGTACCACTTCAGTTGTCTTTGTATTTTGTATCTCAGCCTCCTCTCATCTTGAACAATTGCTTCTTTTCATGACCTGTATTCTTCCTAATTTTACTCATGATTTATCATCAGGGATGCCCAGTGGTCCTTTCCTTTACGCAGATGAGCTGATAGATGTTTTGAAAAGGAAACATGACTCACGGGCCTACAAAAGCATGGTAATATGGTGTCCCTGTCATCAGAATTTTGTGTTTATTCATCACTCAGTTTTTCCAAACCATTCTGCTTAAAATTGCAGGCATTTTATCTTGAAGCTTGTGAATCTGGAAGCATCTTTGGTGGTCTTCTGCCAAAAGGGTTGAATATCTATGCCACTACTGCAGCAAACGCAGAAGAAAGCAGCTGGGGAACATACTGCCCTGGAGAATATCCAAGCCCTCCCCAAGAATATGAGACATGTTTGGGTGACTTGTATAGTGTTGCTTGGATGGAAGACAGGTACTAGCAACTATCTTCTTCCCATTTAGTCACTAATCTCTAAATGCTTATCTTTTTGCACTTTATAGGAGATAGTGCAAGTATCATATTGACATGTTACTGCAGGCTTGTTACTTGATTTTATTGGGCTAGATGCCGTGTTTTTAAACCAGAAAATTTCTTCATTTCTTAATAGCTCAAAATGCATATAGAAAAATTTGTTGCTGGGCCTAAAATTGAACATATAGGAATTTCAGTAATCCAAAAATGAGTTTCGCTGCATTATACTGACTTCTCTTCTCATATGTATTCTTAAAATCGAATATCTATTAAATCTAAGCTATGGTCTAAATTCAAGAAACTGGAGATGAAGTACTATGCTTCATGTGAAAGTGAAGGATCACTTTGAAACCTATTAGGTGTTCTCAATTGAATAAACTACAATCTGAATATCAAGTTGATTTATCGTGAGACGAAACAGAAAAAAATGAGAAGTTCTTGTAAAACAGTTCAATTTGCACTGTATGAAAACAGAGACCTAGCTTCGCAGAATATCTTTCGTTTTGTTTGACATTCTCCTCTTGGTTTTTAAAATATATCTCAAACTTTCTACTATTTTTCTCCATTCTAAAACTCATTATTAAACCTGGTGAACAGTGAGTTACATAACCTGCGGAGAGAGACATTGCACCACCAATATGAATTGGTAAGACAAGTTGCTTGGTATTATCATTTATGATTCAAGATGGATTTCCCGTTCTATTTAAGTAAATAGATTCTGGATAAGAAAGCAATACTAAAATGCCTGGTAATTCTTGGCAACAAATGCACTCTTTATCCATCTGCATGTAATTGGCAGATGTCTTACAGCTTGAAGAGAGTGGTCAACAAATCTTCATAGACATTGTCTTGTTTTCATGCTTATCTTAATTTCTGAAGTCACATGATTCAGATTTATCACAATGCAGGTGAAACGAAGGACTGCAGGTGATGACTCTACTCTTGGATCCCATGTCATGCAATTTGGTGACATCAGACTGAGCATGAAACATCTCTCTTTATATATGGGTACTAATCCAGCAAATGATAATCACTCTTTTATCGATGACAATGCTCTGAGGCCAAGATTCAAACCTGTTAACCAACGAGATGCTGATCTTCTCCATTTCTGGCACAAGGTTGGATTTCACATTATTTCACTACTGTCCCTGATTATGGATTTGACCTCCTTAAGGCAGTGTTATGGCTGTCAATGGACTGTCAATGGACATTGTATATATTTCAGTTAGCTGGAAATTATACCTAGTTGTCTCATGTCTGATTTGTCACTGCTGTTCCAAAATAATGGCTTTGACCTCCCCAGTGCTAAGTTATAGCTGTCAATAGTCAAAGTTACTGTAAAAGATACATAGTTGTGCCGTGTGTATGCAAACAATTCTGATGTGCATACTGTAACCATGTCCAATTTGTCTGCGCTGTACCCTTTTGCAGTTCCAAAGGTCTCCTGAAGGCTCGACTAGGAAAATGCAAGCTCAAAAGCAATTTGTTGAAGCGCTTTCACACCGTATGCGCATAGATCACAGTGTGGAACTTGTAGGGAAGCTCTTATTTGGAATTAAAGAGGGACTAGAAGTGCTGAAAACTGCCCGACCTGCTGGACAACCACTTGTTGATGATTGGCATTGCCTGAAAAGCCTGGTAACCATATGAAATTTTTATTACACCTGGTTAAGAATTTCCAGTTCAAAATGTTCTAGAATCTGCAGAAATGCCTTTTTTGAGGCATAGTGAGTAAGATGGGATGGCACACATGAGAATTAATAAACATGAAAAAAAGAAGACTACTAGTAGATGACTCAAAAAGAATGAGCAACAACATTTATACAAGGCTATGAAAGATTCCAAAATGCTAGCAAAAAGATATAAAAAAGTTAAGCTAGATAGTAATTTCAAACAGAAAACGAAGACAAAGGTAACAGCTGTCATATTATCTAAAAGGCACGATACATCGAAAGGGCAGAACCCGCTCCTACAGTTGTTCACAGAGTCTTTATAAGGAGAGGTTTGGTTGGGGGTTGTTGGTGTCCTAGAGTTTCCACATTCGAAGCACTTCTTTTTATCTTTACACTATTTTGGAAATAAAAGAGAGTAATGCTTATGTCTTATTTTAGGAGGAGCCAAAAATGAGGCTTCTTAGATGATAAGATTTAAGAAATGGACTACTGAAGAGCTTATAGATCCAACTATTTCAATTGCATGAGAAATCAAGTTTTTTGCATGTTGTGTAATACATTGATGAGATTTCTTTCTATCAGTGTATCCAATTGGTGATGCCTAATACTTTCTTTTTTCTTTGTTTCTTTTTCTTTTGGCATATCTTATCTCCTAATGAAATACTTCTAAACCAGATTAGGAAAAATATATTATATTTTGCTTCTTCTAGTCACCAAGTTCTAAATAGATTAGATAGGTTTGAATTGTAAACTAAACTATACAGCTACTGGAAATTCTCTGTGCTTACCACACTTGGTAACTCCAATGCATGCTTCACAAACTAGATTGATTGGTCCTGATATCACACTTAACGCTCAAATGGTGTTGCTTGTTGCATAAAGGTGAGGACTTTTGAGACCCATTGTGGATCCATTTCTCAATATGGGATGAAACACATGCGTTCCTTTGCTAATATATGCAATGCTGGAGTTGGTGAGCAGCAAATGGCTGAGGCATCTGCTCAAGCGTGTACAAAAGTACCAGCTGGTCCTTGGAGCTCTCTCGGAATGGGGTTCAGTGCATGATAGGACAACAAAAGAAGGGACCTCTATATCCCATTTTCTTGTAAGTCCATACATCAAAGATTATTGCCTTTTTAACTGTAACTCTAGCCGATCCCGTGTAAATAATGCTATGGGTATTAGGAGCCCATGTATTGTATTTGATTTGATTTGATTATAATGAAACTCTTTCTTACGTGAAAACGGCGTTTCCTATCTGGGGAAAATAGACATTTACGTGTTCTTGTATAACTTATATCAATCATCACCGTGTAGCCCCCCGGATGCCGACCCGAAAGTAGCGGTTATCACATGTGGCTATTTGGAGAATTTTAGTGGCCATATTTAATTCTGAATCCGCATAGGTCATTCTTGTTCTTGCAGTATCAAGTATGAGACCACTTTGGAGTCTTACTTTATGCTGATTTCAATTAGCAGCCTTGTATCATCATATGCAACCGATTGGCCCTAAATACGCCAACACGGCAGCAGTCGTTTCAGTGCAATTGTGCCAAAAACTCGACTCCATCCCTAGAAATTATCGATGGAGTGGAACACAAAAGTTGGGGGGGCTACACGATCACGTTTTAGCTTTCCTTGTCGCCTTGTAAAATTAATTATCCTCTAGAATGATTTTTTTCTCTACCGTAGATTCTGCCCTCATATTTTCAGCTTGAACTGGCTTAGGACTTGAATAACTCGCGGTTTATTTATTGGTAGCACTATATTATGCCCTATGCATTCAAGGGCTAATCTTTTTCTAGCCAAAAAAAAAAAAAAAAAAAATTAAACTTGTATGTCTCTTCTACTCTACACGAAATACAAACTATCTACACGAGGCAATCCCACAACACTGTAGGTCCTAATATAAAGCTAAAATTCTTAATCTGTTACATGGTGGTATCTCATTGATTGTTTGGTTTGTTGAAAAGAAGGCCTTCTTTACCTTCCATCTCCACCTAAAGTCGAAAGCCAATCCTCGCGGACTGACTTAGAGTAATTAATCAATTCTTATACGATCAAATCCACTAATATTTCTACTTTAATTAAAAATAAAAAAACTGAGTACGTAGTGTAAATTATTACAGTCTCTCCTTCATCGATGTAAAGTGCGATTGGAGCAAAGTATTAAGGTTTTGCTGGAGTTGTGAAAGGGAAATCAAAGCAAGTGAGTGAAGTGATACAGTGTTCGGGCTTGGGCTTGGGCCACCAATCAATTAAAATTCTATGGTGGTATATTCTTAGGTAAGAGTAGCAATGGATAAGAATCGGGTTGGTTAGTTAAAATTCTATGGACAAATACTTCTCATATAAGTTATATTAGTTTTATACCTTATGAAACATTCAATAAAATTCTAAAAAAAAAAGAAAAAAAAATTACACATAATTAATCATTTGCAAATGACTTTCCTCATACATAATAATTGATATAACCACAAAGGGAAAAATTAGAGGGGGAGAAGAGTGGAAGCTCGATGAAAAGGTAAATTTGGACTTTAATTCTAGTGATACCAATTTTTTTTAAGGATTTCTTTACTTTTCGGCTTTTATTTTCATAGAACCAGTACAAGTCTTTATCTTATCCTTTGATTAAACCAAAAGTTGGACCTAAATTGGCTCAAAACCACCAGATTGCAATTCAGCTTTATGTTGAACCATAACCAGCTCACCTAAGGTCGGTTCCAAACCAGTTCATAGCCCATGAATCAAATCCCAAATTTTTTTCCTTAACGATTGCAATTTATTTATATATATATATATATAATAAGTACATTATGTTATGTACATATATTATACTATAAATGTTAATATCTATAATGTATACAATATATATACTATGTTAATATGTATAATATATATGCTAGTATGTTAATGTGTATAATATGTATAAATACATATTAATATAATTTATATGTGTAATATATATGTAATAAAAATATATATCTTAATATAATATATATCAAATGAAATATAAATGTAAATTGCAAAAAAAGAAAAATTGATTTAGGCCCAATAGTTTAGGCAAGTAAGAGGGCTTAAACTACCTAAATTCATATAAACCGACGGGTCCTCGGTCAATTTAAGTCCTTTATAGATTGACGGATTTTAGTTTATAGAATGAATAGAGTGATTATGTTTTATAGTGGTTCATGGTTCAAAATTGATTATTCCTTATATTCATTTCAATATAAATTATTAAATTGATTATAAATTTAAAAAAATGTAATTTAAGAATGCAATAAAGGACTATATCATATCCATAATGGTAAAATGGAAATATCCAAACCATAAAAGTTGGCGAATTTTTCTAAGGACGAAAATAACGGAGAAATTCCCGTGAAACGAAACATGACACTTTTGAAGCCAAAAGCAATTAAAGGAGGTAGATAATTTGATTTTGACTGGGGGAGGACTTTCTTGTGGAAGTATTTTAACTTCTTTAACCTTTCTCATTGTCCGACCCCGACAACCCACAAAAGAAAAGGGAAAGAAATATAAGCAGAAGTTACGTGAGACGCGGGCATCCTTATTCTTCTTTCACGTTAAACATCGTCAAGCACTCCCCTTTTTCTTTCCCTTTATACTTTCTTTTTTCTTTTTTCTTTTTTACTTTTTACTTTTTCTCATCCATTGATCTTAAAGAGCAACAGTTTTGAAATGAAATACCATTTCTTTATTTTCTAAAATTATATTAAATGAGAAAGAATGATTGAATATTTATAAATTTTTGTGACTTAATGACTTTTATCAAGTCATCGTAATAATTAAAGGACAAGATGGAGCAGGGTTTTTCATGGTTGTCCTGAATAAATTTACCAAGACCTCAAGCTAGTAACCTTTTCATGAGCGCATGAAAAAATAAAAATAAAAGATAAAAAAAGTTAAAGACCAATAGATGAATCTAACAATATATATTAAGTTAATGATCTCTAAATCGTCTTAATGACTGGATTAAACTCTTTAATCCCAATCACTTGGCTAAAAAGTCAAGTTCAAACTGACAGTGGATTTAGTTCAATATCTAACACAGCAATTTTAACGCTCAGTACTTTTCAATCCTTAATCCTTAATTTATCTCGATTTCGGTCACGTAGAATGTAAAAATAGTTACGTTTATCCATGGAGTAAAATTCAAATCCAAACATAACAGTGAAGATATATATGGTCATACATCACAAACATAATACAGATTTGTGTCAAATGTATCCAAATCCATAAGAAAATTTGAAAATTCGAATCTTTTATCCTCTCGCTCAAAATTCAAATTGGACGTTAGAATATATTGTTTGGAGTAGCCTACAATCCAGACGAACTGTTGAAGCCCCACCTCAAAATTTTATACTTGAAAGCCAACCAGAGGATGTACTGCCACATGCAGCTATCTGTCAGCATTGAGTAAAAATCACGAGTAAGTTGTAAGTTCCGTCGTATTCGTTCAGCGTACGCTTCAATGCAGGTCACTTCCTTTCTCTCTTTTCTTTCGCTACAGACCCTTCATCCAGCGACACTTGTTCTCTTCCCCTTTACGTAAAAATACACCATTTTTTTTTTCAAACATTTTCTTTTGGGTCTAATTTTTGTAAATTATAATGCTGAGGATGGAAATTAGATCTGTGTACTGTTATTTATATATTTTATATATTATGAATCTTCTTATAATTCCTTCTTTATTTAAAAAAAAAATCGATCCAACTTTCTATTGTTCTTTTAATTTATAATACTTTAAAAATCTGGACATCAAATTAATTATAAATTAAACTATTCAAATTTAAAAGATTATACATAAAAAATAAATAAACAGCTTAACCAATACCATTAAAATAAAAAACACAACATAAAAAGCTCGCTCACATATAATATAAAAGGTCTTGCTCAGTAGTTTTTTCCCCCCGTTTTTGGTACCGTTAACATTTGTATTTGCCACACTGTGATTTTAAAAGATGAAAACATATATTGAATCTCCATATGACCATAAAACATTTTAAAAACTAATAATTAAAAAAAAATTCTTCTAGTATGCCTAATTAACATTTTCACCATAATTGCAATTATAATTATAGTCCGACACAAAAATTATCCCAACATTTCATTGAAACATAAATAGATAAAAAACATAAAAGGAGAAAAAATATAACAAGAGATAAGGTTTTTTTTTTTTTTTTCTTTTGTCTTAATAGGAATTATATGCAGTAAATATTGCGAAACGGTTCATGATGATCAAGTCATGATTTTTTTTTTTTTTTTCGCATGAAGCAAGATTTACATGACTCGGTTATAAAAATTTCTGAAAGTAGACAGTTTTGGCAAATGACTATTACGAAGGGGGAAAAAAATTATTATTATCTGGTCGGATACTCTTGTCAACAGAACGAAATATATTTTTTAAAATCAATTATTGCCAAAGAATTACAGCGCATTCTCGTCATCGTCATCACTAACAATTAACAGCACAGTTGGCCTTCACTGATTAGAAACCAGTAATCTTCCGCGTTAAGCAAGTCTCTGCCGATGCGCCTCTTAATTAACCAGTTTAAAAGTATGTCGAATCTTCTCCAAGATCGAAAGCGAAATGCAATATCAGAGATAAAAGCAATCTTTGTTTATGCTTCGGGTAAAAATCTATCGCATTTTCCTAAAACGAAAAAGAAATAATCTACAAGTGTAATCATAAGGAAAAAAAAAGCGTTAATTCAGGTTGATTACTAAGAACCTACGTCGATAGCAACTTTCACGAGTCACACTGAATCAGAAAATCGGTTAATACTGTCTAAAGCTCAAAATTACCGAAATTGACACTGGATTACAAAGTTCAATTCAATTACGAGAGAATCAACGGATCCAGGCAAGAAACAATGAGAAAGAACGAATAGAAACATAATTTTATTTACTAGAAATAATCAAGCCACATATTTATGTATATAGACGAATAGATCCAGAGACATATCAAACTGTGCATGGCATGATGAAAAAAGAGACAAACTCAAAAGTCAAAACACGTAATAACCAAGTAAAATCTCCAGATCCAACACTAAAATCTCCTAAAACACCACTGCTAAGCCATGTAAAACCCTAATATAGTAAAGAAATAGAAAATCAAAGGTAAAATACGCTCTACAGACTCCATACTCCCAAACTCCTCTCGAAATCAACCAATGGAATGATGAAAAACAGCTAAGGTTTCAGATCCTGAGTGCAGATCCGAAGACAAGAGCACCGACGGCGGCGACAATGGCGAAGGAAGGAGCGATGGCTGTAGCAGGAGAGGCTGGTGGTGGTGCGGGTGCGGGAGCATCAACCTGTGCAGCGGCGGATAGAGCCACGGCAGAAAGGACAGCGGCGATAAGAGAGATCTGAGAGGCCTTCATGAATGCCATTCTTGCAGCGTCTAGGGTTGCGAACTTACAAGGGAGGGAGGGGAGAGAGATAAAGAGAGAGTGAATTTGTTTCTCTATAAGCGTGGTGTTTTAGCAGAGTACACTTATAAGCGATGATAGTTTATATATAGCAAAGAAGAGATAGAAAGAGAGAACAGCTGGCGATAGGGGTAGTGACAGCTGGATGAGACGGGGTCCCGCTTGATCTTCCAAGCACCTTTCAGCAACAAGGGTCAATTATAGGTGAATTTTGGTTGTTTCGTAATTCAATATCAAACAAAATATATATTTGGAAAGAAAAAATATATAGGAATAAAATTTGTTAAGATTTTGGTATTTATTAGTATCCACATTGCTCATATTCTCTCAAGAAATATGCTTTCATTCCAACATTTATTATTTCCAAAATGTGAAGAAAGAGATATTAGTAAATCATTTTATTGTACAAATTTATTTGAGAAAATGAAACAACTATGAATATGTGGCTAATGATAGGGAAAAATTGCAATGAAGTCATAATGAAAAGAAACATCTGCCTTAATTATATATATACATATATTATATAAATAAAGTTGAAAATAGTAGCAAAATAACTACCTATTGATAGAATTCATAACAAGATTGATATAATGAATTAAGATGAGTAGTTTTAGAAGAAATATAAGTTTTTCTTTCATTTTAAATTCCTAATATTATGTATGGTATGTAGAAATAAACTAAAATTGAATAGAATGAAATAAGTAGGAATTGAATAAAATTAAATACATATATAGTAACAATTATAAAAAATGTATTTAATTATTAAATGTTAGGATTAAATTAAACATTAAGTAAGTAATTTTATTAATAGATGTGAAAGAAATGGAATTGTGATTTAGCTATCTTAAAGTAGAATTGTATTCTTTTTTGAGATAGAATCTCCAATTTTATGGAGTTACAATTGCAGTTTGTAAATGCACATTCAAAAATGAGAAAAGGAAATGAAGCCCAAAAATGTTATACCACTTCAATTAATTCTTGTGTACCTAAAATGACATAAATGTAATCTTGGTCAAAACAAGAATTCAAACCTTAGGTACAATATCACATGCATATATACATATTAACCAAAGCAAATATTTAGTAATCTTTTTCATATATCGTTAATAATTTCCAAATAATTTTCCCTAATGAATTTTGATAATCACCCGCTAATTTGCTTCAATCAATAAATAATTTCTCCTAATTAATAGCCTTGAAGACAGGAGAGCCTTTGCGTTACCAAGAGTATAGACGAATCATGGGAAAACATATATAAGGTATTCCTCCAAATTTTCCTATAATTTTTATTTAAGCAATTCATATTTTAACTTTTTCTGAAAAACCCTCTAATGTCGTTGTTTTTTGTTTCCACTTAAATCATTCGCTTTTGTGATTCTTATTTCAGTCTCAAACACCTTTAAAAGACAAAACCACAAAATCTATTGACAATTCTATTTTATGGAGGACTTCAACTTGAATAATTAAAATTGAGTACTCGTTAGATTTCCGATATTTTTCATAAAAGAGAATGATGAGTTTCATTAGATGGAAAGGTTTTAGGGATAAATTTAAGGAGAGAAAAATGTATAGATATTATGTCTCTTTCTCCTTTTTTGTAGGGGCTAAAAAAACAGTGATAGGAATTTGGAAAAGAAGTGATTAGACAAGAGGAATTTTGATGGGAAAATTTTACCACCAATAATTCAATAATCAAAATCCAACTCGAAATAGTCTTTTAAGAAATAAAGGGTATAGATGAGTTGGTAACTCTATTATACATGTTATTTACTTATACTCTTATTGATTAGACAGGTCTCGAATGAGTATCGAAGGTCATAGAAATCTATTCTTATAGGGTTGACTATAAATATAAAGTCTTTTTATCTTATACCTACTGCAAAACTTATATTTAAGGAAGTAATCAGGACAGATTTTATAAAATCTGAACCCATTTTTATGGAGTTTAATGTTTTCCAAAATCTTATAAAAACTCTATAAGATTTTATCTTTATTCCTGAAACTCATCCCTTATATTATAGGACTTAAAAAACCCTATGGGAGCAGGGATTCATAAGGTTCAAGTGAGATTAAGGAGAGAGCATAGTATTATATAATGTAGAACTTAATAAGGTATGCATGGTGTAAAAGTTAAAAATAAATATTTTCATTGACATACAATTTTTACTGAATCAAGGTTTTGCATTGTTTTTTTTTTCTTTTTTGTAATACTGAAACTCGATCTTAGAACCTATAAGATTTCTAATCATATCCAAAAAACTTGACCATAAATCCTATAGGGTTTTTACTGAGTTCGACAAGTCGAATACTTTTTAAAGACCTACCTATTTACATCTCTACTAGTATTTGGTTATAAATTATAGGGCTTCCCATGTCAAACTTATAAAAAAATCATAGAACGATATTAAAAAATTAATAATAAATAATAAGATTATGTTTTTTCAACCAATAAGTGCTTTAGTAGAAAGAAGAACAAAAGAACCAAAAACCATAAGTTAATAGCCTTAAACAACTAAACTTACTACCATCTCTTTAGCTTTACATTTTTCATTTTTTTTTTCTTAATTTTTCTCCTTTACTAAGTAGTAAAATCCTATAAACTTGAAATAATGAAGATAGAAAATACTACTTTTAAAATTTCACAATTTTTGCTACAGGTCCAGAATTGTTAGATATTAAAAACTTTTAAATAACATATTATTTATTTATTAATATCATATAAGCTTAATATTTATGGGTAAAAAGGTAAAATTTATAAGTTATATAAAATATCCTTGTATCTTGTTAGTTTTGTGGGTTATAAATTATGGGTGATTTCAAAGTGTAATAGAGTAGGTTAAAATTCCAAAATTTGGAAATTTACATCCTATAGGATAAGGTACAGAGGTCCTCCATCATATCCTTCACGTGCCCATCCATGCCTACTAAAGGATCAACTAATACGAGGGCTTACCCTAATATGTTTTGAAATGAGGTTCCAAGATTTATGTTACAATACATGTCATGCCAACTTTTTAGTTATACATTATCTCCTTAATCTTATTGAATTTTTCTAAATTGAAAGGGAGATTTTATTTATTAACATGCCAAATTATTTACGGGTAAAATTTATCAGTTGAATTACAAATAAACCACCTAAATTGAAACTAGAGTCGGCTAAGCTTAACATAAACCTCAAGTAATCAAATAAGCACAAGAATTCACATGGGATGTTATATTTGGTGAAGCGATAAAATACACATACAATTTTGGTTGATACTCAATAATTTTGTTATCATCCTAATAAGTAAAATGATGGCCCATTTATGTTATGGAACAAAATAGAAAGGAAATGAAAAAGTTCTACATTAGGGATAACTATTAATAGAAATATATTAGAAATTTTTATTCTAATGTTTACTTTGTGTAAATTTTTATTAGAGTAATTACTTAGTTTAGTGTTTATTTTACCACTTTGGTTGTAATATCAAGTTGAGAATATAATTAAGAATACCACTTTACCCTTATTTTGGTCATTTTGGAAAAAAAAATTTAGAATTTACTTAATTATAATATTAATAAGGGTACAATAGTCAAATCATTTGAACTTTTTATTCTCCGGAGAGTATAGAAACTTCAATTCTTTAAGTAACAACTTTTTCAAATGTAAATCTCAATGATTAAGATTCTCCACTTATTTTCTATGTAAACAAGATAGTAGAATATTAGTTACTTTATTTCTTCTTTATTACCTTCTAGTTAACAGATTAATAAATTTACTCTGTTATATTTGTCCTTTAAAAATTTAAATGCAAAAATGTAAGCCAAAAAAGTTAAGGCATTAAATGCAAAAAGCAAAATTGAAACATTAAAGCCTAAAATGTTAAAGGAAAATTAAAAAACGTATAGATTATATCACTCTTAAATTATTTAATTTCATCATATTCATTTTAAAATTACTTCTATCTATTTATTTCCTGTTTTGGCATCTAGGAACAGAAAATTTTCGAAATTATCAGGCTTATATCTTTTACAATTCAAAAAGATTTATAAATAAAATATCTTTCATAATCGTATCTCTTATGTGCAGCCCGTCCACCCTTTGATCAAATCTGATGTCCGTCGTGGCTTGTTGGCGATATCCCTATGTTTTTTCAACAATATTATTTTATAACTTAAAAAAAATAAAAGTCAAATTTAATTTATTTAATCGAAAAAACACACCGCCTAATTCATAATCTGCCCTTTCAAAAGATATTCAAAAGTTAGGCCGAAAAAAAAAATCGACGAACCATAGAATTTTCGCTAAATTATAGCGATCCCCGTCGTGGTACCGACCAAAACACGGACGTGTCTGAAGCTTGGAATAGTAGACAATTCCTCGTTTGAGAAATCAAAATTCAAAACTACCAAACGCGTCTCCCTCTCACATAGTTCCCTTCCGGCTGCCAACTCCTGATGAGAGAGAAAGAAGACGTTACTTTACAATGTCCCTTCCACGCGTACTGCTACCCGTGTAGTTAACGCATAGGACATCTTCCGTCTGTCTCCCGTGGATCCTAGATGGGTACGACCGTAAAGAACGCGTGGAGTGAATGCGAGTGGAAGACAACGCGTGTCATTGCACAGCAAAGATGCGATGCCACTTCCATAATTGCAATCAAGCGAATTCAGTTGCAATGACAAGTGCAAAATATGCGGTTTCTGGTAGGGTCCAACGTTTGGCGAAAAAATAAAAAAAAAAAAGGGTCGGGTCCAGCGGAACCAACCTGTCTTATGCTGGCCGTACAAATGATTGATAACCACGTGGCCGTCAATGTGAAAACGGCTCCTTTTGAATTTTAAAATAATTGATTTGACAGGCGTTGTATAATAACCATTTGTTTTCATGCGAGAACCTTCCTTTCCACGAGATAAGCTGTTCTTCTTTTGTCATATTCTTATGCTTATACATGTTGTCTTTTATGTAAATATTATATTATGTACCAATAAAACAAATGCCACGAAATCACGAAATAAAGCTTACATAAACTTCAATTTTAATTTATATAAGTTAAATCGAAAATGAATTAAGTTGTTTATGAACGAGTTCAATTTGCTTTAAATTATCGTCATATTTAAGCTCGTTTTATAAACAAAATGAATTTAGCCTTAAAATAAAACTCATTTCTTTTAAAGAGTTTAACTTAGAATTTCAATTTAGATTTACAAGTCAGGCACATGAATAAATTCACTTATATACTATTAACATATTGACTTACAAGTAAACCCATGAATAAGCTCGTAAAATAAGCTTGCAGATTGATATTCTATATAAAAAATCATATTACATTTGAAAATACATTATAAGAACGAGATTAATATAATTTTTTAAGGAATGATAAAAGGTTTTTTTTTTTAATTAGTTTTGAGGTTTTCCATATACCCAAACTTAGACTTATACTTATTATTTAGGTAAATGAGACTTGAGCTCATTTAACTAAATGATTAAAATTTGAATTTTAGATTTTTTAATAAGCTTAACCTCGAGTTTATAATTTTTAGGTTTTATAAAAGTTTAGCTCAATTTAAACTTGATAATTTTACATAAGTCAATTTTATGCTTTCAAAAACTCGACTTACTTACATTCTTAGATTCGATGAAAAAGGTGCTTTCATTAATAATTCCAATTCACAGGTTTAAAATCATCCAAATTTAGGTTAATACCAGCAAGCATATGATTATACAATATCTATCATTTAACAAAAACATATAATCATTTTTTTTATATTTCAAATTAAAAATTAACTGTCAAGGCCATTGTATCCTAATTACATTGCTACTAATCTCCCATCATGATGAATTAAGGTTTGAATCCGTTTTTTCTTGTAATTGGTTAAAAAAATTAAAAATTAAATTATTGTTTTTTTTTTATAGAAATCGTATTTTAAATAAAAATGATTTGTCTTCAATAATAGGATATATAACAATCTTTCCACGTTGTCTTAGCTGTTTTTCTTTTAATTTTTTTATGTTAAAAAGTGAAAGTTACCAAAATATAAGAGTTAAATTATCATTTATATTTCATGCATAATAATTTTTATTAAGGATGCGACACCAAAATATCCTATTCTTTTCCATATAATAATTAATAAGTAACCTACTTCTCAAGTTATTTCTCCCGAGCGTACTAAATATAACCGAAGGAAGAAAGAAAACTTTGCCCAATTATTAGTAGTAGGTGAACTATCAAGATTATATATGCAACTCATGTATTTCCTGTAAACAAGTTCGCCTTGTGATTTCATACTCATATATGAATTTTATTATATAATAAAAGGGGAGAATTAAAGATACTTAATTATAATGTATTGATAGAGCTCTTTAAATATAGGCTCTTTAAGCCCGTCTAAATCTAATACACTTTACTTACTGTAGTGAGCTCAAGCCCTAAGCTTGAATTAATTGAGCTTAAAGAGATTTTCAATGGCTAGAAGTCATGAGATAAAGATGAGAGATTAAATCAATGTCAACTTTAGGTTAAAGTAGGACATGCAAGACACCACATCTCTACTCTCTCATATTTACAAGAGAAAATCTCTCCCATTAACTATCCATTAACAACCGGTGCCATTCCTTTATAAATACTAGTCCGCTACCTAGTGGTAGGCTCTCTACACTACGCGTTAAGCTTGCATATTACTTCTGAGTCCTTTACTCTCTAAGAATTTATTATTGACTTAAGTATTGGAATGACTACGTTGGATAACCCCCTATTATCCCCTTATAGTGTCTTGGTTTGCAGGCTTACTATATGTAGAGACCAATCACTACTGGCAAATCCTCAGAGAACATTTGGTATCGTTTGTGGAAAACTAAATTCCTACATGAAAAACTATAAACACACCAATCACATTCCTCAAACACAATTCTTAAACATCATGTCTCATCACGACAAGTAAGAGAAATGCTAGTTGGTGAATAGCCAACTCATGGCCAATCAATCCCTTCTAATGGCGATATTAGAGGAGCACCTGGAGCGCATGGAATGACTAGTTGAGAAGTTAGCCACTCAAAATAGGCTACTTCACACTTACCTCGAAGAAGACGAGAGGTACAGTGTACAAACTCATCCTCTTGAAGCTTTGGATGCTCGTACTGAGTAAAATAACCCCTAGCAACAATAGCAAAATGGCAAGAATCAGTAACTCGATCCATCATTGCAGTAGCAACAACTAGCAAGGTCTATGGCCACTTGCAACTTAACCCTAGCTAGTAATGAGCAAGTAGTCAACTTGTAGGGAGTATTAGTTTAATTAGTAGCATGCTGAGCTCATCTAGCAGATAATGCCAACCTTAACGAGCTTCATGCAATGGTGAAGAAGCTCTTTGAACAGCAAGGGAGCAAGGCTGTTGGCGATACTGGGTTGGTCACTGGCAATAAGATACCCTTTACCGGGGGCTTCTAGGACGAAGTGTTGCCTCTCAACAGTAAACTTTCATCGTTGGACTATTATGATGGCACAGGTGATCCTAATGATCATCTCCTCTACTTCTGTACCCTTGTGAACCTTCACAATCATGAGAATGCTATAATGTGCAAGGCTTTCCTTCATACCCTAAGAAAAGCGACTTAGGCATTGTTCCACTACCTCCCTGATAATTCTATCAGCTCCTTTAACAAGTTAGCATGGAGGTTTATCCTCTACTTTAAGGCTAGAAAGTCTCCCTTCAAGGATACATTGTCTTTGTACCTTGTAAGGCAGGGTGAAGGCGAATTCCTATGCAATAACGTGGCCTAATTCAACAATGTCGTAGTTAAGATCCCTTAGCTATATAAGGAGTTGTCGTCTATGTTGCTTAGCTCGGCATGCAACCATTAGGAGACTTCTTTCGATCGCTTATGAAGAGCAAGCCCAAGATTCTAACCGACTTCTGGAATAAGGTGCAGAAGTACAATGACTAGGAAGACAACATTCGTACCAGGCATGATGCTGACCAAGAGAGGTTAGGCATAAAGCAGGATAACAAAAAATTATTCGTGAAAGATCGCCTTGGCGGTAGGTTGCCAGGTAGATCATAAGGAGAGAGCTTTGGGAAGAAGAAGCGTTGAGTTGAGTGCGACCTACTGCACCCTCCTATTTATATGCAACATATGCCCTTAAATAGACCTATAGCCCAGGTCTATTCTAAGGTAAAGCATAGGAACCTAATGCAAAAGCCCTAAAAAATGAAGGGGAACTCTACTTGTTGGAACTCATACAAGTATTGCCAGTTCGACGATGATTATGGCTACAATACAATGAATGCTTCTAGTTGGAAACACAATTGTATATGCCATGTAACGAGGCTTCTTCTTAGAGTATGTGGCTCATCCGAGGAACGACGACCGTTCCAATGATGATGGTGACAAAGCACCTCGGAGGTGATGGACTAAGAACACTTACACAAAGCAAAACAATAATCGCTGCAACGACCGTATCCTTAAAGGCGTCATCAACATTATTATTTTTTAGGGGAGGAAGGAGAGGGGGGGGGGGGTATGGTGGTGTATACCCTAAGAGTCGGTCGAGTACTAGTAACTCGGTTAAAGCCCCATCGAAGTTGTTGGTTGTGAGAGAGAAGGGACAAAAGTTTAACACTTTCATCTCCTTCTCTAATGAAGACCTTAAAGGGGTTGATACACTCTATCAAGATGCCATAATAATAGAGGCAAGGATCTCAAATTTTAAGGTCTTAAAGATTATGATGGATATTGATAGTTCCATCGATATACTTTTCCTCCATTCTTATGAGAGGATGAGGACAAAGCTGTCAGTGAAAATGAAGCTGTACCATCATAATCTAATCGGCTTTAACGAAAGTATGGTCTGAGCCAAGGGTATCATTACATTAGACATGGAACTTGGCAATGACAACCATGTAACACGACGACCCGTAGAATCCGTCGTAATTGAATACCCTTCCTATACAACGTGCTCTTAGGAAGATCAAGTCTGAATGGGTTCGAGGAGATTACATCCTCCCTTCATTTGAAGGGTAAATTTTTTACCTCGATCAAGGTAGGAATATACAGGTGTGATCAAAAGCTCTCATGAGAGCTGCACGTTAGGGCCGTTAGAGGAGACGACATGTTCACTTTGGAAACCGGCCTATAAGAGAGGCCGGCTAAGAGGGATAAGCCAGGAGAAAAAACAAAAGAAGTCCAGATTAGGCCTAAACCCGAGCAGACTATGAGAATCGGGATCGAGACCCTACCTGAAGTGAAGGGCGAGATCATTGCTCTCCTACGGGCAAGTTCGGATAGATTCGCTTGGTCAGTATCAAACATGCCCAAAATCTTGCTCGACTCGGTGACCCATAGTCTTAATATCGACATTACAACATGGCTTGTCAAGTAAAAAAAGAGCCATTTCACTCTGAAGAGGCAGGCCGCAATCGAAGAAGAAGTACAGAAGCTACTTAAGGCTGGCTTCATGAGGAAGGAAAAGTACCTGACCTGGCTAGCAAACGTAATGCTGGTCAAGAAGAAGAATGGGAAGTGGCAAATGCACGTTGATTACATTGACCTCAATAAAAGCTTGCCCTAAAGACTATTTCTACCTCCTGAAGATCAATCAACTCGTCAATTCCACTTCAGGGTACTGGACCACCCATTGCACTTCTACAGGGGAGACCTCCTTTCACTTAGCATTCAGGTCGAAAGTAATCCTTCCCATTGAACTCGAGCTTTCTAATATTCTGACTCGAAGTTTCGACGCTATACTTAATGAATCACTATTGCAAGTAAGTGTCGATACTATCGAGGAAATCAGAGACCTTACCACAGCTTGGGTAACTGCATACCAGCATTGGGTAACTCGATACTATAATTAGAAGATTAGATACAAAGAGTTTAAGGTCGGCGACCTAGTGTGCCAAAAGCTAGAAGCTATAGGTTCATAAGAAGGGTAAGGCAAGCTAACCCCCAATTAGGAAAACCCAGTCAGAGTTAGGGAAAGATTGGGCAATGGAGTGTATAGATTGAAAAGACTGGGTGGTAAGTTCATCCCACGAACATGGAACGCCGATAACCTTTGGCTCTCTCTCTCTCTCTTTATTGCCACTCGAGCCTTTGCAAGGGCAAACAGACTACTTACTAGGAAGGTTGGAGCACTACCGACCTGACCCCATTGGGTAACCTCAACAAGGGAAAACACCTCTTGCACAAAGGAACTCCTACCTACTAAGCAGTTGGAACTCCACCGACCTGATCCCCTCAGGTAACTTTGGCTAGGGTAATCACCCTTTGTATAAAGGAACCCTCAACTTTCAGGTAACCTCGGCTAGGGGAAACACCCCCTGCACAAAGGAACCCCTACCTACTAGGTAGGTTAGAATGCCACCAACCTGACCTCTTTTAGAAACCTTAACAAGAGGAAACACCCCTTGTACAAAGGAATTTCTACGCAAATATATTCAAAGGCAAAATAAGAAAAAGCGAGTATACAAGAAGAAGGTAAGTAAGAAATTTCATTCATTGATTATAAAACTATACAGTTAAGGCTGGCAATCCCAGCTTGACATACATATATTTAAAAAAAAAAGGGAAAAAAATAACACACACTATTGCCTTGGATCAGCTAACTTTGAAAACTAAAAAAAATCCAATGCCTCGATCTGCTCAGAGTATTGATTTGACG
This sequence comes from Lumnitzera racemosa, assembly GCA_024138005.1. Taxonomy (NCBI): domain Eukaryota; kingdom Viridiplantae; phylum Streptophyta; class Magnoliopsida; order Myrtales; family Combretaceae; genus Lumnitzera; species Lumnitzera racemosa. The sequence continues at coordinate 1,009,595 of JAMXBC010000007.1, read as the reverse complement.
GTGCATCTTGATGAGGTTGGTCTGGTACGGCAGTAAAGGCGAGAGGTTGCCGATAAGGCTATGCAGAAAGATTGCCCTAATCCTAAGCCCTACGAATGGTAGCATTCAAGGTAACCTCCTAGTAGATTGCTAGGTCAAAAGTAGATGTGGAAGCACCTTACCCTACCTTAGTAGCAAAGGGGGCACCTAAGACATTGCAGGTCGCTTAAACGGCTTGTCTCTCATGTGCTAGGGCCTCCCTCTTCTCATTGAAGGTTAGGGAATCTAGGAAGTCAAGGAAAATCATATCAAGGTTTGGATAGTGGGAGAGCACCTCGTTCCTTGTGCAGTGGATAGAGTCGGTAACTAGGTCTTCTAACTCATCCAACTACTCTTTAGTCTTCCGATAGTTGGCGATGGCCTTTTTAGTGGTGGCATCGCTAAGGACCTCCCCACTCTCCATTTTGGAGATGATCTCCGAAACCTTCCCTTGCAACTCCTAGACCTGTTGCTCTAACCTAACCTTCAAATTGGCCAGCTCTAGTGAAGTGGATTTGACACTTTCTTACTTGGATACCTTCATTGCCAACTTTGTTCATAGCCTGGTGATCGACGCTTTTAGCTCAACATTCTTTTTCTCGACTTAGGCCTTAACCTCGCTCTCCTTATCCAGTTGCTAAGAGAAGTGAGCCTTGGTGCTCTGTTCATCCTCTAGCCGAAACTTTAAGTCATTGGCCTTCTTTGCTGCCTTCTCAGTCTTATCCCTCTCTCGCTCTCTACGTCATTCAAGCGTGCCTGAAGTCTCACCACTTACACATAAGAGTGATGCGAGCACCTATTAGTTTTAGAGAATTTTTCTAAGTATTTATTAGTAGAAGTCTATGCCTTTCACATGTACTTCTCATTCCTACACAATGCCTCCTTAAAGCCCTTTACCTTTCTTCAAGCGGTATCATATTTGATGGGAATCAAGCTATGGGTCCTCTAACCCACAGCTAAGGCCGAAGATTAGAGAGGTTAGCATGACGAATTCTTATGTTTTAAGTAACCCCTGTCGAGACTCAGTACTTCCTTGCCAAGTGACTTTTAATGTCATGCCATATGACCGTCCATTATTCTGTAGTATGCCGAGTTGATGATTACTCTCTAATGCAAAGCTGACCAATCACTCGATATCGTTCTTGTCGAGAAGCTGAGAGATAAAGGATCCATATTGACTAAGCCATCTTTGCTCGGATAAGGCCATTTGTTCGTATTTTTTGTTCGCATCTCCTGTTATGCCATGAACAGGAAGAGTCATAACAATCTCGTGGTGTAAACTAATTTAAGATAGAAGCTAACCTTACAGCTGCTATCGTAGATATGGTTCACACAAGGTGCATAACTCAACCAGCTTGAAACGTCTGTTCTGATACTTGTTAATAACCAAACTTGTGGTAAAGCTTTTACAAAATATCTGTTCTATACAACCTATTATCTAGTACCACAACAATATTTATACACACGTTGTATGTCCAAAAGTAAAGTTTACAATCAGAGTTTATTAAAAACCATAGGTTTTGCAGTCTATATACAATAAGTTAGGAAACTAATGGGCTCTTAGGAAATTTGTAATTAATTTCCTCAAAAACTCAAAAAAAACAAAGTCAAAAGCCTAGGTTTAGTTGATTCCTCGATCCTTAACTTCCCAAACAGCAGCACACTAACTTGGGAACGGTAGCATTTGAACATCCTGACCTTACTCAACACCTGCAAAAGAGTTTATAGAGATGTGAGTACAATTAGCTCAGTAAGTAAGACGGAGTTGGAAGAGTATTGTACAAACACAAATAAGGTTAATGATTACGATGAAATGCAATGCAATTAAATAAATGAAACATCACACAATGTTATCTAATTCACTGTGAGGTTAGAAAAATTACATCCCCTCTAACCTGGATTGAGGAGTTTCATTGTGACTTAAGTCGGACCAAACCCGAGCTTACGCAATGGAGAACACTCGCCTCCCATGACCGCTGTAGGCCCTAAAGTTAAGCCAAGTAACCGTAGGATTGAACTTAGAACACAAAATTTAGGGCGATTGATTAAAGGATCCGATCAAACCCAAATTATAAACTATAGATAGAAATATTAGTAAAAATGACCCCATAAACTTGAATTTAAGAAAATAAGTAATAAAATGGGAGACTATAAAATTTTCAGATTTTAAGTATAATAATTATTAATTATCGAAAAGGTGAAAAGTACAATCTAATAACTAATAAATTACTAAAGATAAATTATATGTATACTAAAAATCATAGAACGACCTAAATAATAATTAGGAATGTTCACATGTACCTTATATGTATTTATGTGTAGATAAAAATACGCGAAATTTGTTAAAGTGGCTAAAAACTTATTAAATAATTAAAGAAAATTATTAATTAATTAAGGAAAAATCAGAAAAAAAATCAGAGAAACCTGGAATGATGTAGATTTAGTCGTGGCAAGTCAGGAGTTAAAAAAGAAAAATTAGCTAATTAAAATCAAGCAATACTAAAGCCAAAAATTAAGGGAATTGGACAATGTCTTATTTAATTTAATGCATATTAATTACCATAAAGCTCTATAAATAGGGAAAAAATTTACAGAGCTCTTTTAGACAGTTAGGAATCAAAGAAAAATAGGGAGCATCGAAATTCAAGAGAAAAACTAGAGTAAAAAAAAAAAGAAAGAAAGGAAACCTGTGCAGTTAAGGCTAACGAGTCAAACCCACAGGCCACTACCATTTGTGATCGAGCCGCCACCACCACTACCCTACTCTAGACCCACCGCCTCGACCGGCTGACACACCTGGATCGGTATTGGAAGGCCAAAAGCCATCGGACTGGGTGAATTTCTTATCTGCTCCAATTTTGTATAATTTTGTAAAATTATTTATTTTGCCCAGAAAATTATGAAATTTATTATTCTAAGGTTTTATTGTATGTAAATTTAGGGAAAAATAGTGATTAAGTATAATCACGTCTGAAAATATAGGGTTCTTAAGAAATTAAGAAAAACCGAGCATGATTAGGATTAGAAATAAATAGGTTTAGGAGTGTAGTTTGGAGCTCGAATTTTTTCTGTAGAATTCTTAAATGATATACAACAGTACTATGAAGCTATTTTTTTAAATTTAATTTTTGAAATTTTTAGCCGTAAAATGATAGCAAAATTGGGTAATTTTAGGTTAATTAGATGATGAAGATATTAATTACTGATTTAGATAGTAATTAGAGTGTTAGGGATGTTAATCTTTGATGTGGAAACCTAATCTTAGCCTTTGGAGTGTTAAGTCTAATTAATGAAGGAATTATGTGGTAATTGTAGAAAATTAGGAATATGCAGAATTGGAAAATTAATAAATATGAAAAATTAGGTTTAATGAGATAATATAATAATAAAAATCAGAATATAATTAATTTGAAATAAAATTTAATTTTAGGTAATTGTATAAAAAATATAATATTTTCTCATATCAGAAATAAATCCGGTACCGCAATTAGGATTATCGTGTACCGAACAGTTTACAAAACTAAATTAAAACCCAATAGGATATTAGAATACTTGAGCTTAATAGGATTAATTTTACATTAGGATTTGAGTATATTTAAGATTCCAGAATCAAAACTAGAATCTAATTGGGGAACTGAACCTCGAAATAGGGTAGAATGAATCATTAGTGAATAATAGGTATACATGAAAAAAATAAGCTAAATTATAACTTCAAATGTGAATCATTAAAGTATAAGAACTAAAAAGACCTATTTGTATTATAGGATATCTAGAGACGAATTGACTTGTAATTGAGTGATTGTGCGACTAAGAAACTCCAAGTAAGTTGGGTTATTACTTATTGTATTAGAGTGCTATTTTATGGTACTCGGAGACTTAGGATTGTCTATGGTTGTGATTGCAAGTAGTTTACACATGTGTTTGATGTATTTGAATGCGTGTTGAAATTTGTAATGTGATTGATTGAATTGGTGTGAAATTGATTGAACACCTTAAATGAAATTTAATTTTATTTCACTCTAATAATAAAAAATGTCATACAATGTAACCCGTTAGAGGATCATAGGATTCTCCAACCAAATATCGACCCTTTCGAAAGGGATAGTGTAGGATTGTATAATGATCCCTTCTTCATTCTTAGTTGAACTAAGTGACAGGAGAGGAGGTCGTGGCGAGGGTGAAGTTAATGGTTCAAAGGTAGTTACGGGAGGAGTGGTGTCTCCATTACACAAGCCTGGGTTTGGTTGTGAGCTGCTGTATAATATGAAAACTCCTCAACGAGGATTAGAGTGGGTGAAATTTCTCTGATTTGGCAACAGATCGGATTACGTTGTGCGATGACACTTGATTGTTGCATTGCATTAAAATAATTACTTGATAATCTTGTTTATGTTTGTATACTCTTATGAGTCTCTAATTCAACTTATTGAGCTGTAGTTGCTCATACCCTTGTAGATCCTTTTGCAGGTCCTGATTTTTTATTACTGCAAGTATTATGCCGCCGTACAATTACTCAAAGATTAGTTCTTCTGAAGCCAGGAGTGTAAGGATCAATTTACTTAGCAGTGGATATGTAGTTAGTGTGTCTTTGGTAGTTTAAAACTGAAAGACTGATAGTTGTTATGTAAAATTAGTAAACCGTTATGTTTAAGTAGAGCTTCTTGGAAAGTTTTGTGGACTTTATATATAATTATGTATGTTTATTAAAAATTTGTGATAATTACTATATTTGTAGTTAAATACTTAAATGGGACTGCTTACTTCAAAGCGAGGAGTCGTCGACGCCTTGTATAGATTATGTCTAGGGTAGGTACTATGAGGCCAGTTACTATCATAAAATGGTTTAAACGGCGGGACTGTTGCGACTTCGTGACTTCGGGGTGTAACAACTGCCTTTGAACCACAGCTCCCAACCTTGCTGCAATCTCATCACTTGTCACTTAGTTTGACTAAAGATGAGGAAAAAACCATTTCAGCTATTCTCATTAAAAGAAGTTGGTATTTAGCCTGACACTCTTAATCGTTTTCCCTAATGGGTGTTATGCATGTCTAGTTTCATTTTAGTCCAATAAACGTTAGTTTTAATTAGGGGTGGCCGACAAGTTCATACAATACAAAATTAATTCAAACATGCAGAACAACACACCAAAAAGTTGAACTCCTGTCACAACTAAGTATTATCCATACATACAACATGCGTATGATCAACTAGCTACAAACATAACCAGAAGTACTCTTAGGTCTCCGGATACTTTAAATAGTATCCAGACAAGCGGTGAAGCTACAATCCCAACTTACTTATTTAAACGTTCACTATTGCTGACTAGAATCGTCAACCGTTTTGTATTGAAAGATCCTATTTACACAAAGACCCAAATTCAGTTTTCGTAATAATTACGAGAACATTAGGGTTTAATCTAAAATGGTTATATATATATATTATTTTCATAATATATAATCGTATTATCACTATATATCGAATTAAGTTATTAATTGTTAATACTTTACATCATATATACTATTACATATTATATATCGTTTCAATCGCATCGAAACGTACTTTTAATTTATTAATTCGTGTTTTAATTTTAGTAAGGTTACCAAAATACATACATTCTTGAATATGGTAAAGTTATAGGTTAAATTACTTAAGGTTGTCTAATTTTAACTAAGTTAGTATCATTGGGTTTGTATAGACCTAATAACACGTTTTACGAGTCCTATTTCTAGAGATAACTTTTAACAGATAGTTTGAGTTTTTAATACAGTTATACGTAATTATATAAATATAATCGTATTATATGTAATTTACGTTATTAAATTGTATTTTACCTAATTTGTTCATATATTGTTACAATATAAGTGTTATCCAACTCTAATATATCTAAAGTATATTCTGATCAGAAAATATTAATAAATATAATAAAAATATTCATTTGATCCAATCTAATCAGCAATCCTATATATAGTCTTTATTTAACTATTTAATTCATTTTAGCTTATTAATATTAAAAATACACCCCGACTTGTAAATTAAGTTATTTTACTTAGTAAATTTGTAATAAATAGTTCAGGTTACCAAATAATTTCCTGAAAATTTTTATAAACTCCTAAAAATATAGGGAATTCAATTATCACAAATTACCCAATTATGATTCTTTTTACACCAAACTAATTTCAATCTGACTCAATACTGTTATTACTCATTAGAGATTAGTACATGTCTATTTCATCAATTAATTTCATAATTTCTTATTTAATTCATAATTTCAGCCTATTTTCGTGTTATTTTTTAGGCAAAAAATGTAATAAATATTAAAAATATTCAAATAAAAATTAAGGCTACATAGAAATTATCTATATATCATAGACATAAAATTTTCAGCTAGAAACAACATCATTTAGTACATTTATTTTACAAATCTAAATTAGGATGAACATTAAATTTCTTAAGGAAGCATATTAAATATTATGAATTTTTCAAAAATAAAAATATCACGTAAAAGTATATTCAAAATAACTTAAGTACAATTTTTTTCATAATTTTCTGGGTGGATTTAATATTTTTTATAATTTATTGAAAAATAGGGCAGGGAATCAACCTTAGTGTTCTTAGTATCTTTGGCGGCAGTAGGGCGGTGGGGGTGTGTTAAACGACCTAGATGCGGCCTGGACTGGTGGATGGTCAGGTTCGTCGTTAAGTAGTCGTCTGGGTCTGGAACGGTGGTCGCACGGTTTTGTATATATATATTTTTTATTTTCCTAATTCCTTAGAGCTTTCTATTACTCCCTAATTTTTCCAGATTGTAAATGCTTTACGTCTGGAGTTTTTTGTCCTTTTATACTGGTCCAAAGTCGGTTTAAGGTATTTATCTTCTTCTTCTTCTTCTTCTTTTTTTCTGTTTCTTCTTGATTGAATAAGCATGAGGTGCCTTGTTTCTACAAATTAAGTTGTTGAATCAACATTCTTACCTATTTTGCATGCCATGAAATTTTTTCGGCAAATGAGAAATGGTTTTAGATAACTTTTGATTGGAAATTAACTTAAATGTTGATACTATATATATATATATATATATTATAGTAATATTTAGTTATTTTACTAATATCAAGCATATATCTAATGCATATATAGCACGTATAGTATATAGCATTACTCATATAATTAAGTTTCTAACTTATCTTTTATTTTTAGGATATGTTCTAAAGTTAATTTCATGAATTCAACACAATATATATATATAATTACATAATTTAGGGTTAATTTACAGGTGTAATTATTATTTATACCGAATATACTCATAAAAATACGTGTATTTTTATAAAGTAAATTATACTATATTATCTCATTTTATAGTTCAATTAACTTGTCTCTAAATTCTTGTCGCAGTCTAAGCTTAATTTTAGGAGTTCCGAGTATTTTAGTGCTATATTAAATATTCCTATTTCTAAGGGCAAAATTCGGATTTTGGGTCATTATTTCTAAAATCTAACTTCACCGTATCACTTTGACTAACTTTTCTATTTTATTCATAAAGTTTGAGCTCAATTGGATAAGTTTCCTTAAAAGCCCTAAATCTAGGCTCGGTTGTCCTAAACTCAATTTTAGGAGCTTACGACTCCTAACAACCTTGCCAATGCATTATTGCCACATGTACAGTATCATATGTAGGATCTGTAGCACCAATGATTGTTTTCCTTATATATTCATTTTCACCTTTTTGTATCACGTACATTACTTCTTTAGGAAATGTTTTTATATTATCTTTTCCCTTTTAGACAAGTTGCCCTAATTTAAGAGTATAAATGCCCTTGTATTTGTAGTTATAATGGATTAAATTACCTTCAATATACTTGAGTATTTTATTCCTTGCGTAAACATCATTTGTTTACTCTTGGCATCACTCTTATCTTTTTCCTTAAGCAAGGTTAGGTGAAGAGTAACCTCATTGGACCAATTCGTGCGTCATATTGAATTGTGCTGTGAGTTCTCAAAAGTTTTATTAGTGCGTTATATCCTCTAGAGCTGTTTGTGGGTTTTTGCTTATTGTTTTCATTCTTCCCTTTCACCTTTCCGTACCTTTTCCCATTAACCCTTTTTGAGCTTTATAACGACCTTAGGAATGGCCTAGTAGTATTACCTAGAATTTCTATATCATGTGTGTACCCATGATAAGAAAATCGCCTTACAAGTCAGAAATTGCAAGACTCTAAATAGTTATTTGCTAGGGTCTTCAATTTTAGTTCATTGACTTATTATATAATATAAATAATTATGAATATCCATTTTTCTACAGTTCCTCAGAACTGCAGAGAATTGGTATCACTTACCAAAATAGTGAAATAAGATAGACAATTCCATAAAATTCTAAACTTAGTAAAGATATTAAACTTAATTGAGATATTAGTCATTTTTCGAAGTATTTCGAATTAACTACACAAGCTTTTCATCATACCGATTCAATGGTAGCACTCTGTACTCAATTCCTATCCTTGTCCCAACTATCGATCAACCTGTAAGGAAAAGAACTATTGGGATATAAGTTTATGCTTAGTGAGATAATTACCTTCATCAATACTGCATGGTAGAAATTTATTAGATGCACAATCATATGAATGCATGAACAATCAGTATGCCAACAACGCATGCAGTGGCCTAGAAATTGTATACGACTTAGAATTACGCCCCCTGTAGTCAGGGTTTGGAGATAATTAACTGACTTAAACCAAAATTCGGGTTCTAGACCTTGGGTTTTAATTCATTAGCATTATTGTGCTTAAGTCAAAACAAAATTATGTATATATATACGTATATATATACATATATATATATATATATATACTTTCATTACCAAATAATAAATCATATTTTCAAAATCCTAAGTCTAGCGGTGTGGTAGCCTCTGTAATCTACAGACACACTCCCTAAGTAGAAGCTACAAGACGTGGCCCCTCGTCGGTAGTTGGCATCTCCTAGCGCTTAATAAGCCTATCAGCTTAAGACAAAGACTCATTAAAAATGATGACATAGTTAGTGCCCAATTTTGCAGGAGACTCGTCTTTTTGTGAGTCCTTTCCCATCTTCTGCGTGAAGTGGCAATTGGTGTTATCCAAATACAATTATGGGGAATGCATGATTCATCTTATTTCTTAATCATATAGATAGTTAATTCGATTTTTTAAGGTAATTAGACAATTTCATTCCATACACTTGCAGTTATAAATTATCACAACAATTCCCATTATTATATAATTAACAAGCCATATCATTCGGTTCACAAATTTATACACATGAATTTTCCATATCCCACAAGCATCTAAATTTATATATATATATATATATATATATAAGTTTAGGTGCATCTATTTTACAAGCAAAATCAAGTAAAGAGTTATCGGGAATTTACTCACTCAGCCTTGCAGATTAATTAAAATAATCCGGGGTAGGTCGTCTCCTAAAAGTCGGGTCCCTTGGACATCGCAAATACAATACTATAAGGATTTGAAATAAAACTTAGAAAATTAAGCTAAAACCCTTTAAGCTATACTTTTGACTTTGTTTCATAATTTTTCCCGGTTTTTACTTAAAAGTTCAATCGTATATAACTTTTTCGTTTTAAATCCAATTTTTTTTTTTTTTTATCTTTTAGTCAATATTCATCATTTTCGAGTGTACTTTAACGTAGTGAGATTAAATTTTTGAAATGAGGTACAAAAATCTATCCATAGGTTAGAACAGTAGTGATCCTCATGATTTGGAGTGCTTTTAGGGTTTATTTGGTTAATAAGCTTTTTGGTAACTTGGGAAATTCTTTGGGCTTGGTCTTAGGCTTAGGACTTTATTCTAAACTTAAAATACTCCTTAATTTCAAATTTTCAACTTTGGTTTACACTCTTGGTGCTAACGACAACTCCTTTGGCTTTTATGTGGGCTTAAGTTTGTCAAATAGGCTTGTTTTTTATTGAAACTAAAGTTAGTGACTTGGTTGGGCTTATGGAGTCTTAGGTAGACTTTTTGTGGGCTTCAAAACAACCTTTCTTAATATTTTAAAGTGCTAGTCAGAATTTTAATGAAGGCCCAACTTAGAGTTCTAGGCTCGTTTTGAAAGTTTTAGACTTGGTTTGAGTTTTAGGCTTTGTATACTTGCTATACTTGCTTTGGTTGATCTTTTCACTTTGTTCACTTGGTTTTACCATATTTTTAAATGGCTTTTACTTATGTTCTAGATCTGGTCGTGATAAATCTAAGGGGTTCTCACTTGGTTTTTCAACTTATTTCATCATTTCTTTAAGTTTAGGGGTTAGATCATGAATCTAAGCTACTTATATTCAAATCTTGACTTAACCTCTCTTCCATACGATGATTACATAGCCTATACTTTACATGAAAACAGTAGATCTCATACTTATCACACCTTCCATATCATTGTTCATATCTTGCAAAGTTGGTTTCTTCATAAAAGCTTCATGTAATGGACTTTTTTTTTACTTAAGACTAGGTTTGAGCATCTTTAACTTAATAAAAGTGGAAATAACATCTAAATGACTCACATACACTCCACATCTAGCATGATATCTCCACATTCATGTACATATTTTATGATCTTCTCAACTTAAAATCTTCCATTCTAAGTGTTAAACATATATCTTTACATAACACCAACTTAGCATGCTCGTATTTCAACTTTTATGTAAAGGGGTTCACAAGCTTACTTCTTAAGGTGATCTAGCTATTTTATCATCTTATGATTATGCTAATATCTTCATGAAAACATGGTCTCTTAACATGTAAATACTAAACCACTAACACAAAGAAACGACTTACTTGTCTTTAAAGTGAAAACAAGGTGGTGGTGCAGCTAAGTATCCTCTTAGCTCGTTGTCTTCCTTCCTCTTCTTGTAAGTTCTTTTGAAAGCTAGAGTCTTGATCTTTGAAGTGGGGTTTTAAGTATATTTTAAAGTTTCTAAAAGTGGTTTTTGAAGTTACAAACAGAGGGCACAAAATAAATCTTGGTGCCATGAGTATGGAAGCAAAATAGTGGCGGCAATGTTGGGATTTTGTGGAGTTAGATTTCTTCTTTTAGTTTGTGTTTAAAGTGAGAGAAAAGGAAGTGAAAATGAGAGTGAAACAGAGAGAGAGAGTGATAGATTTTTGAATGGGAGAAGAAGTGTATGTAAGAAGCTTTAATTAATTGTCTTTTAGTATGCACAAATGCTAACTTTTTGACAAGACTAGATGATGTAAGCATTAAGGGGTGAATAGTAGATGTGTAAGACATTTGAGTAATGGACAAATGACAAGGCATGACCTATCCTTTCCTCTTTTTCCAATCAGCTAAGTAGGGAGCAAATAGGGCATGGTGTTATCTTGTCTTTTAATTAAAAGTTGAACACATAAAATAATGTGATAACTTGTTCATATGTAATATAAGTTATGATGTGATAAGGGAAATGTCTTATCACTAGTTTTTGATAAGTTATCAATTGATAAATAATTTCAACTTTCAATTGATAAGTTATTTAGGATGATTGGTTAGTTTACTTATTCATGTGCACAAGTCTTATATATGAAGATAAGGAGATTGTCTTATATGAAATTCTTTTGGAGTTTGTTTCTTAAATTGATTTGTAAATTATTATTTAATTCTTATAAAATTATGAAAATTTCTAGAGTTGAATAAAATTATTCAAATTAAATTATCAATTAGTCACTTAGGGTTATAAGTTCTTAATTGTTTTAGGGTTTAAGGTTTTGAGTGACTTAGAGTTTGTGGTTCTCGTAGTCGAGTTTTTATCAATAATAGATTTTTTAATTGGAAAATTAAATTTGTTTTTAAATGCAAACTTGAATTCTTAGCTTAGTTTATCCTTGGGAACATTTGGGAAGTACTCTTAGTTGAATCACAAATCTGTTAAAAGTATGGTTTACAATTTATCCATATATAACATGGCTTATAAGTGAAAATAAGGGAATTGTCTTATATGAAACTCTTTTAGGGCTTGATTCTCAAATTAATTTGTAGGTTATGATTTGCTTTTTAAGAAATTTTAGAATTTTCTAGAGTTGAATAAAATTTATTCAAATTATATTTTTAATTATTTATTTAGGGTCGTAAGTCCTTGATCATCCTAAGTTTTAGGGTTCAAGTGAGTTTATGTATGTTTTAGGGGTTTTCACCAACTCTGGAGTAATTGACTTACACTTAGGAGCTTAAGGTTTAATTGGCTTAATTATTTAAGAACATCACTTTATTATACAATATATATATATATATATATCATACGATAGATTAAGAAAAGAGAAGGAAATTGCTTAGTAATACATTTATATATATATATATATACATATTTTGGGCTACTTATGTACACAAGTAAAATAATTTTTGTAAATTTATCAATTTATTCCTTTAACTAGCTTAGTTTTGTTTTTTATTATTACTTGAAATAAACTTTGATTCATTCGTTATCAGTTGTACATGATTTCACAAAATTATTGATAATTTTATTAATTTATGGTTTTTCAAGCATTAAGATAATTTTGTAGAGTTTTAAAAATTTTTATGATTTGATATTTACGGTTTCTATTAAGTTTAGGTTTACATTTTTTAAAAGTACACGTATGTAGGGATTAGGGTTTTCTTGTATGATTAGGGTTTCCAAATCGTATAATAAGGCCTTTCAAGTTCGTTTTAAGTTTCGAGTTTAAAATTTTAGTTGGTTTTCATTTTATGTGGTCTTGTTGACTTAAGGGAATATCTATAATACTCAAGTCCGACACCATGTTTAGAAGGTTAAATTTACAGAGTCTACAGGCTTTCTGCAAACTTGGACCCATTCAATAATCGGCCTTGTCTATTTTTAATCACGGTTCGCAACATCTCGATATTAGAATGAAGGTTTTCTGTAAACTATAGTTAGTTTTTCTTGAATTTCTATTGTGCTCTGTTTTGCATGTGTGAAATAGAGTTAGTTAATGCATTCATTTGACTGTTGTGTTATTAGTTGTTTACTTTCTAAAGTGTTTATTTGAATTTTGAATCTATGAGGAAAAATGATAGACCTAAGTATGAATGTTAATGTTGGTGATGATAGTGGAGTTGTCCTCCATGGATGATAATCTTAAGGAACTCCCAGAAGTGCCAATGAAAGACTCGATGAAGTAGCTAACCTCTTAGTAGATCTGATCCAAGTTGTTCATGCACTATCTTGCCGACCTATTGAGGCCACGTAAAACACTTCACAAGCTGCTCAACTTGTTAGAGATCAAAACCCAGCTTGACCAGTTCAAGGTGGAAGAGTTGGCAGACGAGTAAGGCGAATGATAGACTTGAGAGAGCTTGGTGAGGAGGAAGAAGAGTATTTTGATGAGAAGTGTGTACAAGTCCCCAGAGCTTTTGACCATGTGAAGCTTCGAATTTCGAGTTTTAATGGATCTGGGAATGCTAATAAGTATCTGGATTGGGAAGAGAGGGTGGAGTATGTGTTTGATTACTATCAATATGAGGATTATGAGAAAGTGAGGATCGGTGCTATTGAATTCTCCAGATATGCCGCCATGTGGTGAAAGAATTTTTAGGCCATGAGAAGAAGAAAGGGGTACCGCGAGATTAACACCTGGTTTGAGATAAAGAGAGTGCTCAGAAACAGATTTGTGCCGAAAATATATTTCTAAGATACTTTCACTCGGTTTCAGAAGCTGAGATAAGGAGACCGAACTGTTGACGGGTATGTTCAATAATTTCAAATGCTTATGATGCATTGCAAAGTGAAGGAACTGCTAGCTCGAATAGTCTTAAGATTTGTTACTAGGTTGAGAGGAGACATTTGAGATATTGTAGATCTCCAACAATTTGACACAATGGATAAAGCTGTTAGGATTGCCCAACGAATAGAGAGGCAAAGAAGGAGCTGAGTAATAACTGGAATATTGACTAGCCAACCAAGACAGGCAAGTCACCGAGCTCAGTCTAGTATTAAGTCGAGAAGAAGAGTTGATGTCAAAGTCGACCAAAAAGGTCAACCCAATGGTGAAGTGCCGACCCAAACTTATGAGAGGGGTAAGAGTCTGGCAGGAAGTGCTCCAAGTGCCAGGGGTTTGGACATATGATTGCTTAGTACTTAAATTGAAGGACGATGGTTATTAAGGGAGACATCTCAAAGTTATAAGCAGAGAGTATGGATGAGGAACCCGAGGAGGAGGAGGAGGTTCCTATCGAGAAAGAACCGATTGAGGAGGATGTGTTTCCCAAGGACTTAAACCAATTACTCATGATTGTCCGGTGCACTATAAGCGTGGAACCCTTATGAGAGGAGGAGTAGAGAGAGAATTTGTTTCATACCGCCTGCAAGGTGAATGATCAGATGCATGCTCTCATTATGGATAGTGGAAGTTGCTACAATGTGACATCGGCCGATCTTGTTTCCAAATTGAAGCTGTCGACTGTTGCACATCCTAGGCCATACAAGTTGCACTGGTTGAGTGAGAAAAGAACATTACATGTCATTCAGCAAATACTACTACTAATCACTATAGGGAATTACTCTAACCAGATCCTTTGCAACGTATTGCCTATGTCCACTTCCCACGTGTTTCTGGGTACGCCGTGGTTGTTTGATAGGAGAGTTATATACAACAGCTACAGGAACACGTATATGTTCGAGATGGATGACTAGAAGATCATGCTAAATCCGATGCTGCTAAGAGAAGCTAATAAGTTGTAGACGAAACTTGCTCACTGATTGAAGAAGGCTCTGGTGATGAGTAGAGCCGAGATTTAAGAGGCCATCAATGCTGACAAGCCGACTCTATTATTGGTTAGGCGACTATTGGCAATGTAGGAGCGAGGTGAGCTTCCCTAAGGAATCAATGAGTTGCTTAATGACTATGCCGACCTGTTCCCAAAATAATTACTAGAGGGGTTGCTCCCAACTTGAGGCATAGAGCACTGCATTGACTTAGTACCTGACGTTGCACTACCGAATAAGCCAACTTATCGAATGAATCCCGAGCAGGCTTCTGAACTCAAACATCAAGTTAATGAATTGCTAGAGAGAGGTTATGTGAGAGAGAGTCTTAACTCTTGTGTTGTGCTTGCACTTCTAGTATCGAAGAAAGATGGAACCTAGTAGATGTGTGTTGGCAGCCGAGCCGTGAACAAAATTATGATCAAATACGGGTATCCGATCTCAAGGCTAGAAGACATGTTGGATGAACTAAGTAGAGCTAAAATTTTCAGCAAGATTGATCTCAAGTTTTGTAAGCTCTAAAGTTAAGCCAAGTGACCGTAGGATTGAACTTAGAACACAAGGTTTAGGACAATCGGTTAAAGGATCCGATTAAACCTAAATTATAAACTATGGAGAGAAATATTAGTAAAAATAACCCCGTGAACTTGAATTTAAAAAAATAAGTAATAAAATAGGAGACTATAAAATTTTTAAATTTTAAGCATAATAAGTACTAATTACCGAAATGGCGAAAAGTGTAATCTAATAACTAATAAATTACTAGAGATAGATTGTATGTATACTAAAAATTTTAGAATGACCAAAATAATAATTAGGAATGTTCACATGTACCCCACATGTATTTACGTGTAGATAAAAATACGCGAAATTACCTAAATTGACCAAAAACTAAGTAAATAATTAAAGAAAATTATAAATTAATTATGAAAAAATAAAAAAAAATAAAAAGAGGATAGAATGATCCAAATCAGGTCGTGGCGGGTCAGGATTTACAAAATAAAAATTAGCCAATTAGAATTGGACAACATAAAAGCCAAAAATTAAGGAAATTGAGCAAAGTCTTGTCTAATTAATGCATAATAATTACAAAAATCGTCTATAAATCGGGGAAAATTTTCAGAACTCATTTGGATAGTTTAGCATTAGAGAAAAATAGGAAAATTGAAAAAATCGAGAGAAAATCTAGAAAAAAAGAAAAGGAAACTGTGCAGATTTGAGTAGTGAGAGAAACCCACACCTTACCACCACCTGGGACCGAGCCATCACCACCACACCACTCTAGCCCCACCATCTAGGCTGGCCGACAGCCTTGGACCGAGTTTGTACTGCTAGAAAGCTTCGGACCGGTTAGTCTCTTAAATTTGAATAATTTTGTAAAATTAGTTATTTTCCTAGAAAATTATGAAACTTGTTATTCTGAGGTTTTATTGTATGTAGATTTAGGAAAAAATAGTGATTTAGTTTAATTATGTCTGAAAATATAGGGTTCTTAACAAATTGTTCAAAATCGAGCATGATTAGAACGAAAAATAAATAGGCTTAGGAGTGTAGTTTGGAGCTCAATTTTTTTCTGTAGGATGCTCATATGATATAGAACAGTGCTATGAAACCATTTTTTTAAAATTAATTTTCGAAATTTTTAAGTTAATTTTTAGCCCTAAAATGATTGAAAAATTAGGTGATTTGGGGTTAATTAGGTGATTAATGTAAGCCCCACAACTAAGCAATCCGAGGTTTCGATCGGTTGAATGATCCGATCGAGCCTAAATTATAAAGTAAAGTTAAAAATATTAGTAAACCGATCCCGTAAGTTTGAATTTAAGAAAATAAGTAATAAAATAGGAGACTAAAAAATTTTCAAATTTTAAGTATATAACTCGTTATTTATCGAAAATGCGTAAAAGGCATTCCAGTACTTAACGAATCGTTAGAGATAAATTATATGTATACTAAAAATTTTAAAATAACCTAAATAATATTTAGGAATATTTATTTGTATTATATATGAATTTACATGTAAGTATAAATATGTGTAATTTCTTAAAATACGCGAAATATGCTAAAATAATACAAAATACTTAAAGAAAATTCATAATTAAATAAGAAAAAATCATGAAAAATCATGAATGATCCAGAATTGGGTCGTGGCAGTTAGGAAAAATAAGAAAAAATTTGGCCAATTAGAATAAGCCAACATAAAAGCCAAAAACCAAGGGATAAGGCAATTGTCTTGTCCCATTTAATACACAATAAATCCTCTAAAGCCCTATAAATAGCAGGAAAAATTTAGAAACTCATTTGGACAGTTAGAAATCAGAAAAAATTAGGGAGAGACGAAAATTGAGAGAAAAATTCGGTTCAGAAAAAAAATTAGAAAAACTGTGCAATTAGGGCTTTCAAAGGTAACCTACACTAGACGAGGAGCTGGGAGTGGACGGCCACCACCACCATACGGTGGTGGCAGCGCCCAGGCCGGACGACAAGGCCACGATAGCTGGCGGTGGCCGGAGCCACCCAAATCGGTGAGTCCGATTTCCAGCTCGATTTTGTGTAATTTTTTAAAAATAGTAAATATTATTAGAAAATTATGAATTTTGTTATTCTAGGATATTTTTGTATGTAGTTTGTAGAAAAATATTAGTTTGATGAAAACATGCCCCGTAATATATGGTCCTTAAGAAATCATGCAAAATCGAGCACATTTTGGTTTAAAAATAAACGACTTTAGGAGTGTAGTTTGGAGCTCAATTTTTTTCTATAGGATGCTCATGTGATATAGAATAGTGCTATGAAGCCATTTTTTTAAAATTAATTTTTGAAATTTTTAAGTTAATTTTAGCCCTAAAATGATGGAAAAATTGGGTAATTTGGAGTTAATTAAGTAATTAAATTATTAATTACTGACTTAGTGAATAAGTAGATGTTTAGGGATGTTGAAATCTGATGGAGAATGATACTTGTAGCATTTAGGGTGTTAGATGTAATTATTAGGTTAATTATGTAGTAAATAAGTAATATGGAAAAATAGTACATTTTATGTTAATTTTGTAAATTAGGGTAATTAGGAGTAAAATATGATTTAGGATGAATTTAGACATTTTGAAATGATAATTGATGTTTAGAGATGATAATTAGAGTGATATAAATATTAGAAGTGTAATATATACATAAAAGGTAATAATACATAATAGGTAATTATTGGAAATATAATAAATAGGAAATATTATAATAAAAATTGATATTATGATAATAATAAAAATGTACAATAAATCTGATAGGAAATTTGAATTCATGTAATTATATGAAAAATGTAAAAATTTCTCACATTATGAGTGAATTCGGTACATTAATAAGGATATAAGTGTACCGGGTGAAATAAAATACTGACTAGGGGTAATGATGGTATTTAGGAGATCGGGAAATAATGTGATTAATTTCACATTATGGGTTGAAACGAATTTCTAGGGTTAGAGTATAAAACACTACTTAGAAATCGAACTAGAACCTAATTTAGAAATCGATGCGAAAACCGAACCCGAACCTAACCCTAAACCTAAATAATTGTAAAAGACGTAAGACCTAGATAATTAGGCATATTAAACCCTAAACAAAACGTAACAATAAGTGTTATAGGATAAAATGAAGCTATAATAGTTATATGAAAAGTTGAAACCATGTTTGTGTTATAGGGATGATCGGCGATGGCTCGATCAAATCGGACCTCGAGTGAATGAGCGAGGAGTCAAGGTAAGTTGGGATTAATACGATGTTGTATTTTGGAGGCTTAAGATTATGCTTGGTTGTGCTTGTTAGATAGTTGAATGCGTGCATGTGCTTGATTATGGGTGATGTTATGATTCTGTTTGTTGTTTTGGCATATATTGTATGAATTGTATGAAAGGATTGATCACCCTAAACTGGACTTAATCAAATATTCGACCAGTAATCATAATCGGACATGCATGGCAACCCGTTAGGGGAACTTAAGACTCTCCAGCCAAATACTGACCCCTTCGGAAGGGATAGTGCAGGATTGTAAAATGGTCCCTTCTTCATCCTCAGTCGAATTAAGTGACAGGAGAGGAGGTCGCGGCGAGGGTGAAGACAGTGGTTTGAATGTAGTCGTGGGAGGAGCATGGTCTCCATTACACAAGCCTGGGTTTGGTAGTGAGCTGTTGCATTAACGGCAACTCCTCAACCCGGATTAGAGCGGGTGCAATTTCTCTAATCTCACGACGGGTCGGACAACATCGTGCGATGGTATTTGCTTGTACATGCATTGCATCTAATAAGTGATTGAAAACCTTGTTGTGTTTCTGGTATAGTTTTAAGTCCTCCGTCCCTACTTACTGAGCTGTGGTTGCTCATATCCCTATAGACGTCGTGCAGGTGCTGGCTAAGAAGCGGCAAACAACTACTCTGAAGCTAGCAACTGCTGGATCTTGGGGAGTGAGGAAAAATATTGAAGAATAAACACATATTTTTAAGGTCTAAATTTTTATTATTTTTCATTTCCGAATGATGTAATGATATAGAAAAATACTATAGAGAAATATTGTAAACTTTAACTGCAATAACTGAATTATAACATATATATAATTCCTCACTTTTATAGGTAAATGATTTATTTAAATTACAAACTGTCTACTTCAAAGCAGGTTAGTTATGGACGCCTTGTGTAGATCAGGTCTAAGATAGTGGTTGTAAGGCCAACTTCTATCTTAGGATGGTTTACACGGCGGGGCTGTTACGACTCCACCGCTTCGGGGCGTGACAGTTCTAAATTGGTATCAGAGCGTAGTTTTACTGAACTCGCTTTGAAATGAACAATTAAAAGAATTAGACATTTTAGGAGTACATTGAGAGTGGGTAGAAATAAAGGGATACTAATGTATCATATTACATTCTATAGGATAAGTAGCGATTATAATGCTAAAGTGAGATAGGTGTTAATCGAATGTAACTTTAGTGATGGGATTATATGGAGAAATTGGTTAGTTAGGATATCTTAATATTATAGACGGAATTACTGAGGAGTTTGTTAATAGAGTTGTATGGAAATTAATGAGAAGTAATGAGATCTATGGACAATAATGGAGACTAATCTGAGTTTTGGCATAATAGGGATCATATGATATGATTTGTTGAATAAGGATGGTTTGAGAGTGAAAGATTGTAATTCAGATGATGCTAGTAAGATATGTGTAGTAATGATAGAAGAGAGATACCTCATTCTGCTAATAGGACTAGTACTGCAATTAGCACATCATATATCTTTAAATGATTACCCCAAAAATTTATTGAATTGCTTTTACATTCTCTTGGATTAGTTGGAGTAGGTTAAGATCATATACAATATGAGAAGATAATATATGAGATGATGATTGATAATAGTATTGAGGAGTTTAGTAACGATAAGGTATTAGGATGATTACTCTTTCTGATTTTTCTATTGCAGTATATTGTCCTGAATCCCCAAATGGAAATGATATCAATGAATGAGAAGATGAATGTGGTGTAAATTAGAATGATGAATACAATATATTAGTGGGTTATATTTTGTCAAGAGTGAGGATTGATCATATGATTGGTTATTCATATAAGTTAAGATCCTATTGATATTTTAATAGATATAGTTGTACTCATTGATGGATGTGCATCCTTAGGATATGTACATATGCTATAATATATTATACACTTGCAAGTAAGAATGTAAACGGGGATTGGATGCATCTTAGGTGGTCGATTATGGAAGTGTTTTGTATATGCAAGAATTGGTAGTTTGTTGAAGTGATTTAAATTGAATTAAAAAGAATCTTTGAGTTGATATAGAGTTGAGATGTGACGAATATTGATAGAACTGATTATTAGGATATGTTAATATTGTGGATGAAATTCCTAAGAAGTTTATTGATGAATTTGTATTGTAATCGGTGAGATATGATGAGGTGACGAGACTCATGGTGGAAACCAATTTAAGTTTGGGAATAAGAGAGATATGATGATATGCACTAAAAATTAAGGTGAATCCGAAACTTATAGGATTTTTGAGATAATCTCAGCTTTGGTGTTTAGTATAAATATGAGGTAGTATAATCTGAAGTAAAATAAAGCATGGTATGGAAACGAATTTTAAGAAGACAAATTATTGAGAAGGAAAAGTTAGAAACTGATTCAGAAATGAATTAAAACCTATACTAGAGATATAAGCAAAACCTAATTTAGGAGTAAATCTTGTATAAAATGAGAATATGTGATATACGAGATGATAAATGATGACAATAATAAGGAGTCTGATAATGATAAGGTATATGAAGTGAATGTTATTTCTGATTTTTCTATGGAAGTATAAAGTACCAAATCAACAAGTGGAAATGATATTGAATTAATTAGAAGACAAATATAGTAGAATTCTTTTGAATGAACAATTGTTATAAGTAATTTAAATTATGGATATGTTATGATAGTTGATCATGTTTTCTTAAGAATTGGAATTGATCCTGCATTAGTGTAAGCCCTAAAGCCAAGCCAAGTAACCGTAGAATTGAACTTAGAACCCAAGGTTTAGGGCGATCGGTTAAAGGATCCGATCAAACCCAAATTAGAAACTATTGAGAGGAATATTAGTAAAAATGACCCTGTAAACTTAAATTTAAGAAAGTAAGTAGTAAAATAGGAGACTATAAAATTTTCAAATTTCAAGCATAATAACTGCTAATTACCGAAAAGGCTAAAAGTATCATGAAATAACTAAGAAATTACTAGAGATAAATTATATGTGTACTAAAAATTTTAGAATGACCAAAATAATATTTAGGAATGTTCACGTGTACCCTACATATATTTACGTATAGATAAAAATACGCGTAATTGCTAAAATAGGCCGAAAACTAAGTAAATAATTAAAGAAAAATACAAAATAATTATAAAAAAATCAGGATAAGATAACTGCAACAAGGTCAGGTCGTGGATTGAAAAGAAAAAATTAACCAATAAAAATTTGACAAACTAAAAGCCTAAAATTAAGGAAATGGGGCAAAAATCCCATCAAATTAATGCACATTAATTACCACATTTGTCTATAAATAAGGAAAAAATTCTCAGAAGTCATTTGGCTAGTTTGTGATCTGAGAAAAATCGAAACACAACAAAAATCGAGAGAAATTCCAGAAAAAAAAAAAAGAAAACTGTACAGATTAGCAAGGTGAACTAAAACCACCACCCACCACCACCTGGGACCGAACCACCACCACCACCCTACAGTAGACCTACCGCCTGGACCGGCCGACAACATTGGACCAGGTTTGGATGGCCCAAAAGCTTCGGACCGGTTAGTTATTTATTCACCCGATTTTTGTAAAATTTTGTAAAATTATTTATTTTGTCCAGAAAATTATGAAACTTGTTATTCTGAGGTTTTATTGTATGTATATTTAGGAAAAAATATTGGTTTAGTTTAATTAGATCTGGAAATATAGGGTCCCTAACAAATTGTTCAAAACCGAGCATTAGTAAACCGGAAAATAAATGGGCTTAGGGATGTAGTTTGGAGTTCAAAATTTTTCTGTAAGATGCTCATTTGATGTATAACAGTGCTATGAAGCCATTTTTTTAAAATTAATTTTCGAAATTTTTAAGTTAATTTTTAGCCCTAAAATGATGGTAAAATTGGGTGATTAAGGGTTAATTAAGTGATTAGGATGTTAATTACTGATTTGGATCTTAATTAGAGGTTTAGGGAAGTTAATCTCTGCAGTGGAACCTTAATCCTAGCCTTTAGGTACTAAGTATGGTTAATTAGGGCAATTAGGTAAGTAATATAATAAATTAGTAATATGTGAAAATGTAAATTAATAAATCTAAAAAAAATAAGGTTATTAGATAATATTATAATTGAAATCAGAAAAATAATAAATCTGAAATAATATTTAATTTTAAGTAAATATCTTAAAATGTAAGATTTTTACACATCGGGAATAAATCCGATATCTCAATTAGGGTTAGCGTGTACCGAATAGTTAGAATACCAAAATTACGACCTAATAGAATATTTGAATACCTAAACATAATGTGATTAATATCACATTGGGATTCGAGCTTAATTACGACTTAGGAATTAAAACTAGAATCTAGTTTAGGAACCGAACCCCAAAATAAAACACAACGAATCATTACTACGTTATAGTTATACATGAGGAAAATGAGTTATATTATGAGTTAGAATAATAATCCATAAAATATATGTACTGAAAGAACCTATTTGTATTATAGGACACCCAGAAACAAATCAGCTCGCAACTAGACGATCGAGCGATCGAGCAGATTCAAGTAAGTTGGGTTATTGCTTATTGTAATAGAGTACTAGTTTCGTAGTACTCGGAGACTTAGGCTTGTATATGATTGTGATTGTAAATAGTTTGCGCATGTGCTTGATGTATCTGAATTCGTGCTGGAATTTGTACTGTGAATGACTTTGTGACTGATTGAATTGGTATGAACTTGTTGAACACCATAACCGGCATTTAATCTCAATCGACCCTAATAACCAAAAATGTCATGCATTGCAACCCGTTAGGGGATCATAGGACTCTCCAACCAAATACCGACCCCTTCGAAAGGGATAGCGCAGGATTGCAAAACGGTCCCTTCTTCATCCTCAGTCGAACTAAGTGACAGGAGAGGAGGTCGCGGCGGGGATGGAGTCAATGGTTCGAAGGTAGTCGCGGGAGGAGTGAGGTCTCCATTGCACAAGCCTGGGTTTGGTTGTGAGCTGCTGCATCACATGAAACTCCTCAACCCGGGTTGGAGCGGGTGAAATTTCTCTGATTTCACAACGGACCGGACTACGTTGTGCGATGACATTTGATTGTTGCATTGCATGAAAATAATTGTTTGATAACTCTGTTTGTGCTTGTATGCATTCATGAGTCTCCAATTCAACTTACTGGGCTTTAGTTGCTCATACCCTTATAGATCCTTTTGCAGGTTCTGATTTGTGAACACTTCAAGTACTATGCCGCCCTATAATTATCTAGAGGTTAGTCTTTTTTAAGCCAGGGGTGTGAGAATCAAGTTATTTCGCAAATGTGTAACTAGACTGACCTTGTAGTTAAAGGTTGAAGACTGTTAGTTATTCTGTAAATTAGTAAACTGTAGTTATTATGTAAAACTTCCTGGGAAGCTCTGTGGACTTATTTATAATTATCTATGTTTTATAGAACTTTGTGATAATTATCATAATTGTAGTATCATTATTACTCGAACTGTTTACTTCAAAGCGAGGAGTTGTCGACGCCTTGTGTAGATTATCTCTATGGTTGGCACTGTGAGGCCAGTTACTATCATAGAATGGTTTATACGGCGAGACTGTTGCGACTTTGCGACTTCGGGGCGTAACAATTAGTTATTTATATGTGTAGATATCCAAACGATCTTTTAATGGATGTTACTGTGCTTCTCGATGAAGTGTATTCTTTTGGATATGTGCAAATGCAATAATGATTGACATATTTGTAGCTAAGAGTGTAACAAAGATCGAATGTATTTTGGTGGTCAATCTTAGAAGTCTTTTATATGTGTAAGAACAGTAGAAGGAATAGTGCTATGAGGTTATAATCAGATTAAAAATTCTTAGGCCTTTAGTGAATCATGAATTGGAGAATTATAGTTTGGAGTCATAATTAAGTGCAAGTGAAGCCAAATAAATATGAAATGGATCATGAGATCTTTATGTGGTGATGAGACGGGTGGAGTTATATCATTATATGGTATTTATAATTGTTTATAGGAGATGGCTAGTTATTAAATGATACATAAGAAATGAAGTAAGATTGCTACGTAAACTGCCACCGAATATATATCCAAACACCTTAAAATAGTAGTAGGATAACAAGTTGAAGATGACTAGGACTTTTGATGAACACTTACTTAGTTATTTTAAGGATCAATCTGGAAAGGTATAACTCTCTAGAAAGTAAATTTTATGAGATAGTTATTTACTAGTAAACTAATTCCGATAAGGAATGTTGATCATAGATAGTATTTAAGGATTCGAGCTTAAAGAGATTAGAAAATAAGCAGTGATTTCATTGAAAGACTGTCATTTAATCTTAGTTGAATAATAATAAATATGAACAAAAAGATTTGTTGATGAGTACCCTCACCGTATAATATACAAATGGATGAAATGCAAATGCAGTGATGCTATTGAAGTATTCATTCCCTACAAGTGAAAAGCTAGTGAATGGAAAAAGGATTTAAGGTGATTGGGATTATCGTTACCTATACGTTTAGAATTTATATTGAAGGAAGGATATTAATCCATAGAACCCTAAGATATGATGGAAAGGAAATTTAAAAGGAAAGCTACTGATGGTGGATTATGAGAAGTTAGTTGATATCTATAAAGGAGAGATTGGTAAATATACCAATAAGTATTAGATCTACCAGGAACATATAAAAGTTCAAATGTATTTCTGAAGATTATTTTGTGGATATTTAAATCTCATGATTAAGTTAATCAAGAATCAAACTTATGGTCAAAACTCTGTATTGGATGTTGTAAATGAGACCTTAAGACTTAAGAGGATAACTATCAATTTCTAAAATAATATTAGATTGGAATGGCATCTAGATAAGCTCAATGGTTCGAAGGTAGTCGCGGGAGGAGTGAGGTCTCCATTGCACAAGCCTGGGTTTGGTTGTGAGTTGCTGCATAACATGGAAACTCCTCAACCCGGATTGGAGCGGGTGAAATTTCTCTGATTTCACAACGGACCGGACTATGTTGTACGATGACACTTAATTGTTACATTGCATGAAAATAATTGCTTGATAACCCTGTTTGTGCTTGTATGCATTCATGAGTCTCCAATTTAACTTATTGAGTTGTAGTTGCTCATACCCTTATAGATCCTTTTGTAGGTTCTGATTTCTGAACACTTCAAGTACTATGCTGCCCTACAATTACCCAGAGGTTAGTCCGTTTGAAGCCAGAGGTGTGAAGATCAAGTTACTTAGTATAATGTGTAACTAGAATGACCATGTAATTAAGGATGAAAGACTGATAGTTATTATGTAATCCAGTGAATTATTATGCTTACGGAAAACTTCCTAGGAAGCTCTGTGGACTTATATGTATAATTATACATGTTATTAGAAATTTGTACTATTTATCATAATTGTAGTTTAATTGTTAATCGAACTGTTTACTTCAAAGCGAGGAGTCGTCAACGCCTTATGTAGATCATGTCTATGGTAGGCACTGTCAGGCCAGTTACTATCATAGAATGGTTTATACGGCGGGACTGTTGCAACTCCACGATTTCGGGGCGTAACAAGTTTGGCTATCATCAAATCCACATAAGGTCAGGAGATGAGTGGAAGATCGCGTTCAAGATTTGACATGGACTTTCCTAGTGGATGGTCATACCCTTTGGCTTGTCAAATGCTCTGAGTACTTTCATGAGACTTATGAATCGTGTGCTGAGACATCTCATCAGGAAGTGTGTCATGGTTTACTTTGATGACGTCTTGGTTTGTAGTGCCAAAATGCTGAGTCATTGTGGACATCTTAGAGCAGTCTTAGATATCCTTCATGCCAAGAGACTATTCAACAATTTAAAGAAATGTTGTTTTTGCCAAGACAAAGTGGTATTCTTGCGGTATGTAGTCAGTGGAGGAGGCTTGCGAGTCAATAATGAGAAGATCAAAGTAATTGTTGAGTGGCCGACTCCTATAACTTATGCCGTTGTAATAAGTTTCCACGGACTGGCTTCATTTTACAGAAAGTTTATCAGGAATTTCAGCACCATCACCGTGCCACTCACTAACCTGATAAAGAAAAACACTGACTTCCGATAGGTAGAAAGGGAGGAGAGGAGTTTTGCTGATGTAAAAGAAAGATTGACTTCTGCTTTGGTATTAATACTACCTGACTTCGACAAAATTTTTGAGCTAGAATGCGACACATCGAGTATTGGAATAGGCACTGTCTTAATGTAGGAAGGCCAACCAATTGCCTTCTATAGTGAGAAGCTCCGAAGACCACAACCGAACTACTCTATGTATGACAAGGATTGTTTAGCACTCATCTGAGCAATGTAAGTGTGGTAACATTACTTACTGCTGAAAGAATTTGTCATATATTCTGACCATGAATCGTTGAGGTACCTCCAAAGTCAGACTAAGTTGTCGAAGAGGCAGGCGAAATGAGTTGAATTCCATGAGGGATTCAATTTTTTAATTAAATACAAGCAGGGAAAGAGTAACATAGTTGCAGATGCTCTTTTAAGGAGACATGTGCTTTTATCAGAACTGCACACCATGCTATTTCGTTTTGCAAGTATTAAAGAATAGTACTCTAAGGATCTACACTTTGGGTCAATAATTTTGCAATGCATAGATGGGAGGACAGTGGACGAGTATTATATGGAGGATGGCTACTTATTCTAAGAGGGGAAGCTATACGTGCTGACTTGTTCCTTGCGGGAATTATTAATCAAGGAAGCCCACAGCGGAGGACTCTTCGGATATTTTGGAGAGAGGAGGACCTGTAAACTATTGAATGGCCGATTCTTTTGGTTGAGAATGCGAAGAGATGTGCACCGAGTTGTCAAAAGTTGCACTGTGTGCAAAAAGGCCAAGTATCAAGCCAAACAAGGGAAAGCAATGCCCTTACCCATTTCGACGAGGCCGTGGATTGAACTAAGTATGTACTTTGTTCTTAGACCACCACGAACTATTTGAGGCAAAGATTCTGTAATGGTCGTCATGAATCGGTTCAGTAAGATGGCACGTTTTGTACCCTACACCAAAACTAATGATGCTTCAGTTATTGCTTGTCTTTTCTTACAGGAGATTATGCGGATACACGACGTACCGAGAAGTGTAGTCTCCTACAGAGACTCAAAGTTCTTGAGCCATTTCTGGAGAACCCTGTGGCATCAGTTGGGAACCAAATTACTCTTCAATACTTCATGTCACCCTTAAACTGACGGCCAAATAGAAGTGGTTAATCGTACTTTGGGGTCACTGCTCCGAGCTGTAGTAGGTAAGAACTTAGTTGATTGGGACGTCTGCCTACTAGTGGTCAAATTCACCTATAACCAAACCGTACATGACACTACTAAGTAAACTCCCTTTGAGGTGGTCTATGGATTCAATCACAAGTTGCCTCTCGACCACGCCTTTGTACCAGCACTTGCGCAAGAAGACCTTGACACCTCGGCCAGAGCATGATCCTTTCAACACATCTACGACAAGGTTACTCGGCACATCGACCAAGTTGCCAGAAGAATGCAAGAAAAGATCAAGGATAGGGCGGCCAAACAATTTCAACTAAGAGACTTTGTATGGTTACACCTCAGTAAGGAACGGTTCTCGAACAAGAGGAAGAACAAATTATTTGCAAGAGCGAAATGACTTTTCAAAATCCTCCAGAAAATTAGTGACAACTCCTGCAAGTTGGAACTACTTGAGGATTATGGGGTTTCTGACGCGTTCAACATTACCGGCCTTAGTCTATATTACCTTGGCGAAGAACTGAGTGAACACCAATCGGATTTGATCCTAAATCCAAAACAACCCAGAGGGAATGATGGGGATCAAGCTATGGGACCTCTAACCTACAATCGAGCCCGAAGACTAGAAGGGCCGGCACAACAAATCCTAATGTTCCAACCAACTCCTGCTGAGGTCAAGTACTTCCCTACTGAGTCACCTTCATTGCCGTGCCGTATGACTGTCCATTATTTTATGGTATGCCGAGTTATGATTACTTTTTAATGCCGAGCCAACCAATTACTCGGCATCATCCTTGTCAAGAAGCTGAGAGATAAAGGATTCGGACTCATTAAGCCATCCCTGCTTAGACAATCCCACTTGTCTGTACTTTTTGTCTACATCTCCTAACAACCTTGTTAATATAGCATCGCCACGTGTATAGTATCATATGTAGGATCTGCAACACCAATGATTGTTTTCCTTGTATATTCATTTTTACCCTTTGTATCGTATACATTGCTTTTTTAGGAAACGTCCTTATTGTCTTTTCCCTTTTGGGCAAGTTTCCCTAACTTACGGGTATAAATACCCTTGTACTTGTAGTTGTAATAGATTAAATTACCTTTGATACACTTGAGTGCTTTCTTCCTTATGTAAACATTATTTGTTTACTCTTGGCATCACTCTTATCCTTTCCCTTAAGCAAGATTAGGTGGCGAGTAACCTTATTGGACCAATTCGTGCTTCACATCGAATTGTACTGTGAGTCCTTAGAAGTTCCATTGGTGCGTTATATTCTCTAGATTTGTTCGTGGGTTTTTGTATACTGTTTTCATTCTTCTCTTTTGCCTTTTCGTACTTTTCCCTATTAACCCTTTTCGAGCTTTTTACAAGCTTGGACCCATCCAGTGACTAGCCTTGTTTGGTCTTGGTTACGGTTTGCAACACATATTTATTGAGTTAAAGCAGCACTTAACCGTAATGCTACAAAGAAACACCAGCTACTGTTAATACAATGAGAAATGAAGCACGTCAACGTAGAAGTAATAGACTTACCTATCACATAAGCATGCTTAAGTAGCCTGCCATCTCCATGGAGTCATCCTTATCTTTCCTAGATAGCCCCTCGAGGACAGCTCAATTGCTGGGGGAATAAGACCCCATAGAAGCCTAGTAGTTAAGTGCCCAGTACTATAGCATGAGATCATTAGCATGGACTTCCCACTTTAACCTTAAGAGCTTCCCCCCGGCCCTTTTCATTTCCAACTTGAGAGCCCCCTTCAAGAACTCTTCATTTCGAGAGATATACGATACCTCTTAGATTAAGTTTGGCTCGATCCCCAGTAATCTAAAATTGTTAAGGACGTCAAAAAATTTGTCCCCCAGATCATCAATACACTAGTAGGAATAAGTCGTCGGCCAATCGTTCCTTTTCTCCCTGTTTAGAGGCGCCCTCGTGAACGGTTTTTATTTCTTGGCTCCAGGCCTTAGCTCCCAGACTGTTTTAGGAGCCTTCCTTTTTTGCCCAGCTACTTAAGGTAGGGCGGTTACCTTGGCTATATCCTCTTCTCTCACCCTTCAAGGAGAAAGCATATGGACGTTAGGCCCCTTTACATTAGTGTCTTCGTCCCCCACTAGAATAGGCTTGGTGGAGGGGATGAAGGTAGAGGCAGGCAAAGCCACACTGATATCAGGCAAGTGCACCTATCAGTTTTAATATAGCGGATGTGAGTCCGAGTCGTTCCCTCAGAGATTTTGAGTACATATATTAACTTTAGTTTTATTATCTAACCGAAAAATTGTGAAAGTTTGAATTAATTAAAAATACTGAAATTAACAACTAAACTACTTATGAGACATAATTACGCAAATTAGAAAGTAATAAATTACGAACGACTTCAAGTATGCAATAATGTATTTAGGAATTATTTCCCTTAGTGTTTAACATGTAACCTTTTTTAAAATATATCCAATTCAATTTCTACTATTCTTGACCGGAGGGATTCACAATTAAAGCTAATATCTTTCTCAAGCATATTAACCTTAATCCTAAATTATTTACCGGAATCTCTTCACTTAGTAAGATAATTTAGAATTGTATTAATGTGTAATGAATTCCCACACAAACAATCAATTTTCCGGAAGAAACATGTATCTTATCTCTAAGTATACATATGATTCTCTTCAATTATGCCTAGATCTAATTACACATGCAATTTCTCAATTAACATGCATAATATCATATATTGACACTCTAGAATTATCAATCCATAATTAAATAACATAATTGAATCAAGAAAAGGTAGAAACTTTATTGAAATTATAATTCAATCCAAGGGTTACATGAAACCCTAGGTTCCATAATCCTAAATACTCTAATTCTAAGCTATCATAACGAATCTAAAAACGAGTTTCATCAAAAACGTAAAATAAAGCATAAAAACCCCTCTTGATTTGATGAACAATCTCTCTAATCTTGAAATCAATGTCGTTCTTGCTTCTTGATTAATGTTCTTCTCCAATCTCCTCTCTTCTCTTGTGTCTCTTGTTTCTGTAATGTCTCTTCTTTTTTTTTTTTGAAACCCTAATATGTCTTTTTATAGTGTATCAAAAAGATTTTGTTTTCGTCACCCGACATGGCCTGGGACACGACCGTGTCCCCAGGTCGTGTAACTTTTTGCACTTAGGTAAATTTTCTGCATAACTTAAAAAATTCATAACTTCTTCGTTTGAACTCGGAATTGAGTGAAACTTGATTCCTTTTCTTCGTTTTCGAGCCTAGAACGTGTTTAAATCCTGAAATCAACATTGTACTCAATTAAGTATCAATTTCTTTAAATAAAACAAAAAATGTGTGAAAAATACTATAAAATCACCATATGAAATATGTTTAAAATCAGAGATATCACACACCTAAAGGCTCTACATCTAATTGTTTATCCTAGATTCCAATAGGAATCCCTTGTAGAATAACCTTTGGTCATGTCCTGTTGGTCTCACCAACTGTTGGCTTCACCTACACTGCCTTGCCTTTCGGTTTGAATGCTTTGGTCCTTGTCTGCCGGTAGCTCATCAGTTTGTCTACGAGAGACGAGAAAGCCTTATAGCTAAATTTTTGCCTGCAAGAAATTGAATTCAAACAATGAATAAAAAGGAAAAAGAAGGCAAAGCCAAAAGAAGCAATCATTACTATTTACAGACTCCACTGTGATCAGTACGGAAAAAGAAAGATCCTTCATTTTATAGAGATGTCGAACGAAGCATCCCTACACTAGCACAATAGACAAAGGCATTTACAAAAGGAACGAACCTGTACCTTTGGCCCATTTCTTCACTACAACCTTCTTCATGCTGGGGAAGAGCTTGGAGATCGAATACTGGAAGTACCTCTCCACTATTTTCGTAGCATTTATCTCTTGACCGTGTTTGAGCGCCATAAAGGCTTAGATCTTTTGGGTAGCCTCTACATCACTGGGACCAAACCCCTTTTCATCCTTGGTTCGGACCATCCTAGTCCACCAAGTCCAAACTTCTGCTTCCTCGAGCAACTCGACTACCACATACTCGTCCTACTAGCTCTTTACTAAGTCTACGAGGCGGTAAAACAACTTCTTTTCAGAACATGGTTGGAGGTATGGCTACCCCCTAACGCTCATCTACATGTAAAATTGACTGAAGAGCTTAGGAGTAGTCCTTATATCCAGGTACTTGCAAAGCGCTTGGAAAGCCTTTAGCACCCTTCACCTATTAAAATGGACCTGCGACAGATTGCACCGGTAGTGGTTGAAGAATTCCTTTTTGAACTGACTTTGAGGAAGGTGCTGCTTAAACTCCAAGCACTTCTGAAAAGCCATGCAACGCCTCCCTAATAGTAGGGCCACCCATTTGTCCCCGATTGGCAACCTTATCTACTACCCAAGGGTCACCTCAACAACAAAGTTACTTATAATCCAACAGCTAGGCCTCTTGCCCATCTCAAGAGCATCGAATGAATCCTTAGGAGGGGGTAGGGGGCGTATACATATACATCCCTTGGGATGGCATTGATAATCCTGGCCTTACCCAATGTCTTCGCGGCGATCATAATAGTTTTGTCAAGTTATGCTAGCGATGAGACTTGGTCCACTCCTATTGTGTGGGGGTCACTCTTTATTAATTCAGTGTTAGTAAGGTTGAATCATGACATGTTACAACTCGCCTAACATGATTGCAAAGGGTGATGAAGAAGAAGGGAGTTAGAAAAGGTCTCAAAGGAAGTTTGATGTAGCATAAGAAAGTAGAATTCATAGTAGTAGAATAGAGAAATTGCAGAAAAGTAGTCTCTTGTTGTAACCCTGCTATTTATAAGTTAAGTGCTTGGGAAACCGTACAAGCGGTTATCAAGATTTATATAAGTACAAATCCCTTAGAATGTTGCTAAGTAGACATGTGGTGCGAGTTTCTATCGGACGGTCCTCTTTAAAAGGCAAAACACATGTACCTGCATACTGGTTTGTCGTAATAGCCATGATATAACTTATGTCACATCACATTAAATGCACAAAAAAGCAAGTACACTTGGGTCAGAATTTGAAAAAGTTTCTTCCACAATAAGTTTCCCCATGATCCCTCCAACTTCCACATGGTCAGCATGATAGAGGTACAACCCAATCGCACTTGCTCAGTCCATGACGAATGTTGTTCGACTTAACCAGTTCATAGCCTCAAATCACCTCCCGGTGAGATGTGAAGGTGTCATGCTTTGACACCCCAACTGATGCTCTACCTTACTCTGGTCTTTAGTACTTCACTTCGGCATAGTTGTTGACTACCTTGGTCCCTCTCACTCTGGACATCTTTGGCCTGGGTATTTACCCCCTTGGACATCCCTGCCTTGACTAGCTGCTAGCCCGAACCTATACCCTTGTGACGCAGGCACTATAGTACCTGCTTGAGCTCTTTTGAGTCAGATCAGCCCCACGCTTAAGTAGCCCATATATCCCTTCTCCTTACCTTCACCTTAGCAATGAGATTGCACAGGGGTAGGTAAGTGTTGACAAGGCCCTTTAGAAATGAGCCGCTCAGGCCCATTTAGATCTGATGCATCTTGCTTACTGCAGTGGGGTCAAGCTCTGAGCCTGAATTGACTAAGCCCATATATCCCTTCTCCTTACCTTCACCTTAGCAATGAGATTGCGCAGGGGTAGGTAAGTGTTGACAAGGCCCTTTAGAAATGAGCCGCTCAGGCCCGTTTAGATCTGATGCATCTTGCTTACTGTAGTGGGGTCAAGCTCTGAGCCTGAATTGACTAAGCCCAAGGAGATTTTTAACGGTTAGAAGTCATGAGATAAGAATAAGAGACTATGTCAATATCTACTTCCAATTAAAGTGGGACACGTTAGACATTACGTCTCTACTATCCCGTACTTACGTAAGAAGATCTCTCCCACCAACTACCGGTACCACTCATTTATAAATATCAGTCCACTACCTAATAATAAGCTCTCTACACTGCCTATTAAGCTTGTATATTACTTCCGAGTATCTTTTGCTCTTCGATAATTCATTATTGATTTAAGTATCAAAGTGGCTACGCTGGACGACCTTTGGCATCCCCTCACAGTGTCTTGTTTTACAGGTTTATTACGTATAGAGCTCAATCACTATTGACAAATCCTCAGAGACGACACGAAGTATAAAGAAAAAAAAAAAAACTCTCATTTCCAATTCAAATTTTTTCAATGGAGAGTTCAATCTACTTGGGAAATGTAATATGTGTGTGTGTGTGTGTGTGTGTGTGTGTGTGTGTGTGTGTGTGTGTGTGTGTGTGTGTGTGTGTGTGTGTGTGTGTGTGTGTGTGTGTGCGTGCGTGCGTGCGTGCGTGCGTGCGTGCGTGCGTGCGTGCGTGCGTGCGTGCGTGCGTGCGTGCGCGTGCGTGTGTGTGCGTGCGTGTGTGTGCGTGTGTGTGCGTGCGTGCGTGTGTGTGCGTGCGTGTGTGTGTGCGTGTGTGTGTGTGTGTGTGTGTGTGTGTGTGTGTGTGTGTGTGTGTGTGTGTGTGTGTGTGTGTGTGTGTGTGTGTGTGTGTGCGTGCGTGCGTGCGTGCGCGTGCGTGCGTGTGTGTGTGTGTGCGTGCGTGTGTGTGCGTGCGTGTGTGTGCGTGTGCGTGCGTGTGTGTGTGTGCGTGTGTGTGTGTGTGCGTGTGTGTGTGTGCGTGTGTGTGTGTGTGCGTGTGTGTGTGTGCGTGTGTGTGTGTGTGCGTGTGCGTGTGTGTGTGCGTGCGTGTGTAAGTGTGCGTGCGTGCGTGCGTGCGTGCGTGCGTGTGTGTGTGCGTGCGTGTGTAAGTGTGCGTGCGTGCGTGCGTGCGTGCGTGTGTGTGATATTTTAACTATCATTAAATGTTTTGGGACAATCATGTACACTGATGCGTGTGTTAGTATCGAGACATAGTTTTTGATTTTGTTTAATAAAAGTTTATTTATTTAGTTTCTATGTATCTATTAACAATTCATGTATAGCAAAATTCTACATCATCATTATAATATCGAATTTGAATATAACAAATCATATGTGAGAATTTACTAATATTTCGGTTGTGCTTGGAATGTAATTTTTTTATTATTGGACAAACCAAAATCAATTATAGCATGTTTTGCTTATAGAATAAGTCAACACTAAATAGAACTTTCCATATAATACTAGATAAATGTCAAAATTTTATACAAAACAAGAAGTAAATGATGTTCTACATATTGCATGTTAAGACTAAATAAATGAAATTAAATATTATTTAATTCTTTCATAAAATCAGTTCAAGTTACTTGTTTGATCCTCATCAACAGTGATCTCGGTTTAATCAGTTGACTCGATCAATATTGAGTTTTTTTAAATTAAAAGGTATTATTTTTTTTTATATTTTCCAATAAGTATACTGATTAACTAAAAAAATAAACGTAAGCAAAACAAAAAATAAACGGTAAAAAACTCTTAACTTTCAATTTTTAATAATATAGTTAATTTATATTACTTTATAAATAAATATAAATTATATTACAATATTTTTCTTGATCTTAATTTGATCCCGATTAACTCTCTCAATTCTCAATCCCTTTTCATTTCGAGTCAACTTTTCGATTCAAATTTGACAACATTAATATAGATAAAAAGGTTTTTTTTTTTTTTTTTTTTTTAAATCTATCATTGAGTTTATAATTTATTACCAATTTGATCGAGATTGAAAACCGTTAATGCAACTCATATGGTTTTCTTGGTCTTTGCTATAAAAAGAACTTATTTTCTTGCCAATACTAGCGTTTGCAAAAGTTTTTTTTTTGGTCGGCCTTTGTTGTAAAAAGAAATGATTTTCTCGGCTACCAGTGTTTTTTAACTTTTAAGATGGTGCATCTGTCCCATCATGCGCGGAGCATCTTTTTCTACTCCTTTTTTCTTTTTCTCTTTTACCTTTAATTATTTAAACTTTAAAAGGAAAGATTTACGTGGGTGCCTTCTATTCGATATTGGGATCTTTGATTTTTCTTTTTTCATTTTTTTTTTGTTTCTTTTTTGTCTTTGAGGTTTGTGGCTGAAGCAGTGATAAGCCTCGCCATACTCTCTTGGGGTGGAAGGTTTCAGGGAAAGGGAGGATGAAAATCGGAATGCTTTTGCTGTATGTTGACACCTGAGGCCTGAGGCAGAATTTGTTAAGGCAAGAAGGATCCGAACAAGTTGTCGAACAAATTTGGTCTCATTTGTTAGATGTTTCTAGGAGAGCTTTTAACGGTGACAATTCAGTTTGGTTTGTGTACTCTAATTGAATCCTGAACCAATATTAAATAACCTAACTAAATTACAAATAAAACCATATTGAAAAGAAAAAAAGAAGACAAAAACTAAATTTTCGATTTAACCCTCTTGATAGAGTTTTTTTGGACTAAGGCCTTTAAGTCTACACTAATCTTTTTGGAGTATGGTTGAACCATAAGAGCCTAGCCAGATTTCATTGTAGCCTAGGATAAGCTCCCCAAAGCTCGACTAATTTGATTAGAGTTCATGCTAAGTCCCCTGCTTCACTACGACCCAATTAAAGTCCATGCTAAATTATGGGTCGAGCTCCCTATAGCTTAGCTAACCTCATTAAAGACCTTGTCCAAACTCCTAACTCTAACCTACTCCATAGAGTTTGGGAGAATATAATAACCCTTCATTTCTAAGCCCCTCAATTTAGGGCTTTAGGTAACATCATTCATTGTAGATCAAACATTATGATGACATTATAAAATTTAGAAAAAGTAACCCTATATGGTTTGTTTCTCAAAATAAAGTTTATACAAAAACTTTAATTGGATAACAGCGAAATGAAATGTAATACTCTAAATAAGGCTCACATTTTCTAAAGTTTCTTAGTGTTATTTTATATTAATTAAAAGAAGTTTCGTTAGATATTTGTATAGTGGAGTTGATTCTATAGATTGATTACAATTTTAAGCTTATCGATAACTTAGGATGGTATAATGAATTGTCCTTTAAGCATCGAGTTTTAAGAAAAAACTAAGCAAACACCTTTAGAGGCAGAGCAATATCATAACTTGCTTAAGGATAAGGATCAAAAGTTTGATGGATTAAAGAATTGAGGTAGTTTGTCAATCTAACAAATTAGATTATGGATAAAAATGAATAATAAGACATTTTTGAAGATCCAAGGATCAAAAGCATAGGTTAAAGATGATGATTAAGGAATGGTTAGGAGAAAAAGGGCAAATATATTTAAGGGTCATGACTGAGACATTGTTGAAGGAGCATCATGAATAGAAATAAGTTTTATGGAAAAATTTTCGAGATATACCTAAGAACTGTTAAACAAAATGTTCATTAATTGATTTTGATAAGAAAAAAACAACAGTGGATGATTAAACTAAGTTTTATTCGACTATATTGAGTTAATTGAATAAAATCGATTAATTTGCTTAATAATTAAATATATCAATTGACTCTAGAAGATATTTAATTTTTTGAGTAATGATAAAATGATTTTAGAGTTAGATTGGAAAGTATATTAGTTCGTTGTGTGTTAAAAGTGATTTCAAGTGATACTTAGCTTACTAGTATAATGACACAAGGAAGAATCAAACTAACTTTGCCTAAATAATAAAAAGAAAAGCTCTCTAACCTTGAAGAGCCGGCATACCAGTACACTTGCTGGTGTTCATGTTGGTAGTACATTTGCTAACCATTATGTCGGTAAGAGTAAGGAACCGGCATGTCAGTAAGTTTGTTTCAAGTAACCATTGGAGCATTTAATGTTTGATAACAAAAAAAATTCATTGAGTTAGTATTAATACTTAACAACCTGACCAAAAAGAATTAAGAACTGATATTCCATTGTAATCAAAAGACATTTTCTTATATTTTTTAGCCTTATTATTTACTACTTGTCTCTTGTACTTTTACTTGCAATCAAACAAAAGAGACTTAATGTATAGTGCTTGAAAGTTCTTATATTTGAAATCTTGAGAGAGAGAAAAGTGCTATACTTGAGATTATTATGTGTGATAATGACTGTGTAAGATTGTGTAAACTTGTGTTGAGAAATTACTAAAGTGGTGTGAAGTTCTCGGCTAGAGGCATTGTGAGTCCGTAGAGATTAGAGGATGACTTGAACTTCATATTATATCTGGGCTTGAACTTCTCTATCTCTATCTCTTTTAATTTTCACACTTATTATTATTTTATCATTGTCTTGATTATTCTTGTTATTATATTTAATTGGTAATTTTGAAAAAAAAAATTACAATTTATCCTATAAACTCAATTTACCCTGATCTTGAGTTTAACCTAGGGTTTTTCAAGAACTTGGGGTAAGAAAGGTAGATTTGAGAAGAGAATCGAAATAAAAGTTAGGAATATGATGGATCAAAGGTTACCTTAAGATCAGAAATCAAAGTAAGTTTAGGGAAATTTCATAACAAGGAAAGTTTAAAGGAAGAATTAAGTGCATACTTGGATAAGGACTACGGAAAAATGATCAAAGAATGTTGCGAGACATCAAAATGTTATCTTAAATTGACAATTTTAGTGTAGAAATGTTTGTAAACTGGGGTCCTAACAAGTGAAGTGTAGCCTATAAGTTTGAATGAAGATTAGGTGAGAACAGTTAGGCCAAATAAGGCAAGTAAACAACTATTAATAGCTTATCCTTGAGATCCTTTCCACAAGCACCAAAGTTAAAGAAAGAATCTTGAAAGATATATCTTTTTCCTTAAAGAGATCGGCCAAGTCACCAATAAATAGACGATGTGTACTTATACTAAAGGATTCTAATCTATCCTCTTTTACACACTTTATTCAATATTTTTCTGACTTAACTATCAAAATGGTCGTGAAAGAACCAAAACTATCCTCGACACTCTTTTAAGCTTATGTTTGCTATCTTCTATGATAGGCTCTCTACAACTTAACAGGTTTCACACCAACCCTATAAGAAAAAACCACCAAGAAGTTTAGTTAGCATATTATAAAATGAAAAACGTTGAATGAAATAACTCCCTTAGTTAGGCACCAATTGTACCTTAGTTGTGGATAAATATGTCATCTATATAACCAAGTTAAGGCTAATGCATGTTGGACACTTTATGGTATAGAACATAAGTGTGAGCAAAGGTCGCACACTCAAGTACTGATGGCCGATACAAGTGGTGAACTTAACAGGTGATAATTTTTTTCGTATTTAATATTTGTTTTAGGATATCCATTAGTGTCATATATGGTTAGCCTCAAGATGTTAAGTATTTGTCACCTTAAACAACTAATAACTGGAACGTGCATTACTAGCACTTGTTTTGGTGCATTTAATGATTCTTAAGTGGCATAAGGTGAGTTTGTAGTTCTGGCTTTTACTTGGTGGGCTTCACATCTCATTTATTTATCATATTCGCTTTAAAACATCTATTACACGTTTAGTTTTGCTGAATAGAATTATAATTCTTAAAAAAAAAAAAAAGAAAAAGAAAAAAGGTAATAGTTTCCTTATAAATTTTCTTTTTATATAATTTATTTGAAATCCCATAAATAGATATGAAAACATGCTAAAAAAGATCAATGAGTAGCGATTCATTTAATCCTCCAAAAAGCGTAACGTTAACAACCTTCAAGGTAAATATGTTGCTAATTGAATGCAGAAAAATATTTATAGGAGAAAAATAAGTATTCTATGTTGCCCTCATGAAACCAATGAAAATGTGCCACTAAGGTATTGGAAGATGCTCGTTAAAAAAATATAGATAGAGAGCATGGTTTTGGGTTTTGCATGTACTTATCATCGAAGAATAAAAATATATAGAGAATCGGTGGTGAAGTTTATTAAAAAAGGAAAAATAAGAAATAAGAAGAAGAAGAAATAATCCCTTCTATCGTATATCTCCGGTTAACGTGGCCTTGTACTTTGATCGTCTTTTAAGTTCAATGCATGATAAATATAAAACAAAAATAAGAAAAATGTCTAATGAAGCACAAATTATCAAAATTATTACGAATTGTAAATTTTTAGAAGCATGACCTGATGAAAAAGGCGCCATAACGCTTTTTTCTCCTTGTAGTGCCAATAAGTAGAACAAGACCTAAAAGAAAAGAAACGACATTATTAAGATATTTTTACGATGTAGTACCTGAGAAATTTTTTAACAGAGGCGATGATGATGTGGAAACAGTGCATACAAGTAAAAAATCGAAGTGGTTCCCTGGATTACTGTATCAAACCATGCTGGTTTAGAAAACTTCATGGTAAAATCAAGAGCAGATCATTGGGTTCATTTATGTTTCAATAAAATTTAGCTGAAATCTTCGGCGGCATGCATTAATGCTCATATTTTAACCTGTTTTTTCAAGAAATTTTCATGTTTATCATTTAATAAATATTACATAAATATAAATTAAATAAAAAACATTACAAAAATACTATTGTTATTTCGTATTTTAAAAATACGACATAACTATTTATATAAATATCGTACCTTCAAAATACGGTATTAGTATAATATATTTGTTATATAATATTAACTTTTATGTATCATAACTATATCATATCTCAATATTTTGGTAATTTTTTTATAATTTGTAATTATGAATTTTTTTTTTCTAAATCTAGTAGACATGTATTGTACTCTTTATTTTTTAATTGCATATTGGCCAAAATTATTGGACAAAGGTACTCTTAAGCTCTAAATTAAAAAATTTATACAATATATATGATGATATAAAAATCTATTTCACATTATAAAAGTAATTCTATATGAAGTACTCTCTCTCTAGTGTACATCATAAAAACCCATATCCAATATTAATGCACCAAATACGATATAAGTTAATTATATTGTTTTATTTTTATTTTTTTAAATTGTGTTATCTTGATTTATCAACTAAAGACTATCTAATGGAGAGATGGTATATAACTTATCTCATAACATAGAAGTTTTCGGTCGTGTATACTTCTTTTTATCCATTTCCATTGTTGCATAACTAAATTAAAATCAGCGGCTTTTAAAAATTATGTGATTAAGTAGGAGTGCGTGAGTGTTGATTGTCCTCTACTTTTTCTAGAAAACATAGGCACATCTATTGGAAAAGAAAAAAGAAAATGATTAAATAGCAAATAAGAGATAAAATTTGTTGATTTCCATTTTCGTTAAGTAAACACAGTCTATATCTAACGGATGGTTGAAAATATAAAATAAAATAATGTTATAAGATAATTTAAGGGTCCATTTGATTTTTTTTCCCCATCTTATTATTACCTATTTGAATATTGTATTTAATAAGAATAAGAAAAAAAAAATGAAAATATAATTCCACATATACCTATTTTTAAAATCAAATACTCAACAAATTTCAATATAGTAAAATTTATTTATCATTTACTTTATTTATATTTTAAAAAAATACCAATTGCAATGATTATTTTCAATGTATAGAATATATTTTTTTCAAATCTTTTATCTTAAAAATACATGAATTTTTATTTCCCAATTCTGACATTCCAATCTTATCTTCATTATAATTATAAAACGAAAATAAATAAGGTATAGATGAAACGGTTTTTCAAACACTATATTTTAAATAAATATAGATTAAATACAAAAAAATGTAGATAATAAAAACAACAATTCATCCTAGACTTACGAGTCTAATCAAAATTCTTTACAGATTTTGAAACCGAATGATTTGATGAAAATTGATGTTGAAAATGCCTTCAACGTGATGGTTATGCCACTTAAGTGAATAGACAACTAACAAAACTTGGGAAAATTGTAATGGGGAAAATCATCGTTTATGAGTAAATTCAAATAAAGGATCAACGTTTCGAAAAGTTTAAATAAAAAATCAACATTTTGAAAAGTTTAAATAGAAAATTAATATTTTATAAACCAAATGAGTTGGAATGCATTGTACATATAAGAGGTGAACAAGTAACCTTGCTATATAGGGTACCTACCCAAACCTTACTCTATTGGGTAGGTTTCGGATGGTAAAGAGGGTCATAAAGTAAGGTTCGAGTAGTTATTTTTCGAAATCGACTCCTATAGGATAGGGTACAGATGTGATGTCAGGGTACTCTATACTTACCTTAGAACCTGTATTTTGGAGTATATAACGTATGGATTTTAAAATATCTATACCTATAACAAAATCTTAAGATTACATGCTCTTGTATCTACTATGTTATTCCTCTCTTATTATTTTTCTTTTCTTGGATGAAATCTTGTTTTTACATTTTACATATAACAATTTTATAATTTGATAAAAATTTATTTTGATAATTTGAAAGGAAAAGATAAAAAAAAATAATTTAGGATAATTCAACAAAAGGTTAAACGTTTCCAATTACAAGGATTATTCTCTATTCTATTTACTAAATTTTCATATTGTTACGATTAGATGTATTACAAATATAAGAACTTTTTAAATATTACTATTTAGTCCATTAGTATAGTTACAAGTTTAATATTAATTATATGTTTATACAATATTTCAAAATAAGATAAAGCGAAAAAAAAAAAAATTCCATAGGGAGGGTACAGGGTGGTTCCTAAGTGCCACATGATAAGTTCCAAGTACAAAATTTTAGAACCTATACTAATAAGGTAAGATACAATTAAGGTGTTATACCCTACTTATCATATACTCGCTCACTCTTAGCGTATACTTTTACTTTAGGATTTTTCTACAGTCATGTTTATACTTTAAACAAAATCAGTTTAACATTTCATCTCATCCTTTATTTTGTATCATTTGAATCTAAACCATTAAAATAATCATATTTTCAACATTTTAGATCTGTTGATAGGGCTCTTTAGACATGAGTCTCTCTGGCCTGACCGATTCTCATACGTCTTGTCGCCTGGGGCTCGCCCCTATGGGCCTAAACCCTAGGCTTGGATCGATTAAGCTCAATAAGTAATGCACTGGTTATAACGTATAAGATAAGGATAAAATAGTCATCTATCATGTCCGAAATAAGTAAGACACATCTAATACCATGACCCTACTTTCCTATGCTTGCGAGAGAAGATCTCTCCCCACTAACTAACCTCTAATAAATAGAAGTCCACTATAAATAGAAGTCTACTACTTAGCGGTAAATCTCTCTACACCCTGTACAATAAGTTTAGCTATTGATCAAAGCACCCTCTATTCTCCTAAGTGTTAACTGTTGACTTAAGCATCAGAGTGGCCACATCGAACAACACCCCAACATCCATTCATAATGTTGTTTTGCGAACTTATTGTGTATGGAATCCAATAACTATTGGCAAATCCTCAAAGACGGCATTTGGTGCCGTCTGTAGGAAACTAAATTCCTTCATGTGAAACCTTAAACGCATACACTATGAATAATTCCTTTGAAATCATGTCTTACAGCGACAAGTAGGAGAACCAATAGTTGGCAAATAACCAACCTATGGGCAATCAGCTCCTCACAAAGGCTGTATTGGAGGAGCGCCTAGAGCATATGAAACATTTGGTCGAGGAATATGTTGTGAAAAATAGGACACTTCGCACTTACCTAGAAGAAGCAGAGCGGCATAGCGTACAAACCCATCCCCTTGAAGCTTCGGAAGCCAGCACTAGGCAGAACAACATCCAGTAATAACAGCAGAATGGTAGGGATCAACGACCTGATCTACCCTTGCAGCAACAGACAGTAAGGTCTATGACTACTTACGACTGAGCTTTGGCTGGGAACGAGCAAGAAGCCGACTCGCAGGGAGTGCAGGCTTACTTAATTGCATGCCGAGCTCACTCGGCAAACGATGCCAACCTAAACGAGCTCTAAACCATGGTAACGTGACTCTTT
Organism: Lumnitzera racemosa; assembly: GCA_024138005.1. Classification (NCBI taxonomy): domain Eukaryota; kingdom Viridiplantae; phylum Streptophyta; class Magnoliopsida; order Myrtales; family Combretaceae; genus Lumnitzera; species Lumnitzera racemosa. The sequence goes on along the minus strand of JAMXBC010000007.1, from coordinate 966,004 downwards.
GAGTAGCAAGGGAGTAAGGATGCTGGCGACGTCAAGTTGATCGCCAGCAATAAGACCCCCTTCACCAGGGGTGTCTAGGATGAAGTGTTGCCTCCTAATAGCAACCTCCTATCCCTAGACCAGTATAATGTCACAGGTGACCTTGACGATCACCTTCTCCACTTTCTCATCCTTATGAATCTCCATGGCCATAGGGATGCTATAATGTGTAAGGCTTTCTCAAGCACCTTAAGGAAGGCAGCCTGGATGTGGTTTAACCACCTTCCTGACAATTCCATCAGCTTCTTTAACGAGCTGGTGCGAAGATTTGGTCTTCACTTCAGGGTTAGGAAGGCCTCGTTTAAGGACACATCATTCTTATACCTCATAAGGCAAAGGGAAGGCGAGTCCTTGTGTGACTATGTGGCCTGGTTTAATAATGCCATGGTTGAGATTCCTTAATTGAAAGAGGAGTCATTGTCCATGCCATATAGCTTAACATTCAACCTTAGAGAGATTTCTTTCGATTGCTTGCAAAGAGTAAGTCGAAGACCCTAGCTGACTTCTGGAACAAAACCTAGAAGTACATTGACTAGGAAGATGACATTCGTACCAAGCGTGATGCCGATCGAGAAAGGTTGAGTGGAAAACGGGATAAAGAAAAATTATCCATAAAGGATTACCTTGGCGGTAGGATGCCGAGCATATCAGAAGGGGAGAGCTTTAGGAAGAAGAAGTGCTAGGTTGAGTGCAACCTATTCCTCCCTCCCATTTACATAAAGTACACACCCTGAAATAGACCCATTGCTTAGGTCTATTTTAAAGTGAAGCACCCAAATTCACTCCAAAGGCTACAGAAAATGTGGGGGAACCCTAATTGTTAGAATTCTGATAAATACTATCAGTTCTACGATGACTACGACTACACCATCGACGAGTGCTTCAAGTTGAAGAATGCCCTCGAATATACCATTCAACATGGTTTCTTTAACAAATACATGGCCTATCCAAGGAACGGCAACCATTCTAACGATGATGACAATAGGGCATCGCGGAGGTAACAAACAGAAAATGCCTACACCGAGCAGAATAATGACCGCGCCTCCAATGGTGTTATAAACATAATCATCAGGGGGTTCCACCCTAGGGCCCGACTGAGCACTAGCAGCTCGGTTAATACCCTATCAAAGGTGCTGCCCGTAAAGGAAAAGAGATCACTTCGATCTCCTTATTTGATGAAGATCTTAAAGAGGTTGATATACCCCATCAAGATACCCTGGTGATAGGGCAAAGATTTTAAAGTTTGAGGTCTTAAAGATTATGGCAGATACCGGTAGTTCCACCGACATATTCTTACTCCATACATACGAAAGGATGAGGTAAAAGCTACCAATAAAAATGAAGCTATAGAACCATAATTTGATTGGCTTTAACGGAAGTACAATCTAAGCTAAGGGGATCGTCACATTAGATATGGAACTTGGCGATGATGACAATGTGGTACAACAACCCATAGAGTTTGTTGTGATTGATTGTCCCTCCCCTTACAACGCGCTCTTGGGAAGATTAAGCCTGAATGTGTTCAGGGTGATCATTTCCTTCCTTCATCTGAAGGTTAAATTTCCGACTCCAACCAGGATAGGAGTATATAGGTGTGATCAAAAGCTCTTACAAGAGTTGTACATTAGAATGGCCAACGGAGATAGCATCTTTGCCCTAGAAATAGGCCTGTAGGAGAGGTCGATTGAAAGGGGTGAGCTTAGGGAGAAAACAAAAATATCTAGATCGGAACCTCACTTGAGCAAACAATGAAAGTAGGGATTGAGATTCAAGCCTAAGTGAAGGACGAAATCATCGCTCTTTTACATACAAATTCGAATAGGTTTGCTTGGTCAACATCAAACATACTCGGAGTCTCGCCCAACCTAGTGACCTATATCCTCAATATCGACACTACAATATGGCCTATCAAGTAGAAAAAGAGGCATCTTGCTCTAAAGAGACAAGCTACAGTTGAGGAAGAAGTGCAGAAGCTGCTTAAGGCTGGCTTCATGAGGAAGGAAAAGAACCTAACATGGCTAGTGAACGTGGTACTACTAAAGACGAAGAATGGGAAGTAGCGAATGTGTGTCGACTACATCAACCTCAATAAAGCCTGTCCTAAAGACCGTTTCCCTCTCCTGAGGATCAATCGGCTCATTGAATCTACATTATGACATGCCTTGCTAAGTTTTATGGATGCTTTCTTAAGGTACAACCAAACTAAATGGACCCGAAGGACGAAGTCCATACCTCCTTTGTCATCGATTACGATATGTATTACTACACTGTGATGCCATTTGGACAAAAAAATGCCAAGGCTACATACCAATGAATGGTGATAAAACTGTTTAAGCCCCAAATTGGGCTCAATATGGAGATGTACATTAACAACATGATCGTCAAGAGCTAAAGGCTGGTCAATCATGTCAAGGATCTCTAAGAAGCCTTTGACCAGATGCGCATGTACAATATGAAGTTAAACCTTTAGAAGTGCGTCTTCGACGTTGGATTTAGCAAGTTTCTCAGCTTTTTAATAACACAGAAAAGCATTGAGGCAAACCCTGAGAAGATTATTGCGATAAGGGAAATGAGGCCTCTAACCTCAATTCAAGACGTACAAAAGCTCACCGACATGGTAGCCACATTAAGTAGATTCATCTCAAAGAGCACGGACAAATGTGTTGAGTTCTTCAAAATCCTGATAAATCCAAAAGGTTTTGAATTGACTCCGGAGTGCGCTGTTGCCTTTCAATAGCTCTAGGACTTCCTCACATACCCACTGATCCTCTCTAAGCCTATCAATAGGGAAGACCCGTTTTTGTATTTGGCTGTAAGCGACTAGGCGTTCTCCTTTGTGTTGGTCAAAGTAGAGGGAAGAGAACACATGTCAGTATATTACATCAACCATTTACTGTATGAGCTTGAGATCAGGTACACTTAGGCATAAAAGTTTGCCTTAGCCGTCGTTATCACAGCACGACACTTAAGACCTTACTTTTAGGTGTACAAGAAAATTGTACTCATGGATCAACCACTACGTACTATGTTGTAGAAACCTGATGCATCTTGATGGATGATGAAGTATGCAATGGAATTGAGCATGTATGGAATCTAGTATCAACCATGAATGGCTTATAAGGCACAGGTGCTAGTCAACTTTGTGGTGAAGTATACAGGAAAGGAGGAAGTACCACCAAGTGATAACAAATCGGTCTAGACCTTCTGTAGAGGGCCAAATTTAATATTGGGCTTTCAAGCTCATTAATTAAATGGATTTGACTCCTCGAGCTAAGGTGATAGGGTCCGAGGAGCCAAGCCTATAAATTATCGGGATTATCAAGGGAGACTTGGCATGGTAGGCTTGGATTAGGGCTAGTTGGATTGGTTCGTTCAATCCAAGCTTTCTTGATTTGGCTCACACCAATGAAATATAAAACCCTTTATTTGGGTCTAAACCCATGGAAAAAGCCCATTTAATACTCATATATATAATGTTTCAATCCTAGCCATTTATCATTATTAAGATTCAACGTATCGAATTCACCTACGATATCCTATAAATACGCTATTCATTTCCTCATTTAGATAAGAGAAAAACCCTATTAACACTGTTACTCTACCGGAACTTTGCTTCAAAGATTAAAAACTCAAACACATCAAGAAAACCACCTCGTTTCTTCATTAATCTTGGAGTTTGATGCCATCGTGCTCCTCCAACTATTATCATAGGCGTTAAAGCCTTACTAAGATCGCTTACTTCTCTTCCCTACACTTCTCTCCTGATCATCTCGTGCGAGTCACTAAATTCAATTCCAAGGTCACATGTAGCGCGACTTCACATGTAGCATACACGTGACACTTGCATCTGTACCCAACGCCCCTACATTTTTCTGGTGACTCTATTAGGGAGGGAAGACTTGATATTCACATCATGGTGCCTCCAAGGAGAAGACAACCGGACCCTACTAAAGGAATTAATCAAGAGCAAAATGTTAATATTGTAACCAATGATTAAAATCTATCTCCAATTAGAGACACTAATCAAGGTGATGGTACACAAGAAGCTGTCCTTAATAATACACAATTAAAGTGTGAGCTGCGAGAGACTAATTGGAACCTAGGTGAACTTATGGCGATGTTTTCTCAATGTGTGCCTACTTAGTTGCCTTTGCTGCTATGTAATAAAGAGTAACTTCCTTGAATCCTTCTAATGTGGTGCAACAATGTACCCCACCCAACTCTCTGGTTATCAATGAGCATGTTGCTTTTAAGGTCGGAGAACAACTTCCTGCTATAGAACCTACAGCCGCGTAAGATTCGTTACTTGAATTAAGAAATGAAGGAGTTCAGATTAGAGGCTCATCGTCCTCATATGTTATGCCACGTGTCACAATTGTTGACTCTGTTCAACTAACACTAATGAATCCCATGTCTACAAGGTCTACACTTGTAAGTCTAGCGCCCATGCATCCTGCTCTTATGATGTCACAAAGGGCGAAAGCATCTACTTAGAGAGGTTCATTTGTAACCAAAGAAGATTTAGATATATATTTAAAGGAAATATAAGTGAAATCTATGGTTAGGATACCAGAACTGAAGCTTTCGTATCACCAACGCATTGCTGCGAAGTCGTACCCTAGGGATTATGTCAGTCTGAAGTTCATGCTATTTAATGGTAAGAAGGGAAGTGCTAGAGAACATTTACTGAAATTTATCGAGAAGCTAGAAGTATATGGCTTAGATGACTATTTGAAACTAAAAGAATTCTCTAAGTCACTCACTGAGAAGGTATACACTCAGTATGTTAATCTCTCTCCAGGATCAGTAGATTCGTGGGGTAGTATGTGTAAAATGTTTTTGGAAAAGTTCTTCTTTACAGAAGAGAGAGTCACCCTTACTGACATGGGAAGGATCCGACAAAAGTCCAAAGAAGATCTAATGGACTATATTGAACCCTTTAGGGAGCGCTCACTAGATATACAAGATGTTTGTGATAAGAGAGAGTTAGTCAAGATCTATATCCAAGGGATATTTCCAAAGTACATGGTCTACCTTGAAAACCTTTCATTGGCCTCCTTTGCTGCATTAGTTAAGAATGCGCAAAGGACCAACAACTTAATGGCACAACAAAGAAGGGAAGTTGGGAGATTCAACAAGCGCACTACATTTGTAAGTGCAGCTTAGGGTGAATCACCAAGGGGAGCAAAGAAACAAAGAGATGATAAGCCTACTAACTCCAAGCCATTTTTGACATATCCTTATCCTATGGCCAAAGTGTATCAAATGCCTGACCAGTGGCTCCATGATGGAAATATCAAGCTTTCGAAGGTCGAGCGCCTACAAATAAAGAAAAAGTGATCCCAAGTATTGTAGATTTCATCGGATCATTGGTCACCTAACTAAAGATTGTTTCACTTTGAATAAAATATTCAATGATTGAGTTGCACGTGGTGAGTTGATCATCGATAATAATGATGTTAGAAACGATCCACTTCATGCCCACAACAACAAGAGGGGTGATGTTAATAGCCATGATCCCATCTACTAGGTTGGTAATCAATGTTGAGCTCAAACCTAACACATTACGAGTGATGGATTTGGAAGCATTAGACGAAAGACGTGATATCACCAAACATAATCTCATCAATTATCAGGATAGGCTTGGAGTAGCGTACAACCATCTAGTGAGAAAGAGGTCATTCTAATAAGGCGACACCGTACTTCGTGTAGCTGAACATGTGCGTCGAGGTACCTCAGTGCCAAAGTTTACGCTAAAATGGGAGACTTTTCATAGTTAAGGAAGTGTAAGAAAGCGTATATTGTAAACTTAGGAATCCCAGCACGGATGCTATTACTACTCCTATCGATTTTCAATATATCAAAAAGTTCCATTTGTAAAAATGAAACTATAGTAAAGTTAAATGAATGAAACTTACAGCTCGAGCTATACAACCTTGTTTTGCATATCTATTTCTATTATTATCTCCTTTGTGCACCTTAAGTTAAAAAAATAATAACAAAGTATTGGTGTTTGTAATGCTGCTACTTGGTAAGAACAAAGTGCGTAATATACATCTATCATATGTGTTGTTGACTGGTTGAAGCTTTGAATCTTAAGCACACTATATGTTGTTCTATCGAATACGACAATGACTTGCACTATTTGAGTATACATTCATGGAGCATGTAAAAATAGTAAAGTAGTGGGTAATACCCCCTTAACTCACGACGTGACTATCTAATGAAACTAATATTCCCCATTTCAATCAATATCTCCACATTGTCGGATCATATATCCGAATCCTTGCTTGCAAAAGGAATACACTTCTACTACATAAGGTTTTCTTGAAAATTTATCAAGCTATAAAGTAAACTACCATGTAAAGTGCTACTAAGGAAATGCAATGTTTTCTAAGCACATAATAATGTGAACTTTCAAGAGTTTACTAAATCAAGAAACAACTCACGTCAATTTATGATGTTCCATGTAAAGGCATAGATCTCAAATAAGCAAGAAGCAAAACTACACATACTGAGATCAACAAGTCCTTACACTCCATAAAAAAAAAGGGTGCAAAGAGAACAAAAATAATACTATCAATACTTTACACTAGATGATATAGTAGAATCAAGATCTATGCCTGTCGAACGCTCCTCTCTTTCAAGTTTTGCCTTTACAAGTTCGGCTTTGAGTAGCTTGCATCTTTCCTCAATGTCTCAACTACTCAATACCTTTTTGAGCTTCAACTGCAATGATTTCCATCTTATTGAGCTTGAACCTGAAGGCACATGTTACAATGACACTACTAATCAAAAGTTCAAGATTTTCTATGGATAGCGAGCGCCAAGTCTCATCAAACAGCCTTATAGCTTGCTTAAGTAGGCCTAAGATATGAGTAGTCACATTAGAACCCAAACAGACCGATCTTATCCAAAAATCCCCTTCCATCCTATGTAAGCGCTCCATTGGTGTTAGGAGGTTAGAAGGTATTGTAAAGCCATGAAAGGAGGAAGCATCTTCTGAGCTTACTACCATCTTGGTTGCTAATCCTTTATCTCCATGTTGTATTATTTTAATCTTTAAGGGAAGTGATGATATGGGATCCCTTAAAACAGGCGAAGTCACGTCACTACAAAGGGTAAGAACGTTACTAACTACAGTAGCATCCATGGAAGCATTGGGAGCAGCATGTATCTCTTCATTACAAAACCTTGCACCCATCAAAGCATCAGTAAACGCTTTGATCACACTTTCCTCTAAGAGTAAAAATTCGCTATCTTCATAATTGTCAATGATATTGAACACATTGAAAATTCTAATATTACCATAGGTATCTTCATCAACCTGTTTTGTGGAGTCTGTTTTATCATTGAATTGTCCCTCTTGGTCATCATTAACGTCTATCACGAAATTTTCTCTATTGTCATCTGTGTGTTTGAGAGAATCCCAATAATCAACTAACTTAACGTCATCTTCTCCATAGTCCACAATCTTAGTAACAGCAGGCAAATCTTTAGCTTGAAGCACCTTTCCCATACTGTAGTGACTTAGAAAAGGACGAATGATAGGAGGGATACTTTGACTTGAAGAAGTTCCTTTAGGGACGCTACCACTCGCTCCACCAAGACGATGCTCCATCAAGATGATGCTTCATCACTTTTTTCTTAGTAGTAGTGGCATCCTTCTCCTTTCCCTTTTATTCCTGTGACATACACAAAATTGAGAAAACTAAGAAGAGTAAGTTTCAAGAAAATATTAGTGTATAAAAAAGAAGGAAGGAGAGTGTAATGATAATGCTACCTCATGAATGCGGCTTCGCTTAAGTTGTCTGATGATCAATGGGGGAGAGGGTGAGCATTTACTTTATGATTTACCCAAAGCATCATTAGACGACTTTGCATTATTAGATGATTTTGGGTCTTCTTTGAGTCTAAAGTGAAATTCATATTTCTAGATGACCATTTCAGGCAAATGCCCTTCAACTGTCTTTGAGACATACTTCTTAAACCAGTCTAAGCAATTGTTCCAATATGTGAGTCAGCCACTCGAAGCAACCCCAGAATGACTCATAGAAGGAAAGAATAATTGCCTGATCATCCCATGAATGTTCTTCCGGCTCTCAAGTCTGAACATCTTGAAACACTCATCAAAACTTTGGTTAATGACCAAATCATGAGGCACTCCTTGATTAAACCCCAGTTGTTGAGTAACTCAATCAAGTGAATATTTCATGACACTACACTTATGGAAGCAATTGGAAGCATCGGCCCAATCATGAAGTGACGGAAGACCTCCAGGTATTTTCCATAAGATAAACTCTATCTCCACATCAGAAAGCTCATCATGAAGCTCTATCAAGTTTACTATGTCCTTTGAACCGGAAGGATAGATTTCTTAGTACCATTCATATTCAGGCAATTCCTTTGTGTATGGACGAAAGCTGAACTTGTGATAGGTATTAATGACATTCTTCAAAGTACTTAGGAGTTTTCTATTGACCCATCCCTACGTTTGAGGCTTGACGGCATCAAAATGTGTAAGCGGGAGACCAAAATATCTCCTATAATGCTTGTAGAAGAACATATGAAGAAATACCAAGTCTACGTACGACACCACAATGTATCTCTCTTGCAAACGTACCAAAGCTTCATGAAAGAGGTATAAACGCCTATACAAGGAACCCAAGTAAAAAGGCCCTAAAGTGATATGTTCCCCTCACGCGATACGAATAGCCAAGTGGAAGAGTTGAGGACTAACATCCTTTTCGGGGCCCCCTAGGAATACAAACGATGACAACTAACAAGCAATAAAAGCTTCCAACTCATACCTGAAACGTAAGACAAGACAGATTAAGTTAGGGTTACAAAGTAAACATTAATAAGAAAAAGGGTAAACAATGACTATGCTACATCAAAATGTAGGAACTTACTTACACTGATATCGAAGCCCCATCTTATCACCTTTGTCTAGCCTAAAGAAATGCTTGATCCATGCACTAAGCGTACCATGCTTGCGAATATCTAGAGCTTCTTTTTTGTCCACTTCTAATAGTTCAATCAGTGCTTAATCATCTTTTGAGATTGAAGTTGTAGTGATGTCGATCAATCCAAGATTAGGAAGGTTCACAAGGATTACAACATCTTCTAGCATTGGAGTGATGTCACCCCACGTTGTCATAAAGGTATGTGAGTAAGTACTCTAATGGGATATAATAGCTCACCGAGTTTCTATTTCTTGCGGGCAGTGCAAAGTTAAATCAGAAGACACCCATATGGGATAATATGCCCCCGCCTCTTCCAAAACAAATGTGTATGCAGGATTCTTCAAAATGTACATCACCTAAGACAGCCAACCATTCACTATGTGCTTTAGGCCATCAAAACTACTATCTGAAAGAAGGATTTCTTTCTTCCCATTTCTAAAACGCAGCATACAATCTGCTTCTATCTCAACCCTCTTGTATACTGGAGGTTCTTGTCTTATGAAACGCAGCTTGCCATCCTTAGGTGGATGTTGATGTAGATGTATATCTCGCCTCTTTATATCTTTCCAGAAGAAGTCACCTTAAATAATTGGGTCAACCCACTTGTCTTGAGGTAAGGGGGCTGCCGGGATGTGATCCTTAGAATATACCAAAATTTCATTGTTCTTATCAGCATTATTGCTATGAGAACGGCTCTTACCAGATTCTTTGCCAATGTCGATGATCCCTAAAAGTAGTAGTGACGTCTTTATGAAAGAAAGTGAGCACCTATAAATGAAGAGAAGCAAAGGAGTCAGTAGAAGTAAGGTGCATTCGAAAAGTATGACATCTAATTACGAAAACTAGAGATGACATATATGCATAAGGACTCTTACAATACGTAATGACAATATGCAATTCACACATGAGATTAGTGATACTATGCCCAGCTCACATGCTTATGATGATGTTTAAATGATGTTTTCCAGCACGTATTCATGTTAGAAGATTGATATTCAAAGCCTCATGCATAGTTCGCGTAATGAGCTAGTGTCTTTTTATATTTATGTTAAGAAAGCTTATGATTCTACTACTTGCTCACTATTCATGTACTAAGTGTTATAGAGTTATGGCCTATGTTATGCTCAAGCATCACATCGTGTTTAAGAGTTTGGCGGTGTTCACACCTCACATAACGTTCATACCTAACGTCGTGTTCACGAGTTATGTGATGTTTAGGTCTCATATCATGCTCAAGACTAGTTATATGTTCAAGACTTATTATACATTCAAGGCTTATGTTACGTTTTGAGATCATGTCCAGTTCAAGGTTAACCTTAAGTGCAAGGACTCGTATGCACTATCATATTTAAGGTCAGATACGACCCTTATGTTCACACATGATCAAGGCTCATGTATCAAAGCTTATGTTCGATGCACATGACGAGACTCATGTTCAGCTTAAATACCAAAAGTGCTATACTCAAGTTGCATACTCAACTCACGCGTACTTATATAGAAAGTTTAAAAGTGCTCATGTTAAAAGCATATATATGCGTGCCAAAGAGGCTATGTTGAAGTAAAGTGTTTAATCCTCATGTGTTCAAGCACAAGATTTATGTCTCATTCATGTACATTGAGCTCGCTAATTCGTACTCTATTCTTATGCACTTATGTTCAAGATTTATGTTCAAATTCACATTTTATGGTTATATAGAGGCCTCATAGTTCTTCTACATGATTATTTCATGAGTGTTTGTATTGAAGGGCAATGAAGTTCATTTTATATATTACCTCATGAGTGCTTATGTTAAAAAAGGGGTCATGTTCAACTTAAGCGTGTTACTCTCATATGCTTATGTCTCAAACTCGTGTTCAAATTGTATGTATTCAGCTTACGCTCGACTCTCATGTACTCATGTGTGCATGCTCCTACGATTCAAAACTCACGTTCAATTCATGTTACGAGTTGCAATTGGCTTTATGGAGGTTACAAAAGGAGGCCACATATGACCTAAGTGTTATACCTCTTTGCTTTCACCTGTTGATGAAGATTAGTACTCAAGCCACTATCATTAGCTTTTGACCCTTGGTTGGCAAATAGTTAAGGTTCAGACGGTAAAGAGTCTACCCCCTTTAAACTGCACCGATTTGCCGACTGTTGCTAGTTCGAGATGTGGTTCTTAAGTTACAATCGCAAACCTTTAACACGTGGTTGGAGGCAACTATAGTCTAAGCAATGAAGAGATCCTTTTTCAACAAAATTCTCAAATGATTATGCTACCTGCAAAGTGTAGAAAATGAGGAGCTGTTAGTTTTAAAATTTAAAGCAAAAGGGGAGTAGAAGAATGTTATAATTAATTACCCAAAGGTACATGTCAGAGCATGAGTAAAATTACAAGAACAAAGGCATCAAGTAGTGGAAACTATCTCATTATTCATTACACAGAGAAGAAATATTAGAGCTAAAGAAAATGCACAAATTCGAGCTATATACGAGATTCCCAACATCTCAAATCAAGCAACCAAGTGGTTATTGAGATAGTGAAATAAGAAATTGGATAGAGACTGAGACATAAGGAAATTCATGCATGTATAGGTACGAAGACTAAATATATAGATTTGCTTTGAACAAGGTTTCAATTAAATATGTATTGAAAGGTACATGTAGATTCATACACATACGTACACACACACACACACACACATTATACATCATCGAAATAGAGTAATTTTCAAAAAAAGGCCTGCTATATTATGGAACAAGGAGAATTTATGTTATATGCTTCGTCAATGAGTGGGATAGACTACTTGATATCGAAAGATAATACTAAAGAAGAACCATTAGCTTTGAGCATTGTTTCTTCAAGATATTATCAAGACAAAGCAAAGGAATGGATTATATGCCAATGTTTCCGTCAAGAGGTGATTTTTGTGAGATTATGGGTTTGAGTGGACATTCTAACTTGAGGATAACAATAGAGACAAATTCCAAAAGTAGGGGAGATGAGGATTTCACTAGTAGTGGTTTTGATGATTGGTCATCATCACTGTATATGGATCTATTGGCTAGTTAAGCTAAGTATGGAGATCATGCTCCAACATTGTTTTCATTATCCAAAGGATAGCGTATTCCGGATCAAGAGGTCGATTCTTTTGACATTGACATGGTCAACACTTTCTTATCCATGTTTTTGGCAAAAGGAAAGCTGAGCTAAGCCTATAAATTATTTGAGATATTTAGTGATATAGGCATCAATTCTACTAGTCACACTTATAATTCTTTAATGAGTTCCTTTGTCAAAAAAGGGTTATTGTGAGAAGGTATGTCCCGCAAATATAGCGACCTACAATGTGATATTTCAAGGATTAGGGAAGATGGGAAGGGCAGATTTAGCCAACTCCATCCTAGAAAAGCTCATGAAATAAGGTGGTTACTTAGACATAGTTATGTACAATGCCTTGATTAATGTATTTAGAAGAGCTAACGGACTTGATGACGCATGCAGGCTCTTTGAGCAAATGAGGAGTAATAGGATAAATCCTAATGTTGTGACTTTCAACACCCTCATTGAATTGCATAGCAAGGTCGGTCGATTGAAGGATGCATATAAGTTCCTAAAAATGATGTTAGATGCTGGTTACTCACCGAATCATGTAATCGATACAACTTTAGATTATCTGGGGAAGGAGATTGAAAAGTTGAGATATTAGAAGGAGAAGATTCTCCAAGAACTTAGATATAACGAAAATTTTTCATGGTTTTCCATGTTGAAGAAAAGGTATAACCAAAAGTTGTCCTTGAGGAAATTGGTTGGGGTTAACGCATTAGTGATACAGATTACTGAAGGTATTATTTGGAGGAGGTTGCAGTCATCTACTATTTTGAAGATATGGTGAAGCCAAAAACATTAGAGAAGGGAAATGAGGAATCAAGACATCTTGCTCCGATTTACAAGTAGAAAATATCATAACATATAGCAATTAGCTGAAGTTGAAATGCAAAGAAGATAATGAAAGCAAACTAAGAGCCAGCGAAAGCTTACACTTGAAACTCCAAGTACGCAACTCCTTGAACAAGCAAACCCTAATGCAATACGAGGGGCAAACATCTAGATAGAAGCTTTGAGTTTCGTCAACAGAGTACAATCGAGCAATTCAATGTTAGGTCCAAGCAAAATACGACATTAGTAGCCCCAAAGAATAGCGAATCTGCAACTCTTCGCATCCAAGCTAACCTCTGCACGAACCAATCTAAAGCAAACAAGAAAGAACACTTACATGAGCAACAGGCTATGGTAAAGATTTAAGCTTGTGACGGCAACAGAACATCGAATAGCTATTTTACCGAGTTGAAATTCTTCTGCCCGTTACGTATTGAGTTGACCTCACCAAACAGTAGGTCGAGTGTTAAAAATGGAAGCTCAAGTAGCGGCTGCAACTTCAGAAACACCATGCCCAAGCAAAACAACTATAGTTCCAAATCAAGGCATTACACCCAAGTAGAGGTTGATGGATCCACAGCTGTATGTGAAACAAGAATCATTCGAGCATTCCCACACGAACCCAAGTTAGCATTTGCACGAACTATCCTACTGATGCTCATCCAAGAATAACCCAAATAGGACTTGTTCAATACCTTGCAGTGGCTGAAGGGAACTAGACTAAAAGCTATAGCACCTAAACTCCATGAACACAATCTAAGCAGCTCATTGTACAGTCCAAGAACTCAAGCTCCTCCATGATAGCAGTTAGATGAAAAAAAAAAAAAAAAAACCATCAGCAGTGTGCAATTGTCCGAACTCTGATTCGCTATTCCCAATCTTCTGAAACTGAACAACGCTTGGAGTGAAGACGAATGGAGTTACCATCACCGGAGAAAATAGAAGGAGAAATTTCAACTATCAGTTAACAAAGAAGTACCTTTGTAGGGTGGCTAACAAAAGACAAGGTTAAAAAATAAAGCAAAGGTCTCTGTCAAAAATGTCAGCTACTTATTTTGAGGTAAGGATTTGCCGCCCAAGGTTTGTTTGCTTTTAGGTAGCATAAAACAAAAGAAAAGGACACTTGTCACATATTGAATTGGGGACAAATGTATCTTTTGCTTGTCCTTTAACGACCTGAGCTAGAATCCTTAAACTAAAATGAAGCCAATAGTTTAAAAAAAAAAAAAAAGGAAAGAAAGAGAAGAGAGGAGATGAAGAAAAGATTGAAAATAATGGGAGCCTAATCATCCATGGATAAAAAAATGGAAGGTCAATCGTTGATAAGAATGATTTCTTGAAATATTTTCGAAGAATTTACCTAAATAGACATTTAGAATATTGTTGAGCTTCTGGGGCACTGCCCCAGAAACCCCACAGGGGACGCTGTCCCCTTGACTCCTGCCTACTAACTAAGACCGTTGTGCTTACCAGTCGTAGTGTAGCAAATAAAATTTGATTAACACAAAGGGTATACATGATATGTGAAGACCTTATGAGAAGAATGCCCTTATATGAGGAGAAGATCAAGATAACATCGATATGTGCAGTCAACTCAACAAGATCACTAATGTGAGCTTAGCGTACAAATTCAACTCAAGGAAGTCAATAAGTCATATGGATCAAATCGAAGAGACAAATCAACTCAAGAAGAGATAGCTTAAAGAAGACTTATTTCAGAGTGTTGTCTTAGGAGCAATATACAACCTAATCCAACTAAGGCATGACACATAAATAAGAGGTGTTGCGGATTCACGTACTAAGACAAATCTCAAATTAATTTGGTAGCGATGTAGTCGTTTAATAGTGCGCACGAGCCTAAGTTATCTAAAAGGCTCACTTAATGCCCAAACCTCTTCAACTTTGTTCGAAGGACTTTGGTCAAAGGGCAAAATGTAGAGGGCCAAATTTAATATTGGGCTTTCAAGCTCATTGATTAAATGGATTTGACTCCTTGAGCTAAAGTAATAGAGTCCGAAGAGCCAAACCCATAAATTGTCGGGATAATCAAAGGAGACTTGGCATGACAGGCTTGGAATAGGGCTTGTTGGATCAATTCATTCGATCCAATCTTTCTTGATTTAGCTCACACTAATGAAATACAAAACCCTTTATTTGGGTCTAAACCCATAGAAAAAGCCCATTTAATACTCATATATAAAAGGTTTCAATCCTAACCATTGATCATCGTTACGATCCAACGTATCAAATTCACCTACCATATCCTATAAATACCCTATTCATTTCATTTGGACAAGAGAAAAACCTCTATTAACGCAGTTACTCTACCAAAGCTTTACCTCAAAGATTAAATACTCAAACACATCAAGAACACCACATCGTTTCTTTATTAATCTTGGAGTTTGATGCCATCGCACTCATCCACCTGTCACCATACATGTTAGAGCCTTACTAAGATTGCTTACTCTTCTTTCCTACACTTTTCTCTCGATCATCCCGTAAGAGTCACTCAAGTCATTTCCCTGGTCATGTATAGCACAACTTCATACGTAGCATACACGTAACACTTGCATCAGTACCCAACACCTCCACACTCTTTACATCAATAGATCATCCACCTAAGGGGATGGAGGTGCGGGTCTTATTCTAACTGGCCTGTACAAAGTTACAATTTGCTACGCCCTTAAGTTCAAGTTCAATTCCAACAACAACGAATACAAGTCGCTTATCACTAGTTTTAAGTTAGCAAAAGAGATTGGTGCCAAACATTTGCGGATCTTCTCAGATTCCATTCCTGTCATCCAACAAGTTCGAGGCGAATACTAGGTCAAGGATGACACTATAGCTAGGTACCTTGAAAAGGTGAAGAGCTTTTTAGCTAAATTCCCTTCATGGGACATCAGGAAGATCCCTCGACTAGAGAATTTAACGGCAGATTGGCTATTTAAACTTGCCTGCACTAGTATACAGAAGCCTGAGGTAAAGGATAGTAAAATCTTCATAGAATACCTACCAGAAAAAAAGCATAACTCCGGGCTCGGCTGAAGTTTTGGAACTGACCATAGCAACACTAGAAACGAGTGAGATGGATCATATTCAAAGTTATTTGGACTAGGACACGCTCTTAGATGATAAGAGGGAGGCAAAGAAGCTCTCGTATCACACCACTAACTATACGTTGGTTGATGGCGTCTTGTATTGCAAAGGAGTCACCCTTCCCCAAATTTGATGCCTCCAAGAAGGGTAAGGCCTGCGTGTTATGAAAGAGTTACGCGCCAGAGTTTGCAGCAATCACATTTGGTCCTAAGCCCTTTACTTCTATACACTGCGACTCGAGTATTACTAGCCTATAATGAAACAAGACGCAAAATCTATCACGCAAAAGTACCCGTAGTGTTAGAAGCATGCCCTAGTCAATCATGCACCTAACACTACCCTCCAACCCCTAACTAGCCTATGGTGTTCGAGTAATGGGGGATTGATATTCTCAGTACCTTCCTAAAAGCTTCAAGAGGACAGCAGTTTATAATTGTTACCGTTGATTACTTCACAAAGTGGGTGAAGGCCGAAGTGATGGCTAGGATCACCGAAAGAAATGTTGAATCCTTTGTTAGTAACAACATTCTCTCCCAGCTCAGGGTCCCCTATACTCTCATCATGGACAACGGGCGATAGTTTGATAACCCTAAGTTCAAGGAGTTCTGCTTTAAGCACTATATCACCACGTACTTCACTTCGGTTGTCAGCCCCCAATCAAATGGACAAGTTGAAGCAACTAATCTAATCATCTTGGATAGCCTAAAGAAGCGCATGGACTGATCTCAAGGTACTTAGGCTGATGAGCTGCCTAGCATCTTATGGAGGTATAGGACTACCCATCACACTTCTACAAGTGAGACTCTCTTTTGCCTAACTTTTGAGTCAAAAGCAGCTTTCCCCATCGAACTTAAGCTTCCTAATGTCTGGACTTGAAGTTTCCACGTCGCCTTTAACAAGTTATTATTACAAGCCAGTGTCAATACCATCAAGGAAATCAAAGACCTTGCTGTGGCTCAAGTAACCGCATACCAACATTGAGCCATCGAGCCACTTGGTATTATGACCAGAAGGTCAAGCACAAGGAGTTTAAGGTTGGTAACCTAATGTATCAAAAGTTAGAAGCCATAGGTTTACGCGAAGGATAAAACAAATTGGCTTCCAATTGGGAAGATCCAGTCAGAGTTAGAAATAGATTAAGCATTGGAGCATACAGGCTAGAAAGACTAGATAACGTGCTAGTCCTGCGCACATGGAATGCAGATAATCATCAGCTTTACTTTAACTAACATATTCTTGTGTACATCTTTCTAAAATAATGTAATGGAACAATTCACTTTCTAATTAGTTGTTTCTCTCTCTCTTTCTCTCTCTCTCTCCACTTTCTATTAGCATCCTAGCCCTCGAAAGGGAAAACAGATCATTTGTCAAGTAAGTCAGAACGTAACCAACCTGACTCCCCTTAGATAACCTCGATAAAGAGAAACACCATTTGCACATGGGAACTCTCACCAACTAGGCAAGTTGGAATGCCACCTATCTGATCCCCTTGGGTAACCTTGACAAAGGAAAACGCCCTTCGCAGAGGAATTCCCATCTACCAAGTAGGTAGGAACACCACTGACCTGACCCCCCTTGAATAACCTTGGCAAGAGGAAACACCCCTTGTACAGAGAAACTCCCATTTACTGAACAGGTTAGAATACCACCGACTTAATCCCCTTTTGGTAACCTCGGTAGGGGGAAATGCCCTTCACACAGAAGAACTCTCATCTACAGGGTAGGTTCGAATGCTACTAACCTAAGCTCCCCTCGATTAACTTCGACAAGGGTAAACTCCCCTTGCACAAAGGAATTCTTATGCAAACGTATTCAAAGGGAAAGCAGGTGTATAAGAGGATATGTTTCAAAAAATTAATTCATTCATTCTTTGTCGGATTATACAGTGAAGGCCGGTATGCTAGCCCAACATACACGTTTAAAAAAAAAATGTTATCTCCTTAGATCAACTAATTCTGGTAACTTAGAAAAATCCAAAGCCTTAATATACTCACAGCATTGATCCATCAGTGCTTCGGTAGCTGGCCTTGATTTGGAGTGGAGGCTAAAGGGTCTAAACGAGGGGCAACAGTAGAATCACCCGGAGATTAATTGTCTTAAGGAGTTACTTTAGGGGCAGCCTCCTGCTGGGCTACTAGGGTAGAACTGGATGTAAAAGCGTCTTGCCCAGCCTTAGCAGTAGAGGAACGCCTAGAACATCAAAGGCCGCATTAGCGACTTCTCTCTCGCCCGCCAAAGCTTCCCTCTTCTTATTGAAGGTCAGAGTATCTAGAAAGTCAAGAAAGCTCAAATCAAGGTCCAAATAATGGGAGAGAATCTTCTTCCTTGTGCAACGTATTGAGTCAGTGGTTAGGTCTTCCAACTCGTCTAACCAATCCTCAGTCTTCCGATAATCGGCGACTGCCTTTTTAGCAATTGCATTGCTAAGGACTTACCCACTCTCCATTTTGGAGATAATCTCCTCCATCTCTAAAACTTTCTCTTGCAATTTCTGGACTTCTTACTCTAGCTTAACCTTCAAACCGACTGGCTTCAGCGAAGTATCTTTGGTGCTTTCGTACTCTGATGCCTTCATCGCCAACTTAGTTTGTAGCCTTGCAACTGACGCCTTCAGCTTAACATTCTCTTTTTCGACTTGAGCCTTAGCCTCCTTCTCCTTGTTTAGCTATTGGGAGAGTTGAGCCTTATTCCTCTACTTATTCGCTAGCCAAGCCTTTAAATCATTTGCCTTCTGTGCTGCCTTCTAGACCCTGTCCTTCTCCCTCTTTGCATCCTTCAGCCTTACTTGAAACACTTTAATAAGACTAACTTAAGTGTCAATTAACCTTGGAGAATTTTTTCAAGTACTTATTAGTATAAGTCTCTACCTCCTGCAAGTACTTCTCACTCTGGTGCAACACCTCCTTAAAGCCCTTTACCTCTTTTTTTGGGGGGGGGGGGGGGGGGGGGGGGGGGGGGGCGCCAAACTTATTCAATTGAAGTAACACCTGGTAGTGGTACTGTAAATTGAAAATAGAAGCTACCATTAACACAACGATAAGTGAAACACTTTAATACAAGAGTAACAAAGACTTACCTACCGCATAAGCGTGCTTAAGTGGCCCGCTATCTCTATGAGATTGTCCCTACCTTCCTTAGAGAGCCTCTCAAGGATAACCTAGTTGCCGAAGGCATAAGATCTAATTGAAGCCTAATAAATGAGTATCCGTTACAACAATGTGAGATCATTGGCTTGGACCTCCCATTTCGGCCTCGAGAGCTTCCTCCTGGCCCTCTTCATCTCCATCTCGGGAGCTCCCCTCAAGAATTCATCATCTCGAGAGAAGTACGACACCTTTTGGAATGAGTTTAACCTAATCCCTATCAACCTGAAGTTATTCAGGACATCAAAAAATTCATTCCTTAAGTCGTTGATACACTAGGAGGGATGAGCCGTCGGCCACTCATTCTATTTCCCTCAATTTAAAGGCGCCCTCATTAGGAGCCTTTTGCTTTTAGCTAGCCACTTGTGGCAAGGTGGCCCCTTTAGCCATTTCTTCTTCCCTCGACTGCAGAAGGAAAAACATCTGAACATCAAGCCCCTCCGCGTTGAGGCCTTCATCCTCCACAAGAATAAGCTTAGTAAGGGGTACGAAGGCAAGGGTAGATAGAGCAATACCCAAGGATTCTGCATCTAATAGCTATTCCTGAATATTGATGGGGATCCCCTGAGGAATAGCCATCAGTCGTGCCCTTCAGCTAATCTATCTTGGCTCTAGCCTGGCTACGACTCATTAGCTTATCCAAAAAAGGAAGAGGAATCCTCTCGGCCAAATTTTTTATTGCAATAATTTCAATTTAAAGTTACAAAAGGAAAAGAAGACAAAACCAAAAGAAACTACTACTACCCTTCATTAAACTCTGCCGTAACCAACACGATTAAGGAGGTTCCCCCATCCTACTGGCTCCCCTATCCTACTGGCTCCAAAAGAAGCACCTCAACACTAGCATAACAAAAGTAGCCATGTAGAATAAACCTATACCTTTGGTTCATTTCTTCACCACAAATTTCTTCATGTTGAGGAAGAGCTTAAAGATCAGATACTAGAAATACCTTTTCATGGTCTCCACAGTATTTATCTCTTGGCTGTGTCTCATCATTATGAAGGCCAGGATCTCTTAAGTAGCCTTAGTATCACTGGGACCAAGCCCCTTCTCAACTTCAGTTTGGACCATCCTAGTCCATCGCGTCTAAAAGTCTGCCTCCTTGGGTAACTTAACTACTACATGCTCATCCTACCGGCTCTTCACTGAATCTATAAGGCTGTAGAACATCTTCTTCCTTGGGTATAGTTGGAGGTAAGGCTACCCCCTGATGCTTTTCCATATGTAGAAGTGATTAAAGACCTCGGGAGTAGCCCTTACCACCAAACACTTACAAAGCGCTTGGAAAGCCTTCAGCACCCTCCACCCATTAGGAGGGACCTGTGACGAATTGCACAGGTGGTAGTTGAACAATTCATTTTCGAAGCAACTCGAAGGAAGGTGCTGTGCAAACTTCAAGCGCTTCTCAAATACTGTAAAGCGCCTCCCTAACAGCAGGGTCACCCGTTTTTCCTTACTTAATAACCTTATTTGCTACCCACAGATTGAGGGTAGATTGTTTACTTTTGCTCACTTGAACGCTAGGCCTCTTGCCCGTCTAAGAAGCACTGAATAAACCCTTCGGAAAGGGGAGGGGGCGTACACGTATACATCCTTTAGGATAGCATTGATAATTCTGGCTCTATCCAACACTTCTACAACCATCATAGTATGTTCGTCAAGTTGTGCTAGTGATGAAATCTCGTTCTGCCCTGTTTGGGGTAGGAAGGGTCACTCCTTGTAGAATCGAAGCCAGAAACATGCAATGATGAATATGAGCCAATCTCATCTGTGTTACTCAACATGGTCATAATATGTGAAGAAGAAAGAAGCTTCATAAACTTTTAAAGAAAATCTGATGTAAACGTAGAATTCGTAATGGTAGAATAAAGAGATTAGAAAAGTGATCTCTCATTGTGACCTTACTATTTATACGTAAAGTATCTAGGAAGTCATATAAGTAGTTATAGAGATTTGTATAAGCACGAATCCCTTAGAACACTACGTAGCAAATACATGGAAAGAGTTTTAATCGGACGATCACCTTTAAAAGGCATAGCACATGTAGTTGCACATTAGTCTGCTACAACATGATACTTGTCACGTCACATTTAATGCACTAAAAAAAAAAGCATGCGAAGATCACAGTTTGAAAAAGTTCCTTCGACAAGAAGTTTATTCGAGTCCCATCCAATTTCCACCTGGTTGGCATGATAAAGACATGGTACAGTTGCGTCTTCTCGGTCAATGATGAGTATAGTTTGGGCAAACCAATTCGTAACCTTACAACACCTACCTAATGAGATGCGAAGGTATCCTACTTTGACACCCTAATCAAGGCTGTCTTACTAAAATCTTTGTTACTCCGCTTTGGAATAATTCCTGACCACCTCCGTCCATCCCACCTCATACATCTTCGCTTCGACTAGCTTTTAACTCGAACCTATACCCTTACCACATCGGCACTGTAGTGACAAGTTGAGCCCCTTTAAGTTAGATTGGTTATGCTTGAGTAGCCTATATATCTTGTTGCAAATCGAAACTAAAAGTAGACAAGGCCAGTCGCTGAGTAGGTCCAAGCTTGTCAAAAGCTCGAAAAGAAAGTAATAGGGAATGTACAAAAGAACAAATCTAAATGAGAAGTAAGCAAAAACCTATGAACAACTCTAATGGATACGACGTAACAATAGAACTTTCGAGAACTCACGGAAAAACTCGATATGATGCATGAAATAGTCCGATGAGGTTACTCGCCACTTAGCCTTACTTAAAGATAAGGATAAAAGTGAGATGAATGTCAATAGAGTAGTATTTACGAGAGACAAATGTCCATTGTATTAATGTTCCAGTCTGCTGATTACAGCTACAAGTACAAGAGTATTTATAGCCGAGAATTTAGGTCAACATGCCTAAAAATGAAAAGACAAAAAGGGTATTACCCTAGAGAACTAATATATAAGGATAAAAATGAATATTCAAGAAGAGTAATTATTAGTGTAGGAGATTCTACACGTGATTTTGTGTACGTGGCGACGATACATTGGCGAAGTCGATGGAGGATACAGACAAAAATATACGGTCTAGTTGCTTGTTCGAGCAAGGGTGGCTAAGGGTCAGTCTGGTCTCTCTTTTCGGCTTCTCGGCCAGGGAGATGCCAAATCAGTGTTCGACTCAAGCGCGAGTGAGAAGACAAGTAGTCATTCAGCTTGGCATAAAGAACAACTTGGCAAAGAAGTATTTGGCTTTGGCGAAAGTCGGCTGGAGTAGAAGGATCCGCCTTACCAGGCCTCTAATCCTCAGGCTCAGCTGTGAGTTAAAGTTCTAATAGCCTGATTCCTATTATTCCCTCTGAGTTGAGTTGGATTTTAGATCAAATCCAAATGGTTTTTTATCAAATCTCCCTTGGGCAACTCCAATTTGTAAGCGTTATCATTAATCTTCTAAAAGATTCTAAAAGGTCCTTCAATTATTGCAAATAATTTGTTCCTCCTCTTGCTTAGAAATTACTCCTTATTGAGGTATAGCCATACCAAGGCTCATTGGTGGAATCATTTTGCTGCTCTACCCTTGATCTTCTCTCGCATTCTTTTAGCAGCTTGGTTGATGTACCGAGTGATTTTGTTGTAGATGTATTGAAGGAATTGTGCTCTGGCTATTGCGCTTGGGTCTTCTTACGTAGGCACAAGTACAAGGGTATGATCGAGGGGCAACTCGAGATTGAAACTATAGACAACCTCAAAGGGAGTCTGCTTAGCGGTGTTATACACTGTTCGATTGTAAGCAAATTCAATCATTGGCAAGCAAACGTCCCAATTGGCCAAGTTCTTGCTTATCGTAGCTTAGAGCAGTAATCTCAAAGTGTAATTAATCACCTCTGTCTGGCCATCAGTTTAGGGGTGACAGGAAGTATTGAACAGCAGTTTGGACCCCATCTGTGGCCATAAGGTCCTCCAGAATTGGCTTAAGAACTTTGTACCTCTATCAGAAACTACACTTTTTGGTACACCGTGTAACCGTACAATCTTCTGCAAACAAAAGAGAAGCAATAGTTGAAGTATCGTTAGTTTTGATGCAAGGTACAAAGTACGCTATCTTACTAAACCAATTCATGACAACCATTACAAAATCTTTGACTTGGGCAGTTTGTAGTAATCCGGGGACAAATTTCATGCTCAACTAAGTCCATAGTTTCAATGGAATAAGCAAAGGCATTGCTTTTCCATTTTCAGCTCGGCACTTAGCCCTTTTGTACACAGTAAAGCTTTCGCCAACTCAGTATACGTCTTGCCTCATCTTAGGCCAAAAGAATCGACCACTCGGTAATTTATATGTTCTTTTCACCCTAAAATGTCTAGACAGTCCTCTTCTATAGGCTTGCTTGATTAGTAACTCTCTTAGTGAACAAGTCGGAACACATAATTTCCCCCCTCGAAATAAGTAGCTATCTTCCACATGATACTCGTCCACTGTTCTTCCATCGATACATTACGCAAATATAGATCCAAAGTGCAGACCTCAAAATATTGTTTTTTGATGCTTACAAACCCAAACAACCTAGTCCGCAGTTCACTTAGAAGTGTATGCCTTCTCGAAAAATCATATGCAACTACATTGTTCTTCCCTTGTTTATATTTTATCACAAAATTAAATGCTTTATGGAATTCAACCCACCTCACCTACCACTTTGATAACTTAATCTGACTTCAGAGATACCTTAGCGACTCATGGTTAATATATATGACAAATTTTCTCAACAGTAAATAATGCTACCATACTTACAGTGCTTCGATCAGCGCTAAGAGTTTCTTGTCATACATGGAATAATTTAACCACAGTCTTTTGAGCTTCTCACTATGGAAGGCAATTAGTCAACCTTCCAACATTAGGACAGCGTTTACTCCAATGTCTAATGCGTTACATTTCAGCTCAAATATTTTTTCGAAGTCAAGTAAAACTAACACTTAGGCGGAGGTCAATCTTTCTTTTATATCAACAAAGTTCCTCTCCTCTTTTTCTCCCCATCAAAAGTTGATGTTTTTCTTAATTAACTCAATAAGTAATGTAGCGAGGGTGTTGAAATTCGAAATGAATCGTTTATGGAATGAAGTTAGTCCATGAAAACTTCTAACGTCGTACAAGTAGTAGGAGTCGACCACTTGACGATTACTTGAATCTTCTAGTTGTCCACTCGTAAGTCTCCTTCACTTACTACATATCCTAAGAATACCATTTCCTTCTAGCAAAAATAACATTTCTTAAGATTGTCAAATAATCTCTTGGCATAAAGGATATCCAGAATGGTTCGACGATGTTAACAATGACTCGACATGTCAACATTGTAGACCAGGATATCAAAGTATACTACAACACACCTCCCGATCAGATGTCTCAACACATGGTTCATTAGTCTCATGATTAATGTTATAAAAGTGTTCAAGGCATTTGACAAGCTAAAGGGTATGACTATCCATTCATATAATTCATGTCGTGTCTTAAACGCCATTTTCCACTCGTCTCCTAGCCCTATGCAAATTTGATGATAGCCAAACTTAAGATTAATCTTACTAAAAATCTTGGCTCTACTTAATTTATCCAGCATATCTTTGAATCTCATGATAGAATACTTGTGCTTAACCATAATCTTGTTTACGGCCTAGTTGTTTACATACATCTGCTAGGTTCCATCATTTTTCGGTACTAAAAATGCTAGAACAGTACAAAGGTTGAGACATTTCTTAACATATATTTTCTCTAGCAACTCATTGACTCGACGTTAAAGCTCAAAAGCCTGTTTGGGACTCATTCGATAGGCACGTTTATTTGGCAGCGTAGTGTCTGGTATTAAGTTAATATAATGTTCTATGCCTCAAGTAAAGGGTAACTATTCTGGGAATAGGTTGGCATATTCATCTAGCAACTCTTTTATTTTCTAGGGTAGTTCACCCCACTTCTTCATCTTTAATAGGCACTTGACCAACATGAGGGTTGGCACATCAGCTTTAAGGGTCTCTCGAAGGTTGGCTCTACTCATCATTAGAGCCTTCTTTAATTTCCAAGCAAGTTTGGCTTACAATTTATTAACTTCACTCGATGGCATCGGGTTCAACGTGATATTCTTGCTATCCTTCTCGAATATATACGTGTTCCGGTATCCATCATGGATAACCATCTAGTTAAACAACCATGATCTTCTAAGCAACACGTAAGAATTGCACATGGATAGTATGTTACAGAGAATCTAGTGAAAGTAATTTTCAAAAGTGATTAGCAATAGTACTCGCCGAGTGACATGTAGTGCTCCTTTCTCACTCAACCGATGTAACTTGTATGGCCTTGGGTGTACAATAGTCAGCAACTTCAATTTTGTAATGAGGTTAGCTAATGTTACGTTAGTGTAGCTACCACTATCTGTAATATGGGCATACACCTAATCATTCACCTTACAGTTGGTATGAAACAAATTCTCTCTCTGTTCCTCCTCACGTGAGGATTTCTATGTTCATTATGCGTCAAACTACCATGATCAACTAGTCCAAGTCTTCAGCAAACACATTCTCTTCAATTAATACTTTCTCAACATCTTCTTTCTTGATAGTGATCTCCTTCTTCTTAAGTTCCTCATCAGTACTTTTTACCTTTAGCTTCGGGACGTCTCCTTTGATCACCATAATTCTTCAGTTCGAGCACTGAACAGCCATATGTCTAAACCTTTAGCACTTAAAACACTTGATCTAGTTCGTCTTCCTATCAGATCCTTATCAGTTCTTATAAGTTCGAGTCGGCACTTAACTGTCAGGTTAGCCGTTTAGCTTAACTCAGACATCCATCTTTCAACTTGACTTGGTCCTTAACTAAACTTAGTGACTTTCCTATCCAGGTTGGCTAGTCGGCATTCTAGTTGGTACTCGACTTCTTCTTTGTTTCTCTACTCGTTAGGTTATTCTAATGATTTTATCCATTGTGTTGAATCGTTAGAGTTTCATAATATCTTGAATATCATCTCTTAATCTCGTGATAAACCTAAAGATTGTTCACACTGAGAGTTTCTCTACTTCACATCGAATCATGAGTATTTGGAACGTGATCAACCTAAAGATTGTTCACGCTGAGGGTTTCTCCACTTCACATTGAATCATGAGCATTTGGAATTCTTGAACATACTCGTTAATTGTTCAGCCTTCTTACCTTAGCTCTTGAAGTCAAGTGAAAGTATGTTGCAGGTAAGTTTCCGGCACAAATCTATTTCTTAATATTCTTTTCATTTCAAACCAAGTATTAATCTCTTAGTAATCTTCTTACCTTCTCACAGCTTCGAAATTCTTCCAACACATGCTGGTATATCCGAAGAACTTAATTGCAACAGTTCTC
This sequence comes from Lumnitzera racemosa, assembly GCA_024138005.1. NCBI lineage: Eukaryota > Viridiplantae > Streptophyta > Magnoliopsida > Myrtales > Combretaceae > Lumnitzera > Lumnitzera racemosa. The sequence goes on along the minus strand of JAMXBC010000007.1, from coordinate 939,489 downwards.
ATCTTCTCATGGTCCATATATTAATAATAGTCGAAAACACGCTCCACTTTCTCTTCCCATTCCACATACTCATCAGCATTCCCATGTCCATTGAAATTCAAAATCTGAAGCTTCTCCTGGTCAGATGCTCTGGGACCTCGAGCTCGCTCTTCTTTAAAATATTCTTCCTCATCCTCTTCATTAAGTTCCCTCCAATCTATCTTTTGTTTTACTCGTCCACCTACTCCTCTACCTTGAACTAGTTGAGCTATGTTTTGACCTTTAATAGGTTGAGCAACTTGTAGGGTGTTTTATGCGGCCTCAGTCGGTCGACAAGCCAATACACGAATAGCTCGGGTCAGATCTACCAAAAGGTTCGTCACCTTATCTAGTCTCTTATCAGTGCTCCTAGGGGTTTTTTGAGATTGTCGTCCATGGTGGACAACTTTACTGTTGCCATCTCCAATACCAATATTTATACTTGGATTAGTCATTTTCTCTACATATTTAAAGCTCAAAAACTTCTTTAAGTAGGTTATATAGTAAACATTTCCACAAACAAAAAAAAGTAGCAGCTAACAAACACATAAATTAAACGAACACAGTAACTTCCTCTATTTTACACACACAAGAATAGAGTATAAACAAAACTCAATACACAAACCACAATTCAAATAAAAACTCCCACTTTGATACAAAGATATTGTGAATCGTAACCAAGAACAGACAATGTCAGTCGCTGAGTGGGTCCAAGTTTACCGAAAGCTTGAAAAGGAAGTAATAGGGAATGTACAAAAGAACAAATGCGAGTAAGAAGTAAGCAAAAATCCACAAACAACTCCAATGGATATGACACACCAATGGAATTTTCGAAAACTCACAGCACAACTCAATATAACGCATAAGATGATCTAGTAAGGTTACTTGCCACCTAACCTTATTTAAGGGTTAAGATAAAAGTGAGATGAATGTAAATAGAGTAATGTTTACTAGAGGCAAATTTCCATTGTATTTATGTTTCAGTTTGTTAATTACAGCTACGAGAACAAAAGTATTTATACCCGAGAATTTAGGGCAATATACCTAAAAAGGAAAAGACAAAAAGGGTATTACTATAGAGAAGTAATATATAAAGATAAAAATGAATATTTAAGAAGAGTAATGATTAGTGTGAAAGATTTTACATGTAGTTCTGCACACATGGCGGCAATATATTGGCCAGGTCGTTGGAGGATGTAGATAAGAATGTACAGTCTAATTGCTTATCCGAGTAGGGGTAGCTGAGGGTCAATCTGGTCTCTCTTTTTGTCTTTTCGATAAGGGAAATGTGGAGTCAGTGGTTGACTCGGGCGCATATGAGTAATCTACAACTCAGCATACTTCAGAGAAACGAACAATCATTCGACTCAGCATAAAGAATGACTCGACAAAAAAGTACTCAGCTTCAACAAGAGTCGGCTGAAGTACAAGGATTCGCGCTACCAGGCCTTCCAATCATTGGGCTTAGCTACGAGTTAAAAGCTTAGTGACTTGATTCCTATCATATCCCTTCTCCTTGCCTTCACCTTAGCAATGAGATTGTGATGGGACAAGTGTTGACAGGGTTTTTAGATATGGGCTCCTTTAGTTCGACCAGTTTTTACACGTCTTATCACTTAGGACTCGCATTCGTGGGCCCAAGCCCTAAGATTAGATTAATCAGGCTTAGTAAGTCATGCAACGTTTAAAATGTACAAAATAAAAATAAAATAGTCAACTGCCACGTCTGGAATAAGTGAGATACATTTGATACCTACTCCCCTATACTTATGGGAGAAGATATTTCTCTATTAACTGATCTTTAACTACCGGCACGACTCCACTATAAATAACACTCCGCAATGATAAATCTCTTTACACCCTACACAATAAGCTTAGCTATTAATCAAAACACCCTCTATTCTCCTAAGTATTAGAGTAGCCATGCCGAAGAATACCCCAGCATCCCATTGCAGTGTTGTTTTGCAAGCTTATTGCATGCAAAGTCCAATAACCACTTCTAAATCCTTAGAGACAACAAGATTTAACAGATATAAAATAAAATGTGATATGGAATGTTGAACTAATCTCCTAAAAAATACAAATAGTACTATAAAAGTTCCCTAACTTTGTTATCTATGATGATGAAAGAACACTGAATGACTTTGTTTGGTTTTGTGTAAATATCATTTTCTTTGTCAAGTAAATTTTCAGTTAAATTGCAATTTTAACTTCTAAAACTACTTCCAATTATAGAAAAAAAAGAGAGAGATTAAAATCTAAAATAACAATACATTTATATCACATACTAACAACTTACTAGGTTCAATTATAAGGGTGGAATTTGAGAGCTTTTCTCTTCTTACGATGCTTCCAACATTGCATTTGGTTTATGGAGTAACTATTTTATGGAATTCCAATTGCTTTGCTTTGGCATAAGGAATTCCTATTCCTTCTCACCACAAGGATTAACTATTTTTTAACCCTTTTTTCCTTTTCTTTATATATTTGTATCTTTGTTTGTGAGACCTTAACCTCCTAATTAAGTTATGTGATTAGAACAACAGATAATATAAATATATAGATTTTTCTACGATTCCATCTTTATTTTCTAAAAGATTGATTCAACTCTCAATCCAAATTTTGAAAGAATCTAAATTAATGGTGAAATGAAGAGTTGCATTAATTTCGTCAATATAGAAAATAGGATCGTAGAAACTCCCCATATATATACACACTCTATTATACCTACTCATTAAATTTTACCAATTAAAGAAGTCATAAATGCACCATAAACAAAATTGCTTACAGAAACTTGAATCTTATTATTAATATCAGGGGTAAGTTCATACACAGTACGGGCAAATCATACTTATGGGTAAATTTTAATATACATGTTCTTTCTAGTTATGAAATCATAGGTTTAAATTGCAAACCATACCAAACGCAGTTGGGAAGATTTTCAACTTTTGCTAGGTAAAATCGTAATCATAATAGAGAGGAAACTAGATATTTTTATATTATAGTTATGCAATGCCTTCCGATTTTATTCAACTAAATAAACTTTCTATGATGGAACTTCTATTGATTTAAAAAGAAAAGAAAGAAAAAAAAAAAGGAAAACCATTTGTCTCGCGGTTCAAAATTCAAAAAAAAAAAAAAAAAAAGGAAAGAAAACATAATGGTTGCGCGCATCTAAAATTTGGTCGTAAATATGGTGTCAATTGGTTCATTCAGTAACGTATAATCGAAGTGCAGAGCATGGATAGGGGGGGTGGAAAACACACTTTCCCCCTGCAGCAGCTGCCCTTGCGCTGCATCATGAGGTAAAGTGTAAAGTACTGTGTGGACTCCATTAAGCACATGGTCTATGCCAGTGGATGCTTGTGAAGCTATGTCATGTGCGTTGGGTTGGGTGGAAATTGCAACGCCCACTCTGGGTGACAAAAGTTGTCTGTTTTATAGTTTATAGTACGCCTCCAACGCTTTATTTTTTATTTTTCTTTTTCCCAGGCCCACAGGGTGTCTAGATCCATCGAGAAAAGCACGTATAGATCGATTCAAACGACAGTGAACGTGACAACTGCATTGATAGATAATTATTCCAATATAACTTATAAATAAGCTGTTGGACTGTAAAATAATATTATATTTTTATGGGCTAAATTTTACCAAAAAGAAAACATATATATATATATATATATTAGCTATCGGCGCAGCCACACTGTATATACAAAAATTAGTTTTTTTTTAATCTAATAGAAAAAACATATTCATTTTAAATTTATAGTAAAATATTTTATATTAACCATTATAAATTTTATTTTTAATATATTTATATAATTTATAATGACTTTTTTTTCTAAAAATCACAGCAATGAAAGAAATCATAAAAAGTACGAAAACAGTGACGTCACTAGAATCGTGAAAAGAAAAGAATAAGAAAGTCGAGAGACAAAAAAGGGAAAGAGAAGAAGGTGAAGTATAATTTTATAATATTAGTTTTTTTGCTAAATAATATTTAATGTTAATCTAAATAATAAATTTAACTGTAGTGATTACTTAAACATTCAAAACTTTAATAATATAAATATATATAAAGTAAGCATAAGCTCAATATTTTTTCCTTTTTCTTTTTCTTTTCTTTTTTACCCATCATAAGCGTAAGTTCATTATCTATAAGAAACTGTAACAGAATTTCCTGTTTTATTTTCTTCCATCCCTCTTGGCTCATCCCTCATTCTTATATTTTTATTTTTCACCTCTCTTATTTTGTACGTTTCTTATTACTAACTTTACCTTTACTATTATACTTTTCATCGAATGCTACACTTGTTATATTTAACATTTCAAAAATTTAGTTCAAAATTTAATATTATAAAACTATAATAAAAACTTTACAAGTTTCACAGAATACATATATCTTATGGGATATAGGTTATTGTTCAACATCTAATTTTATTTTGATTTTATCTTATTTTATTTTCAGAAAAAGCGAACCGCCACATCCCGGTTTTTCATTTATCGTGGAGTAGAAACAGGATTCCATGGCATACCGGCTCCTATGCCAAATTAGAACCGGCCCATGATTAGGCTCCAACGCAGACATCACAAAGACGCGTGCTAATCAAAGCAATCCCGAAGCTGCACGAAACGCAGAATACATGTAAAAGATTCCATCCCCAGGACGTTACCAAAACCAAAAGCAAAGGAAAATTACCTCTTCAACCACGAGAGCGAAAATTTGATAAGACTTTGAGAAAACAGAAATCACTGAATGAGAACACTCAAGTTCTTTTTCGTTTGTTTTTACTAGAGCAGGGAAATAATGAGATTGTCCGATAAAGCCACGACACGAACTAGCTACTAACATCAAAAAGACAACCTCGTTTTGTTATATCCATGACAATTTTACTTGTCCATCAAAGCAGAAAACTGAACCTATTTACCAGTCAGAGGAGGAGAGGAGTCATCCCAGTTCTATTTCTTCACTTCAAAAGTGGAGCGAAGATTCGATATCATAACTGGACATTCACCCTTTTCATCATAGTCGGCAAACTCGCCTCCACATAAGTCTATGTTTTCAAAAAGTGTTCCCGCAAGCTGCAGAAAATAAACCACCGTAAACTCATAGCAAAAGAAAAAAAAAAAAAAGCAAAAAGCGGTCGATAACGATCTCCCTGACTCCCATAAAACACATTTCCTAGAGTAGTTGAAACATGCACAGAACTGAATGGAACATGCAATCTTTTAAGCACCTGGAATCACAAACCAACCGAAAGCAACAGATACTGGAGCTACAGATATGATGTCTCGAAATACAAGCACATAAGCAACCATCAGAGCATTTCACAAACAGAGACATACACCATTTGCAAAGAGCTCAAATATATTTAACTTAAATTTAAAAGCAGGACGTAGAGAAATCCCTTTTTCTGTAGGCTAGTTGAAACCCCAGCCTAAGTATATTTTTCATTTTCTCTTGATATATCCCTTTGAATGCTCCTTATTTTTATAATTTCTCTTTTTCTTTTCAAGAAATGAGACCAACTGCTACAAAATTATCGATAATACAAGTCTAAAGGACAAGACAGAATTCTTAAAAGGCCACCCATGATATCAACTCATGCATGACGAAACACATATGGACTGTTAGTGCTACTGAACAGAGGCATTATGTAAGGAGACAAAAGGAGGATGCTGTTTAGTCTACTCCAATAAATATTTCGATCACTAAACACATTGCTTAAAGTTTATTTCCAACAAGTAAAGTGAAAATTTTTACCTCTCTGGACCTAATTCATACCACCCTTGTATATCTAATCTGATCTACTGAAGTGTGTAAGAGCAAAGGACATCAAATGACACAGACATCAAAAGCCACATAAAACAATATTCAATCAATCGAAAAAAATTAAAAAAGCATCTGATGAAAGGAAGATAGGTCCTCGAAGTAGGATATATCATATATACATAAAAAAATTCTAACACTATGTTTGGGATGAGGAAAAGGGGAGGAAAGAAATGGGGTTATTGCAATTCCTTTTTCTTTTTCTGGGTAAATTAATACCATTTTTTCTTGTTAAATAAATTAATCCATTTTTGGAATAGGAGGGAATGGAAAATAGATAAAATTGTTCACATGAGCCCAGCATAATTTTTTCCTCCTCAAAAAACGAGAGAAAGAGGATGTGAAGGTGAAAAAAAATTTACAATTAGGTATCTGCCCCTCTTTTTTCTTTTTACTTTTTATGCACATAGTGGCAATTTTACATAATATTTATCGATTCCTTCAATTTTTCTTATCTCCATTACCCACACACACACGGAAGAAATCAAGTACTCCCACAATTCCTTCATTCTATATTCTTTACCTTCTGACTCCTTCCCTCATGCCAAAAAGAGTGGCAAGGTTTTGAGCTTGTCATGGTTCTACATATCAAAACCAGCAGTTGAAAGGATACAAATTTGAGCATAAAGAAAAACGAATGATGTTCCATGAAATTATGGAAGATTCAAGAAATAGCTGATAATAGATGAAGAGTCACTCCTTTTTCGTAGCCTCAATAACCAAAGGAAATTTCATGCACTAGCAGGAAAGCTTAGGAGAAACAACCACATTCCTCAAATGTCTTATCATGCAAAAATAACTTACAGATTCAGCTTTCCATAAACCCATAAATGAGAAATCAACAGGTTCATAGCCTCTGCAGTCGAATAACATCAGTGGAGCGAATTGCCCTGCTTCACTGTCCTCCATTGTCAGTGGACAACCCTTGCCTGGGATCATTGTCACTGTTCCTTCCCTCTTACAGAACTTGCACTATGAGCAAATAAAACAAAAGATAATAGCAGTATTCAGCACTAACATAGGATATGAAGATGAATAAATTGACCCATCAAATATCAAGGATACAGCAAGCACCAAGGCATGGAAATTTAGCATTTAGTCTGCATACAAAATGCAACTATTAGGAGCATTGGCTGTATCTGTACTAGAAAGCAGCCCAAGGGGAAATAGGTCATTTGCACATGACGGCATACAAGGTTGACAAGAGTGGCATACAATTACTAGGAGTAAGAACTCAAGCACTGGCTGTTTCATAGAACTGTGAAACAACTGTTGAGTGGCACTGTAGCGCCCATTTTAATGCATGATGGAACTGAAACCCATCTCCCTTTATAAAACAGTCAAAGCCCCTTTGGATTGTGATTGCAAAAGTCTACCCTATACACTTGCCTTTGATACAGGATTCACTAGTTTAACATATACTGCTCCGAGAACAACAAAATTATAGAGGAAGAGTATCATTACCTATCTGTAGGAACTTTTAGCCACAAGTCATCAAACTTCTTATTTTTCTTCTTCTTTTTTTAATTCAGCATCAACCTTTTGATTTGAACATACGACTCAGAGGCAAAAGATCTTTTTAAGCACACTAATATGGATCAAAGCCAAGTTCATCAAAAAGCCAGATGTTAATCATTCAGAGCACTTTTTCTTTGTTCAAATTGACAAGTGCTAATTGGCCCCAAAAAAAAAAAAACGGTTGACAAAGTTCTAACCTTCCGGCTTCCACATGTTTTCAATTCAAACATATGCCATTTAACTTAGGTCTGCTAGTGAACACATCAAATGTCAAACAATTGATTTTTTAATTTTCTTCTCTCCGTTTTGAAGGATCAAGACAAATCCACTACATAGCAGAAGCAACTAAACTCACAGTGAGAACAAAGGAAATCGAGATTACCTTTTGAACAAGATGGGTTGTTCCTTTACTATTAGGAACAGATAGGGTTTCGTTCAAGGTCACGCATGATTCCTTCTGGCTCACCTCACCGCACCTCCCGCATTTAATCTGCAATAGAAAAGGAACAATTAGCCGCAAAGTTTCAAATAACCAAACAAAATTAATCAAAATCTAACCCTAACGAGAAGCATTTCATTCAATGCCTACGAAAACAGAATATGCAAATTCTAGTTAGCGGAACGATAATTACATAATCATATAAGCACGAGTCCGAAAAGAAAGAAGAAACTAAGCAAATATCAAGCAAAACCTAATCATAAGCATTTGTATTTCACTACTTGAGCAATCTTATACATGAATTCTAACTTATCGAACAGAAGGAGAAATCCACGATTATCATATTTGGTCAAAGCTAAGCCAAGTAAAAGTGGGCACGAAGTGGTTATAAAACAATCGGATGCAAAATTTAAGACATTAAGCAAAAATCAAAGAAACCTAATCGCATGCAGCTCATTTTAATGTCAAAGAAATCGTGGAAACAATTCCAGCACACAGAGAGAGAGAGAGAGAGAGAGAGAGAGAGACCTTGAAGAAGAAAGAGAAGTTAGGATCGTCACAGCTATTTTGAGGTTGAAGATTAGTAAGATTCTCGAGTTCAGCAGTAATCAACAGCATGTAGTTCACCATTTTCCCGTGGGGGTAGTGTGTCAAAGGTTGTGAATGAAGCTTCTGTTCGCTTGGAAAGGATGGGTTAGAGTTTTCTAGTTCTCCAGTAGGTTATTCTCGAAAAAATTTAGGAAACCATTATCATAAAGCACATGCATTTACTATTTATTATTTTTTTAATTAAAGACATGCTCTAAGCATACTTTTCAAGGTCTAGGAATAGAATAAAAATTATGTGTTTGTAAAGAAGGTATGTTCCATATCCGCGTCTTAAGTATTTAAAGAAGGTACACGTATCCTCAATTTATTTATTTTTTTCACATATAATGTACCTTCGATGTTAATTTATTTATTTTTAAATTTTTTTATTTTAATAGTTAAGCTATTATATAGTGCACATCCCCTTTTTTGCACTTTCAATATCTAATAACACGGGTTTTCAATATCACTACTATATATATTTAGTTAATATTTAACACTATTCTTAGCTAAATATTTTGAAAATGACAAGTTAATCACCAATTCCGATCCTAAGTTAAATTTACACTTCACATTACCTCTCGTTAAGTGTATTTCCTACTAAAAATATTAATGCAATAGATCGGCTTAAATGATTTACTAATTTACCAATTAAACTTGTTAAAAGAAGCTATAGTATAAAAGAATAAGTGTGTGTGTATACAATAAACAATCAATATTAAGGAAATAGCAATATAATATAAAAAGTAATTTATAAAAACCATATATATAGTAAGTAATCAATATCAATAATATATAACAATCAAACTAAGTAATACAAATATAGTTATATATAACTGCTTCTTCCTAGATCTAGTTAATTATTTTTCGAAACAAGTTAGCAATGATAGTTTGTGAATGGATGAACCTTCTGATGGTTGAGGCTTATATGGCTGCAAAGGAATATCAACGAAATCTACATGAGGAACTGGAGTAGGCGGTGATGGAGGTAATCGGGTGTCGACTTTCTCTATGTATACTGTCTGAGGCCATCTTGTACAACTTTTACAGGGAATTAGTGGTGTTAGCTGCGGATACATCCACATGGAGCATCAGGAGTCTCAAATGAGGTATGGCTCGAACTGTAAGTATAAGTAGGTGGTGCATTGCTACCAATTTTGCCCAAGTCCATGAAATGGCGAAATCCCGATGGCATAGAATCAATATCGTATCCCCGACTATGTGTCTATGCTAGTCAACGGCCTCTTGTGCAAACTTTAGGTCCTACATGCAGTAAAGGGGCAAGTACAAGAGCTAGGTTAGCTAGCTAGTCGAGAAATAATATCAAACCTCCGTGCTCCTCGATATAGTGAAACCCACTATTGATGATATGATGAGCAACATGGACATTATCTATTAACTTTACCTAATTTAGTGTATTTACCTACAGTTAATGAAATAGTTCAAGTTATATTTATATAGATTACTTTAGGAAAAAATAAAATAAGATAAATTGAAGGAAACTTTACTAAATATTCCATCACAACCCGATGATGGGTAATATATCAACGTATTTGATCCCTATACCAGTCATAGTAAGCTGGATCGATACCCCTTGATCACTGAATATTGACAACCCATGCATGGCGGTCTACTCAGGTCGATATGTATCCTTAATGGGCGATCGACTAATCTATATCTGTCCTACCTCTAAAGTCAATATGATGTAGCTCGTCACTTGTATGGACGTCGACCAACATCATTTGGAATCCTCCAAACTGCGGTAGAACACAGTCGAGGAAATAGAACTCCACAATGTGGAAATATATCAATGGAACTCCGGCCGCATAGACAACTAAACCAGCACTGCAAGATAGCAGTAAGAGATCAATAAGATCATCCGAGTATGGCCCTCATAAGACCTACAATACATTTGGAAAGAAAGTGTATTAATAATACTTAATTTTTCAATAAAGATCAACAATAAAAACAAAATTAAAGAAGTACATACTTATCTACTCGTCTGCATATCAAATGTTGTCCGGTATACATCCACAATATGCGTAAGATGATGTGTAGTGTCACGTAATATAGCCCACCTAGTAGCTAGTGGTAGGTCCTCCAATATGGTGAAGTCGGACCTGATCTGTAGTGCAATGTGGGGAAAATAATCTCATCCCCATATATGTAGTAGTATGATGGCGCCTCCAATTTCCTGCACTTATCATGTTGCCTCACATGCCTAAATGCGTGTACGCACGGACCAAATATCCAAAAGACCCACTTTATTATCGAAACAATAGGCTTAGGGGATTACCTCCATCCTCACACCACCGTAGTTCTAAGATTTGATATCTTGATTACGTTTAACAAAATAGGAAACACGTTGTATGCTTTCTCCCAATTACTATATACCATCTCCCTGGCCTTTCTCTTCACATCCCAAACTTTTTTTCAAGTCACATTATAGCCAAACATGTTTAAATGTTTGCTTATAAGCCTACAATCTTTATATCAAAATTCTCTTTAACATTAATGCTGAAGCAATTGGCCATAAGTCTACAATCTATTTGTTTGTGGTACTACATTACATCGAGATTGACACAAGTGTGTAAACCTTTAAGAATTGTTATGACGAATGCCTTTAGCCTCCACTTGCATCCACTATCTTTCTCTCTACAATAAACGACCCATAGGTTCAGTTTTGATGTGGTAGTCACAATGGTTGTTAATGTGATATTTTTTGACAGTATCAATAAGCTCATCCTTCATACCAAAGCGTTGTCTGATAAATAAATCCACGCCGTCAACCTGATTACTACTCTCTACCTCTATCTCCTCCTCAAATTCCACGTAACCATTATCACAACAAATATTCATATACAAAATTGAATCTCTAACCTGGGATGTTGGCATCTGAAACTGATTATGTCGGGTAGCTATCCCAATCCTCTGGCTAGTAGTAAATTAAGGTACGAATAGAATGCTACTCGATATATACTCTAATCTGGCCATATAATCTACAATGTTTTTAACCTCCACAATTTCATCATCTATTTCATATTCAACTCTTACATACTCCCCTTCAACCTCAATTCCAAGTCTCATTGGAATCATATCTTCATTAAGGTCGTAGACCGGGTCACCTTGTAAGATTGACCCTATTTCTGTATCAATTCCTCTTCATCTATACTACGCTCACCAAAAGTAGGGTTTTCAACTGGATAAGTTTTCGGTTCGTCATACATAGGGTTATCTTCATTGGTTTGCTACACATGAGGATGAAAAATACTAAAATACCTAACCCTTAAAGTTTTATCGGCAATAATCCTACTAGACTGACTAAAAACCTTAACATATATCTCTTGTATCTGGTTTTCTCCAAATGTGTCGGCCATTTCTATAAAGTTTTCTACATCATCATCATCTGTAATGGCCATTAGAGTATACGAAATACCTCCCTTATAATAACAAGGATGTCAATGAATAAGCGCAACCCCATAAGGATTAACTCCAATACTCATACAAATCCATTGGAGAAAAAGGTTGTAGTTGGAACCTTCCTTATCTTCAACTTTTTTACTGGGATCCTATCATATTGTGGACCGTTACTTCCATTTACAATATTCTCACCCGTATACATAATTATCTTCATGTAATTAGTCATTAACAACATGTTGAATCATGAATGACGAAATCAGTAAAGTCCATATGATTTTGCACGGTTCGCAGTACCTACACAATTTCATTTTTTAGTGAGCCATCATAACCTCACACTATAACTGTAAACTCTCACACGACTTCATTTCTCAATGGAGCGTATTATCGTACCTACACAATTTTACTTTTCGGTGGAACATCTTATCACACTTTATAAATTCACAATATAACTGTAAGATTCCATACGACCGTGTTTTTCAACGGGGTATCTCATTGCACCAACACAATTTCATCTCAATAAGGCGTATTATCGCACCCATACAATTTTACTTCTTGGTAAGGTATCTTATCATACTCTACAAATTCATAATATAACTATAAGCTCCTACACGACTGTGTTTTTCAGCGAAACGTCTCATTGTGCCCATACAATTTCATCTTGGTGGGGCGTCTCATTACACCTGTACAATTTTTCTTCTTGGTAGGGCATTTTATCATACTCTATAAATTCACACTATAACTATAAGCTCCCATACAACTTCGTTTTTCGATGGGATATCCCATTGCACCCATATAATTTCATTTTTCGGTAGGGAGTCTCATCGCACCCGCACAATTTCATCTTGGTGAAGCGTGTCATCACATACATGTAATTTCATCTTAGTAAGGCGTCTCATCGCACCCATACAATTTTACTTTTTGGTGGAGTATCTTATCAAACTCTATAACTTCACACTACAACTTACGCGCTCCTATACGACATCATTTTTCGGCGAGACATTTCGTCGTGCACACACAGTGGGATGTCTTATTGTACCCATACAATTATACTTCTACGTTGACCAATTTATCTCACATTATAACTATAATCTTCTACACAATTTTATTTCTTAGTATGTCGTAACTAATATATCAGTAAAATGAGATATCATATATGAGTCGCATATATATATTTCTATATAATCACCATAATTTATGTAACTAAAAAAATTATAAATAACACAAAATTAAGGATAATGAACAAAATTAAACATGCATATTACGAAAATATAAATACTATAAAAATTATCATGTAACTACATTTTATATACACAACATAAATATAGTTGTAAATACAACGTAATTAATAATTTTAAAAAATTATTGTGAAACAAAGATAGTTAAGGTATCTCTTCAAGGCATAATATTAGAGGTTTTCAGGGTTTTTAATGTTTGGAAGCGATACAAATGAAGAAGGAAGACGGAATAAGGATATATATATATATATATAGTAAATAGAAGGCACGTAGGAGGATCGCGCTTTCCTAATAATACTAAAGGTACGTTCTTTCTTTATGCCTTCCTTGTTGTAGGAAAAACGTAATTCTCCTATGCAATTTTCTTACTATACAGGAAAACACGTTCTTAAAGCATACTTTTAATTAAAAAACAATGAATATACTAGTTTTGTAAAATTTTTTGAAAACACACCATTTTGTTTTTTTGAAAACACACCATTTTGTTTTTTTTTAAAAAAAAAATTGTACTATAAAAGTACAAAACTCGGGTTCGTAATGGGATTTTATAGGAAGTGGAAGAGGTGTGGTATTGCGCTAGACTTTCGGGGATTTCTCTAAGAGGTCGACTGAAAGAGAGAAAGAGAGAATGTGTGTGTAAGTATAAGTACGCGTATAAGTGGCTTAGTCAATCAACAAATGAAAGAACGCCACGTTTTCAAGAGACTAGGTTTCCGAGCTCAATCAAGGCTCTTGAAGCTTGACTCCCATCATCTTTGCTCGATATCAATTAGAAGAAAAGCAATATGCAATCGATGGGTTGACAGGGTATAAAATCCTATTCTATTCTTTCCTATTTAATTATTTTATTAACGTAATATCCTATTATATCCTATCTCATTCTATTAGTATATATATTTTTCCAAATTTTAGAACAATGGTGTATGTTATGACATGCAAAATCACTCTTTATTTTGTAACTAATAAAACTTACAGGTATAAAGATAAATTACTCTATGATCTATCAATTTTTCACATACTCGTAAACTAGTAGGTTCCTTAGTTTGATAATCATCAAAAGATTTAATCACATGATTTCAATCATAATATTTCTCATCAAAGCAAAGATCATATACCCAATAAACTCTAAACAATTTATCACAAATGCTATCAAAGAATTACAATTGTTTAAACTAAATAATAAGATTAAATCTATTACAATATTTGTACTTATACAAGACATTTAGTCAAAAAATATAATACAATAAAATGAACTAAGTTTTAAATAATTTCAACTCATATATTATCATTATTCAAATGGGCTTAGGCATTAAGCATGTATTAAATTCAAAATATTACATTTTTATCATATTGAGTATTATTAATTAAGAATTTTCAAAAGATGAGTACTTGTTGATGTTATTCTAAAACTTACACCTTATATACCTTAGAGGATAAATTTCATGGTGAATATAAGGTATGGGGATATTATACCTTTTATCCTTTTATGTAGGAATAAGTATTGGAAAATTGGAACCTATTTTATAACACCCAATACACACTCATAGCTCATTTGCTACACAGGATAGATCAGGTTATAATTTTCGATAGGTTTCCTACCCATTCATAGCTAATTACATCGTTATTCAACTTAGTATATAATAAGGTAGATATAAATACACACTTTTGTATTTACTCTACCTATATAGATATTTTATCTTTAAAATTGAGTATTTACATACTAAATTTTAAAAAAAATTGTTTAAAATTTTAATTTACTACTGTGTCATTAGATGAAATAATTTAAGTATACTAAGAACATATTTTAATAATTTTTTAAAGCATAAAATTGTTGTAAGAAACTAAAAAGCACTTTATTAATATTTTGGAATTAAATGCTCAAACTAGCGGAAAATGCACCCATTATTTGTGTAATATATATGTGATTAGAATATTAGATTATTTTGTTGGCAAAAAAAAAAATTTATTTTGATAATACAAATAAAAAGGGTCATAACACTCAATGGTCTTTAAAAATATAGTTAATAATCTTTTAAAAGTAGGATAGTGCAATTAATGATCTCAAAAAAGTGGGGCAATTGGATGGTTAAATTGTAAATAAATAAAAAATAAAGATCACTTTTTTTTTATTTTATGTATAATTTTTTTTTAAAGAGGGTGGTAGATTTTTGTTTTGTATAGTACAAAGAAGATTTATTGTTTTGTTTTTTCTCTAAGAAGACTTTAGATTCTTTTTTACCAACATCGTTGTAGCTTAGTGGTATGAAAATTTGTGTCTCAACTGGATAAATTAGATTTAAACCTCCGAATTGTAATATGTAATAGTTAGGGGAAAAAAAGGCTTATATATGTTTATTTGTAGCCTAAAATTAATACCAATTTTATGATGATTTCCTTTAAGATATTGTACGGTTGTTTTTTCGAGTAAGGGAGTAGATGATGCAGCAACATAACGTGTGAATTGGTATGCAATTGCTATTTATTAGCTTGTTAATTTCGCAACTTCCAGTAGAGAAGTATTTTAAAACTACAAAAAAATAATACATTAAAAATACCAAATCACTCCTAAGCTCTTTAATAACATAGGTATAGATATACAAAGGAGTATGTACACATAAAAATAAAATAAAATAAGAGAGTCCACTTTCAGTTGATCCTATAAAATAATTGAAGCACCATGTACATTATGTTTTTATGGATTACGTACAAGTGAAATATGGGGGGTAAAAAGAAAAAAATATAATAGCTTTTAAAATTAATTTTAAAACGGTGGTCAAGTAAAAAATAATTTACAAAATAAAGCACATAAAATAAAATCGTGTTTTAAAATCATGACTTCAAGCAAATTACAATTTTATAATAACTTGAAATCGTTACTTTAAGATACAATTTAAAAATATGATACATTCACATCATATGAAGAAAGGGAAAAAAAAAAAAAAGAAGAAGAAAGTTTTCTACCTGTCTACGTTAAGTTACAGCATTTGGAAGATTATAAATCTTGCATTAATTTTAAATGGATGTTTTTCTCCCTATTATTATAAAACTATTTTGAGATCAAGTTTTAGAAAACCCGATACCTTATGGTTGGATTTCTTTCAATAGGGCATGAATCTGTTGGCATTTCTTGAGTGCACAATCTATATCTAATAAAAATGATCCCACTTAAATAAACTTTCATTAACTAACAGGCAGAGGATAGAGGTCCCATTTCAGCTCCATAGAGCACTGCCAATAGCAAGAAAGACAAAAGTGAGAAAAAGCATAACGGAGATTCAGAATAATAATTAGAAAAGGAACACTCAAAGAAAAGTCAACTTGAGTAAGAGAAGATTCAACCATAGCTGACCCCAATTCTTTCAATAAGAAATTAACAAGTGTGAAGACTGGATAAGGTTGTGCTATCTCTATCATTCTTATAAAGCTCATATATACGATGGGGAAAAGAGTTTGGCACCAGAGGTTAAAAATACCTAGCATTCCTTGTACTCTTGTGTCATGTAATGTCGTATGTATGATAGAGATGATGTGGTGATTGACCTCAATGCTAAAGGCTATCCTAAGGTTTAACGAATGAATGAAGCGATGCTCGTACTCGGATAGAGATGATTGACAAGTCTCTATTGTAAGGCGCTTTCTAAGTATGCTTCTTCACATCTTTTTCCTTGGCAAATCTTTATGAAATAACTACAATGAGAAGAAAAAAGAAGGCGCCAAGAGATCCAATTTTGGATGAATTAGAGGGGCAAGAAGAAGAAGAAGAAGAAGAAGAAGAAAACTGCTTGTTATGAATAAGGCTTCCCAACACTTGATTGAAAAGATGCAATTTTGATTTCCAAATATGGTTAGGGCCAAAGATGAATATGACTCATTGAAGTAAGAAAATTGTTGGCTTGATTGGTTAACTTGTACACTTTTCCTTTTGACCTTCTAGCATCGAGTAGGTGTCAAACCCTGTGAATCATGTTACCACTTAGCATAGTCATATGTTTTTAATAAATAGTTGCTAGCCTAAGTATATGCAACTTCCCTAACAAAAGATAGGAAAGCACCTCTCCTCTCAATATATACGTGCAAAAGTAAAGATTTTTAGAAAGAAGTTTAGGCCTATAAAGCTGCTATTCCTAAATCAAGTGTTATTAATAGTAGCAAACCCTTCTTGCTATGTCCTTATGACTTTGGTGTGGTTTGTCCATAACTTATATTGTTTTCTTAGTTTTTATCATTTACTCATATATATTTTAATAGGCAATAATCTTCATCGATGAAGTATTAACTAAAGAGCTTGAAGAGCTACTAAGCTAGTTCATGATAATGACTTTCCTGCCTCGATACAGGAAGGAGTGGAGTAAGCACCTACAAGAGTAAAGCTGTAATTTGACCTCTTAGTCTACTAACGTAAAGCGAGGAGTTGAGCTTAAATTGGTAAAAGAGTCACTCTCTAAACCATGGTTCGTACAACTAAGAGTATCCAGTTACTCATGTGATTAATTTGTCCAAATTTAATTTGAAGGTGAACCGTTGTGGTAAATCTTCCAAATAAAAGTTTTGATCTTTTAGCTAATTGGAAGTCATCAAATTCAACAGCAGTTATCTCTTGAGAGTCGATGATTTTAATTTAATTGTTCACATGTATATCTTAAATTAAAATAATTTTCCTTTCGTATTTCCTGAATAAACATTAAATCTAATATGTCAATGACCTTATAGACTAATGGCATGAATACCGGTCTCCTAGAGGGATAGATCAGGTTTGAATTCTTCCTTTCCTGTTGTAATCATTGGAAAAAAAAAAGCACTAAATCTAATATGATTTGTATTAGAAGCCTGGCTTAATATTGTCAAAAGTAATGTATAACATTTGAGATCCTGTTTTCTCATTGTGCCATGAAATTCAGTGTTTCATACCTCTTTAGTTGGTAAATATTGCAAAAACTCAATTCTACTAAAGAACCCTAAATCATTTCCCAAAATGAAACTTAACTAAGTAAGAGAGGGAAGGTTTCTTATGTTATGTTTGAAGAACATTAGGCTAAACTTAAGAAAGGGAGGGAATGAGGGGGTGAATTAAGTATAGAGGACAAATTGCAATTCTTTCGAAATTAAACAATAAATGCAATAATGAGTATAATCAAGATAATGATAAAATAATAATAAGTGTGGAAATTAAAAGAGATAGGAATAAAGAAGATCAAGCCTGGATTTAACATTAAGTTCAGACCACCCCTTAGTCTCCACAGACACATAATGTCTTTAACTAAGGATTTTACACCACTTTATTGATTTTTTAATTCAAGCTCCAAGAGCTACACAAACACAAATTTATTAATTTCTTAATCCATACTCCAAGAGCTACACAAACACAAAATTGATCACACAAGTTTCATACTCACAACTCTCAACATAATTCACAATCTCTACTCACAACACAAAAACTCAATCTTAAGAATTATTGGTATAATACTCTTAAACTCTCAATACTTTGCAACTAATAGCTTACAAGTATTACATTTCAAATCTTTCTAAATATTAGTAAATTAGGGTATAAGAGACAATGATAATAATACACAATAAGAGCATAAAGGAATATTGGAATATTATAGTAAAAGATCAAATCACTATTTTTCTTGGTTAGGTTGTTGAGTATTTATATTATCGGCTAGTTAGATTAGACTTACCGGCATGCCGATACTTTACCTTACCGGCAAATGAACCGGCATGCCAGTTCCTTAATCAGAAGCAATTTTATCTCCTTATCTAGGCCATTTTACTGTTAAGCTTGTAGTGTTTTGGAGTAGTGAACTCGATAGGTCAAGTATCACCTAAAAATATTTTTAACACAAAACAAACAAATACACCTTGCAATTTAACTTGAAAATTATTTGGTCACCACTTAAAAGATTAAATTTCTTTTAAAGATAATTGATGTATTTAATCATTAAGCAAATTAATCGATCTTATTCAATTACCTCAATATAATCAAATAATACTTAGTTTAATCATCAATTTGCTTTGTTCTCTTAAAAAACAATATATTTAGATATATGCTTTTTGTTTTATTCTCATTAAAATCAACATGTTTAATTATACATTTTTTATTTTGTTCTCATCAAAATTAAATGATGAACCTTATGAAAGCTCTTAAAAATTGAGTTTAGGATAACTGAGCCTAGATTTAAGGCTTTTAGGAAAATTTATCCAATTGAGTCCAAACATTATGACTAAGATAGAAAAGCATATATCTAAATATATGCTTCAAAAGTAGGAATATTCAATATAGCACTAAAATGCTGGAAACTCTTAAAATCGAGTTTAGATTACGATGAGAACTTAAAAATAAGTTAATTGAGTTATAAAATGAGATAGTATAGTATAATTTATTGTATGAATATACATATAATTTTATGAGTATACTCAGTATAAATAATAATTATACCCATAAATTAATCCTAAATTATGTAATTATATACGAGCATATCCTAAAAATAAAAGATATATTAGAAACTTAATTATATGAGCATAGTTATATATTATGCGTGATATATATAAAGGATATATACTTGCATATTAATAAATAACTACATATTAATAAAATATACTCAAAATACCTAAATAATTGCAAATCTTATCCAAAAAGCCTTCAAAATTGCTGATTCAAGTTTGGAAACTATTGGGAATCACCAAAGCTAGACAATTGCTAAGTCAAAAAGCGAATTCCACAATCAAATGGCACCTCCTACTTGTATTTATGAGAAGAAAACAAGAAAAAAAAATTTAAAATAAAGAAAAGCAACAACCAACTCCAACATGTATAAATAGGCTTCATTACATCAATTCTTAACTTTATAAACCAAAAACAACAGAAAGAAAAATTAGAAAAAAAAATCGTAGAAAATAGAAAAGAAAATAAGAAAAATAGAGTAATTTTCGTGCTAAGCTAGAACCCAAGCCTATCTTGAATCTACAATGAAACCCAACTAACCCCAAACAGCCCACCCACTGTGCAAGTCGTCCAACAACCACCCAACCACCGTCGGCCATCAGAGACACCAAAAACAATAAGGTCAAATTCTTGCCTTATTTTTCAATAATTTATAAAAAATAATAAATCCACCTAGAAAATTATGAAAAAAAATTAATTAGGTTATTTTGAACATGCTTTTACGTGATATTTTTATTTTTGAAAAATACGTAATACGTAATATGTAATATACTTTCTTAAGAAATTTACTATTCATCCAAATTTAGAATTGTAAAATAAATATACTAAATAATGTTATTTCTAGCTAAAAATGTTTGTGTAAGATATGTATGATAGATAGATAATTGCTATGTATCCCGAATTTTGATTTGAATTTTTTTAATATTTATTGTATTTTTTTGCCTAAAAATAGCTGGAAAATAGGTTGAAATTATGAATTAAATAGGAAATTATGAAATTAATTAATTAAATAGACATGTACTGATATCTAGTGAATAATAACAATGTGGGATCAAAATGGAATTTATTTGATGTAAAAAGAATCATAATAAAGTAATTTAGGATAATTTAGGGGTAAAATCGTAAATACGAATATATAGACAATAGGTCGGAAACTTAAAACAGGTGATAACTAAATTTCTTATATTTTTAGGAGTCTATAAAAATTTTTCGGAAATTATTTGCTAACTCGGACTATTTATTACGAATTTACCTAATAAAATGACTTAAAATACAAGTCAGGGCATATTTTTTAATAATAATAAGTTAAAATGAATGAAATAGCTAAATAAAAACTAAGTGAGTGATTGCTGATCAGTTGGGATTAAATTATTATATTTATGGATATTTTCTTATCGGAATACACTCTAAGTATATTAGGATTGGATAATACTCATATTATAACGTTATATGGACAAATTAGTTAAAATACAATTTAATAACGTAAATCACGTATAATATAATAATATTTATATAGTTAAGTATAACTATATTAAAAACTAGAACTACCCATTAAAAGTCTTCTCTAGAATCAGGACTTGTAAACGTGTCATTAGGTTTATATGAACCCAACGACACTAACTTTGTTAAAATTGGACAATCTTAAGTAATTTAACCTATAACTTTATCATATTCAAGAATGTACGTATGTCGGTAACCTTACTGGAATTAAAACATGAATTAATAAATTAAAAGTACGTTTTGATGCGATTGAAATGATATATAATACGTAATAGTATATCTGATGTACAGTATCAACAATTAATAACTTAATTCGATATATAGTGATAATACGACTATATTTATGGAAATAATAATAATAATAATAATAATAATAATAATAATAATAATAATAATAATAATAATAATAACAATAATAACAATAATAATAATAATAATAACAATAACAATAATAATAATAATAATAATAATAATATAATAATAATAATAATAATAATAATAATAATAATAATAATATAATAATAATAATAATAATAATTTGAGTTAGCAATAATGAATGTCTAAACAAGTAAATTGGGGTTGTGACTTCACCACTTGTTGGGATACTGTTTAAAGTATCCGGAGACCTAAAAGTATTTCTGGCTGTGTTTGTAATTAGTTAACTGTATGTATATTGTGTGTATGGATGATACTTAGTTGTGACAGGAGTTCATCTCTTTAGTGTGTTGTTCTACATGTTTGCATTGATTCTATATTGTATGAACTTATTGGCCACCCCTAATTAAAACTAATATTTATTTGACTAAAATAAAACTAGACATGCATGACACCCATTAGAAGAAACGATTAAGAATATTAGGCCAAATACCAACTTCTTTCGATGAGGATAGCTGAAATAGTCATTTCACCATCTTTAGTTGAACTAAGTGATAGGTGAGGAGGTTGCGGTAAGGTTAGGGGCTATGGTTTGAAGGTATTCATAGGAGGAGGGTATTCTCCATTACATAAGCCCGGGTTTGGTCTAACTTGAGTCGCGATGAAACTCCTCAATCCAGATTGGAACGGATGTAATATTTCTAACCTCACAATGGACCGAATAACATTATACTATGTTTCATTTGATTGATTGCATTACATTCTATCATAATTATTAACCATATTTCTGTTTGTACAGTACTTTTCTGACTTCATCCCACTTACTGATCTAGTTGTGCTTACATCCCTATAGACTTTTTTATAGGTGTTGAGTGAGGTTAGGATGTTTAGATACTACCGTTCCCAGGTTAGTATACTGTTGTTTAGGGAAACGAAGATCGAGGAATCAACTAAGCCTAGGCTTTTGACTTTGTTTTTTAGGAAACTAATTGGAAATTCCCTAAGAGCCCACCAGTTTCCTAACTTATTGTATATATTACAAAACTTATGGTTTTTAATAAACTTTGATTATAAACTTTACCTTTGGACGTAAAACATTTGTGTAAATACTATTATGGTATTAGACAACAGGTTGTATGGAACATGTATTTTGTAAATCTCTACCATAGGTTTGGTTATTAACAGGTATCAGAACAGATGTTTCAAGCTGGTTGAGTTGTGTACGCCTTGTGTGAACTATATTTACAAGAGCAGCCGTGATGTTATCTTTTATCTTATATTAATTTACACGATGGAATTGTTTTGACTCTTCCTGTTCGTGGCATGATACCTTATGTTCAATAATCTCCCCCATTTCGATGAGGACAAAACTCTTATACTTTAAATGCTCCCCCTCAATCCAATACTCTTCATAAATTGAGCATTCAATTTCAATATATTTGACAATTAAAAAGATTAATGGAATACTTGCAAAAAGAGAGTATTAATGTGCTTAGGAACCAAGTCTCACTTCTTAATAACTTCACATAAAGAATATATCGATCTTTTAAAGAATCAAGATATGCCAAAATTATAGGATCAATATCATTTTTTAAGTAACTATTATCAATTTAACTTAATACACTTTTTGACACTCTGACGACTTAAATATTTCTCTCTCTTTGGCCTCATCAAAAATAGAAGGATCCATGCAGTAAAAAGGGAAAATGATTCAAGTTAAAATTCCAGCATAATCCTGGCTTAAGCCTTAGGATATGCCCCCTATAAAAGTGAAATCAAGGAAACTAAAAATCATGCCAAATAAGATCTTCATAATGAATTCATCAAGATTAGCCCACACCATACCAAAAGTTCAAAAACATGAGTCAACTATGAAGAGTGTAATAACTCCATGAGAAACATAAACCACAAGTAGTAAGCAATATAGACAAGCAACATAAGCTAAGATAATAGCTAAAACAAGATAATAGAAAGTAACAATAATAGTAGCCAATGACCAAGTTCATAACATTGGATAAGTATAATGAAGAGCATATACAAAATAGATTAGAAGTTGGTAATTCATGCAGCTGGTAAATCATCATCTTTGAGCTGGATGTAAGCTCTAAAATTAAGTCAAGTGACCATAGAATTGAATTTAAAATATAAAGTATAGGGCGATCGGTTAAAAGATCCGATCAAACCCAAATTATAAATTATGGATAGAAATATCAGTAAAAATGACCCTGTAAACTTGAATTTAAGAAAATAAGTAATAAAATAAGAAATTATAAAATTTTCAAAATTTAAGTATAATAATCGTTAATTATCGAAAAGGCAAAAATTGTAATCTAATAACTAATAAATTACTAGAGATAGATTATATGTAGACTAAAAATCATAGAATGACTTAAATAATAATTAAGAATATTCACATGTACCCCACATGTATTTACGTGTAGATAAAAATACGCAAAATTTCTTAAAGTGGCTAAAAACTTATTGAATAATTAAAGAAAATTATTAATTAATTAAGGAAAAATCAGAGAACTTAGGAATGAGGTAGATGTGGTCGTGGCAAGTCAGGATGTGAAGAAAAAAATTGCCCAATCAAAATCAAGCAACACAAAAGCTGAAAACTAAGGGATTTGGATAATGTCTTATCTAATTTAATGTACATTAATTACCACAAAACTCTATAAATAGGGAAAAAATTTACAGAGCTCCTTTAGACGGTTAGAAATCAGAGAAAAATAGAGAGCATCGAAATTCAAAAGAAAAACTAGAGTGAAAAAGAAAAAGAAAAAGAAAAAGAAAGGAAAATTGTGTAATTAGGGCTAATGAGCCAAACCCATGCACTGCCACCACTGCTTAGGACCGAGCCACTACCATCACCCTACTCCAGACCCACCGCCTAGACTGGCCAACATACCTGAACAGGTGTTGGAAAGCTAAAAGCCATTGGACTAGGTAAATCTCTCATCTGCTCCGATTTTGTATAATTTTGTAAAATTATTTATTTTGTCTAGAAAATTATGAAATTTATTATTCTACGATTTTATTGTATGTAGATTTAGGGAAAAATAGTGATTAAGTGTAATCACGTCTGAAAATATAAGGTTCTTAAGAAAGTAAGCAAAACCGAGTATGATTAGGATTAAAAATAAATAGGCTTAGGAGTGTAGTTTGGAGCTCAAATTTTTTCTATAGAATGCTTAAGTGATATAGAACAGTGCTATGAAGCCTTTTTTAAATTTAATTTTAAAAAATTTTAGCCCTAAAATAATAGAAAAATTGGGTAATTTTGGGTTAATTAGGTAATTAAGGTATTAACTACTAATTTAGATAGTAATTAGTGGGTAAGGGATGTTAATCTCTGATGTGGAAACTTAATCCTAATCTTTGGAGTGGTAAGTGTAATTAATGAAGGAATTATCTAATAACTGTAAGAAATTAGGAATATATAGAATTAGAAAATTAATAAATATGAAAAATTAGGTTTAATTAGATAATATAATAATAAAAATCAGAATATAATAAATCTGAAACAAAATTTAATTTTAGGTAATTGTGTAAAAAATGTAAGATATTTTCAAATCGGAAATAAATCTAGTACCCTAATTAGTTATAACTTGTACTGAACAGTTTAGATTACTAAATTAAGACTCAATAGGATATTAAAATACTCGAGCTTAATGTGATTAATTTCACATTAAGATTCGAGCATATTTAAGATTCCAAAATCAAAACTAGAATATAATTTAAGAACCGAACCCCAAAATAAAGTAGAATGAATTATTAGTAAATAATAGATATACATGGAAAAATAAGTTAAATTATAATTTAGAATATGAATCATTAAAGTATAAGTATTAAAAAGACCTATTTGTATTATAGGATACTCAGAGCTGAATCGACTTAGGATTGTATATGATTGTGATTGTAAGTATTTTGCGCATGTGTTTGATGTATCTGAATGCGTGCTGAAATTTGTAATGTGATTGATTGAATTGTTGTGAAATTGTTTGAACACCCTAAATGAACTTTAATCTTATTTGACTCTAATGACCAAAAATGTCATGCATTGCAACCTGTTAAGGGATCATTAGGATTTTCCAACCAAATACCGACCCTTGTGAAAGGGATAGCGCAGGATTGCATAATGGTCCCTTCTTCATCCTTAGTCTAACTAAGTGATAAGAGAGGAAGTTGCGGCGAAGGTGAAGTTAATGGTTCGAAAGTAGTCACGGGAGGAGTAATGTCTTCATTGCATAAGCCTGGGTTTAGTTGTGAGCTACTACATAACATAGAAACTCCTCAACCCAAATTAGAGCAGGTGAAATTTTTCTGATTTTACAACAGACTGGACTACGTTGTGCAATGACACTTGATTGTTGCATTTGCATTAAAATAATTACTTGATAATCTTGTTTGTATTTATATACTCTCATGAGTCTCCAATTCAACTTACTGAGCTGTAGTTGCTCATACCGCTATAGTTCCTTTTGCAAGTCCTGATTTCTGATTACTTCAATGTTATACCGCCATACAATTATCCAGAAGTTAGTTCTTCTGAAGCCAGGGGTGTAAGGATTAATTTGTTTAGCAATGGATATGCAGCTAATATATCCTTTGTACTTTAGGACTAAAAGACTAATAGTTGTTATGTAAAATTAGTGAATCGTTATGTTTATGTAAAGTTTCCTGGGAAATTCTGTGGACTTTATATACAATTATGTATGTTTATTAAAAATTTGTGATAATTACTATATTTGTAGTAAAACACTTAAATGAGACTGTTTATTTCAAAGCGAAGAGTCATCGACTCCTTGTGTAGATCATGTTTATGGAAGGTATTGTGAGGCCAGTTACTGTCATAGAATGGTTTACACGGCGAAACCATTGTGACTCTGTGACTTCGGAGCGTAACACTGGAGGAGGAAAGAGATAAGATGGGTAGTAATAGTTCATCTAGAAGTGGCTATAGTTCATTAAGGTGGCATCGTAACGGTAGATGGGGGTTTGGTAGAAAGAGAAAGTCATGTAAGGGAGAAGAGGAGAGTATGATTTGAAGAAGTGAAGGGATTGATGAGAGATTGCGTAGATTTAGAGATGGTTAATGAAGGAAAATTATGATTTTGAGGGTTTAAAGATGGAAGATTGAAGAGAGAGAAAGATTATAGGGTTTGGGGGAAGAAAAAGAGGGGTTTTGGGAAAAAGATGGGAAGAGAGAAAGGATTGACACTATTTGTACCTGGAAATAAAGATACCGGCATGTCAATAGTATATGGAGCAAGCATACCGATTATGGGAACAAAATCATTGCAAGTTTGTTATAGAAAATAATATACCAATATGATGATGGTTAGGGGTATTGGTATGCCGATTTTTAGAATAGAACCGAATGTATCTTCTTATCTAATAGGGTAAACCAGCATGCCAGTAGTTCTAGGTACCATCATGCTATTATTATGCATTTCTGTGGAATCTTAGTTAAATTCACTTCCTTTGTCTAAGTTACCAACTTAAGTTTATTTTAAATGATTTAATAAGTATTCTATCATTTCAAACAAGTTTATTTGAGTCCGTTAAAACTTGAAAAACTTAAATTTTAACTAAATAGCTAAAATTTATTCGAATCAAATCCATAGAGTTAAATAATTTGTGATAAAGTGAAAGTGTTCATGTATGAGCAAATTATGTGCATGGGTATTGAGTTTTTGCGCACTAATACTTCAAGCAAATTTCAAATACATGTTTGAGCATAGTAGGCACAAATTATAACTTTAAGGCTCTACTGATTGTAAAATCACTACTTAAGTTATTTAATCATGCAAGTAGCTAAAGAGCAAGTAGAGATTCTTTCTCAATTTTAAGACAAGTTTATGGT
This sequence comes from Lumnitzera racemosa, assembly GCA_024138005.1. Classification (NCBI taxonomy): domain Eukaryota; kingdom Viridiplantae; phylum Streptophyta; class Magnoliopsida; order Myrtales; family Combretaceae; genus Lumnitzera; species Lumnitzera racemosa. Next base: position 912,255 of record JAMXBC010000007.1, on the reverse strand, counting down.
TTAAGCATGTTAGAAAGATACTAAGAAACATAAAAGATGCATGATCAAACTAAGCAACATCTATATGGGCACAAATAGGCATGAGATGTCTCAAATAGCACTTAGCTCCTCATAAAGGCTTGGAGAGTTCAAATTTACACAAAACTGAGATCAAGCTAAATTGACCACTCAAGCATGATTTAAGGATGAAAATAAATATGATATGGAAACCAATGTATGATAAATTTGTGCTATATGAACTTAAATAAGCATGAACGACTTCAAGTATGCCCAAAACATGTTAAATGCTATATTTTATGCATGGAATCTATATGAGCATGTTCCTTTGGTCCAATTAAGTGTAACAAGTTGTATCTCAGCAACATTAACAAGATTTAACAAAATTAAGTCATTAGTTACTTAAAAGTTCATTATTAAGCTGTATAAACGCATAAATGACTAATTTTGAGCAATGAAGCTTAGTTGTGACAAATCAATACTTCAAGCAAGTTTCAATAAGGATGTTTCAATGATTTAAGTATGAACTTAGTTATGACAAACCAATGCATGAACTTAGATTTAACAAAATCGTATTTAAGCATGTTAGAAAGTTCATTATTAAGCTATATAAACGCATAATGACTAATTTTGAGCAATGAAGCTTAGTTGTGACAAATCAATACTTCAAGCAAGTTTCAACAAGGATGTTTCAATGATTTAAGTATGAACTTAGTTATGACAAACCAATACATGAAGTTAGATTTAACAAAATCGTATTTAAGCATGTTAGAAGGAAAATATCACAACAAGGATCATCACTTGAAATCATCAAAATCAAATATTGAATACTAATTAAGCTTAATGTCATATACACAGACTAAATCAAGTTCATGATAATTTAGCATTCTAAACAGGGTTCATGATAATAGATAACTGTCTTATAGAATTCACTTTCTGAAGGGTTATATTTTTCTAGATTGATTTTTGGGATAACTAAGTAACTTATGATTAAAGTTTTAATCATCTCCAACTTGTTACTTTAATTCTATCTCTACCGTCATTTGTTACTCATCTTACTAATATTTTAGGGTATCTAGATACATATTCGATTATAGTTTACTCAATAATCTTACTTCATTTTTTATGTACCATTTAATAACTATCTATCTCATATAATCAATTATAAATACCATATAATGATATAATTCCACTTGCCTCAGCACTACATAAGGATCTCATTATCCATTTCATATTCATTTGGCTTCACTTACACTTAATTATCACTCCAAATTATAATTCTTTAATTCATGATTCAGTAAAGGCCTAAGGATTCTTAATCTAATTATAACCTTATAGCACTAGTTCTTCTACTGTTCTTACATATATAAAGGGCTTCCAAGATTGATCACCAAAATATATTTAATCTCTTCACACTCCTATCTACAAATATATCAATCATCATTGCATTTGCACATGTCCAAAAGAATACACCTTCGTTGAGAAGCATAATTACATCCATTAAGAGATCGTTAAGAAATCTACATATATGAATTTCACCTTCGTCACATCTCACCGATCACAACACAAATTCATCAACAAACTTTTTAGGAATTTCATCCACAATATTAACATATCCTAATAATCAGTTCTATCGATATTCTTTACACCTCAAATCTATATAAACTCAAAGAGTCTTCTTCATTCCATCTAAATCACTTCAACAAACCACTAATTCTTGCATATACAAAGCACTTCCGAAATTGGTCACCTAAGACGCATCCAATCCCCTTTTACATTCTTCCTCACAAGTGTATATTACATTATAGCATATGTACATGTCCAAAGAATACACATCCATCAATGAGCACAACTATATCTATTAAAAGATCAATAGGATCTTAACTGATATGAATAACCAATCATATGATCAATCCTAACTCTTGACAAAAATATAACCAACTAGTACATTATATTCATCATTCAAATTTCCACCGCATTTATCTTCCCATTCATTGAGTATCATTTCCATTTGGTGATTCAGTTAATTATACTTAAATAGGAAAATCAAAAATAGTAATCATTCCATATACTTTATCATTACTAAACTTCTCAATACTATTATCAACTATCACCTCATATACTGTATTCTCATACTATATATAATTTTAACCTACTCCAACTGATCCAGGAGAATGTGAAAAACATTCAATAAACTTTTGGGGTTAATCATCTAAACAAATATAATGTGCTAGTTGCAGTACAAGTCATATTAGCAAAATAGGGTATCTCTCTTCTATCGTTACTACACATATCTTACTAGCGTCATCTGAGTTATAATCTTTCACTTCCAAACCATCTTTATTCAACAAGACATATCACATAATATCCATTATGATAAAACTCAGATTAATCTCTGTTATTGTCCATAAGTCTCATCACTTCTCATCAATTACAACACAACTCCGTTAACAAACTTCTCAGTAATATCATCCATAATATTAACATATTCCAACTAACCAATTATAATATTGTTTTTCACATCTAAATTTTGGATTAAATCAGGGATTCTCCTTCATTCCACTTGAATTACCTCAACTATTCACCAATTTCTACATATGATCCCATCACTAGAGTTAAATTTGATTAACGCCTATCTCAATGTAGTATTATAGTCACTACTTATCTTATAGTACGATACTTTAATATCCATTTATTTCTACCCACTCTCAATGTACTTCTAAAATGTCTAATTCTTTTAATTGTTCATTTTAAAGCAAGTTCACTAGAATTTTGCTCTCATACCAATTTAGAACTGTCACGCCCCGAAAACGACAGAATCGTAACAGCTCCGCCGTATAAACCATCCTAAGATAGAAGTTAGCTTTACAACCGCTATCTTAGACCTGATCTACACAAGGCGTCTATGACTAACTCGCTTTGAAGTAAACAGTTGTAATTTAAATAAATCGTTTTCCTAAGAAAGTGAGAAAATTATATATGTATATATATATACACACACACACACACTAGAATTCAGTTATTACAATTATCGTTTTCAATGATAATAGCTTAAACCTTAAAAATATATGTCTGTTCTTCAAATATTTTTCCTCACTCCCCAGGATCCAGCAGTTGCTAGCTTTAAGGTAGTTGTATGCCGCTTCTTAGCCAGCACCTGCACGATGTATATAGGGATGTGAGCAGCCACAGCTCAGTAAGTTATGATAAAGGACTTAAAACTATACCATAAACATAATAAGGTTATCAACCAACTTATTAAGTGCAATGCATGTTCAAGCAAATGTCATCGCATGACATTGCTCGGCCCGTTGTGAGATTAGAGAAATTGCGCCCGCTCTAATCCGGGTTGAGGAATTGCCATTAATGCAATAGTTCACGACTAAACCCAGGCTTGTGTAATGAAGACCTTGCTCCTCCCGCAACTTCCTTCGAACCATTGTCTTCACCCTCACTGTGACTTCCTCTCTTGTCATTTAGTTCGACTGAGGATGAAGAAGGGACCTATTGCAATTCTACGCTATCCCTTTCAAAGGGATCGACATTTGGCCGGAGAGTCCTAAGTTCTCCTAATGGGTTGCCATATATTTTCAATTATGATTATAGGTCGTATATTTAATTAGGTTCTGTTTAGGATGATCAATCATTTCATACAAATCATACAATATAAGCCAGAACAACAAACAAAATCATAGTATCACACATAATCAAGTACATGCATACATCTAACTATCTAATAAGCACAACCAAGCATAATCTCAAGCCTCCAAAATACAACAACGTATTAATCCCAACTTACCTCGATTTCTCGCTCACTTACTCGAGGTATGGCTTGCTCGGGCCATCATCGATCATCCCTATAACACAAACGTGATTTCAATTTTTCATATAACTATTATAGGTTCATTTTATCCTATAATGCTTATTGTTATCTTTTGTTTAGGGTTTAATATATCCAGTTATCTAGGTTCTTAATTCTTTTATAATTATTCTAGGTTTGGAGTTAGGTTCGAGTTCAGTTTTCGTATCGATTTCTAAATTAGGTTTTTAACTCAATTTTTGGTTAAAGATTTATATGTATACCCTAAGAAATCATTTCAACCCATAATGTGAAATTAATCACATTATCTTCAAATATCCTAAATATCGTTTTTAGTCTCTAACTGATGTTCTAGTTCGTGCGGTACACTCGGATCCTAGTTTAATCACCGAATTTACCCCCATTATGAGAAAACCTTACATTTTTTATACAATTACCTAAAATTAAATTTTTGTTTCAGATTTATTATATTCTGATTTTTATTATTATATTATCTAATTAAACCTAATATTTTATAATATTCTCAATTTTCTACAATTAGTACATAATTCCTTCATTAATTACACTTAACACTCCAAAGGCTAGAATTAGGTTTCCACATCAGAGATTAACATCTCTAAACATCGAATTACTATCTAAATCAATAATTAGTATCTTAATCACCTAATTAATCCAAAATTACCCAATTTTTTCATCATTTTAGGGATAAAAATTTACTTAAAAATTTCAAAAATTAAATTTTAAAAAAAGGCTTCATAGCACTGTTCTATATCACTTAAGCATTCTATAAAAAAAAATTGTGCTCCAAACTACACTCTTAAGCTTATTTATTTCTAATCCTAATCATGTTCGGTTTTACATGATTTCTTAAGGACCATATATCACGGGACATATTTTCATCAAAATAATATTTTTCCTAAAAACTACATACAAAAATACTCTAAAATAACAAGTTTCATAATTTTCTAAAAATATTTACTATTTTTATAAAATTATATAAAATCGAGCTAGAAATCGAACTCACTGATTTGGGTGGCTCCGGCTACCGTCTGTGGCCATGGGTGTATCGGCCCACCTGGGCGTTGCCACCAACGTATGGTGGTGGTGGTCATCTACTCCCAACTACTCGTTGGGTTTGGGTTCTCCTTTATAACCCTAACTGCATGGTTTTTCTTATTATTTTTCCTAACCTTAATTTTTCTTTAAATTTCAACTCTCCCTATTTTTCTCACTCTCCAAACTGACCAAATGAGCTTCTGAATTTTTCTTGTATATTAATTTGATTAGACAATTACATTATCTTCTTCCAATTTGACTTTTGTGTTGTTCTAATTTAATTGAATAATTTTTTATTATTTTTCCCAGTTTCCACAACCTATATTTAGATCATTCCTTATTTTTTTTTATTTTTTTTTATTTTTCCTTAATTAATTATGATTTTCTTAATTATTTAGTATTATTTTAGCATATTACGCGTATTTTAAGTAATTACGCGTATTTTTATATAATGTAAATTCATATATAGTACAAATAAATATTCCTAAATATTATTCAGGTTATTTTATGATTTTTAGTATACATATAATTTATCTCTAACAATTTGTTAATTATCGGAATGCATTTTATGCATTTTATGCATTTTCGATAAATAACGAGTTATATACTTAAAATTTGGAATTTTTATATTCTTTTATTTTATTGCTTATTTTCTTAAATTCAAACTTACAGAATCATTTTACTAATATTTCTAATTTTACTTATAATTTAGCCTCAATCGGATCTTTCAATCGATCGAAATCTTGAGTAACTGGTTGTGGGGCTTACATAAAGAAGATCAAGTCCAGATTTAATGTGAAGTTTGTACCACTACCTAGTCTCTACAGATACACAATACCTCCAATCGAGAACTTCATATCACTTTATTGATTTCTTAATCCAAGCTCTAAGAGCTACATAAATAAAAACTTAATCACACGGGTTTCACAATGTTTGGTATGCAATAATGGTTTGGAATGGAATCAATTGGACAAAATGGAATAGAACGAAACAAAGAGCAGAATTGGAAATCCTTTTCATATTTGGAAACACCAATAAAATTAAATGTGTACATAGTAATAATTGTAAAAAATACCCTTAAGTATTAAATTTCAAAATTAAATTAAATATCAGATAAGTAATTTAGTTAATAATAATAAATGAAGGAATAGAATAGTTGATTCTGGCTTTAAGAAGGTAGAATCAAATTCCCCTTTCAAGCCGAAATCATTCATTTCATAGAATCATGGTTCCAGTTTTTAAATGCATTTCCAAATATAGGAAAAGGGAATGAAAGTTGAAATCGTGATTCTATTTTAGTTCATTTTGCATACCAAATGTAAGCTCCACAACAATCACTCAAGGTTTCGATCGACTGAAAAATCCGATCAAGCCTAAATTATAAGTAAAACTAAAAATATTAGTAAAATGATCCTGTATGTTTAAATTCAAGAAAATAAGCAATAAAACAAAAGAATATAAAAATTTCAAATTTTAAGTATATAACTCGTTATTTATCGAAAATACGTAAAATACATTCCGATAATTAACAAATCGCTAGAGATAAATTATATATATATACTAAAAATCATAGAATAACCTAAATAATATTTAGGAATATTTATTTGTACTATATATGAATTTACATGTATATAAAAATACACGTAATTACTTAAAATACGCATAATATGCTAAAATAATACTAAATAATTAAAGAAAATTCATAATTAATTAAATAAAAATAAATAAAAATTATAAAAAATAAGGAATGATCCAGAATTGGGTCATGGTAGCTAGGGAAAATAAGAAAAAATTAGCTAATTAAATTAGAGCAACATAAAAGCAAAAAATTAAGGGATTTAGGCAATGTCTTGTCCAATTTAATGCATATTAATTACCACAAAGCTCTATAAATAGGGGAAAAAATCATAGAGCTCGTTTTAATAGTTAGAAATCAGAGACAAATTAGGAGCATCGAAATTGGAAGAAAAAAATTCGGGTAAAAAAAAAAAAAGAAAACTGTACAATTGGGGCTTGTAAAAAGAACCTAGACCTGACGAGTAGTTAGGAGTGGATAGCCACCACCACCATATGGTGCCGACACACCCATGGCCACCGAAGGTGGCCGGAGCCACCTAAATCGGTAAGTTCGATTTCCAGCTCGATTTTGTGTAATTTTGTAAAAATAGTAAATATTATTAGAAAATTATGAAACTTGTTATTCTGAAATATTTTTGCATATAGTTTTTATAAAAAATATTATTTTGATAAAAATATATCTCGTGATATATGGTCCTTAAGAAATCATGTAAAATCGAGCATGATTCAGTTTAGAAATAAATGGCCTTAGGAGTAGTTTTGAGCCCAAAATTTTTGTGTAGATTACTTAGATGATATAGAACAATGCTATGAAGCTCGTTTTTAAAAATTAATTTTTGAAAATTCTAAATAATTTTTAGGCCTCAAAATGAGGTATAAAATGGATAATTTATGGTTAATTAAGTAATTAAACGATTAATTAATGATTTAGTGAATAATTATATGTTTTAGGATATTGAAATATGATGAAGTATGATACTTATAGCATTTAGGGTGTTAGATATAATTATTAGATTAATTATGTAGTAAATGAGTAATAGGGAAAAATAGTAAATTTTAAGTTAATTTTGTAAATTAGGGTAATTAGGTGTAAAATCTAATTTAGGATAAATTTGGACACTTTGAAAAAATAATTGATGTTGGGATATGGTAATTAGAGTGATAGAAATATTAGATGTGTATTATATACATAATAGGTGATAATACATAATATGTAATTATTATAAATATAATAAATATAAAATATTAGAACAAAAATTGATATTATGATAATAATAAAAATATACAATAAATCTAACGGAAAACTTGAATTTATGTAATTATATGAAAAATGTTAAAATTTCTTACATCAGAAGTAAATTCGGTATACTATTAAGGATTTAAGTGTACTGGATATAATAAAATACTAACTAGAGGTAATTATGATATTTAGGATATCGGGAAGTAATGTGATTAATTTCACATTATGAGTTGAAACAAATTTCTAGGGTTCGAGTATAAAACAGTATTTCGAAATTGAACTAGAACCTAATTTAGAAATTCAAGCGAAAACTGAACCTGAACCTAACCCCAAACCTAGAATAATTGTAAAAGATTTGAGAACCTAGATAATTGGATATATTAAACCCTAAACAAAACATAACAACGAGCGTTATAGGATAAACTTGTAATAGTTATATGAAAAACTGAAACCGCGTTTATGTTATAGGAATGATCGGCAATGGCTTGAGCGAGTTGGACCTTGAGTGAGCGAGCGAGGAGTCCAAGTAAGTTGAGATTAATACGTTGCTGTATTTTGGAAGCTTGAGATTATGCTTGGTTGTGTTTGTTAGATAGTTGGTTGTGTGCATGTGCTTGATTATAAGTGATACTATGATTTTGTCTGTTGTTCTGGCTTGTATTGTATAATTTGTACGAAATGATTGATCATCCTAAATTGGACCTAATCAAATATACAACCTGTAATCATAATCGGACCTACATGGCAATCTATTAGGGAGTGAAGAAAAATATTTGAAGAACAGATATATATTTTTAAAGTCTAAGCTTTTATTTTGGAAATTTTCATTTTTGAATAATATAATAACTGAATTATAGTGTGTATATATATATATATTTCCTCATTTTCTTAGGTAAATAATTTATTTAAATTATAAATTGTTTACTTCAAAGCGGGTTTATCACGGACGCCTTGTGTAAATCAGGTCTCGAATAACGGTTGTAAGGCCAACTTTTATCTTAAAATGGTTTACACAGCGGGGTTATTACGACTCTGACGCTTTAGAATATGACACCAAACGTAACATTATAGTTTTATCATCCTTCTAACAAGTGTCCTGCAATAAGTTATTAGTAAAACCCTTTTATTTATGCTAAAAAAAAATTTAAAATGGGCTTAATCATATAAATCTACTTCAAACTGTAAAAATTCAAATTTTAAAAGTTTGATAGAATACTTTCAAAATTAAGTAAGGTATAGCATCTAGGGCCATTCTTATTTAGAGTCAATAATTTAAAGAAACACTTTCCATTTGCTAGTTTAAAAATATGGGGAGGAGACAACTTGCCAAATAAGACTAACCCTTTGAAAAAATTTTCAATTGTAGTATTAACTATATATGTGATCATCGTGATTTCACGCAGTATTTCGAATTAATAATTTAAGGCGTATATGAAAGTTAATTGAATAGGATAATACTTCATGTATGGATCCTAAGAGTTAGATGAGGACACGTGGTAAGTCCGGATTTTAAAAATATAATAATAATATTATAGCTAAAAATAGTTAATTTTTACTAAATTATATTAGATTATAATTTATTCACCGTAAACGCATAAATTAAGTAGTAGAAATTAACCGAACTTTAGAGATAAATTATTTAGACACTAAAATTATAAAGTGACATAAAATAATATATAAAAATAGTATATGTACTTGTAGTGTAATTATTACATATGGTTATATACTTAAAATAACCTAAACTCCTCGAAAAAGTATAAGATTAACTAAAAATTAACAAGTAAAACTAATAAACAATTGTTTAAAGTAACAAGATTAGTGGAAAAACATTTGGCTTACACATGACATTAATATGGGGAAGTGTTGATTAAAGATCGTTATGCTTAGACACATAATAGGTGACTTTAGGAAGAGATAAATAGGCCTATGAGGGAGAAAAGGTACCTTTATCACCCATGCATGATTAGGAAATTAGGAAAATACTCTCTGTGAAATATTTGAGGAGTTATAGTTTTAGGAAAATTATGGAAAGAAGAAGAAAGATTGAAGGAAAATTTTGGAAAAATAGAAATTAAAACAGTGCAAACTAAGTCAATTCAAGGAACATGAGTCTGGAGAGATGCTAGAAGCAAACCACCACCTAATAGTGGTGGCAATGCCTAGTTATGCCGACAATAAGGTAGTTAAAGGTGGAAGCTGGACAACCAATTTTCAGTAAGGGAAACTTTTAACATGATTTTACTTGGTTTCATAAAAATACAAAGTTAATTCCAAATATTATAAAAAAAATTATTTTGAAGCGTTTTTACATATAATTTTCAAGAAAAATATCAAATTGTGAAAATTTTAAGTGGATATAAAATCTCTTTAAGAAATCGAGCAATTTTCAAACTGATTTAAATAACCTTATTGTTATTGTTTTAAAACTAAAATTTTTTTAGAACTTCCTAAGTTGCATGTTTAGATCCTATGAAAAAATTTCAGACAAAAATATTTACTATAGTTTTTAGCCTCGAAATTTGGTAAAAAAAAAAAAAACTATTTTGGGAGTTTTTGTGTAAGTAGCTTTGAGGAAATCAACTTGTACAAATTTTAGAGCTCATATGAGCTATGTTTTATTGTAGGAAATGTTCTGGAGATGAGTTGGATTAAATGGAATTTGATTCATGCACAAACCATTAGTTATGACTTACATGCATTAAAGTGGAGATGGGAGGATTTGGAAGAATTGTGTAAGCCCCAAAACTAGCAATTTAAGGTTTCAATCGGTTGAAAGACCCGATCGAGCCTAAATTATAAAGTAAAGTTAGAAATATTAGAAAAATGATCCCGTAAGTTTAAATTTAAGAAAATAAACAATAAAATAAAAGAATATAAAAATTTCTAATTTTAAGTATATAACGCGTCATTTATCGAAAATGCGTAAAATACAATTCGATAATTGACGAATCGGTAGAGATAAATTATATGTATACTAAAAATCATAAAATGACCTAAATAATATTTAAGAATATTATTTGTACTATATATGAATTTTCATGTAAGTATAAATACGCGTAATGACTTAAAATACGCGAAATGTGCTAAAATAATACTAAATACTTAAAGAAAATTCATAATTAATTAAGAAAAAATCAAGAAAAATTAGAAGAAATCATGAATGATCCAGAATTGGGTCGTGGCAGCTGGGAAAAATAAGAAAAAATTCAACCAATTAAATTAAGATAACATAAAATCCAAAAATTAAGGGATAAGACAATTGTCTCGTCCCATTTAATACACAATAAATCTCTTAAATCCCTATAAATAGCAGGAAAAATCACAGAGCTCATTTGGGCAGTTGGGAAAGTGAGAAAAATAGAGAGAGGCGAAAATTGAGAGAAAAATTCGAGTTAGAAAAAAATTAAGAAAAACTGTGCAATTAAGGCCTTTAAAAGGAACCTTCACCAGACGAGCAACTGAAAGTAGACGTCCACCACCACTACACGGTGGTGGCACTGCCTAAGCCTACCGACAAAGCCACGGCGGCCGGAGCCACCCAGATCAGTGAGTCCAATTTCCAGCCCAATTCTTGTGTAATTTTATAAAAATAGTAAATATTATTAGAAAATTATGAATTTTGTTATTCTAAAATATTTTTGTATGTAGTTTGTAGGAAAAATATTATTTTGATGAAAATATGTCTCGTGATATAGGATCCTTAAGAAATCATGCAAAACCGAGCATATTTCGATTTAGAAATAAATGATCTTAGGAGTGTATTTTCGAGCCCAAATTTTTTGTGTAGATTACTTAGATGATATAGAACAGTGTTATGAAGCCCGTTTTTAAAAATTAATTTTCTAAATTTTTAGATAATTTTTAGGCCTTAAAATGAGGCATAAAATGAGTAATTTAGGGTTATTAAGTAATTAAATTATTAATTATTGATTTAGTGAATAAATACATGTTTTGGGATGTTGAAATCTGATAAAGTATGATACTTGTAGCATTTAGGGTGTTAGATGTAATTATTAGGTTCATTATGTAGTAAATTAGTAATAGAAAAACATAGTAAATTATAAGTAAATTTTGTAAATTAGGATAATTAGGTGTAAAACCTGATCTAGGATGAATTTAGATATTTTGAAATTATAATTGATGTTAGAAATGGTAATTAGGGTGATAAAAATATTAAAAGTACATTATGTACATAAAATGTAACAATATATAATATGTAATTTTTAGAAATATAATAAATAGAGAATCTTATAATAAAAATTGATATTTTGAGAATAATAAAAATGTACAGTAAATCTGATAGGAAACTTGAATTTATGGAATTATATGAAAAATGTAAAAATTTATCACATTACGAGCGAATTCGGTACACTAATAGGGATTTAAGTGTATAGAATAAAATAAATACTGATTAAAAGTAATGATGGTATTTAGGAGATTGGGAAGTAATGTGATTAATTTCATATTATGAGTTGAAACGAATTTTTAGGATTGAAATATAAAACACTACTTAGAAATCGAACTAGATAATACTATGTATAGATATTTTGTATATCAAAATACTATTGACGGATATCACTATAAGTGTTTTCATATACAATTAGACATTTTGGTAATGTTTGGATAGTAAATGTTATATTAATTTTTTTTTATATAATTTTTTAGAGAAAAGTATTACCATTAGCTTTATAGTTGTGGCGATGGAGCTAGAATGGGCAGACTGGCTCGAAACGACAAAGGTCTGTTACTTTTCCTGTGAAGTAGTCTGTAGGCACATTTGACATGACCATATATCCATACTACGAAAATGAAGGATTCAATATTCAGTAAGTAATGTAATGCGATAGCCAGTTCACTTGATCCAAGCTAAAATGGATAAGACTCGTCTTGTAACTTGCCCGTGAAGTTGCCAGCCAGTAAGCATATTGTCCAGGAACAGGTGCAGGTGCTAGTTGAATATGACATCACGAGATGGACGACTAATGTTATCTAATCGAATCCAATAATAAAGGGCCCTTGGTTTCCGCTCGCTCAGGCCGGCACGTACGCCTCGGCCTCGCAAAGAAACGTAATCGACTGACACGTGCCCATCCGTACTCTCTAAGAAAAGTCAAGTCTCAAAGTTTAAACTTGTTTTAACTCAAACTCAAATTGAGTTCAGATTGGAGTTTTGATTCACTTTTATATATATATATATATATAAACTTTATTTTAAACTCAAGTTCAATTTATTTATTAATAATCTCAGTTCGAGTTAAATTAAACTTAAAACAAATCGATTTAAAGCCTATTCATTAAAATAAGTATACATAACAAAGAAATATATAAATAAATAAATTAACGAATAATGAATGAAAATTAGATTATATATTATATATTATTTTATAACATATTATTTATATATAATATACAAATGTTAACACTTAATTTTAATAATATATATATATATATATATATAACTCGTAATGCCGGCTCACGGGCAGCTCGGCTTATATTTTTAGCCCTAGGTATGCTTGGAGTTGGTGCCTCTTTCCGGGTCCTGTCCTCGCCCAACCTGCTCCAGAAAATCCTACTACTTGTAAGCCGCCGGATCAGTGACAAAACGGAAACTGGAAAGTAATCATCAGCAGGTGCTGCTCATCTTGAATGTCTCCAAAATTATCAAAACTAACTAACTAAACAGGAAATCGGGGAATGGGTAAATTAGAACTTGCTCTACTTACGCCAGGTTGCTTAAGAAAGATATTATTGTTCATAGAAGATTGTTGTTATACATTACATGCCCTAAACAAATCCATGTACCTATATTGCTACTTCTTAAGGGAAAAAATTTATCCTTTCCGCCCTTACTATTGATCCGTGCCCATGGACCGATTCCACTGATAAGGGTAAAACCAGAAGATTTTGAAAACCCCAGGGAAAATCAATGCCCATATTGCTACCAATGCATTAACGACCATCACATCTATCCATGTCCACCTAGAATTAGATGGAGATTATGAATTGTTGCCGCTTGGTTTACTTTATAGGGGTGGGAATATGATAGCTATTCTTTCCCTTCAAAACTGTCGAATCAACTAAAAGCTAAAACAAGTTCAAAACTATTAGGAGCAGGCTGCTATTTTTGTAAAAACAAAATTCTGCCATCAATATTGTTCTAAAATTTATGAAGCTGTTTGAGTGATGAAATATCTTTGATAGGGCATCCGACACGTCCAAGAGATCAAACAGCAAAATATCTTCCAAAATGCTGTGAGACAGACAGAACTTACACGAGAGTAAATCAACAATCCTTGATTCATTTGAATTATTAAGGTTAGATGCATCTAAAATCTCATCAAACAAAAGAGAGCGTATAGTCTTAGCAATAGATTAAACTGCAAATACAAAATGTATTTCCCTTTACTTGAGGCAAGGCCACCTTTTAGAGGTTGAAAGTTGAAGATGCTGACAATCCATGAATGAACATCACTACTCGTCATCTTGATCTGCAATCAGAATTGCATTATTAATCAAATAAAAAATTGAAGAAGTGAAAATGAAGATACATCATCTCAAAAGCACCCAAAATTGAGCGTGGATAGAAGAATTAGATCTAAAGATTTCAGTGAAGACATGAACAGGCTGGTTCTACATTTGATTAACATTTTAAATAAGCAATCCTTATTAGCAAAGTTGATTGGTGTGCCTGTGCCATTATATCCATGGTGAAAGAGGAAAATCTTTACTTCGATGAACTTTTCTTGGCAACTAGTGTTAGAATCTATGACATAGAACATGATATTCTATTCCAGCAACGGAGCCATTTAGATGCTCATCCAGCCCTCTTTCCATCACATGTTCTTAATTAATTAAGTTGCCTTATTATCAGGATGCCACACATGGCGTTAGGATAAGATTTCATAGCCTACAGGTGCTCCATATACCACTAGTTGAGGTCACGGACCGTTAGCAGGGGTACTATGGTTTCTGTCATAAGCTACATGGCAGGTCAAGGGAAGTTACTATATTCAATCAATATAGCTTTATCATAAAGTGTAAGATAAGGGGAAAACATATTAGGTACAAATAAAACAGCAACATCCAATCTTGTGTTTTCCACTACATGATTCCTTTTCGTGATCATACTCATGGGCTATGTCTACATTACTATAAGAAAATTGTCAAATCATTTTGGTCTCCCCAACCATCATTCTATGCTACTTGTCTGTAAGTATCACTCATTTAACGGGTGCCCTAAATCACATCCCTACATGTTGAGAAGCGATTTTTTCCCGAGAAATTTTCCATGAAACATCTAATCCATGCATAACATCATGAAAAAGGAACCATCCCAATCACGCTCTCCTTATCATCTATCAGCTACTCCAATTTTCCCTTTAATACTTTCATTTCTTGCCTTATAAATTTTCATATGGTCATACATCCATCTCAAAATCCTCATTTCCACTACCCTCTTCTTCTGCTCCTGACTATAAATTACTGCCAAGCATTATGACTTGTAAAGCATCACCGGTCTTATAGTCACATTATAGAATTTACTTTTAAGCTTTAGAGGCACCTTATGATCGCATAGAATACCCAATGCATCTCTCTGCTTCACCCACCTTACTTGAAATCTTTGTGCAGCATCTTTATCTATATCCCTATTCTTTGAGTATTGAGTCTGAGTACTTAAAAACCTCACACTTAAAGATATATCATGTTACTTTACTTCCATGGGTGACTAACTCATCGTCATCCTCCTCCTCCTCCTCCTCATTGCTAGTAAGCCCCATATACCCTATTTTCCCCACTTGTCGCAAGCCCTCCTCTAAAATTTCATGCCAAGGTTCAAGCTTAGTATTAGCTCCTCATATCTCATCCACCAAAATGATGTCACTAGCAAACAACACAGACCAAGTTACCAAAACTGAATATCTTTGGTAAGATCATCAATGACTAGCATGAACATATAAGAGCTTAAAATCAAACACTGATACAAGCCTATCTTTATTAGAAACTGTTAATCAAACCTCCAGGTAGCATTGCTCTCTGTCACTACATCTCTGTACAAGTTATTAATAGCTACCACGTGTGCTACTCTTACACCTTTTATTTTCTATCTTATGTTTTTCTTTCCAGGCTGATGAACACCATACACAAGTATAAATCCTTCTCTTAGTATTTTTCTACCAGTCCTATTATAAGATCAAAAGCTTCCATTGTCAACCAGCACATCATAAATCCAACTCAATTCTCCAGCATAGTGGTTCAATTCATCAATCATATTTTAATAACTTCATGGAATGACTCGTTAATTTAACAAATCAAGGGAAATATTTTCCTCCAGCAGCAGCGCAAATGCTCCAACCTGAGACTTTGAGCATCCTATCTATAAAAGGAAAGAAATGGACACAGCAGAGCTACTGAATCAGAGAAGTTTCTAGAGATTCACAAAAATAGTAGATTGCAAAGCTAGGCTTTTCCATGCAACCACAAGCTGGTGGAATTGAGAAATTGGCTAATTATTTTGTGTATCTTAATTTGGCCTGTTCCAATAATTGTCAATAGGATACTTGATAGTTCAATTAGTGACACACAAAATTCTTGCAAAATGGACCACGAGATCGTTCTTCAAGTTCCTAATGATTATTGCATCGAGATGAGCAATCACCAAATATTTAAGGATTCAATTCCGATTTCCATTGACCAAGCACGCAGCCGGCATTTGAGATATCATTCTGCAACATAACAGTATATAATGGGAGAAGGAGAAATTACCAAAATAACGACGCTCGTTAGCAGCTTTGGCCTTCTCGAGCATCTTATCGAGGTCTTCTTGAAGTTGGGCATCCCATTTCACGAGCTGATTCACAAACACCGCACCCAATCCCATCCCAATTACATGTTCCCATGGATCTGCAGATTATTATTATTCATAATTTCAAAACACCACAACTCATCGGCAGCCAAATTGTAATTAGGGTTTCAATATCGAAGAGGAAAAAGTAAAAGTGAGAAATAGGAACGAGGGAAGAATTAGGGTTTTTGTGGACTTACGGCGCATGTAAGGGAGTTTACGAAGGGCATTGGAGTACATTTGGGTCCCCAATCCAAGGAGAGCTCCGATCATCGTTGCACTCCACGCCATTTCTTCTTCTATTTCCTTTGATTCAACTTACCTTGCTTGCACACACACGTAAGTGAGAGCAATCGATACAGCAGTATGAGGACTAACTACCGTAAGCCAGATTACAGGGAGTGAGAATGACGACACCGTGACCGTAAACCTGCTATAGCAGGTTAAGTGGGTTAAAATTTTCATATTAAATATTTTATAAATTTTGTTTTCTTTACTTCTTCTTTTTATAAAAGTGAATTTTTCTACTCAGTTCGATGGTATGTTCACTTGAGGAGAAGTGAACATAATGAGGACCCTAGTATAATGTTTGGTTCGTTTTGAATGCTTCTTAATAGGAATTATTGGGAGTTTTCATTACATGTAGATTTTTAATACGATCTTATGAATCTCAACTCCAAACCTTTACTTACAATTTATTTCTGAAAGTACCCTTACCCAAATTTGATTATTACAACACTTTGCTCCTTTAATAAAACTCTATCCATTGTAATCTAAAATTGAAAACATTCCTCCACGAACTCTAATCGCCTCCATCTCTTCCTCCTACAAACCATAATCGAGCCTTCCTCATATGTCCCCAACCCAAGCGTAGGTACGACACACTGTTAACATAGGCAAAAGGTAGTCTGCTTGTCTATTGGTTGAAACCTTATAAAAGGTTGGTGAAGAAGTCGTATTGTGCCGTACCGTAGATCTAAGCAAGATTGGTCCAAACACAACGTACAATCTTGTCAACTTATTTAAGGGTAACAATCGCAAGCTGATTTAACTTATCATGTCTCTACATTTTTTTTTTATTATTTTTCTTTGAATGCTTGCTTTTTCTATGACCTAGATCTATGTTTTCATCCAAAAAATTTGAGGAGACGGTGTTGTTAATATGGTGACATACCTTGCTTGTTGCGTGTTGTCGAGATTTTGTTTTGCTTGTGAGATGTGATCGATAAGTTAGAACACCTTCTAAGATTATTTTCATCTCATAATACGTGCTTATCTATAATGGTATTGTGTCAGTAGTTTAATGTTGTTGACTGCTACATATGTAATTTTTCCTTTGAATTATGCATGAATAAATGTTTCTAAAGCAAAGAACCAAGAAATAATTCCTCTTTATGTGGAAAACTTTAGTCAAATTAGGATTGTTTTTTTCATAATTTGCGCACCCGTTCATTATGCATCAGGGTTGCCCAGTAGGAAGGTTTAATAGTCCATATCATCCATTATCTATGAAAAGTTAAGATGGTTACTAAAAATTATAAAACAACCTGAGGTAGGACCACTTTAAAATGGTGTGACATGGATCTTATCATGAAACTTCAACAAGAATTTTAATGGGAGATATCTCATTTCACGTTCTTTTATTGGTGTAAGATGTAAGGTAAGATTAATATATGTTTCATGTATGAGCAGCCTGAACTGACAACTATTGTATATAACATGTATAGAACCATGGTAGTTATAATTGAAATAAAAGAAATAATTAAGTATTCTATTTCACCTACAAGTAGCCCGAAACTACAAACATGAATATAAAGCAATGGTTGTACTTACTAACGTTACTTGTAAATCAAAGTAAATGATCATAAGTTTCAAAGCCTAGCTCATCATTTTATTATTGTCTATGTTGTATGATACCCTAGTTTTCACTTTGTTAGATTACATTCTAATATTGTCAAATAAATATTTGAACTTGCTTATGTCATCTTAATCTAATTCTCCCCATATATTTGATACTGGCATGCCAATTAGCCAAACTTTTCGTTTTTGAAATTCCATGTTCCTCACGATCACTTAAGTGCAAGTGTTTCATAGAAATGTCATTCATTTAATGGGTTATGTGGCTACTGTTAACTCGCAATCATATTGTAACATGAAGGAGTGCTTACTCCATTTTTAGTGGCAAATGGTTGATTCATTTGCGATCTTGTATTCCTTTCTTTCCTTTTTATTTTTCTTTTAGTTATGGATTAGTTGAGCTTTCATGAGAATGAAATGTGAAGGAAAAAAAAAGTTGCTTGCTTCTTAATAGACTTATGGACTGAATATTGTATAATTGCTTATCGGTTGATGTGCCATCTGTATGATTTGGCCTTGCATTCGTATCGCCCTCGAGTTCAATCCTATGAATTGAATTTCTACCAACATCGTGATTATATTAAGAGACTTTTTCATAGTGACAACATAACATGTATTGAGCAACTTAGAGTGGATAGGCATGCATTTAGTAGGTTATGCAGAATGTTGGAAAGTGTGGGAGGGTTGAGGGCCACAAAGAACTTGCTCATAGATGAGCAAGTCACTTTGTTCTTGCATATCACCAGAAGAATAGAGTAATTAAGCATAACTTTAAGTATTTGCATGCCTTCTCGAATGCCACTCTTCATCTAAGTGGACTTCTGCTCAAGAAGCTTAAATCAGTTGGAGACAATTATACAGATAGCTGATGGAGTTTTTTCAAGGTACAATCTTAACTTTTCTCTGATAGCAGCAACTTTGTTTTTTTTTTTTTTCCTTAGGCGGTTTCCTATAATGAACATTTGCCTTAGCAACTAATAGTTTTCTCTTATTACACTTTATGCAAAATTGTCTAGGTGCTATAGATGGTACACATATCTCCATAAAATTGCTCATGAAGGATAAATCTAGATACAAAACTCAAAAGAATGAGATTGCAACAAACGTCTTAGGTGTCTGTACTCTAGGAATGCTATTTATTTATATGTTGCTAGGCTGGGAAGGATCTATAGTAGATAGTAGAATCCTTTGGGATGTTATGACTAGGAGGAATGGTCTAAAGGTGCCTTAAGGTATGATGTGTTCCTTTGAGTATAGTGTATGTTTCCCTAACATATCGCAAATCATGCCTCAAATTAGGATCTAACCCAATTGACTAATTATTTCAAGATGCTACTATTTGGTCAATGGAGGTTACCCCAACTGTAATGGTTTCCTTGCACCTTTTAGGGGATAGCGATATCACTTAAACGAATGGCATCAAAGTTAATAACCACGATTTCTGGAGGAGTTATTCAACTTATGCCATGCATCGGCTAGGAATGTTATAGAAAGGTGCTTCAGTCTTCTTAAGATGAGGTGGGGTATCCAAAGAAGCCTATCCTTCTACCTTATTTGGATCTATAATCGGATAATTTTAGCATGCTGCCTACTTTACAACTTCGTAAGAATTAAGACGGTAGCCGATCCTTTAAAGGATTACCTGGATGCTACAATCGAAAATGTGAGTGAGGCAACTGAAACTTAATCTTAAGTTTAGGGAACAATGACGTATGGTCTCGTCGGAGGATGCAATTTGCCACTGATTTGTATAATGAGTGGTGTACTGCTAGACGTAGTTCTAGTTGACTTTGCTTTATCATGCATTGTAATTTCCTTTTAATGACTTTGTTTGTTACTTTGTTATTGGTTTCATTGTGAGGACGTATGGTGACAGTTGCAAACACCTTTGCAAAACTTTGTTATATATTATGGAAACTTAACTTTAGTGGTAATATCGGTTCATGACATTAACTATACTATATTATTTTACCAACCATCTCGACATGCTTACTTGCATAAGTTGTGTTGTCTGTTTGTACTTACATTGTGGTGACCTTGCTTACTATATGGTAGGTGTCCCCTAAGTTTTATCCTTTTACTTCATTAAATTTGACCCTAGTTAATGACACACAAGCATAACCCTGTCTTCCTTTTTTGCTCTAGTTTCAGAAGCATGGAGGAAGTCCAATCCATAACTACGCAAGTTAAGACGAGTAGTGGTCGTAAGAGGAAATGGACTATTGTAGAGGATAGGGCCTTGGTTTCTACAACGTTGGAGTTGTATGAAACCAAGACACATGATGCCAACATTGGTTTCCACAATGATTACTTATATGAAATGGAAAGAATGGTAGAGGCAAAGTTGCCTAATCGTGGTTTGAAGGCTAGACCACACATTGAATCCCGTATTTGAACATTGAAAAACGATTGGAGCATAGTATATGACATGGTGTATGGAAGGCATACCGGTGGCTTTGGATGGGACGACAACAAAAAGATGGTTGTTGTAGAGAAGGAAGTGTGGGATGCTTACTTAGAGGTATGTCACTTGGCATTATACCTCATTTATTGAATATTGCAATATGTAAGTTCTGTGATACAAATTCTTTATGAGTGTACCATGGTAAGATTCATCCCTTGCTAGAGAATACGGTATTTCATATTAGTTCATGTCATTTACGTATAGGTAATTAAATTTATCTAGGTCATTAGTTTTGTAATTTCCATTTTATTTTGACGTTATTTTTTGAAGGATTGTGTACAAGATTTAACATAGGCATTTCGTAGTTTAGAAATGGGAGGTGACAATAGGAGATAGCAACCAATAATGGTAGTAAAGTTGTCATTCAAAATGCTTTGACGGAAATCATCATCCTCGTTTTTTATATTTTGAAGATATGGAAAACGATTTTCTTGAAAATTTAATGCATGACCACTATAAGTTTCCTTTCCATAATCCAATTGTTTATGGCTATATCTTATCTTAGTTATGTCAACAATGTTGAGAACGTACTCTTTGAAAATGTAATTGATATCAATTAGCGAGTAATTTTATTTGCATTAGTTGATGTGACAAATACTAGTATATCTCTTATTATCCATAATACTAATTTAACAATTTCGTTTTTTTTTCTCTTATATGAAACTAGTTATCCTCTATGATGTTGTTGCTTAATTTCTTCCATACAAATAACCCAGGACCTTCATGCGATGAACTAAAAAATGATCATGTTTTCCATTATGGACCATATATGCTTTTGATTATATCATAATACGATGCTATATCGAGGAGTACAATCAATAGACATTGAAATCAAGATTGTAAGATATTTTCCTTATAAGAAGTTAAACTTGCTGAAAGTGATCTTATGTGGACATCAACTTCCCTTCATGTATATATGTCTTTTTCTTTTTTTTTTTTTTCAAAGCCATGAAAACGCTGCTCCATTCATGGCTCAGAGCTTTCCGTTCCTTACAGAGCTTTCAATAATTTATGGAAAGGATTGTGCAAATGGCGCTGATGCTTAGACGACAGAAGATGTCCTAGATGAGATAGATAGAAAACAAGCCAACATGCCATTGCCCAGTGATGACTCGCCTCTAACGGAGGATGCTGATGAAATCTCAATCCACCAAAGTGCTACTTGAAGTAATTCGAAGAGGAAACGGGCCTCGCGCAGGGATGACATAGCTTACAAGGCCTCTTCCAGTTTGAGGAGCTTTGAGACTGGTATGAGTGACATAAAGGTCTCCATACAAGATATGGACTAGCAACTGACGACTGATAAGACTATTACGAAGATGGAAGAGTTGACAAATTTTCTAAAAAGCGTTGAAGGTTTGACTGAAAATGAAGTGGATGAACCACTGGTTAAGCTTCTAGAAAAGCCATACAATGTTTCAATATTATATGAGTTACAACTAACAAAGCGCTTAAGCTACGTGTAAAGGCTCCTTGAGTACATTTGACTTAGATGGGGAGGGTCAATTATTTTTTGGCCAATAACATATATGGCACCATGCTAGTTAATTTATATTCGTGATGTTCTGGTTGTGACATGGCCAATTATATGTGGACACACTTTTGAGTAGATCAGTAGATAGATGTGTTAAAGTGGACCCATATTAACTAAGTATATGATATAAAACTACGTCTAAGTTATGATTTTGGTATATATTATGTAGGGTTAACTGTAATACCTGTCGTATACTAACTTTTTATGCTGATTAGCTATATATATATATATATATATATATATGTGGTTTGTATGCTACTAAACTTTACCTTGAAGAATATGTATAATGTGACGCTTTGGTACATACGTAATTATAGTAGCATGGCTATCTATTTTATATGGCTTAGGTTCCATACAAACAGTTCCTCTTTCAATTTATTGTTTATTTTTTACTTGTAAGGTAGACGTTTTTCTATATATCTTATTTGATAGGAAACGGGTGGATTTGATATTTACGCTTACGGTTATTTGTGGCATTTAGTAGGCTTGTTTGTTTGATTGCAACAACATTTGCCTTACCAAGTTGCAATAGACAACTGTACCTTCCTAATGGTATGAAGTTCACAGTGATAACATTGAAATGCATTGAAATCATGTCAT
The DNA here is from genome assembly GCA_024138005.1 of Lumnitzera racemosa. NCBI lineage: Eukaryota > Viridiplantae > Streptophyta > Magnoliopsida > Myrtales > Combretaceae > Lumnitzera > Lumnitzera racemosa. Next base: position 889,267 of record JAMXBC010000007.1, on the reverse strand, counting down.
AGGATTGTCTTTGTGGTAGAATTCACTTTTACATTGGAACATAAACCACATGTCATATCCAAGGCATGTTTATACACATCTTCCCTTTGTAAATTTTAAGGCTAATTCCAACGTAGGTTTTTTATGGAAGTAAGGTTATACCATAATTTCCAAAATATGATATCCACAACTTAATTTGTATGAAAATATTCATTATCAAGAGTTTTAGCAACCATGTGTATTCATATTACTCAAAGTTTGTAGGCAGTTTAACAAGTTCATTACTTTCATGTTAAGCTGCTTGCCTAAAGTGACATCCAAACATTCATTTGTTTTTTTAATGAGAAGTATAGCAAATTGCGATTAACTAATTGCAAATTTATGCTCTTTGATAAGTATAAATCACTCTATACTTTTTATGCACATTTAGGTATAAATCGACCATAATTATGTTTATTTATTAAGTTCTTGGTAACTCATTGTGTAATATATCGATTTCAAATAATTCAAAAGCAAAAGAGACAAAATTTGATAAGAATAAGGAGATTTAGAGTTATCACGGCCATGATAAAATAAATGATAAAGGAAGAATAACTGAGACTCATTACAGGAATGATAAAAAAAAAAAATTTAAGTATTCAGTGCTCGCCACTCCCTCCATTACGACCGTGATTAAGGTAGTGACCAAGACTGAAGATATTTTTCTACTTGTTCATCACGGTCGTGACTCCATCTCAGAAGAATGATCATGCCTTCAATGTGTAATGAGGTGAAATGTTTACAATGAGAAGATCACTCCTTGAGTTACGAATGTGATGAGAGTGGATACAATGATTCTTTTTAAATTATTTTGCACGAATTAGTGCGTCTAATGAGTCTAAATGCTAAAAGGTGTCTTGCAGTGGTGTCTGTTGAGCCTTTTGATAAGAAAAATATAAATACGCCATAATTTTCAAACAAAGGAGGATATTGGATCATACATCCATTCGTACATCTTCGTACCCTTTATATTTTCGATTATTTTCTTTTAATACAGTTTCTAAGTGTTGTACCTTATACCTTTCCTGGAATTACTTGAGAGAGAAACAATAGAAATTCATTGTTTGTAATTGTTTTCATATAAAAAGTATTTGTTTTGTAATCATTGTGTTAGTAGCATTAATTTGTAGATTAGTGTAGTTTAGTTAGCAATTTAGAGTTTTAATAATTAATGACTTGATAAATTGGATTGCTAAATAACAGGAAGATTAATTAATACTAGTGTTTATAGTCGTTCCTAGTGGAGATGACCCTATTATTAGTAAAATAACAATTTTTATTTTAATATTTTCTATTTATTATATTTCCAATTTTTCATATTATGCATTATTACCTATTATGTACATAATACACATTTAATATCTCTATCACTCCAAATATCATCTACCAATATCAATTAACATCTCAAAATATCTAAATTCATTCCAAATTAGATTTTACACCTAGTTACCCTAATTTACAAAATTAACTTAAATTTTATTATTTTTCTTATTACTTACTTACTGCATAATACTCTAGTAATTACATCTAACACTCTAAATGTTATAAGTATTATACTTCATCAGATTTTAACATCCTAAAATATATAATTATTTATTAAATCAGTAATTAACCAAAAATAACATATTTTATGCATAATTTTAAGACCTAAAAATTATCTAAAAAATTTGAAAATTCATTTTTGAAAAAGGGCTTTGTGGCATTGTTCTATATCACCTAAATAGTCTATACAAAAATTTTGGGTTCAAAACTATACTCGTAAGATTATTTATTTCCAACGTACAGTTTTGCATGGTTTTTTAAGGATAATATATTTCTAAATACAAAATCATTAAAATAAAAATTTTCCTTAAATCTAAATATTTAAAAATCTCAAAATACCAAATTTTATAATTTTCTAAGAATATTTAATATTTTTACAAAATTAAACAAAATCGGGTTAGAAATCGGATTCACCTATATGGGTGGCTTTGGCCACCGTAGCCTTGTCAGAAGGTATGGGCGCTACCACTACCATGTGGTGATAGTAGCTATTTACTCCTAGGTGCTCATTTAGTGTTAATTTCGCTCTATGGCCCTAATTGAAAAATTTTGAGTAATTTTTTGTAATTAATCCTAATACTCAATATTTCGGTTCTCTCTATTTTTCTCACTCTCCAAACTGATCAAATGAACTTCTAAAATTTTCTTGCTATTTATAGAGGTGTTAGAGAATTATTATGCATTAATTAGATAAAACAATTGCCTTATCTTTTCTTTTTTTTTTTTCACTTTCTATTTGTTACATTTTAATTAGTTGATTTTGTTTCTTCAATTCTAGATTGCCATGACCACTTTCTAGAGTTTTCCTCATTTTTTATGATTTTTCTTAATTATTTATGCATTTTCTTTAATTAGTTAATATTATTTTAGCCTATTTTGTGTATTTTAAGTAATTACGCGTATTTTTACCTACATTTAAATACATATAAATAAATACCCTTATATATTATTTAAGTTATTTCATAATTTTTAGTGTATATATAATTTATTTCTAGCAATTCATTATTTATCGAAATGTATTTTACGTATTTTCGATAAATAACGAATAATATACTTAAAATTTTAAAAAGTTTATATTATTTTATTTTATTACTTATTTTCCTAAATTAAAACTTACCAAATTATTTTTACTAATATTTTTAGTTTTATTTTATAATTTAGTCTCAATCGGATCTTTAGCCAATCGAAATCTCGAGTAGCTAATTATGGAGCTTATAGTCATCACCATGTTATTGCTACATCAAAATTATTAATATTTATTTAAATGTTATGATTAGTTGTAAACACTAAATAACTAAAAAAATACAAAAATAAAATAAATACACAAAAATTAAAAAATATGTTGACTCTTTTAAATAGTGCCCTACATTTATATCATATACATTAAATAAATTAATAAAAAAAATGAAAAATAAAAGAAAGAGGCAATTTTTAGGCCATTGCTTAACAAACCCTACCCTTGAGTGGCCAGCAATAACATGGAAGTGTTTTCTTCCCTTTTATTTTTTTATTTCTTATTAATTTATTTAATGCATATAATATAAATTTTAGGTGTTATTTTATTAAAAAATTCTACATTTTCTTGTAGTTATTTTAATTTTTTATTATTTAGTTAGTTAATATTTATATATAACTATAATATTTATATAAAATTATTAATATTACTAACTCCCAATACCATAACAATGATTATGTTAATATTTGTACCATATCAACATCTATGTAAGCAAAATTAAGAGTATGTCAGGGGATGAGTGAGTATAAGATGTATAGGATATGATGTTTTATCCATACCTTACTTTGTAGATATAAATATAATTGTCAAAATCACAATTCTACTTATGTGATTTTATGAGTTTACTATTTTAGAAGGCTTTTTCGAGTTAACTAAGGTATAGAAAATTTTTTGTATAAAAACTTACTTTTTTAATCAAGTTTACAGATTTTATGTATTTAAATTAATGAGCTAAAAAATTTATAAAAAAAAAAGATACAATGGAGCTTCTACAAATCATTAATTATGAGTGCATTACATCATTTTCCATGTTCTATTCTATTTTTTTCTCTCTTCCACTCTCTTCTAGTCTGTTATTTAAAGTTCATAACCTTCATTTAGGTTCCTGATCTAATAGAAAAGTTAAAAGGAAAACTATATACTTTAGTTTATATCATTAATGACTTAAAATAAATTAAAAAATTTGGCTCTCTTTAATCCAATTCTTTTCTAAAAAGAAAAGGAAAAAAATTTTGTTTTCAACTTTTGCATGTCTTTCTTCCATACATGTTACATTATATACTAAGAACTTTTTATGGAAAAAAAAAACTTAATTTATTTATCTCTATTATGTATTTTAAGTTTTTAATAACTACTATAAGTATATTTATAATATTTCAAAAGCTATTTTATATATATTATAGAGACTTACGTTTCTATATTTTAACTTTACGTTACGAGTTTACGGACTATTTGGCAATTGTAGGCAAAACCGTAAGTTTGATAACCTTAGATATAACTTTCTAAATTTTTGGAACCAAAACTTACCAATTAATATTTTGGAACTATCATGAAACTTATATCTTATGAAACTTACAAAATACAAGATACTTTATGGAACTTATAAACTTTTTCTTTCTTCCCATAAAGTTCAACTCAAGACTTTTTTTTTTATAGCAAATTATGGTTATATTTTTCTTCCATGCCAAAATAATTATTTTTCAAATATTGCAAGGAACCTAAATGTTATATAAGACCCTTTATTAGCAAAACATTTAATTTGTTAAGGCATGAAGATGCATACACAAAATATATATATTAAAAAAAAAGATACAATTCGACTTTGCAATAGACAAAAAATAAAATTAGGAGTATAATGAATCCCTCTCACACATTATATTCCAAATATAAGAGGGAGTAAGCATAATAGACAAAAAAAAAACGATTAATTAGTAAATGATATAATTTAGAGAATATCCATCTATATATATTGTATTATTATGTTTTCATTCTTCTAATTTTCTTAACAAAAAAAATAATGTTATTATATATATGTATGTATGTATGTATGGGTGATTTTGTATGTGTGTATGTATGTGTATATATATATATATATATATATATATAAACTTTACAAGTACGTATTGGAACTTATCTTGTATGAAAACATTATATATCTACTTTATTTTGTAAGAGTAGATTTTAGAAAATCGTTACCTAAAACCTACTCTTTGACCTTCAGTACCACTTGAAACCTATCTAATCAAGCATGACACAGGTAAGGGTGTAAATGAATCAAGCCAGTTTGTAAATTACTCGAGCTTGGCTTGAGTTTTATTTGAATTCAATTCGATAATAATCAAGTTAAGCTCAAGCTCGTGCCCGAGCTACTTAAGTAGTATATTGAATCGAGTTCGATGTAAGCCTATTTAAGTTTTGTGTAGTTTTTAATATATTTTTACTTTATTTAAATATAGGTGAATATGATATTAGTTAGAGAAAATTTATAAAAAGTTTGAGTTTAATCGAACTAATTAAGTCGAACTCAAACTTATCATGTATATTTTTTAGTTGAGCTCAAGCTTAAATTTTAAAACTTGGTAGAACTTGAGTCTCGAGTTTTTGAATTGAGCTCAAACTCAAGTCCAATACTATTCAGTTCGACTTGATTCGATTATGCCCCTAGGTATGGGTGAATATTTTGTACAGTTAGATTAATTGTTCACCTTAGATGTATCCATTATATTTTAAAAGAGTAGGGTATCTTTGTAATTTATAAAATTCATAAGGGTGGTTAATATACTATACCTAAAATAATATTATCAGATATTTAATTTAAAAAAATTAACAAAAAATAAAAATATAAAAAACAAATTCAAAAGTTGCGCTTCACCTATTACCAAACTCATAACTTTTATTTTGATTTTTAAGAAACCATAATGTGTATTGCAATTTGCATCACTCTATGTCAATATCATTCAAAGGACATATGTTAGTTTTTTTATTGCTTAATAGCAATTAATTTAATAAAATGATATCATCAAATCTAAGTAATTAATAATGTAATAAAAATATAAAATAAAATACAAAATATAAAAAAATGAAAAAAAAAATCATGATAGCCCCAAAAACCACTTGTTTGGCCATCGATGAGAAGATGATATGACCCTCCAAGGTGGTCGCTAGCTAACTGTGGAAGGCATTAGTATTGTAGGTCATGTGACCCAACTAGAAGGCATGGAAAAAAAAAAAAAAAAAAAAAGAAACAAAGAGAAAAGTAAAAACCATTTTTAATTACTTTTTTTCCTTGATTCGGAAGTGGTGACACCCTACCAATGTTTTCTAACTCTCAGCCACTCCAATGTTTTCTAACTCTTAGCCACCACCTTGGGAGCATACATAAACCAGTTTAGACTCGAACAAATTATGAATTGAGATTTTTAAATACAGATCCCATTTAAATCGAGACCGAAAGAACCACAAGTTAACACCACACTACCTTTGTGAGATAGAAGAGTCCTTACGAGACTAATGATGGCTATCATGGTTTGGATGATTTTGGAAAATTAAAGAAATGTGGTAGCTCCTGGTTCCTGCCGAGTACCATAGAAGGGGATACAAGGTCCCAAACGAACAATCGGATGCTATATTAAAGCCTAGAAATCATAATGAAATAGCTATGGTTGAAGGGATAAAAAAAAATCACCTCAATCTAAGGGAAGAGTCAACGTAGGAGGAGAAAAAAAAAAAAAAAAAAAGGAATAAAGACCCAAAGTAATGATATTGCAGCAATAGAGAAGAAGGAATCAGGTATGCGTATGCCATTAAATACGAAACTGATGTCGATAGAACTTAACATGCAGCAAATGCAACCAAAAAGTCGTCATATTCTGAGGAACAAAACATGTTTTATATTACATAGGCAGATACAACACCAAAATCAAAAGAAAACTTATTTGACCAAAATCCACTCTCCATAGTATCTAAGCCAGATATTTGCCTTTCACCAACATAGCAAATGTACTGGTCAAGCCACTGGCCCTATTAATATACATATGCACATTACATGTGTTGGATATCTATATCTACAAAACGATTAAGCTACTAAGTCAGAAGGAAAGAAAGCTGGCTGGCTTACAGATCATCATTCCGCATGGAAGATATGTGGTGGAGTAGAAAAGGTAAGTAAAACAAAATAGCATATATAAATACGTACAGCATAAACGTAACCGGTTTCTGTAGAGTCGTACTGCTTCCTCTCTTCCTAGATGGACCTCAATATTCGAGCAGCTGACTCGGTTGTAGACCTGGGATCGTGAGGAATAACTCTTATGACTCTTGTTAGCTAGTCATTGCCATTGAATTATGACCGTGAACCACTCTCACTAGCGGATGGAGCCATAAGGAAAAGCCAGAGCGCATGCCTTCCTTCTGCAATGCCATCTTTGCCGAAATCCCTCTGGTCTTTCCCTGGGACTACTTGCTGAGCTTCCTTCAATCTCACTGTCTTTAAATGCCTCAGCCTTATCCCATGGAATAGCTCCACTCTTATCGGTAGCTACATTACATGAGCCTTGATGTTGCAGAGAAGTGACTTCCCCATGCAAATCATTGGCTGTCCACCAGAACTTGGTCCAGGAATACACAGCTTTTGATCAACAGCAGAACCTGAAACAGCAGGGACCATTTCTGCTAAACCATAAATCGGGAAGTAACCACTTATAATGGGAGGAATACTCAGTAAAACTCCCATTCCTTGATGATTTGGAAGAAGCCCATATGCTGGATTCGCAAAGTTACTCATCATAGGAGTTGGTTTGTAAGGTCCACATCCTCCACAAACTGCTCCCATGAACCCAGGCCCCGGATATGGCTTGTAAACAAGTCCTTCAGAAGGTGACATCACAGGGATAAGCCATTGGTGCCCGGAAGGCTGTTGGAAGCCCCAAAAGCTCACTGAGGCATGTGTTTCTTCTGGACATAGCCTGTAATTTGAAGTATGGCTACCATTTTTTGCAAAAGAATCAAATGTTCTCTTTGCAGCACATTCCCCAGCAGGTTCAGCCTTTTGGTTTGGCTTCTCAAAGTCCTCTTTGCACTTGGAAATATATGATGGTGTTTCCACCATGTCCACTGCCAGTTTATGTACATGTGAACTTTTTAGGATAGGGTTTTCCGTGGAAGGATCTTCTAGCAAAAGATGAGGTGATGCTGCAATTAGTCGTTGTACCTATAGAATACAAGAACCAATATAAATACCCGTCATATGGTTCATGCAATTCAATTAGCATTTTAGTATCCATAAGCAACCGACCTTTATCAATCTTTGCAACTCAAACACTCTATTGACTGCAAAAACATGGATGTCATACAAAACACTCCGAGAAGAATGGTCACTAAGCAATTGTCACTAAGTGTAGTCTTCAGAAAAATGCGACATTTACTAAAGGAGCTGATTGACACAAGTAATACAATGGAATCCTGCCTTGCCGAGAACCGAAATGTCATAACAATTTGATTTGATGACAACATAAAAAGTCCATATTGTCCTCATGTATGGATGCAAAATTACTACACAACTCTATGGTCTTTCTAAATCACCATAGCCAAGAGCAAGGCTATCATAACCACTAAAATAGACTAAAACATAAAGTGAGGAAGAAAATATATGGGCATGATGGGGTCCCAAGCAACTACCCAGGCCCTACTAAGTAGTTAACCGGCTGTCCTGGAAGTTTACATTAACAGAAGAGGGTATAACATTTTATTATGGATATCTATGGAAAATAAACATTTTGTTTCTAAATATATTATTATGCATGTTTTAGGAATATATGGTTGAAAATTGTATTAAATTTGTTAGGAATATCCTGATCTTTTATTTTTTGAAAGTTTAGACTGCAAAGGCTTGTACAATCACAGTTTCTATGTAATATCGAACAAGATTAACATTTTATCTTATTTTATCTTTGTTTGCAAGACCAAAGATTCCCTTTCAACATTTATAGAGATAAGAGAACTCACTTCGACAAGCCCACACCTTGTGTAAGTAAATCAACCACTGAATAGATCCTATATGTTCGTAATACATTCAAGTTTCTCTAACAGCCAAAACATCATCACAAACATCAAAGTCACCCAAGTTTGTCATTGGGGTCATGACACAGGCACTCTTTTTTAAAAAAAAAAAATTGCAATTGCAACAAATAAAGTAAAATTACTACAATGCCTAAATAATTTCTCATTACTAAAGGAGTTGATTACATCAAAAAGAAAATAATTATAACATTTAAATAGAAAGTAGAGAATGGTTTATGGTTACACCCATTTGTGAGAAAACACCTAGTCTTAACTAAGGAAGTGAGCTTGAGACAATAATTTAGTTGATGACAAGAAAATTGCCCAATGCTTAAATCATAAGATCCAAGAAAGAAGATGTTAGGTTAAAATCCTGCCAAGACCATTTCTTTTTATTGCCCGAACAATGCAATTTAGAGTACACGGATGCATGGATGTACAAGTTATTCATTTGTATGATTGTAATATATTATTTATTTGTATTTACATGGTACATTAGTATAAATACATAAGATTAGGGTTTGTAACCCTTTGTGATAAAAAGACTATCCTACCTTAAAAGACCTAAACATCTATAGTATGGTAATAGTGAGTTATTGGAAACAATTTCTTTATAGGTGGTAAGGTTTGGCAAAAGTAGAAAACCCTTAGCAATAAGATGACTTTGAGGATGCAGTTTTGATTGGCTTTGGAGAGATGTATGTCATGTCATTTGAGTAAGTCATCGATTAAGTGGGATTGACTCATGTGAGACCTTAAGGTGTACGGCTTGCCTACATACCTAAGAAAAAATGTAAGTCCTTGAGATCCTTCATAGTAAACTATCAAGAGAGAAGAGAGATAAGATGTGCTAAGCATTGAAAATTGCTTCTAGTAAGAATGATGTCTTTTACATAAAGAAGTAGAATGATTATGTTTGACCCTCGAGAAAGGATTAACGTGGAGGTGTCAACCTTCATCCGTTACAGCCAATGTGGGAAAGAAAAGTGCTAAACCAATGGAACTAAAACCCATGGTAGGTGTCGAGCTTGAATTTTCGGTTTCTTATTAACTTCATTTTATTTGATTTCTTATCTTCCGATTAATACTAAACTCTAACACATTTAATATTACTTCTCAACTAGAAAAATTGGAAAATTTTGGTTTTTCATTAAAAAAAAAACCTTTTAAGTCATTATTCGATTGGAGTTAGGAAAAAAAAGAAAAGAAAAGAAATCATAATCAAATTAGGTAGATTAACTACGATTTAGTTATCAATCTTTGATTTCAATTTGATAAAAACTAGAGAGCTCTAAATTCAAGGGTTAACTTATTAAACCCTAATAGATACTATTATATATTTTCCGAAATTAGGTCTATTTTTTCAAATTATCCCTTTTTTAATGTTTTTAAGAAAAATAAAAATAAAATAAATAAAAACCTAAATTTTTACATATTTTGAACATCACTCCGAAGGTGCCTACATACCTGCTAGTCGGAATCAGACGATCGTAGTATGTTAATTTATTTTAATCTTAAAAACTAACCGATTTTACGTTTTTATCAATTTAATTCATTCAAACAAAATCTAAAAGGTCTTAATTCTTGAATATTTTCTTTTTAAACTCTCTAAAAATCCTATTTTTTTTTAAATAGGTCATTTTATTATTAATTTTTATTTTTTTTAAAAAGTTAATTTTCTATGTGAGGAATTCTAAAAACTTAATCCTAAAAAATTCCTAAACTAAATATATATATACATATCATTATTATTAAACAACTACCCATATAATATACTTAATATATAAAATACTAATACCATAAAAAATCTCCATAATAATAATATAATAAATAAATTAAAAAAAATTGGAAAAGAATCAAACCTAACTTGGGCTGTGACCGTAAAGCACTGTATCATGCATGTGTATGAAGTGTAAGGGTAGTGCCTTATGAGAGACATGATCAGTAAGGCGAGTGCTTGAGCATTGTGTGCGAAGTGTAGTGGCTGGAACTACTTGGAGAGTGCTGTTAATTATGTTGTTCGTTGACACACTTGGTGAAGTAAGTTTGGTGTAAACAATAGTGTGAATTGCTATTGTTGGTCCTACGTAGTAGGTTATGATTAGATTGATCAGTGAAGTGGCAGTATTGATGGCTGAGGATAGACATGCGCTACTAATCGAGTGTGTTTGTGACACAAGAGAAAGTGCTTTGCTAGATGTTCGTAAGTTATATCGATGTGTAGTGTTGTGAGTAGGTGTTTGTATTTGTGCCATGGATGGTCTGTAGCTATTGTGTGGAGTTTGTTTAATGCTTGGACGTAGATTGGAGCTTTGTTGACGCTCCACTACAGGACAAAGTGGATGGAGTTCAGTTCATGAAGAGGATGGTATTGAGTTGTAGGTTAGGCTGTGTTGCAGATCAGGGAACTGTGGCTGCATGGAGTTTAGTAAGGAAGATTGTGTTTGGTTGCTGTAATTTTGGATTGTTGGTTGCCAATGGTTTGATGTTAGTTGACAAGGAGCTACTGAAGTATTTTCTATGGACAGATGTGTGTGTTCGTGCAACAACGAGTGATTATGTGTTTGATTATGCAATTATGCATGACAGTATGTAAGTATAGAGGGTGTAGGACAATATGTGGAGTGTAGTATATGGGTGGCTGAAGTTATGTCACTGCTGATCTGTGTTTGCTGTTGGTGAAGGAGAGGTGGTGGTGATTGCAACTGAATAGTGGTGACCATAGATGGTTGAGAAGTGATCGTATTGTGTTGCAGTAGTAGTTGTGTGTTCGCTGTTCATGTATGGATGGGGTTGATTTTTGTGTGTGTATATGCTTGGTGTTGAATGCGGAGTGTTTGGTTGATTAGTTATGGTGTTTAGCAGTTGGATTTGGGATTAGTTGAAGATGAAGTTTTTTTTTTTTCTTTTTCAGGCGATTTTATAATTGTTTTCCTTTTATGTTGTGTAATCCATATTTATAAAGTTCATAACCAAATCTTTAGAATCATATAAAATTGAATCTTTTATATCGACCTAGATCTAATTTGAGAAAAATCAAATTAAACTTAAATCATTTATATCGATTTATACCCAATTTGATAAAGATCAAATTAGATTTAAATATTTTATATCAATTCAAATTTGCTTTGATAAAAATCAAATTAGATTTGAATCTCACAAATCTTTATCGCATTAGATTCAAAAGATTTGAATTAAATTTGAATCTCATATGCTCAACCAATTTTCACAAAATGAAAAAAGTAAAAATAAAAGGTACATATTTGAATCTCACAAATCTTTATCATATTAGATTCAAAAGATTTGAATCTTGTACGTTTAACCAATTTTCATAAAACGAAAGAAAGAAAAATAAAAGGTACATATGTGCCTAGTGAGATTCAAACTTGTAATCTTAAGCTATTCTAATGCTAATGCTTAAGTACTTATCCATTAGGCCATTAACCTATGTCTTAACATTTAATATAATTAAATTATATTTAAGCTATGTAACTCCCCAAAACTATTTGAACCAAGCTAAAATCAATTTAACCCTAAATTGTTTTTTTCCTTCCTAAAAATTTACTTTCTTAAAAAAGTATTTATGATTTTTATTTTTTCCATTTTTTTATATTTTTATCATTTTTCGATTTATTTTTATATATTTTTTTATTTTGAATTAGGACCCTAATAAAAAAAAATTAGAATTATGAAAAAGCAAAAATTGGATATCTACAGAGAGGCTTTTGAAATCGACAAATATGATTAAGGTAACACAAATGTAGAAACCAAGAGGTTATCTCATGAACATTATCTCATTTGGATAACCTTAGAGAAAAGCATCTTTAACATTGAGTTAACGTATTTTCCATGAAGAGGAAACCAAATGAGAGAGAACAAAGCGAATGATAGTGTGTTTAACAATAGAACTGAATGTCCATCACAAGCTATGTTTGCTAAGTAAACCATGGGTAATAAGACGAGCTTTGTAACACTCAACTTGTCCCTCAACATTATTTGATTCGAAACTTCCATGTGTTACTAACAACATATTGATAAGGTTAAAGGAGAGTGATGATCTAGCTAACAATTTTGTAAGAGAGAATTGAACTCTTATTTTGCAACAGCAACCCAAGCAAGGTCCTAAAGTGCTTCAGCATAGTGGCAAGGTTTAAATGGAGTGGTTCGGACATGAAGATTGAGAATTTTTTGCTTTTGGTTTTGCAATGCCAATTTGAGAGTAAGTGTACATGGAGTTAGTAGGTCCGATGGTACAAGGTGGGTAAGGGAAGGATGATGGATGGAAGAAGTAGCATTAAAGGAGGAGGGTAGCAAGGTAGTTAGGGAAGCTATTGAGTTTGGATTAGATGTAGACTGAAAGTGAACGTGTCTATAGACATATGTAAAGGGTAATGGGTTGATATGATTGGTAAAAGTGGGAGGATAGGGGCAGGAAGAGGAAGAGGAGGGTGAAGGGGAAAGGTGTTCAAGAATGGGTATTGTGGAGGGAAGCCGATTGGGTGGGGGAGAGGGATTTAATTGATTATGAGAAACGATAAGGGTAAGAAGAGATAATGATGATGGTATCATAAATGAAGTTGCTGGAGAAGAAATGAGTATATAATAAGAGAAAACTTATACATGGAATATAACATGATAATTAATATGGACACGACCCTAAACAAGGTCCAAGTAAAGATAATTGTTGTATTGGGCTGGGTGACCTATGAATGTACGAGAAATTGAGTGAAGGGAAAGTTTGTTGGAGGCTTGAGTTGTGGTGTTCAAGTAGCTCACTAATCCGACACTTCAGCTTAACATTTGTAGAGGAGCTAAAACTTGGTATAGGTGGCATGAAAGGGCTCTAACTAAAGAGATAATGTAAATGGCCATAACCTATAGTGGAGATCGTATCTATAGGTGATGTGAGAAGCATTGAGCAGATATAGATGAGGCATATCACTACTTAGTTCCAGAGCAACTGTAATATCCCATAAATTGGCAATCAAGATATGAATATTTGAGTATTAGGAAAATGCTTTATTTTTGTACAACTAGAGTCAATAGTTGATCTAGGGTATTTAAGAGAATAAACCGATTATACTAGAAATTTACGAGAAACTTATCCTAATCGAAGAATTCTCTTACGTTTGAAAATTCATAATATAATAAGAATGTCAAGAATACAATTAAAATAGTGATGATTTATTCTATATGAGAACCTAAAGTCATATTTAGGGTAATTGTATCTAAATTTGAAGCTTTCAGAAAAAGTTATCCGATTGAGACTAAACTTTATCACTAGGTTAGAAAAGCTAGTTGAAATGACCTAGTAAGATTAGACTTCAAAAATAATGATTAAAATCCCAAATTTAGCATTAGAAATGTGATTATTCAATATAGTATAAAAATGATTGAAACTCCTAAAACCGAGCTTAAAATATAACAAGGATTTAAAAATAAGTTAATTAGGCAATAAAAGAAAATAATATAACAAGATATACTATATGAGTATACACATATTTTTATGAGTATATCCAATATACATAATAAATATACCTGTAAATTAACCTAAAATTATATAATTATGCATAATAAACTATAAAATCACAAAATTAAATAGGAAAAGTGTCTTAAAAATAAAAGATATGCTAGAAACATGATTACATGTATATAATTACTCATTACATGTATAATATATATATGCGTATATTACAAAAATCATTAAATACTAATATAAAATACCAAAATACTCTAAAATATCGTCTAAAAATTATAAAAAATAAAAATAAAAAAATGACTTAAAATATGATTGGATAAAATGTGGAGCAGCTTAGAAAGGATAATTAGCTACATCAAAAGCAAATTTATAAAAAATTATCACTTCTTACTGTACGTTTTTCAAGGAAAATATTAAAATAAATTACTTAATAATTAAGAAAAATTCAACCAACCTAATTATTATAAATAAGATTCCCTTACAACAAATACACATTTAGGAACCTAAATTATAGAAAGGAAAAATTAGAAAAAAAAATCAAAGGAAAATATAAAAAAAATTATAACAAAAACAAAGCAAAAACCGAGCTAGGACAGTTTCGAGACCATTTGATGACCTAACGAAGAGCTTCATTGCCACCTAGTAGAGTCACCACTGCCTAGGTCGACTGACAACCTTTGTCCATGTAAGCCCTAAAGTTAAGCCAAGTAACCGTAGGGTTGAACTTAGAACCCAAGGTTTAGGGCGATGGGTTAAAGGATCCAATCAAACCTAAATTATAAACTATTGAGAGGAATATTAGTAAAATTGACCCCGTAAACTTGAATTTAAGAAAATAAGAAATAAAATAGGAGACTATAAAATTTTCAAATTTTAAGCATAATAAGTATTAATTACCGAAAATGCGAAAAGTGTAATGAAATAACTAATAAATTACTAGAGATAGATTATATGTATACTAAAAATTTTAGAATGACCAAAATAATAATTAGAAATGTTCACGTGTACACCATATGTATTTACATATAGATAAAAATATGTGTAATTACCTAAATTAGCAAAAAAACTAAGCAAATAATTAGAGAAAATTATAAAATAATTATGGAAAAATTTAAAAAAAAAAATCAGAAGAGGATAAGATGAAGTAAGATCAGGTCATGGCAAGCCAAAGCTGCAAGAAAAAAAAATTAACCAATAAAAATGAGACAACTTAAAAGCCAAAAATTTAGGGAAATGGGTAAAATCTTGTCAAATTAATGCACATTAATTACAAAAAATGTCTATAAATAGGGGAAAAATTTCCAGAAGTCATTTGGTCAGTTTAGCATTTGAAAAAAATTGGAGCACTGAAAAAATCGAGAGAAAATCCAAAAAAAAATAAAAAAAGAGGAAAACTGTGCAGATTGAGCACATGAGCTAAACCCACCACTCACCACCACCTGGGACCGAACCACCACCACCACCCTATACTAGAACCACCGCTTGGACCGGCCGACAACCTTAGACCGGGCTTGGACGGCCAGAAAGCTTTTGACCTGTTAGTCTCTTAAATGACCCGATTTTGTAAAATTGGTTATTTTGCCCAGAAAATTATGAAACTTGTTATTCTGAGGTTTTATTGTATGTAGATTTAGGGAAAAATATTGATTTAGTTTAATTAAATCTGTAATTATAGGGTCTTTAACAAATTGTTCAAAATCGAATATGACTAAACTGAAAAATAAATAGGCTTAGAAGTGTAGTTTGGAGTTCAAAATTTTTTTGTAGGATGCTCATATGATGTAGAACAGTGCTATGAAGCCATTTTTTAAAATTAATTTTCAAAATTTTTAAGTTAATTTTTAGCCTTATAATGATGGGAAAATTAGGTGATTTAGGGTTAATTAGGTGATTAGGATGTTAATTACTGATTAGGATATTAATTATATGTTTAAGGATATTAATCTCTGAAGTGGAACCCTAATCCTAGCCTTTAGGTATTAAGTATGGTTAATTAGGGAAATTAGGTAAGTAATATAAAAAATTAGTAATATGTGAAAGTGTAAATTAATAAATCTAAAAAAATAAGGTTATTTAGATAATATTATAATAGAAATCAGAAAAATAATAAATTTGAAATAACATTTAATTTTAAGTAAATATATCAAAATGTAAGATTTTTACACATCGGGAATAAATCCGATACCTCAATTAGGGTTAGCGTGTACCGAATAGTTTAGAATACCAAATTATGACCCAATAGGATATTTGAATATCCGAGCGTAATGTGATTAATGTCACATTGGGATTCGAACCTATTTAAGACTTTGGAATTAAACCTAGAATCTAGTTTAGGAGTCGTACCCCGAAATAGAGTACAACGAATCATTAGAGCGTTATAGGTATACATGGAGAAAATGAGTTACATTATAAATTAGAATAAGAATCCATAAAATATAAGTACTAAAAAGACCTATTTGTATTATAGGATACCCAGAGACGAATCAGCTCGCGACTAAGGGATCGAGCGATCAAGCAAATTCAAGTAAGTTGGGTTATTGCTTATTGTAATAGAGTACTAGTTTTGTAGTACTCGGAGACTTAAGCTTGTATATGATTGTGATTGTAAGTAGTTTACGCATGTGTTCGATGTATCTGAATTCGTGCTGAATTTGTATTGTGAATGATTTTGTGACTGATTGAATTGGTATGAAATTGTTTGAACACCCTAAACAGAATTTAATATTAGTCGACCCCAAATAATTAATAATGTCATGCATTGCAACCCGTTAGGGGATTATAGGATTCTCCAACCAAATACTGACCCCTTCGAAAGGGATAGCGCAGGATTGCAAAATGGTCCCATCTTCATCCTTAGTCGAACTAAGTGACAGGAGAGGAGGTCACGGCGAGAGTGAAGTCAATGGTTTGAAGGTAGTCGTGGGAGGAGCGAGGTCTCCATTGCACAAGCCTGGATTTGGTTGTGAGCTGCTGCATAACATGGAAACTCCTCAACTAGATTGGAGCGGGTGAAATTTCTCTGATTTCACAACGGATCGGACTACGTTGTGCGATGACACTTGGTTGTTGCATTTCATAAAAATAATTGTTTAATAACCCTGTTTGTGCTTGTATGCATTCATGAGTCTCCAATTCAACTTACTGAGCTGTAGTTGCTCATACCCTTATAGATCCTTTTACAGGTTCTGATTTCTGAACACTCAAAGCACTATGCCGCCCTACAATTACCCAGAGGTTAGTCTGTTGGAAGCCAGGGGTGTAAGGATCAAGTTACTTAGTATAGTGTTTAACTAGAGTGACCATGTAATTAAGAATGAAAGACTGATAGTTATTCTATAATCTAGTAAACTGTTATGTTATGTAAAACTTCCTAGGAAGCTCTATGGACATATATATATATATATAATATTGTATATGTTATTAGAAATTTGCACTATTTATCATAATTGTAGTTTAATTGTTAATCGGACTGTTTACTTCAAGGCGAGGAGTCGTCGACGCCTTGTGTAGGTCATGTCTATGGTAGGCACTGTGAGGCCAGTTACTATCATAGAATGGTTTACACGGCGGGACTGTTGCGACTCTGCGACTTCAGGGCGTAACAGTCTAACCGACAGTAGTTGGACCTTGGATGAAATCGGGTTCTAAGTTTTTGCCCTATTTTTCTCTATTTTCAAAAAATTATTAAATTAATTAGGAAATATATAAAAAAATTAATTTCTAGGTTATTTTAGATATAATTTCATTTCATAAATTTATTTTAAAAAATTATGAATATTTAATGTATTTGCTTAACAAATGTACTATTTACCCGAAATTTGAAATTTAAAATAAATATACTAAATGATGAAGTTTCTAACTCAAAAAAAAATTGTAGGATTTTTATGATATATATGTAATTTCTATGTAGCCTGAATTTTGATTTAAATATTTTTAATATTTATAGCATTTTTTGCTTAAAAATAACTCGAAAATAAGCTGAAATTGTAAAATAAATAGGACATTATGAAAGTAAAAGATGAAATGAACATGTACTAATTTCAAGTAAATAATAATAATGTTAGAATAAGTTAAAATTAATTTGGTTCAAAAAGGATTATAATTGGGTAATTTAAGATAATTTATGGGTAAAATCATAAATATGATATATAGGCAATAGATCAAAAACTTGAAACCAAGTACTAGTTGAGTTCTCCATATTTTTAGGAGTCTATATAAATTTTCAGGGAATTATTTGGTGACCCAAGCTAATTACTACGAATTTACATAGTAAAATAGTGTAATTTACGAATCGAGGTATATTTTTAGTAATAAAAATATAATGAATAGTTCAATAAAAACTATCTATATGTGTACTGGTCAAATTGGATAAAAAGTGTATTTTTAATATATTTAACGATATTTTAATAATCGGGAAACCTTATAGGAATATTAGGGTTAGATAATACTTATATTATGGGTTATATTAATAAATTAGGTAAAATATGGTTTAATAACATAAATTACATATAGTACAATAATATTTGATTAAATATGTATAACTGTATTTAAAATCTGAATTATTCGTTAAAAGTCATCTCTAGAAATAGGATGCATAATACGTATCATTAGATTTGTACGAACTCAACAACATTATTTTTACTAAAATTAGACATTCTTAAGTAATATAACTTATAACTTTATAATATTACTAGAATGTACAAATTACAATAACCTTACTGGAATTACAAAGTGATTTAACTAATTAAAAATATGTTTTGATATAATCAAAATGATATATTATACGTTATAGTATAATTACGTATATTATTAATAATTAATAACTTAACTTGATATATATAATATAATATGATAAAAATATATATTATTATGATAATATACTTTATATATATATATAATTGTTTTAAATAAAACCTTAATGTTCTCGTAATTGTTACAAAAACTAAATTTATGTTTTGTATATATAGGACCTCTTAGTGATAAGACCGTTAACAATACGAGTTTTCGAAGTGAGCGTCAACAAGTGAGTGGGATCGATGCCTTATAACATTTTGGGATATTATTTAAGAATATTTGAGGACTTTAGTATGTATTGGCTTGTGATTGTAGTTAGTTGTTTGTGTATATGCAGCGCTTGTGGTTAAGTTTCGATTTGCTGTGATAGGAGTTGAGCTCCATGACATGGTTTTTCTATGAATATTATTATGCTTAAATTGTTTGATCTTGGTTGATCACCCCAAAAATGAACTAACTCAAACTTAGTTTAACATCTAACTTGATACGCATCACAACCCTTTAGGGGTAATGGTTAGGATTCTCAGGCCAAACATGGACTCCCTTTGATAAGGATAGCTGAAATAGTCATTTTCCCGCCCTTAGTCGAACTAAGTGATAGGAGAGGAGGTTGCCACAAGGTTGAGGGCCGTGATTTGAAGGTGGTCACGAGAAGAGGGTGTTCTCCATTGCATAAGCTCCGGTTTGGTCTCAATTCGCAAGTACATAACGTTAATCTCTTCAACCCGGGTTAGAGTGGGCAAATTTTCTCTAATCTCACGATGGACCGAATAATATCGTACAATGGTATTTGCTTGTACATACATTACATCTAACTAACTTGATCGAAAATACTACTTGTGATGTGTTGAATGCATACTTCTGTCTCCGTTCCACTTACTGAGAAGTTGTCGCTTATTCCTAATTGTCAAACTCATGTTTATACCTATAATTATTAAAGGGTCTATAAAATTGAAATATAGAAACATAAACTTCAACAACTTATATAAAATAGCTTTAAAAAATTACTAATATACTTATAGTAATTATTCAAAACTTGAAATATATGATGGAAATAAAAAAAAATGAAGAAATTAAGTTTTTGTTTCCATAAAAATTCTTAATATATAATCTAATATTTACGGAAGAAGAACAAATAGAGTTAAAACTAAACTTTTGCTCATTTTTTTTTAAAGGTGTAAATTATAAAAAACCAAATATTTTAACTCATTTTAAGTTATTAACAGTATAAGTTATATAAAATGAAGTATATATTTTTTTTGTAAACTTTGTTATTGGAGTTGAAATTTAGATAAAAACCATGAACATAAAATAAGATATTGAGAGAGAAAGAAATAGGTAAAAAATTAGAATATGATAGAATAGACGTTATAATACCTTAATAGTTGATGGCTTGTAAAAGGATAGTTATATTTTTTTTTCTTTAATTTTTTAGTTCATTCAACTCAGATATGTAAAATCCATAAACTTCGTCAAAAACGTAAGTTTCTACTGAGTTTATATGTAAACTCGATTAAAAACTTAAGTTTCTATAAAAAAAAAAGATTTTACACTCGAGTTAACTCGGAAAAGCTGCCTAAAATCGTAAAATTGTAAAATCACATGGGTAAAATTGCGATTTTGACAACTATGTATTCCCTTATAGTTTATTTTATAGGTTTCAATTGGATTACAAATACCTGCCCAACACCAGAACACTAATAAATTGGGATGGGGAATGAGATACGACAAGAGATGGTTGGTTATTGTCCTTAATATTAACTTTTTATTTTTTAAGAAAAACTACACAAGACGCCTTAAAAGGCTTGGTAGTTTTCAATATTTTGGTCTGTATGGAAATGACAGGTACCTATGGGATTTACTGCTACTCTTTTGTAAGGTTAAATTATAAGTTTATTTTTAACAAATTATTTCAAAGAATAACTCCGTAAGTTTTTATCAAATAGGTATCGAATTAGATGCTTCAAAGGGATAAAGTCGAGTACGCCTGATGTAAACTAAGTTTAAGATAGCAGCTGTAAGGACAGTTTCTATCTTAGGATGGCTCACATGGCAAGATTATTACGACTTCATCTTTTTAAGGCGTGACTCGACCATAGCTACAGGGGCAACCCAAGAGGTATAAGATGTCATCTTAAGTATGTAATGTTATAAAAATAAAGATTAAAGCATCATGTTGTTTGATCCATTGTTCATGGCTAAAAAGTTTTTACATGCTTGAAAGTAAAGGGAACAAAAGAGAGTGAGTATAGTTACAAGGGCATCGTACTCATACACAAGACCATGAAAAGCATGAATTATGAGATTAGTTGTGCTAAGAGGTCTATAGATAGAGGCAAGTTGATCAGCAATAGTCTTGGGCTCACAAAGGTAGCCAATGATGATTGTTTGATTTAGCCAAAAATCTAAGAGACACTACTTTAGTTCCATTTTTGGAGCCACTGAGTTTTCTAGGAACCAACGACATAGTGCTAACTATATGTTATAAGCAGTATTAATGTCGTGAACTTTTAATAAAATATCATCAAAAATTGTCACAAGGAGGGAAGCACGAACAAAATGGTTGATATAGAACCATTGTGAGTGAACTGGATTAGGTGTAGGATATCCTCCAACAATACGGAAAATTTCAATACATAGAGCAATGACAGTACCATCAACATATCAACATAAGTCCATTGATATTAGATAAGAGGTCATACGCAATAACTACAATTGATAGTTATCGACTGAAAGTTTAATTAAAACAACATTAATTACATTAGTGGGAGATATAATGGGTATCTTGAGATAAGTAACAACATTTGAAACCTATGCGGGGTTAGGTAACGAATGTTAGGTAGAAGGGTTAATGAATGAATAAAAGTTGCTAGTCATGTATGCAATAATTTTTTGGATGAAATGTTAGATTTTTATATGTTTTTAGGAAAAAAAGATACAAAGAATAGGCTAAACCCACATTAGACAAGGGTATCAGCCAAAAAAAGAGGTAAGGCTAGCCTCTACTATACAAAAATGAAAGAGTACTATGACTAGAAAAAAAACAAGAAGATATGGTATGGATAACATCTATAACAACACAAGGGTCAAGATCCAATCTTCTTTCATTTTTTACTCTCTAAACATAGTAAATCACAAACCCAGCAAAAAGCTTCCATTTAGGCACTAAATGAGGACCAGCTATGTTGAACAGGTCTACAATGGAGTTTACACTTGTAGGAAGCACCCCAATGTCAAAGAAAGTATCCTCCAAAGCTTTCTAAATACGTAACACAAAAGAACATTTTTTAAAAAAGATGATAATGTGATTCCTCTTCTCTATTGCAAAGATAACAAATATTTTGGGAAGCAGCTCTCCATAGCACAAGTTTATTTGGAGTGTACAACCTTTATTATGCTACAAGCGATAGAATAAAGGAAAATTTGGGTGCCAACTTCCTATACCAAACAAAGTGATGCTACAAAACTTGATTTCCTTACTGCTTAAGCGATGTATATGCTTCCTCTATGAACAACTATCTCAACATTTTATCTTTCCAAACTAACTTATCTCTACAATTCACTTTAAGGATGAAAAAGCCATAAAATTTCTCCTTAATTAATTCCTAAAAATTCCTAACTGGCTAATCCCAACTTTCTTCATGAATGATATAGAAAAGTCTAGCTTCCTTGGGGTAATCGAAAGAGTAAATCAATCTTTCACCTAACCAAGAAACTAACGTACCCCTTAGATGCTACGCATCATACCATAATGATAGAACATTTCCATTCTTAACTTCCCATTTGAACAAGGATTGTGACAACGGTCTTAGCTATAAAATTTTTTTCTAAGACCACGATACATTTAAAGGAATTTTAATAAACCAAAATTTAATTTCTTTTAACCGCTCCGACTAACCCAACTAGGCCATAAAGTTCTGTGCACATCTGAACAAAAATACCAAATATGTTTAAGTTTGGTTGCTTTATTCTACACCACTAGTTTAATAATGTTGAGCTTACCCTCCTTTTTCGATTTGCACACTAAGTACCAGTCTACTTTAGCCTTAGCCTTAACCTCATCACTGCCATTACACAAAAACTGCTTCATCTTCATAATAAGAACTTTCTAGATACTTTTAGGCAAGAAAAAAATAGAAGACCAATGAGGCTATAAAGAGAAGAGGATGCTCTTAACTAATTGGACCTGGCCAGTGTAAGAGAGAGAGCTTTACATGACCAATGGTTAATTTTTTTGCTAAACTTCTCAATAAGAAATTGACAAGTAGCCTTATTAAGCTTAGAAGAGGAGAGAAGAACTCCTAGATACTTAATGGACAAGGAATAATAAGCCAAATTTAGAATCTGCCCAGTACCTGCCTTGACTTCATCCGAAACATCGCTAAGGAAAATTAAACTCTTCTACTAACAAGCTTTAAGGCGAAATAGCAGATAAAATTCATCAAGAGCTTCTTTTTATCAAACAAGAAGATCATAAGTCACCTTTAGAAAAGATCAACACATCATTTGCAAAGCATAAGTGGTTAAGATGTTCTTTGTGACATCTTTAATGATATGAAAACCCATCATTGCTACTTGTTTCTCTAATAAGATATCAAAAGATTTCTATTACCAAAACAAAGAGGTACAGGGAAATTGGATCCCCTTATTTCAGGCCCCTTAAACTAGGAAAGAAACCAACCAATTCTCTATTTAAGTTCACAAAAAATTTTGGAATAATCACACATTGTGTCACGCTCTGAAGCGGTAAAGTCACAACAGTCCCGCCGTACAAACCATTTTAAGATAGAAGCTAAACTTATAGCCACTATCTTAGACCCGATCTACATAAGGAGTCTACGACCAACTCGGTTTGAAGTAATCAATTTATAAATTAAATAAGTCGTTTACTTAAAAAAGTATAAAATATGTATGTATAGATACTAAGATTCAAGTATTACAAGTAATATTTACAAGGTCTCATTACCTTATACTTCCTAAATAATACATTATTTGAAAATGAAATATTCCAAATAAAAGCTAAGACCTTGACAATATATATCTATTCTTCAGATGTATTTCCTTTTTCCTCAAAATCTAGCAATTGTTAACTTCAAGGTAATCATGATCCGCTTCCTAGTTAGCACCTGTAATAAAGTTTATGGAGATGTGAGCAACCACAACTCAGTTAGTTGGGATAGAGACTGAAAATCATATAGTAAACACAACTAAATTACATAGTTGGATGTTATGCATGTACAAGCAAATGCCATCGCACATGTTGTTCGGCCTGTCATGAGATTAGAGAAATTGCATCTACTTTAATCCAAGTTGAGGAGTTGCTGTTAATACAACAACTCATAACCAAACCCAGGCTTATACAATGGAGACACCACTCCTCCTGCGATTACCTTCAAACCATTGACTTCACCCTTGCCGCGACCTCCTTACCTGTCACTCAGTTCAACTAAAGATGAAGAAGTGACTAATTATACTATCCAGCGCTATCCCTTTTGAAGGGTTCGATATTTAGCTGCATAATTCTAATATTCCCCTAATAGGTTGCTATGCATGTCCAATTTATATTTACAAGTTATATATTTGGTTAGGTCTGGTTTAGAGTGATCAATCATTTCATACAAATCACACAATACAAGTCAAAGCAGCACATCAAAATCATATCATCAACTTAGAATAGGCACAATTAAGTACAATTTCAAGCCTCCAAAACACAACGTTATATTAATCTCAACTTACCTGGTATCCTTGGTCGCTTACTCAATCAATCGTAGGTCGACTCGTCTTCATGTGCCCTATAATATATAATATAAATATGTTTTTAGTTTTTATATCTTGATGATATGTATATGTATATATACTCTAGGTTATGATTTAATCTAATTCTTCCCATATACATAATAGTTATTATTAATTCACCCTAGGTTAGTTTAGGGTTCGATTTTCAAATCTAATTCTAATTTAGGTTCTAAAATTGTTCCAATTAAGGATATTATACGTAAAGCTTAAAAATGCGATCCGAACACTAATGTGAAATTAATCACATTAGTTTCGAGTATCATAAATATCACATTTGGTCTTAAATTAATATTATATTTTACCCAGTATACTTTAATCTTTATTAGTATATTATTATATTTCTAATTTTTCATATTATGTATTATTATCTATTATGTACATAATACACATCTAATATTTCTATCATTCCAAATATCATCTCCTAACTTCAATTAACATCTCAAAATATATAAATTTATCCCAAATCAGATTTTACACCTAATTATCCTAATTTGCAAAACTAACTTAAAATATATCATTTTTACCTATTACATAATACCCTAATAATTATATCTAACACTTTAAATGCCACAAATATCACACTTCATCAGATTTCAACATCTTTAAACATATAATTACTCAATAAATTAGTAATAACTCATTTAATTACTTAATTAACCTTAAATTAACCATTTTATGCATAATTTTAATACCTAAAAATTATCTAAAAATTTTGAAAATTAATTTTTAAAAAAAGACTTTATAGCTTGTATAACTCCTGAGTAATATACAAAAATTTTAGGCTAAAAAATATACTCATAAGGTCATTTATTTTTAAACTGAATAAAGCTCAAGTTTGTGAGATTTCTTAAGGATCATATGTCATGAGACATATTTTCATTAAAATAAAAATTTTCCTTAAATCTACATACTAAAATATCCTAGAATAACAAAATTACAATTTTACAAATATTTTTAATAACCAACAAAATCGGGTAAAAATTGAAACTTACTGACATTGGTTTCTCCGGCCACTAAGGCTTTGTCGGCAAGGCTAGGCATTTGTTTTGGAGTAGGATGGTGGTGGTACTAGTTTGGTTTCAGGTGGTAGTGATCCATTTGTTTGGTATAAATGCTCTAATTGCATAGATTTTTCAAATTTTTGTAAAAACCCAATTTTTCTCTCAAATTTTGGTGCTCTCAAATTTTTTTCAACTCCAAACTGACCAAATGAGCTCTCGTAATTTTTTTGCTATTTATAGAGCTATAAAATAATTTTAGTGCATTTAATTAAACAAGCCAATGGTTTATCTTCTTCCATTTTTTACTTTTTGCTTGTCTTAATTTAATTGGTTGCTTTTATTTATTCAATTTTAAGCTACTATGCCTCAATTGTGGATGTTTACTCATTTTCTTGATTTTTTTCTTAATTAATTATGAATTTTATATAATTAATTAACGTTATTTTAGCATATTTTGCATATTCTAAGTAATTATGCGTATTTTTACCTATATATAAATACATATATGTTATAAATAAATACTTCTAAATATTATTTAAGTTATTTTATGATTTTTAGTGTGCATATAATTTATCTTTAGCAATTTGTTAGTTATCGAAATATATTTTACGCATTCTCAATAAATAATGAGCAATATAATTAAAATTTGAAAATTTTATATATTTTTAATTTTATTACTTATTTTCCTAAATTCAAATTTACGGGAACATTTTTACTAATATTTCTAACTTTACTTTATAATTTAATCTCGATCAGATCCTTTAGCCAATCATCTTGAATCCGATCGAGACTAAATTCTTTGAACTGAACCTTGAGTAGCCGGTTGTGGAGCTAACACATTGCATCACCCATTCTGTAAATTTTGACGAGGAATCCATTGTCTTAAGTACTTATTTAAGAAAGCATCAACACACATGATCATATACTTTCATTAAAATATATAGGAGCTTTTGAGCTATAAAAACATTATCCAATATCCCTCTACCTTTAATAAACACAATTTGCTCCTTATCGACAAGGTATGGAAGAACCATTTTCAACCTTTCTACAAGAATCTTTTATATATATTTGTAAAGAGTGTTGCACCGAAAGATAGGTAAAAAATCTAACATACTTGAAGGATCTTCAACCTTTAGCACAAGTGATATAGCTATGGAATCTTGGATAAGGATATTAGGAGAATGGAAATGAGGGAAAGTGGGAATGAGGGTCATGGTTCATTTGAGAGATATAATGAGAGGGGTGGTCATATTGTAGGTAGAGGCAAGGGATTAGGGGTTGAGTAGTAGATTTGATAGTATGTGAGCGACCTAGGAGGAAGCTAAAGGGAGTAAGAAGGAAGAAGATGGACTAATGGAGCAGAGGGGTGAAGGAGAAGGTTGTTGAGTCAGGTTCTGTAGTTGTGTACTATCCGTGAAGGGGTCAAGGATGGTAAGATCAATAATAGTGGACTCCATTGTGGTTAGGTGTTGCGTTGAAAGATGGTACTGAAAAAGGAGATGTAAACAGTCAACAATGGTGGAGATACGATAGCTAATGATGGAGGTTTTGGAAGGTGGTAGCTGAGAAGGAATTGTGGATGATGGCTGCTAAAGTGAGTGGAGATGAAGATGATGGTCACCAGTGATGAGCAGCAATGATCAGTGTAAGTAGTTGTTGTACATAAGGATGGTGGCAAGTAAATAATTAATTTTTAGTAAGGGTTTCTTATAGCTTTAATACCGTGCACAAGTTCAATAATATTGCATTATTGTAATTTATTATTCACATGTATTTACATGGCACATAAGATTAGGGTTTGTAACCTTTTGAGATAGAAAAACTACCTACCCTTAAGGAACTAAATATATAAAGTTACACAGAAATAAATGGAATATACATATTAAGTCTGAATATACCATTTTATGCAAGCAACATGCTCATATCTCTATCTTATATTTTCTAAGTTTAAAGTACGACCCTAAGTCCTTAAATAGGCAATTTCTCCAGGGTTTCTCAAGATATCATGCTAAAAACTTCATGGAGAACCACAATTATGGAAACCACACCCCAATTTATAGTAAATACAATGAAATTACACCAAAATTTTCTTCTTAAGTCTCCTTACATGACTTTATACAAGTACCACAACTTCCATCACCATCCCTAAAGCCAAAAATCCCTCAAAAGTCATGCTAGATAAACTAAATTAACGATCAAGAACATTAAAGATATCTCTCAAGACTTTAAGCAACAACCTAATGGTTAAGGGATTGTCTTTTTTGAGTCCTTACAAACATACAAAAACTTAAGTCACTAATTCATATTTCATATTAGTCAGCTAACTATAGAAAAAGACATCATCATTCATGCCTTAGAACCACTAGGTAGGATTGGCTATACTGTGCTTTAGTCTTTATAAAGAAAAGGAAAAGAAAAACTCAGAATGGAGGTTTTCAAATTGATTTCCTCCTCTAAGGTTATAGGAGGTCACTTAGTAAAAGCAAGCATAACAAAATCTAAAGATATTAGTGCAGTGCCTTAAGAATAGGAGGGTTGGAGTGATCATAGAATTGTTCATCATTTTACTTCAATAGGGATATATGAACCTTTGATGAGTAAATAGGTCTAAATTAGTGCAGAATATATTTCTGTTCTTCGGAACATAAAACAATGGATCTAAAGTAAACCCTAAGGAGTTAGCCTTGTAGTTAAAACCTAAGACACTCTCATAATAACTTCCAGTAAGTTTTGTATTCAAATCCCACCAATCATAACTTCTTAGAGTTACCCACATAGCGTTCATTATGATTCATATACTCGAAAGCAGTTGGTCACAATACATCTCATACCCCTTTAACCACCTTTATTGATACCGACTAAGTTGAATTTCTAAATACCTATCATTCCACCATAAGTTATGCCATCTATGTTAGTTGCAAACTTATCTCAAGGAGATTTAAGGAGTAAGCTATCATGACACAAAGCTCCAATGAAGTTAAATATGAAGCCCTTACTTATGCAATTGCTAAATTCACCCAGATTTGTCATTTTCCCATAAACTCAGAGTCACACTTCAACATCCCTTCATCTTATATTGTGACAATCTTGGAGCAATTTACTTTTAAACAAATCCTATTCAACACGATCGCACCACTTTGCTTGTGAAATAGTTGCCACTGCCTAGGTTCTTGTTCACTCCAACATGTTATCAATACATTGATGTCCTTACTAAAAAAACTTATCTACATCATCTTTTTTTTTATTATTATTGACTTTAATTTCATGCTAATTCACTTAAGGTTAAGGGGGCATATTATTATGTATTTATATAATTCATTTTTATAGGGTTGTTTTAATATTTTTCATTGTGAAATTACATTTCTATTTCATTTATAAAGGTACCTTGTATTACACCTTATAACTCAACAATTCATAATCCACAATTATCACATTATACAAATATAGTATCAAAGAAAATGATTCCTTAAATCCATGTTTAGTCATTTCACCCATTTAATCTCATCCAATAAGTGAAAGTGAGCATCAAGTAATAAATATAATAACTAACATCATATCTACGAGCTTAACCTTTTAGATGAAACGACAGTGATGTTAGTCTTAACAATAAGAAACATGGACCTTCATATGTAAAATTAAATTTAACAAATATATCCATATTAAGCCACAATTATATGTTCACCTATAGCTTCCAAATTCCTTCTCTTTTTTTTTTTTTTTAAGTTTAGCTTTCAAATTTTATCTTACCTAAAGTAAAACCTTACTCTCTCTCATCTATTAATTATTTAACATTATTGAAGGATGTCTCTTCCTTATTTCTAAAACCACCTAGCCATTCTTTCAATAAAGTGAAATCATCAATGAACTACTCATAATGGCAGTCTTACTTGGTAGTTCCACCAGTATATGTAGAAAATTTCCCCTTTTTGATTGGCAAGCATTTTGAAAATGCAACCATCAAAAGATTTTGGTAAGCAAATATAGAGCAATGAATGCAAAGGCAGCATTCTCTAGTACACCATTAAAATTGAAGCTAAAGAATGGATAAAAATTACTTGACTTGGAGAAATGGATGGAGACTTACTCGACAATTGCATTCCTTGCCTTTTAGATATCACCAGGAGAGATATTGAAGCCAACAACAATATTATTCTTTAGGGAAACTAGAGACTTATTATTAATCTCTTCTACACTAGCTGTGAGAAGTATATTGCTACTCTTCTCCTAAGCATATTTATAACTATCCCCAAGCTTAGTTGCATGACAGAGAACTTCTCTAATAAGAGAATTATTTGTCAACCTTGAATAAATTCCCTTCTTACTAGTTGTTAAAGGTTCATTACTACCATCACAGTATCGTGGTTAACCTTTTAGGTCCAACTGGTTGTTAGCTTCATAATCCCATAGTGACCTAACTTCCATATCATCTAATTTGATAAGTTGATCTTGAGACTGTTGATTTCCAGATGCACTAGCTTCCTTAACTGTATAGTTAACTTTGTCTTTAGCCAATGAGTTCTTCGCTAACTTTATGGAAGGATCACTTTTGAATGTTTTTTGACTAATATCTTCTTGACTCGGGCTCCTAAAGTCTCATCCCATATTATGAGTCACTACTTAAGATTGCCATGAGTCCTTACTAAACTTACTTTTGACCTTCATTGAGTGGAGCGAACTCTTAGGACAAAACAAGGAGTATTTTTCCTTACCATAGTGACATCTACCTTGACCAATTTTTAATTGAAAAAACACAAGCACCACATAATTATCTTTATCTCTTACTTTCTTTCTTTGAACCACTGCAGATGGAGGGATATTCATATTCACAAAGGATTGGTTATTCATATTCACTCCATCACAACTTTGAAAAGTAAATCTCTAAGAGAGATGAGCTAATATTGGTGGTAGATGGTGAGTTAGGGAGAAATTGTGGTTATAGGCACTCCCCTAGCTAGAAAATTTTTATTACAGTGATGAAATGGCTCTTTTTTGGAAAAATCAAAAGTTATTGCAGGTATAGCACTAAAAAAGCCAAAATTCTTACTCAACTTAACATGCTCACTACAGAGAAGACTTACCATGACTAAATATAAAAGTTAGGCAGAAACATTGATTAAGGAAATTTAATGTTTCAAGGACATGCCAAAAGTCATTAAAAAACTTTACAAAGCTAACAAGATTTTTTATTTTTTCTGAGATGAAACTGCTCATAGATACAAGATATGGAACGATTAAGCTAAAAGAAAACAAGAAAGAAAAGGAAGCAAATGACAAAGTCTAATACATCAAAACCGATATATGAAGCCAAGATATAGAGAATTCATGTTTCTATGTACAACTTTACCATACCTACATCTCCTTTATTGCTACAAACATTGTATAAGAATATTTTTTGTGGTGGTTGAGAGAATGAAGAAAGAAATAAAAGAAAAGCACATGGGATTATAAGTCTAATGTGATTCATTTACATGTTTTTGCATCTTCTAGTAGGTCCCATTGCATATATCTAAACCGGGTATAACTTTTTGCCATGATCCTTTCATCTTCCTATTGATTAGATTCATTTTTTTAGTTTAAGTAAGATGACACTAGGGTTGGGAACTCTATACTAAACCACAAAGCTACTAACCTTCTTATTTGTCAAAGCAGTTCTTAAACTACAACACCATGTTCACACTTAGGTATATCTTTCCTCTCATCACCAAAATCTTCATCTAATTCCCGCCAATTTTTGTTCACATTAAATAATTCAATTTCTAAATCCAATGAAGATATTCAAATTAACTGCAAACCACTTATCTAGTTACCTATAATAACCTAGAATTTGTTGTAACAAAAATTTCAATAATGGCCATAATAACAAAATCCAAGTTTGGAAACCAAAAATTTGAAAAAGGAAAACAACTGGGTGCATAGAAAGAAACCTACTAAACTTCCAAAGCATACTACCAAATGGGTCTTTCGGAAAGCTTTTCTTTTGTTATGCATTCCATAAAGAGTGTATTATTGATTAGAAAGCATAAAAGACTTCTTTTTAATGTTAACAAGAGATTCAAGCATCCCTTTAGGACTTTCCTGATACATAAACTATAGAACAAATGCTCACATGCATGAAATAATTAAAGTTTGTAAGAAAAGGGCATATATCAACAAGGATCGTATGGATTGCCTAACTCGAAGATACTGGAGGAACCAAATTACTAGTTTTACTAGGATTGAACCATTGAGAAGGAATACTAAGTTATTCATAAAGAGCCATCTTGTTCCTTGGAGGTGCTATAGGTCCTCCTTTGTCAGCATTGTTCACATGTAACCTTGGGAACATAGGTTCAATTATTTTCTCATCTTCTCTTCCTCTCTTTTTCTTTCAAAAACCTTCTACTTCAACTCCATACGACAAAACTATACATGTAAAATTTACCGTAACTTTCCATCAAAAAGGTTCCTAACACAAACTAAAATTCACATGAAGATTAGAAACCAATCTTCATGAGCTTAGCAATGATGAGAGAGAGAAAAAACCAACCGTAAAATTCTTAAAGATCTAGAGTTCGAAAACCAAAACCCATACATAGAAGCTCAAAATCTGAGCAAATCATTAGCCAAGAAAGGATCTTCCCCACTTTAAACTACAATTTTTCTAAGAAGCTGATTCATATCATGTAATCAGCATTGGGGAAGGAAAAAGTAATGAGCTTAGAAGGAAGAGATTAGTGAGCAAAAGGTTTAGAGAGAGAGAATAGATTAAAGACGAAAAGGAAGAAGAAAGATGCAAAGGATAGCTCAATCACAGCATAGTGACACTAAAGATTCCTTAGAAAAATAAAATTCAGAAGAAAAAGAAAGAACAAGAAGAAAATACTCCAAAGTGGACCCTGTTTTGGATAGGTTCACAAGTTACATACAAGATCCCATTTGCTATCTATATATATAAATTAATATTTGGTGACATAAATTTGATATGGATGTGGATATGCTCTTCTTTATCCTTCTTTTAAGATTTGATTTTGTTTAAGTGAAGACCAATTAATTTACTTACCCCTAGCTTAACTATCAATGACAACATTTTCTTATACTTTTTCATCTACTGTTTGTTTGATGACAGCTTAAGGCAAGACATAATCACTTTCTTACTAGACATTTGATAGCTTCAAATGTTGGCAATGGAATTATGAAAATTAGATGAAAAACATTTCACTTAAGTGAGTCTATTCTTCTTCTATTTGATTTTAGTCAATACACAACTCTATTATTATTATTATTATAAAGCTAACCAATTTAGCGATGACTAATAACAAATACGATTTTAGATTATTACAATGAATATAAGATACTTAAGCTCCCAAAATAAACCATTTATTTATTGATATTTACAATTCGCTAATAAAGTATATTATCAAGTAAATACTTAACAAAAGAAGAGCACTAAAATATCAAATCATTTTGAAATTTGAATGTTATGGTAACATAGCATACTATGTGATCTCAATATATGTAAAAAGAGAAGTATCAAAACTTAATTATGGGAAGAGAATAAAAACCGTGCATAATTTTTTATTTCATAGCGCATTAGCCAAAATTTCTTAAAATAACCAATCATTATTAGTATAGGTTTTAACCAAAAAGCAACTCTCGAATAATTTTTTAAGCCCATTACCTCATCTAACTCTACTTTGAATTACATTTAGCGATATCTTATTATCTTGAGAATACACCTTTTAGAAGCACCATCAACTTTGTTTATTAAAATTCATCCATATAAATTGCATAGCAAGGCTAAACATATGTTGAACCGAAAAAAAATAGAGAAAAATGAGGTGAAATTTGCAGTATATAGGTTAAAAGGGAAGTTCTATCAATCTCGTATAAATTTTCCAACTTCTCTTAACTTTCCAATTGTGCTAATGTTTAAACATATCTAGTAAATAATATCATTATATCTCTAAAGGAAGTTTAACAAAATGTTGGATAGTATTTATTGATAAGCTATTTTTGGCCTAGCCTGAGGCTCAATTTAAGGAGGGACTGATCAATGTCTAATAGTATACGAGGAATTAAGCACCTCACCTCCACCTGAGTATTTTGTTATCCCCTTAGCACTTTGCTTATGTTTAAGCATCTTAAGGGCTTGATCCCTGCGTACTTAACCAGTAGGCACCTAATGGTCTACCCAAGCACCTCACCATCTACTTAGCTATCTTCAAGCTCCATGGTCTCCCTTTAATGTCCAGGAGTACATTCGCTATACTGGGTAGTGCTTTGGAAAAGATCCATCCATAGCTTGCGGATCGATTAGCACCCGCTCTTTTGGAGCCCTTTGTTTTTTTCTCCTCATTAATTATACCTCTAACATCCGTAATACGACTGGTATACCTAATACTCCTTGAGAATGTCAATGTTTTAAGTTTTAAATGTGACTACTAGCGTATTCATGGCCGACCAACTTACAGAGCCACCTGTCAATCTTACAACACCATGCCCCTTGTAATCAGCAAGTAATACACAAGCTCTTTGTGCTATTACATAAGGAGCCAAAGGTGTAGGATCCTTCTTCTATGACTACACATAGCACCTTTACACATTACTAATTGAGTAACCGTTTTTGTCTCTGGAGGAAGAGTGCTTAGAATCCTACACATTAACATATTTTATCCCCCTTTCCTTCCCTCCTTAGTCCTTACTAACCTGAGCATTAGATAGCACTTATGGACTAATTTACCAAGGACTTCTTGCAAGTATTCAAGAGTAAGGAGGTCGCCTAACTTCTAGACCTACAGTATCTTCCCTTGCGAAACTTAAGCCCATTTTCCTTACCTTATCCAATTGATCCCCACATCAATAATATTGAATAATTAAACCAACAACTTCTTACTATATTATTTATGTAAATGTTTATGTAATATAAATATTATTTTCTTAATGTAGTTACAAATTAGGTTACATGAGAAGAACTAAACATTTTAAACTGTTATCTACTTGATGGCACCTTGATACAAGACATAACGACTTTCCTACTAAACACTAGCGACTTCAAATGTAGAAAGTGAAAATAGATGTAAATCATTTTGCTTAAGTGAGTTGATTTTTCTTCTATTTGAATCAATCAACTTGACTCTCTCTCTCTCTCTCTCTCTCTATATATATATATATATATATATGTATGTATGTATGTATGTACATAAAATATAAAGCAGACCAATTTGGTGTTAACTATTAACAAATTAGATTTTAGAGAAAATGAAAATATGAAAATAGATGTAAATCATTTAGCTTAAGTGAGTCGATTTTTCTTCTATTTGAATCAATCAACTTGACTTTCTCTCTCTCTCTCTCTATATATATATATATATATATATATGTATGTATGTATATACATAAAATATAAAGCAGACCAATTTGGTGTTAACTGTTAACAAATTAGATTTTAGATTATTACAAATGAATAAAATAAGATACTTAAGTTCTTAAATGAACTGCTTATTCATTGGTATTTATAGTTTGCTAATAGAGTATATTATTGGGTAAATACTTAATGAAAGAAGTGCATTAAAATATTAAATCTTTTTGAAATTTTAATGTTATGTATCACACTCCGAACATAAAGAGTCATAATAGTCCTGTTATGTAAAATTAACCTAATATAGAAGCTAACCTCACAGCTGCTATCGTAGATATAGTTTACACAAAGTGTATACGACTTAATCAGCTTGAAGCATCCGTTCTGATACATGTGAATAATCAAACCTATGATATAACTTTACAAAATACATGTTCTATATAATTTATTGTCTCATAACACAATAGTACTTACATAAACTTCTCACATCCAAAGTTATAATTTACGATCAGAGTTTACAAAAAACCATAGGTTTTGTAGACTTTTTATAATAAGTTAGGAAACTAGTAGGTGTCTCAAGGAATTCCTAAATAGTTTCCTCAAAACTCAAAAGAGAATCGAAAGCCCAGGTTTAGTTAATTCTTCGTTCCTCACTTTTTCAATCAACAGCACACTAACTTAGGGGTAATGGTATCTAAACATTCTGATCTTCACTCAGTACCTACAAAAAAGTCTATGGGGGGTGTAAGCACAACTAGTTTAGTAAGTGGGATGGAGTTAGAAGAGTACTGAACAATTATAAGTAAGGTTATTAATTATGATGAAATGCAATACAATCAATCATATGAAATATTGTACAATGTTATTCAGTCCATTATGATGTTAGATAAATTACATCCGTTTTAACATGGATTGAGGAGTTTTATCGTGACTCAAATTAGACAAAACCTAAGTTTGTGCAATAGAGAACACCTTCCTCCCATAACCACCTTCGAACTACGGCCCATACCCTTATTGCAACGTCCTTGTTTGTTACTTAGTTTGACTAAGGATAGGAAAAGGATCATTTTAGCTATCCTCATCAAAAGAAATCAGTATCTGGTTTGATACTTCTAACCATTTCTCCTACTAGGTATTATGTATGTCGAGTTTCATTATAGTTGAATCAGTATTAATAATAATTAAGGGTGGCGAAACAAGTTTATACAATATAGAAACAATGCGATCATGTAGAACAGCATATCAAGGAGTTCAACTCCTGTCACAACAGAATACCAAACATACGTATGACATGTGCACAAATAACTAATTATAAGCATAAACAAAAGTACTCTCAAGTCTCTAGATACTTTAATACAGTATCTCAACAAGCGGTAAAGTTACAATCCCAACTTACTTATTTAAATGCTCACTACAGAATACTCAGGTTATCATCAATCCGATCACTAAGGAATCCTATGTACACAAAATCCAAATTTAGTTTTCGCAATAGTTACAAAAACATTAGGGTTTTATCTAAAATAGTTATATATATATATATAAAGTATATTATCATAATAATATATAATTTTATTATATTATATATATATCGAGTTAAGTTATTAATTATTAATAATATACATAATTATATTATTACGTATAATATATCATTTTGATCATATTGAAACGTACTTTTAATTAGTTAAATCACGTTTTAATTCCGGTAGCATTATTGTAATATGTACATTCTAATAATATTATAGAGTTATAGGTTGTATTATTTAAGATTATTTGATTTTAGTAAAAATAGTATCGTTGGGTTCGTACAAACCTAACGACACGTATTACAGGTTATATTTCTGGAAATAACTTTTAATGGGTAATTCGAGTTTTTAACACAGTTAAATGCATCTAATCAAATATTATCATACTATATGTAATTTAGGTTATTAAATCATATTTTATCTAATTTGTCAATATAACCCATAATATAGGTATTATCTAACCTTTATACCCCTATAATGTATTCCGGTTATTAAAATATCATTAAATATACTAAAAGTATACTTCTTATCTAATCTGACCAGTATACATATAGATAGTTTTTTTATTCAACTATTTATTATATTTTAACCTATTATTATTAGAATTAGGTATTGGTTCGTTATTTAAGTTATTTTATTATGTAAATTTGTAATAAATAGGTTGAGTTACTAAATAATTCCCCGCAAATTTCTATAGACTCCTAAAATTATAGGAAATTCAGTCATCACTTAGTTTCGTGTTATCGATTCACTGCCTATATATTTGAAATTACGGTTTTACCCTTAAATTACACTTAATTACCCAAATATAATTTTTTTTCCGTAAAATTATTTTCAACCTATTTTAAAATCATTATACTTCATTAGAATTTAGTATAGGTCAATTTCACTATTTAATTTCATAAATTTATTTCACATTTTCGACCTAATTTCGAGCTATTTTTAGGCAAAAAAATACACTAAATATTAAAAATATCCAAACAAAAAATCGGGCTACATAGCAATTATCTATATATTATGTATATCCTATACAAAAATTTTGAGTTAAAAATAGTATCTTTGATATATTTATTTTGAAAGTCAAAATTCGGATAAATAATGACATTCTGAAGCAAGTATATTAAATATTACAAATTTTAAAAAAATAAGAATATTACACGAAAGCATGTATGAAATAACCTAACTGCAAATTTTTTCATAATGTTCTAAGTGGAATTACTATTTTTTAAAAATAATAAAAAAATAGAGTAAAAATCTGACCTTTGTGTTCTTGGGTGTTGCCGCGATTGTAGGGTGGTGAGGGTTTGTTGGACCGGCTGGGTACAGGGTGGACTGCTTGGCGATGGTCGGGTTCCACAGCAAATTCACTTTTAGTTCGGTTTCTACCATAACTTGAAAATTCTCTTGTTTTATCTATTTTTCTCTCAAATTTTTATTGGAGTGGTCTGGTATCTATAGTATTGAATGTGAAGTTATACACTCCTTTTATACTATTTTAGGTTGGATGCTTTCCTCCTTAAATTTTTTTAAATTTTTCCTTACTTTTCCTCATTTATTTCAAGTAGGAGGTAGCCTTACCTTGTTAATTTCCCTTTTTGACTCAACTATCCCAACTCCTACAGCAAGCCACGTTGAGATCCAGCAATTCTCAACTGATTTGAAGCCAAAAGGATAAGTTTAGATAGATATTTTGCTTAAATATTAATATTATATATATTAGTATTTAGTTATTTTATTAATATATAAGTATATTTCTCATGTATATATCACGTGTAATACATAACTATACTTGTATAATTATGATTTTAACGTATCTTTTATTTTTAAAATACATTTTTTAATTATTTTTATGAATTCAACACATTTTTATTTAATAATGTAATTTTAGGTTAATTTACAAGTATAATTATTATTTATACCGGATATACTCATAAAAATACGTATATATTTATATAATAAATTATACTATATTATCTCATTTTATAGCTTAATTAACTTATCTTTAAGCTCTAATCACATTTCGAGCTCGATTTTAGGGGTTTTGAATAATTTAATTTTATATTAAATAATCACACTTCTAAGGGTAAAATTGGGATTTTGGATCTCTATTTTCAAAATCTATTTTCATTGAATTGCTTTAACTAATTTTTCTATCTTAATTATAAAGCTTAAACTCAATCGGATAACTTTTCCCTAATGACCCTAGATTTAGACTCAATTGTCTTAAACACAATTTTAGAGGCTTACATTATGGTAGCATTTAATCTCAACATATACAAAAAGAGAATTATCAAAACCTAACTAAAAAAGAAAAAAAAAAAGAAGAAAAAACCATCATGTATTATTTTTCATTACATAGCACATTAGCCACAATTTCATAAAACAACTAACTGTTATAAGTGTAGGTTTCTCTCGAAAAGCAACTCTCAAATAATCTTTAAAGCTCATTACCTCATCTAACTTCACATTGAAATATATTTATCAATGTCTTATTATATTGAGAATATGCATTTTAGAAGCACCATAAACTTCATTTAGTAGAATTCATTTGTATAAACTGTGTAAGAAGGCTAAGCATATAGTATAACAAAAAAAGTTGAAGAAAAGTGAGGAGAAATTTGCACTATATAGGTTAACTGGGAAGTTCTATCAATTGTGTATAAATTTCAACTTCTCCTAACTTCTTATTCATGCTAACGTTGGAATGAGTCTAGTGAACAATACCATAACACCTCTAAAGGAAGTTTGAAATATATATATATATATATATATTGTATGTATTGGGTAGTATTGAATA
The DNA here is from genome assembly GCA_024138005.1 of Lumnitzera racemosa. Taxonomy (NCBI): domain Eukaryota; kingdom Viridiplantae; phylum Streptophyta; class Magnoliopsida; order Myrtales; family Combretaceae; genus Lumnitzera; species Lumnitzera racemosa. Next base: position 849,908 of record JAMXBC010000007.1, on the reverse strand, counting down.
CTTCAATCGATAACTTCTTACCATATTATTTATGTGAATGTTTATGTAATACATTGTAATATAAATATATATTTTTTTAATATATTTACAAAATAGGTTACGTTGCAAGAACTTCCTTTAAAAAAAAAAAAAAAGTTGGGAACAGTATGAGTTACTTGGTTAAATTTTCAATGACTTGACTATAAGGGATTGTCTTTGACAATTTCGATAAAATGAAGCACTTCCATTAACTAGTCAAAAAAAAAAAAAAAAACAGTTCAATTATGAAAACAAACTATAGTCGGCAATCTGACTTGGCATTTACATAAACCTCAGTCTATCTCCAAAAACCAAGAATTACTCTCCAAAACACAATTATTTAAATCCTTATTCAAAGCATCTAAAACATTTTTAGATGGAGACGTTAAAGAGGAATAAATTTTCCCATTACCAAGACCAACTTTAGCTAGAAAATCCATCGGTCTTGTCATAAGATAGTGTTTAATTATAAAAACTAGATTAAATAAAAAAAAAATTAGACATAATAAATATAAGAAGGATTAGATAGTATAATCTTATTGTATACCATACATTATATAAAATTTATATTAAAAAATTAATTATTTATATTGTAAAATAATTTTTTTGTAATATTTAATAAAAATAATATTAATTAACTCAATATTATAATATCAAGTAATATTTTTAAGAATGTAAAATATTTTTTATCTTTATCAAATGAATTTCATTTTTGTATTATAATATAAATGAAATAAAATTAGGGCTTTTTGTCAAGCCCATTAGCTCAATTTTTATTTAGTTACTATGTAAATTTATAAATTAAATAGGAGATAAATTTTTTTATTCAGTTTAGTATTATAAAAATTGCACGACTAAATAGCTATTTAAATGGCACCATATGAAATTTCTTAATTTATCTCTATAATGATAGATAATGGAAAACAACAAAGAGGTATTAGCATTAGATTCATGGATCCAATGAATGGCTACTATTGGATCCATCTCCATTATTTGATGCTATTAATTTCTAAATTATTTGCTAAATTAAGAGCTTCAATAGCACTCTACAACTCTGCTTCAACAAGAGACACGAAAGGTTTTTTTGTTTTCATTTTTTTTTAAGAAACCTCCCATTATTCTTCCATTTTCCATGTCAACGGATTCTCCCAATTTTTGAATTACTTTGGTTGTCACATGTTACACCATCACAATTTATCATCTCCAACAAATTTACTTTTGACGAGAAGCATCCACTTGTGGCTCATTGTTGAATACACGATGATTGAATCGTGAGTTGATATCATAAAGCATATACTACGAGTAAGAAGTATAATTAATTTTGGAAAATATGCAATTTTTATAGGGAAGAATGCAACTTTCATGAGAAGCATGTCATTTTTTGATGAAAAAAAATGCAATTTCTAAATTAATATGCAATTTTTGTTAGAAAAAAAAGTACAACTTTATGGAAAAATGCAAATTTTATTGAGATTTTTTATTTAAAATAAAGATGCAAATTTTATGAGAAATATAACACAAATATATAATTTTTATAAGAACTTGATCACTAAAACATATCAATTATGTTAGTATATTAAACAATTGTATCAAGCCTACAAATATGACTAGTCACCGAAAATAGAGTAAATAATAAATTAGTCGATATATTAAGATAAGATTGAATAAAGTGGTTAAGCATGCAAAAAAATTTCTATTTAACCATGCGAAAATATAGAATTAAATCTACTAACCACGTAAGGTATGATAACTAATGCTAGCATCAAACTAAAAGCATCCAAACTTACTAAATGCAAGGCAAAATAATTAGTAAGATTCTTTTTATTTTCTTTTTTCAATTTTTATGATCTTTATTGTTTTTAATTTGGCTTAAATGAAACAAATGAAAGAAACAAATTATAACGAATTAAAGCAAGTCTACTACAGGTAGGATTGCAAGTTAGAGGTGCTTAAAGTTAGCATATTTTTTTAATCTATGAACTTAGAATATATTGATACAAGTAAGTTTATTAGATTTTGAGTGTGGAGTTAGCATTTAGTTATAAATACCAGATTATATGATAAATATAAGAAGGACTAAATAGTATAAACCCATTATACTATATTTAGTTTACACAATACTAGATATAAAATTTATATTAAAAATTAATTATTTATATTATAAAATAAATAATTTTTATAATATTAATTCATTCAATATTATAACATGGAGAGGGTATTTTTGAGAATGAAAATATACATATATATATATATTTTATCTAGTGAACTTCATTTTTTGTACTATAGTGTAGATAAGCTAAGACTTTGCCATTTTATTTGGTTTATCAACTTAATTTTTATCTAATCACAAAGCAAAGTTGTAAATCGAATATAATCACAAAGTAAAGTTGTAAACCGAATATAGGACAAAATTTTTTATTTAGTCAGTACTACAAAAATTATGCAACCAAATGCTATTTTAGAAAGATGTTTTGTTCAACTCGTAATTAATTATCGAGAGAGAATGTGGAAATTAGATTTTTTATTCAAATTATACCAATTCGAATTTGTCATATGGTTCATCTTCTTAAGGTCAAATATAGAAATATGAACTGATTAAGGTTATCTTATATGAATTGCATCGAAATTAGCAAAAAAAAAAAAAAAAACTAATCGTTAGAAACCTAAATGTTCTAGCTTAAATTCAATTTGATTCTTTTAGCTTTAACGTAAATCTTTTATATGAAACAAAACTTCGTGATGTAATTTATCGGTTTATGTAATATCCCATAAATCAGCAATCAAGACATGAATATCTAAGTATTAGGGCAAACCTTTTCTCATACAATTAGAGTCAATAGTTGATTTAAAGTATTAAAAAAAGTAAACCGATTAGGTTAGAAACTTATGAGAAACTTGATGACCCTAATCAATGAATTCTCATACATTTGAAAATCCATAATACAATAAGAATATAAAAAATACAATCAAAATAATGAAAATTTACTTTATATGAGACTCTAAAGTCGAATTTAAGACAATTATACCTAAATTTAGGGATTTCAGAAAAAATTATTCAATTAAAGCGTTTCTCCAAAAGATTTGATCAGATCATATTGTTGAGAAAACTCAGCCCGATTGAAATTAAGTTGGTAACTTCTCATGTAGCTAATGAACCAAACTACTAACAGGACCATATTAGTTTTTAGATCTCCTCGTTTCTTTTTCTTGAGATGGTTTAGTGACCGAATCTGCTAGGCCAGAAGGGCCGGGACATATGATTTCCCTTCGAGGAATTGGGCTACGACTTTTGCAATTCTGAAATGGACTCGACGTCTTTCATCAGGGAACAAAATAGTATTGAAGACTACCAGTATAAAAGCGTTGACCCAGTACTGGTGCCATGCTTTTAAATTTACACAAAAACCTTCGTGTTTTTTCTCTGTGCTTCAATTTAGTAGAAAACCAATCCATGACATCCTCTAATCGAATGGTCTTTCCTTGATTTAGAACCCGGTTTATTTCGGTTTTTCTGATTCCCAGCAACTTGCTGATGATCTTTGGTGCTGCAGCTTCCAAGTTTGGGACATAAATATCATTAGTGATTTAGGAGTCCACAACAATTGGGAATATTCTTCTATAGTTGGGCTTAGCTGATGTAGGCCCATACAGAAACTAGTGGATTTGGGCTCCCAAAGGTGGACTAAGGCCCACACTAGAGTGATGTTCACATGGATCTTCTGTAGAGAGAGGATGGACCCAATCTTATTCTTAATAAACTCCTGTTTATCTGGCCTGAAGAGTCGAAACCATGTTTGAAGTAGCTTCTGTGGCCAATGCGGTAAGTGGACATGAATGTCTTCAAAAGGCCCTTTACTTGATCCAGCCATGACTAATCAAAATTAAAATTAAAATTACAATTACAATGTATTCTAAACTTTACATAAAATTATTACAAAATATTTACAAGGGAAGATTAAAATCACAATCACAGCTTCACAGCCACTTTTATCAATTTAGGTTCACTACATCATAAGTTCTTGTGAATTTTTGAAAAAAAGGTTTTGTGTGATGCAAAAGGGTGGGTTCTAAAGGTTCTCAAGTTCTGTAACTACTACGTTTTTCAAAGCAATGATTCTATGGTCGTATCTGAACTCGAGTGGGGTAGCCTGATCAGCCCCTGAAAGTGGTTACCTCGCAACATCCGAAGCTTACACAATGGCCTCCCTCCTAAAATCCTAATATGGCCTGGTTCTTACCGTGTCTACCATGCATTTATGATGCAGAAAAGAGAAAAAGAGTAAAAATAAATAAAAGATAAAAATAAAACCCCTAAAATTTCCCCTTAAATAAACTGCCACAACTAAACAAAAATGTTAGTAAAAACAAATAAATAAAATAAATAAATATATAAAATAACGTACCTAATTTTTTTTTATGATTTTTATTAGTTCATTTTATTTGAAAAATAATCCTATTTTCGGCAATTTCTAATAGCTAGCCGTCTAGTAATCCCTGGTGGAGTTACCAAACTGTCGAGTCTGATTTTTCAGTTTCTTTTATTTAAAAATTAATTTCTTATTTCTTTATTAATACTAAATCCTAACCCATTTAATATTAATCCTCAACTAAAGAAATTGAGAAATTTCGGTTTTTTATTAAAAATAATTTTTGGAATCGCTACTCGACCGAAGTCAGGAAAAGAAAAAGAAACCGTAATCAATTGGGTGGATTGATTACGATTTGGCTACCAGTCTTTGATTTCAATTTTAAATAACAAACCAGAGGATTCCAAGTTCGGGGGCTAACCTATTAAACCCTTAACGGGTATCACTATCTATTTACCGAAATTATGATTATTTTTCTAATTATAATATTTAAAATAAATAAATAAATAAAATCAAAAGAAAAAAGAAACTAAGTTTTCATATATTTTATCGTTGCCCCGAAGGTGCCTACGTACCCGCTAATCGGGATCAGACGATCGTAGTTCTTTTAAAAAAATCTTTAGTGTGTTAGTTAATTTTAATTTTGAAAACCGGCATATTTTAATTGATTTAGTTTATAAAAAAATCTAAAGGGGGCCTAACTCTTATGTGATTTTATTTAAAAAAAAAAATCTTTAAAAGTCCTATTTTTTTAAAAAGGTTTTTATTATTAATTTTTATTTTTCTTAAAAAAATAATTTTCTATGTAAAGAATTCTATATAAAAAAAAACTAATCCTAAAAAAAATCCTAAACCAATATATATATATCCTTAATTATATTCTTACTATTAACAACTATCTATCTAAATAAACTAATAAAATCATATACTATTAAAACTCTTAAAACTAGTATATTCATATGTACCTATATTAGGGAACTAACAATTTAATAATAATAATAATAATAAATCAATAATCAATAAGGTAAATAAATAAAAAATTAAGCAACCCCAACCTGATTGCTTTTGCTTGGTAAAGGGGCAGCAACATGGACTTGTATCGTGGATGAACGAAGACTACGACCGTCGATGGTGGTTGAACGCGGCAGTGGATTACGGCGCTAGAGCTTTGATTGCTGGACGAAGGATAGGCGACTTTTGTTAACCGCAGTAGTAGCTATTATGTAATAATTGATTTGCGTGTCTGGAGGTGTTGTGATCGGTAGATAGCAATTCGTTGCACGACAACAAGGGGCTGGTGTGGTTTCGTCGACTGGACAGACGAAGGGGGTGTTGCTGGATTCGTAGCTGTTGAGCGTGATGGAATGCAACGTTGAAGTGTGAATTGGAATCGTGAATGCAGCAGCGTTGGCCACGTGTTGTTGTGCACGTTATGCGTGTGTCTTAACATTTATTATTATTAAATTATATTTAAATTATTTGATTTTCTAAACTAAAATTAAAACTAAAACTAATTATTCTTAATATAAATTATTTCTTAAAAATCTACAACATTTTTATGATTTTTTCTTTTCTTATTATTTTTTCTTCTTATTATTTTTTTTTATTTTCATTATTTGTTAATTAATTAATTGAATTTTTTTATTTTTTTTATTATTTTTTTAATTATAATCTTTTTTTTATAAAAATAAAGATTAAAACTATGAAAAAGCAAAAATTAAATATACAATGCTTTACCTTAAGTAGCAATTTCAACCACTCTAAGCCCAAGCATTGACTAGTTACCACTTATTAGGATTTTATGCAACTTCTTGTAGATGGCCATTGGTTATCCCTTATTATGAGTAGTTAAAATATTAAATTCTTGATTCATTTTTTTGTTTATATTAGTAAATAAATTTAACAGAGTTAATCCAGGTATAAAAATGCAAAAAAAAAACTTTAATTAGGTAGTAAATTGATTTTTTTAAATACAAGTAAAAAATTGTATATTTTGATAAAATTTAGGTATTATTGTGAAATTAACTCTTGTTGTAATGTATTTGGGGGATTACTCGTGGCGGAATTAAAAGAACATAATAGCTACGATCAATTAAAACTTTTTGGCCAAAATTAAAAGATGAATTAATTAATCAATCAATTTTAGTTTTACAAAAACAGAAAAATTCACATTCACGGTTAAAAGATCAACCAGTGAGAACATACGGATCAGTTACCCATCCTGTTACAGGCTTAGTAAATCACTAGACAGGGAATCTGGATTTCTGTTACGACTTACTTCCAACCGCCGCCCAGGCAACAATTAAAAAGAAAAAAATAACAATAAAAATAAAAAACAACCGCAACTCAGAAATTGCAAATATCATCTGGATATATCGCCAATTACCACGAGTATATAAACGCCCATCTGGACGACCAAACTAATAAAAGCAGCCCCGGCTCCAAAGCCAGCTTGTTGGAAATCGAACTGCAACATGGCTTCGTCTTCTTCTTCTACTACTGATGCCCTTCTTCCAGATCCCGGTATGTAAATTTTTTCTTCTTCTCTCTCTCTCTCTCTTTCTCTCTCTCCTTCCCTCCCCTCCATTTATGTCATGCTGCATTCTCTTTCTTCTACGATTCTGAGTTGTTCGCAAATCTTCATGCAATTTGCGCTAGTAACTTGCGATTCGTCCTCTTCCTTAGTGGCGAAGATAGGTTTACACGTAATTGTATGTGTCTTTATCCCTTTACTATCACGTTTGCGTCTGCTTGATATATGTGTTATGATTCGAGAGAATGAGGCGATCGTGACTTCGGATCGGATCGCCAGAAAGTGTCTTCCCTTTGGTTACTGAGAAACTAAAATGGAAAACCTAATTGTTTAGATTAAGAATGCTTAATTGATTTTTACCTTCTCCTGCTAATCAACTTCAGTTATTTGTAGTTGATTTTGGTTTTACATTAGGCATTGATCTTGATTGAAGAGCAATGTTTTTGTTTATTTCATATTAGTCAAAAGATAGGCTTGGAGATATTACCAAAATGAAAAAGGAGGAGCGTTATAATTGTTATTGTTTTTATATTTCTGATTTTTTTTTTTGGATACTTTAGACAAGATAAAATGCGTCTTTATTGTTGATATCCTTCTTCACAGTATAATTGAGTACTATTGTGTGGAATGAATGACTCTCCATATGCTGTAGGTGATGGACTTTCTGATCATGGACTACCGATGGTTCCTACATATATTGTTACAACAGTGGCTCAACTTCCAGCCGACTTTCTGGAACCCTCACCTGAATCGCACTTAGTGATTGGTTTTGATTGTGAGGGGGTGAACCTTTGTCGGCATGGCGCACTGTGTGTTATGCAGGTAATGTTTTTGTTAAACGATACAACAAATAGAGTTTGTATCTGTCTATAGTTGTAGCTCATCTACTTTGTGCCAGATGTAGTGTTGATGCATATCTATTACTCTCCTTTTTGTTGATGCGGATACACCAATAGTTGGTAGTACTGTAACACGGATATCTGTCTTGTATCATGCATCTAACTAACTAACAGCATAGGAGGATAATATAACTTATCAATTAGCTGCAATATTACATATCCATTGCTTGCTTTGAATGTTGCTGTTGTCATAGCAATCCTGCAGTTTGCTATCTGCAAGTTTGATAATTTATAATTTTGATAATTTCATATCTGTCATTTCATCCAACAAAAATTCTGGATAATTTTATCTAGCATTGGAGCAGCTCAAAAGTAGTAGCTATTATTTTGACAAAATTCCATTAATGGTAGCTTCTCAATCCTATTTATGGCATTCATTTGTCACTTGATCATTAGATGAAATCCTAGAGATTTACAGTTGGAAGGTAGTGATTGATACATGCAGAGACCACAGTGTTCTTTTCCTCTTTCTTTTACAACAATATAGTTTTGGAAGGATAGAGAAGAGTCTTAACTTTTCAGTCTTTTCCTTTGGTGATGAAACTTGCTTTCAGTAATGATTTCATTCACATTTGCACTTGGTTTCTTCCTTCTTTCCTTAAAATTTGTGAATTTCATCAGAAGTATATTTTGGGCAGAGTGAATAAATGGTGCTGAATGACATTGGAAGATCTGACCTTCTACTGGTATTACTCGTTGAAATGGGTGCATTGCCTCTAAGATCTTCTGGTTGGTACCCAACTCAAAATTTAAGGTAAAAGTGCTGGGGAACCACTGTTAGGTAGATTGGAGAAGAAATTAGCAGGTTGGGAAATGTCATATAACGTCATTTTTTTAATAGGAGAATAGATGCATGCCTAAGAATGATACTGTACTGTTGAGTAATTTAAGCAGGGGACTGAAAAAAAGAGGAAACTTACTAGATTATTAAGGCTTATAGAGTGTCTTGAGAAGATGTATTGTTTTAAGGTGGAGAAAGTCATTGATTTTGGGGCTTTCTTTTTGTGGTGAAAGTCCATTGGAGGTCCTCTTTTGTGAAGTTTTTATACAAATGATTGCCACAAGAGAACTCTGAAAATCTATTTGTGTTGAGATTGGAGATGCATGGATAGTCAATTTACCTGGAGTATGCAAGATTAGGAGTAAGGTTTTTTGAGCCTCAGTGGCACCAGTTACACCAAATCTACTAATGTAAGAGGGGGAGCTGAAATCTATTGGTATTGATGGTAGCTAGTATTATCTCTGTGAAGTCCCTTTCTCTTTCTTGATATCCCGTTGAAGAGACTAGGTGATTTACCTTTGCAGTTTGGTGGGAAAAAAGTAAATAGTGAGCTATGATAAATCCTCCTGGAAAGTAATTTGTTAGACCACCCTTTTCTTGGCTGTTGACTATGTTAGAGCTCTTATTTTTTTGTCCATTGTCCTAGAGGAACTGGCCCACCTCTTGTGTGTTATTTAAACTTCTGACTTTTCCAGACTGCTTTTACATGCTGCTTCTGATGTTTTTGTTAGTTCAAATTCTGCTCCTTCTGTTTGATCTACCATTTGTCTAGTTAGGTCCCATTCATGATTAGAACTTTATTTGGTCTGTAGCTTGCTTTCTCAGATGCAATATATTTGGTTGATGCAATCGAGGGGGGAGAAGAGCTCGTGAAAGCTTGCAAGCCAGCTCTTGAGTCTAAATATATTACGAAAGTTATTCATGATTGTAAAAGAGATAGTGAGGTCTGTAACTTTTTATTTGGAATTGCATTGGTCACTTTTCGCCATTTTGTGATATTTTTGAGTTGATTTTTTAGGCACTGTATTTCCAATTTGGCATCAAACTGATTAACGTCATGGATACTCAGGTGAGTACTTCATAAATATCTAAAACTTATGTGTGTAGGCTTATGTATATAACCTTATTAGTATAATCTTCATTGTGTCAATCCATGTTTACACTATGCTTCATATTTTTTTTGTTATTATTATTATTATTATTTAGTTGTATTTCAGGTCTTCACACATGCTGACTCTATCGAAATACTTTCTTGTCAAGGATAAGCAAACATTGAATCCGGATGTGATGTGCATTGAGTGGGTTAATCTTATGCTGTTATTTCATTAAAATTTGAGAAGGCATCTAATATATCCAGGTACATTTTGTTTTAATGATAAAAGGGAACATATTTTGAAGAGTAGAGAAAGTGCAATAAATAAGGTTATGGAGCAGTGCACTCACTGTATAAAATATTAAATATATAATGTGAAGATCATCAATTTTATTGATACTTGATGTGGTTGAATGATGTCCTTAGAAAACTCTCAAACAATTAGGCATTATGCCCCCCATGGAGCTACCTGGAACACCCTTTTGTGCTTTGGGAAGTGAAAGGGATACATTTATCTGCTGGAAACAATGATCATTACTCTACTCCCATACTGTGAAATTGTTTGAAGCACAAAGACTAGATGTTGTCAACGCTTTGTGTCCTTAACTTGGCCAAGTACTGGAATTTGATTTTGGGATAGAAAGTACCTCGCCACCTAACTACAAAGAATGAATTCATTTCAAACCTAAATACCGAAAAGGCAATTTTCAGTCTTCCATTGTGCAAAAACAAAAAAATTGAAGAAAAATGGCTCCAATGCTCATTCATTTTAAGATATAAAACAAGCACATCTTTTAGGGCTTTTGAGGATTCTAACCTTTGAATATGTTGCTACTATTAACCTTCCTGATGATTGACAAACAAAAAAGTGATGGAAACTTATCCTACCTCATGATATATTCAACATATAACTTCCTATAACATAAAATTGAATTGATTTGGCAAGAGATAGGTTGTAAATGAATGATCTCTAGTTTCTTTTAGCAGTCATAAAAGGTGAAAATGAGACTTACCAAAAGAAAGGTGAAAATGGGAAATAGATGATATAAAGTGCTTGTTTCCTCTAGTTTAGATCTCTGAAGAATTCTAAGTTTAAAGAAATAATGTTAAATATTTTCAAGAGCTATTCAGAAAACAATGAAGAATTTATTTATCGCTTGCTAATATGCACCTCAAGAATTTGGAAATATTTATTCGTTACTTCCAACGCATTGTATTATCAATTTGTCCGAATTTATGAATATGACTAACCAGATTAAGTTTTGAATTTTGATGAGTTATTGACATTCCAACTGATATTTACTGAAAATAAATGTCATATTAGTGAGGAATTAACTGGCTGAGGAAGCTGGAGTCTTTTACAAGAGCGATTCTAATTTTTCAATAATCTAAATCTTTTTTTTTTTCTTTTTTAATTATTGGGTGTAGAAGAAAGGCCATAAAAATAAGTCTATCTCATTTCCTTCTCTTTTATCTCTCTAAATAATGAAAAATGTTGAACCCTAAATGCCTATACTTTCAGATTAGTTGGTTTTGGATCAAAATTCAACATGTAATTAGAAAGAAAGCCTAAAGGGAAGTGCTAAATAAGATTATCTAGTCTCCCACTTAACCATTCCTCATGATAAGCCTTAGTCCATATTGACAGTTGCTCGTAAAGGGAAGTGTTAAAATATAAAAAAGCTCATGTCAATTTACAAGCTTAAACTTTTAGATCAGTTGATTGTTGAGTGAAATTCAACAAAAAATTTGAAAAAAAAAAAATCCTGCTCATGGATTTGGCAAAATGTTGTTTTTCCTAGACAAATTTGTGATACTATTAACTTCAAGTTGCATCTTATCTTTTGAAAAAGCTGAACCAGCTCAGAGAATCTTCCTGTTGAGAAAGTCATAGGTGAAAGATAAGCTGTGCATAGTTTTAACTAAAACAGCCCAGGGAAAATTTCTAATGGTTGAAAACTATGCAGTTTTTGACAGCGAATGAATTATAATGAAAGTTTAAGCTAAGCAGTGTTTGAGTCTGTACTTATGTAATTTAAGCCAAGTAGTTCCTTTATATCTTCGAACATAGATCATTAAAAATATGATAAAGTGTTCTATGCAGGTTTTATGAAGGTCTGTTCTGTTTTGATTACAGAATCTGTCTAACATTCAAATTACTAATGCATATCATGATTTATAAATCTGGTAATTTGTTTATGAATTAAGATCCCTAGAAACCTAGCATTCATGCATCCATAGCAGTAAGTGTTAATTATCTTGACAAGATGGGGTAATTGAGATTGATTAGGGTAATTAAATTTGTGAGAGGATACCAACTGATAATTACAAATTGAAGAAATTGAAAAGGAAATCCATGTTCTTAATAGGACTATTATGACTTAAAAGGTAAGAGGATCCAATGAACCTAATTATAACCAAAATAATAAATCCTAATATATAACAGATGCACATGCTAATGATCTAAATGATGGCATCTTTTGTCTAGCAATTTGATGGAAATTTGAAAATAATGTGAGATTTGAAAATTTTCTTGCATGTATTGTGCTATTGATATTTTATTAACCTTTCAAGGGCAATCAGTAACTTTGCGCCAGAAACATTCTTATTTGTGACCGGCAGACCTTCAAAATCTCCTGTATTACTGCAGAATCAAGAACATATCCTGTGTCCATCTATATGAGTTCTACCTTGTGATATATTTTGCATGGACTATCTTTCGCAAAAGTGTGCTCTTAGAGATAAGAGCTCCTCCTTTGGGGCTTCTTATTGAATATGACCAAACCTTATTTCCCCATGAACAGAGCTGAAGCTGCTCTTGGACAAGAGCTGTAATGTGATTGGATGAGCCATGAATTAAATTATCTTACTGGAATGTAGAATGGGTATTCTGAGTCCTTAAATACTCAATTAATTTTTGCCCTGCCTTGTGCTTGTAAATCAATATTCTCTGCAGAGGTGATGATTAAGCTAGATATTTCTCACATGCAAGTTTGAGATGTGAGTTGCAAAATATGCTGTTCATTACTTTGATGAGCAATAGGTGAAATTCTTGCATGTTTGATTTCAAGCTGTTGTAATGAAAGATGGATAACATATAATGGGGCTTCCACATGTTAAATAACTTTCTGATTGTTTCGTTCAGTTATTTGATCTCAAACCTCATCAGGATGATAAGATGGGGTTCCCTGTAGGGAAAAGAAAAAACAGAAACAACTTTTTACAAGTGAAAGTCATTAGTCGTCACTGATTTGAGAAAACTTGCCATTGCCATTTCTGCAGATAGCATATTCTCTCATAGAGGAGCAAGAAGGAAAGAAGAAACTTCCACATGATTACATATCTTTTGTTGGACTGCTTGCCGATCCGCGTTACTGCGGTACATTGATTATACAGTTTTATATGTCTTCAAGATGCTGATTATGCCATAGCACTTCAATTATATGAATTATCTATTTGGCACTTTCCAGATCTTGGTTTTTTGTCATGTAGCTTGAAATTTTTGATGGGTCTTTGATTCACTGTGCTGGTTGTAGTGTTTCAGTAGTGTGCATGCACATTAATTAATAGTATTGCTCGGAGCTGTAATCTATCCATGTTTTTGCTTTATAAAAATTTTCTTGCTTGAATGCAGGTATATCTTACATTGAGAAGGAAGAAGTGCGTACTCTCCTAAGAGAGGTTGATACTTACATTTGGTGGTACCTGCAATATAACTAGCAATAGGCGTATAGGAATCTATAATGTTTGATGTAATGCTCAAGGTATTATGTGAAATTGAATAAGTTACTCAATAGCAACTCCTTTACTTCGCTGAGTGAAATAAGGCTTAATAGAATTGTGATTACAGTGAAATGGAATAGAGTTGTAATAGGACTGAATGGTATTATTTTATTCAGTTGGATGTCATTGAATTAATATTACTTTGTTTGGTTCACATATTTGATAAATGAATACAAAATGAATAGATAGATAATAAAAAGACCAAAATTGCTGTTAATGTATTTATAGGATGATTTGAAATAACGACTTTCTCTTCAACTTCTCAAAACCAACCTGACATATACTCCATCCTTTTCATTAGGATCACTCCATATGAACCCTAACCCCAAATTGAAAATATAATCCCCAAATTGAAACCTTAATTCGACATTAAAAGCACAATCTTCAATAGAAAGAATCTTCTTTATGGAGGAGGGTGATGCTCTTTTGGAGGACATGAATCGTTTGAAGAATCATCTTCACACATTCATGCAATGGAGGGCAGAACTGAAATAACATATCCAGGACACGAGTTTGTTGAAGAAATGTTAACAAAACTGATACTGAAGTCGGTTGGTCTTTTGTGTGTATATATAGAGAGAGAGATAGATAGATAGAGAGAGAGAGAGAGAGAGTTATGACGTTGAGCTATGGTCTGTTGTTTTGATTGTAAAGGGATTAAGATTGTAAAGGGGTAAATTCTTGTCATTTTTTAATTTTGACTAGGACACTTTTGTGGGGGGAAAAAAAGTTTGTATTGATTTGTAATATTGAGGTGTTGGTAAGCAATTGCAATTCAATATTTTCAGTAATAATAATTTCGTACTGAATTGCTATTACAGGATTAAAATTCAACTAAAAGTCATAATTGTAATTCCATAAAGAACAAGGGAGAATGAAATTGTTATTACGGCGAAATGAACAGGTTGTCTAATAGAGTTTTCATACAGGAAATTTTTAGGTCTTTTGGTAAGACACAAATAAAAAGGGACCTCAATGATGATTTTTTCCCCTACCTATGGAACATTGGATTGGATGCTGCATCTCGTACTTAAGATCCTTCATGAAACCTGGAAGCACAGAAACATAGGATGCTGAAAGCAGGAAACTATAGGAGGGAGGGTGATATAGGTAGACATGAAGTACTCATTGAAATAACATTCCAGCTAGAGTTAGCAAGAATTTAGTTTGACAAGCACTTTCGTAGGCAGGGCTTCCAAACCAACAACGAGACAATGCAAAGATGCAAATAATTAATCAAATAGCAATATAGAAAGGACTACCCATGCATTACCCCCAAAAAAAAAAAAAAAAAGAAAGAAAGAAGAAGAAGAAGAAGAAACATCTTTGTCATCTCAAATTGCTTTAAAGTAAAGCATTGATGATCAAAGTTTATTAAATATCTTATTTTATAAATGGAGGAGTACTGCAACTTCAAGTGAATTGATTTCTCCTTGAACAAGTATCTAAAAAATTTTTGTGCTAGAGACTCCATGCTTCAGCAGGTGGTGTCATTTGAATTAAATGGTTGCTCTGCTGTTCATGAATATGTTTTGTTGCCTATATGTGGGGTACTAGCTAGCTTATCATACATGAAGGGTTAGGAAGTGCTGTCCTATGAGCCAGAGAAATCTATGTAAGTTGTGAAATATTGGTGCCATGGCAGTTTTGGTGAAATAAGTGTCCATATGCCATTCCCAGGATCCCAAATTTTGGACGTACAGGCCTTTGTCAGAAATGATGATTCGTGCAGCTGCAGATGATGTTCGCTTTCTTCTTCACATCTATCACAAGATGATTGAGAAGTTGAATGAGCAATCCTTGTGGTATCTAGCAGTTCGTAGTGCTTTGTACTGTCAGTGCTTTTGCATCAATGATAATGATTATGCTGATTGGCCACCTTTGCCCCCCATTCCAGGTTATATTCCTTATCTGGCAACTCTCTCATGAATAAGATTTTTGCCCTTAATGTGCTTTTGTCTGGCTAGTGAAATCATGGACTGGTAATTTTTTTTCCCTTTTGCTGAGAGAGATCATAAAGTAGTGCCTTTTTTTTGGGTGTTTTTGTGTCTATGTTATGTGTGTGTTTTTTTTTTGAGGGTTGGGGGGTTGTTGGTGGTGGTGGGGGGGGGAGGAGCCAACCGAAGAATCATATGCAGAAATACAGTTGCAGACAGAAAATTACTGTATAAATCATCTCCGGGTTCATTTGTGGTAGAAGTATTTAATCCTCAATTAAAAAGTTGAAGGGAGAATATCTGATAAAGATTGTGAACTTGGTAAATTATGTGGAATAACTATCTGAATTATAGCCTTCTATTGAATATAAATCTTTATCATGTCTCAAGAAAAATGGAGATGAAAAAACTACTTGTCATTGTGCATTAGATAGTGACTGAGTGAGAATTTTTGTTTGTATGTGATAATGGTTGCATCCTGTGATTGTAGATGGCATTACAGAAGATGGTAATGCTCTGGAGAGAGATGTCCTTTCAGTACTCAATGTTCCTCCTGGACAGATGGGACGTCTTATTGGTAGAAGGGGAGCTACAATTAAGTTACTTAAGCAATGCTGCAAGTACATTTCTTTCCTCTCTCCCCTTGGGAGCATGCACCTGCACTCCCGTTTATACTTCATGCCCTAAGCTTGCTTAGTGTGTCATTATCTTTATGACATTTGTTCTAACTTATAAGGTCTTATTGTCACCCACCACTGCACAAAGTTGACAGTATAAATTCTTCAAGCATTGTTAAATTGGATGTTGCAGCCTCAACAATATGTGTAAATGAAAATTTATTGTTTGGAGTTTTCATCCCATTTCACTAGTGTCCCTCTTTAACCTATTTTGATGTTTTATAGAATCATTATATCTTGCTTGAGATTGCATTGTTCTGTGAAATCATTTCAAAACCATCCATATTTATGTATAATATGCCCTCTAGCCCTAAATTTCCTTGCACACCTCTCTATACCAGAATATTCTAATTATGACCTTACTAATATTTCTGCTTCTACTTCGGCCCCCAAAAAAAAAAAAAAAATTTCTGCTTATACTTTTAACTTTTTTTAGGGATCTATTTACAAACAAAGTTAAATTCAAATAAGTCATCATAGTTGTAAGGGGTTTGAGAAGGATCAACGTTTTATTATGCATTTGAAATGAGTAAATATGTTAAAAGGAAATGATAGTTCTGTTATAGAGATGAATAAGTGGCACTTGTTTTATCTGTTGAAACTGACATGTGAATGGAAGCTTAAGCAAAGAAGAAACCATTGGCTGATCATGTCAAGAGAAAGAAACCATGAATCAGTTTATCCTAAATTCGACAAAACCTAAATTGGTTTTCCCTAATCCAACAAATTCTGCCTTCTCATCATGTCTGATTATGCTCGAGAAAGAGGTCGAGGAATCACCATTCTCCTAGGACCGTTTCCAACTTGTGGTGTCCACATTTTTATGCGAAGAGAGCAAGAAGCCAAGGCTGAGGAATTGAGGAATGCATTTAGTCTCTATTTTTTTTTATATGTACACCTATATTGCTTTGGTACTGATGGGCATATTAATGATGATTATCACCATTCTCACAACTGCCAATTGATTAGGCTCTTGGCTTTATCCGTTGCTTTCAAACTTTTGCACCAACTTCAAGAAGCATCTCTAGGTATCCTTGCTTGACGGATGTTTTTCCCTTTTAATTATTCACTTTTCACTGAACTAGGCCACAAGGAATTCTCTTCATCACCACATAACACCCAGTTATGTTTCAGTAGAGCTGCCTATTCCAATCCTAGTATTTATAATGTGTAGGGCCCCTTTGGCTTTTGGTTTGCAAACAACAACCCATGCAACTTTGGCTTTGGCTCTAGAGTGGTCATTTCCTTTCCAAAGGTGTCTATTCATTTTCGAGGTAATCTCTTTAGGGATCTTTTTTAGTAAGACAAAGATGATTGACTAATGAACTTGGAGAGAGAAAAGGACACTCTTTATCAATTGTACTCGACCTGCATAGGATAAGAATTTATATATCCAGTTGCTGATTTGAGCACTCATTTAGTTATTCTAGATACCAAACTCAAGCAAGAGGTAATAGAGGGCCTGGATGGTGATAAAGGAACCTTAATGTACTTAATAAGTAAAGATGCAAGGGAAAAACCTAAGCAATGAGCAAATGAATCTCTTAATGAATTAGGGAAACCACTAGAAAAGAATTGACTCTTTATAATATTTGCTTTGAAGCCCAAAACGGATTCAAACTAAGAGAACTTCCTTTACAGCTTGTGGGGACCTAAACTCACCCTTAAGAAAAATACATCTGAAAAGCAAAGGGGAGAAAGTTTCAGTCTCACTTTACCCAAAAGGTGAGTAGGTTTCTCTTTGCTGCACCACTAATAATTGAAATTTCCCTCAATTACTTCAGGTTTTAACAAGAGAAGACCTCCATTACCATCACAAAAAGGTAGGGAGAAAGCAGGTCTTCTTATCTAAGACCTCTAGAGCTAAGGAAAAAACCAACAAATCCTCCATTCAAATTGATAGTGAACCCGGGAGACGATATACATTGAAAAATCCAGTTTATGAATATAGAAGGAAAATTGAGTGCTCTCAAACTTGGAAAAGGAAACCCCAAGTATCCAAATCATATGCTTTAATAATGTCAACCATGGCAGCACATCTAGGGCTTGAGGAGTTTTCATGGTAACCTCTGACTAAATCTTGATATAGAAGAATGTTATCAACAATCCTTGGCTTTTTATGAATGCCATTTGTTCTCTTCCAAAAATACTTGGGAGTAATATCTTGATGTGCTCAACAGGGATTTTGCAAATACACTTATACAGAGTATTGCAACAAGAAATGGGGCAGAGATAGGAAAAGGTAGATAGATTTGAATACTTAGGGACAAGGCAAATAGAACTCTTTAGGAGATTACCTGAAGAAGAGAAATCTTAGATTGTAAAGACCACATCTTTACCCACTATCTCCCCAGCATTGCTTAAAAAGATTCCACATTAAAGCCATTGGAGCCTGATAATTATCTTGAGTAATGGAGGAAAAAGTAGAACGTGCCTCCTCTTTTGGGACCGGTTTATCTCCCAGTCATCAGATATTATACAGAACCTGAGGATCCCCTCTGACCCATGTGAATATTCCACATTTGGGTTCATTTCAGTCAATATTTTTAAACAGTTTACCGCATCCTCCTTAATGACAGCCATATCAGAAACTATGGAGGCATCTTCCAAAGCAACAGGTATTAAAGAGTTTTAAGGAGCGGAAGAAGGATGAATTTTTGTTGCCTGAAGCTAAGTACTGAACTCCTGATTTTTGCTTAAGGAAGCTCTCCTCTGCAGCATTTAGGAAATAGTACTTGGAGAGGGCCAAACTTTCTTCTTCCCATTTGTGTTAGCCTTCTGGTGTTCCATTGCAAATCTGAATGTTCTCAAGGATTTCCTTGGCTTGGGAAGTTTTAGGATAAATATTGGAGAAGTCACTAAAAGCCTTTAATTCATTCTTAAGTTTCTTTAGCTTTGACACAATTCAGAACATTGCTGTAGTCTGCACAGGATGCTTCCAAACTTCCTCAACCAATGTCATAAAGTTGGGATACTTGCACTGGAAATTGAAGAATCTAAAGGTTGACTTCCTTGTAGACTGCTCCAGGTGTAACCAAACCAAAATGGGGCTGTGATAAGAGAAAACAGGGGCAAGGAAGGATGCTTCAATATTGGTTAGAGAAGAGAGCAATTGAAATGTGCTGAGGCTCTGTCCAGTTTTCTTAAAAGTGGTCTCTGTTGTTTATTGTTCCCCAAGTGTACTTCAACCCTGTAGCTTGCACATCTGAAACATTTGCAGGGTGACACTGGTCGTTAAAATCAGGCATACCTGAAGTTTAGCTCTGACTGTCCCCATTTTTATCTCCCAAACTCCTACATCCCTTGAAGACCCCCACTAAATGCCAAGGGCCGTCCATTTTTGAAGTAGTTAGCCCTATAAACTGCCAAAGTTCTTTACTTTGCATGACCAAATTTTGCCCATACACAAAGGATACCTAAAGCTTCAAGTTTTTCTCCAAAAAGGGACACTTACAATGAGTCACTTGGTCTGATGCAAAAATGATGTCTACTGCCTAGCAAAGCAGGCCCCAAGTCACCCAAATTCTGCAATTAGGATGAGTCTCCCAATGCTGAGACATCCTCCATATTATGGGGTCAATCGTGGTAGAAACTTCGTTTTGAAAGCAAAATTCTTGAATCTTCTTTGTTTTTAGATGGGTTATTGAGACCCCAATTATTCCAACTATCATTTATATGAAAGGGAGAAAGTGTGTTGAACACCATTAAAAAGAAGAGAAAAGGAGAAAAAGAAAAAGAAGGGCTCACTTGAACTTGGTCTTGTCTTTGGCTTCTTCTTCTTAAATCTCTTATTCCTCTTCAACGCACTATGAGAAGAAATTTCCTATGTTAAAGTTGGCAAAAGCTATGTTTCATGAGCAACACTAGTAGAGGGCTCCACACTCTTTGATTTATTTGCCAAATGAGCGAATCAGAAGAGGGTGGAGGGCTAGACTCATGCTTGTTGAATTTACTAGAAAGCAAATCCACAGCAACTCTTTCCTCTTACTTAGAAAAATAAAATTGTCTCAATTTCTTTAGCGATAAGGTTACTGTAAGACACAATTTCATTTGCGTCATCAATGAAGAAAAAGTTTTGTCCATCCCTTTACTCTCCACTTGATTTTAAACAATAGGAGCTTTAGCATCTCTATCTCTTTCTCTTATCACAATCCTTCTCTCCTCCTCCCTTGGACCAACCATTGCTGACAACCCATTTCCATTGCTAAGAACATCAAGAAGACTGTTTGCAACCTAGATACGTCTTGCTATTTTGCTTACGGTCAAAAAACGTAGTTTCTTTCCCATGAAAAAACCTTACCTAAGTATATCTCCAAATCTTTTCCTCTCACAAGGGAGACAACTAATGGTGGTATTACTTTGTTTCCTACTTTGATGGGTGGATAGTAACCAAGAGAAAGATTAGCTGTTTGTCTAGAAACTGCTTAAGGATAAGGAGAGTGTGTTTTATGGTTTTTGGATGAAGAGGGAGGAGGTGGTCTCTAGCTTTTGGATGGAGAGAAAGATGGCACAAGACTTAAGGAGCTAGCTATAGCTGCAAAGGGTGCAATTGGCTACCTTTACCATTTTCTTTTAAGGTTGACTCACTAGTAGAAAAAGAAAGTGGTAAAAGTGCTTTTTCCAATTTTTGGTTAGCATACATTGGAGTGGAAACATTTTTTTTAAAAACAGCAGGTATGGGGCCTAAGATCTAAACCTTTGAAGGTAAAGTCACATTACCAACTTTTGGTACATAAAAAATTTAGCCAAGAGCCAAACCACCTTAGAGTTTAGAACCAGAAACCTCAGGTGAAGGAATGGAAGAAGGAAGAATAGAGTTAAGGTTTGCTTCCAATGATGCTTTTGATGCTTCTTTCAACTTGGACTTTCTCTTCGAAGGCTTTGGTTTATTGAACAATGATGCCCTCTTTGATCCCCTGAGGATCAAGTCTAAGAGGAGAATTGGCTTACTATTGAGAAAAAAGGGGAAATCAAGGAAAAAGAGGGCCATGGAGAAGCTAGAATCTCTTTTAGCTCTACTAGTTTCTAAGGTTTGCTTCACTTGTTTTGTGTATATATTTTATGTTAGTTGTGTCGGATATTAGGGGGCTAAAGTTAGAAGCGACTATTTTTGTAAAGATTACAATGTTTCCCTTATTGACATCTTAGAAACTAAAGTTAGGAGCCACAATTTCTCTGCTGTAAGAGGTTGTACTTTGACTTGTTGGTAACCTAGATGTCTTCCATTAGGTTGCATTTGGGTTGCTTAGGACCAAATGTGTGAAATATCTGAATTGAGTCATCTTCAAATCAATTTATCCATTGTTGTTGTCTCCTTAGGGAGGATTAAACTATTTTGGCTATGTTCATTTATGGAAAGAACATTGAAAGTGAACCATAGGCAATTTGGAATGATTTTATAAATCTTAAAATTTTAGTTGTGGGTCCTTGGGTTTTACTTAGGGATATTAATGAGTATAGGTCCTTTGAAGAAAGGTTTGTGGTAATGAAGTATTCATTAGAGGATTGAACAAATTTGATGAAGTTTGTTTGGAACCTTGACAATGCTATAACGAATTGTCTTCTCCATACATGGTCATCTTATTACACCTGACCCAATTCTTCTATTCCTCAACCATGCCTTAGTTAACCATGTTTGGATGGTGGATTTTCAAGACTTGAAAGGTGCAAGTTCCTGCCCTAGTTATATTTGACCACAACCCCCTTACTATTCATCTAAACTTGTTTCAAGTTGCAAGAAAGAATTTCTAAGTACTTTGATTTGTGGAACAATAGTAATTTCTTTGAGAATGTAGAAGACATCTGGAAAACAAATGCTGATGGGTCTCCTAAGTTTTAATTGGTTAAAAAATTGAAGCTATTGAAGAGTTGCTTGAGGAGCCTCAACAAATCCCAATTCTCTAACCTTTTGGATAAAGTCATAAGGTTCATGAAGCGTTGTGTTGTGCAAGAGCAAAATAGGTTGAATACTTCCATGGCTAATTGGGCTAAAGAGCAGAAGATTTCTATTTTTTCACTGCTTTAAAGGAGTTTTTCTTGAGGTAAAATTCGAGAGTGATTCATCTTTAGCTTGGATATTGTAACAGTAAGTACTTTATTTATTTAAGTCTCTAAAGCATTGCCAATACAGAGATGGGTTAAATTCTTTAGCGAATAGTGTAGGAGATAGGGTATCCTTCCATGAAGGCCTTACAACTTTGTCCATCCAATATTTCTAGGATTTACTCACCTTTTCCCTTTATTGAAATTAGGCTAAGACTTAAAGTTTTGTGGAGAAAAGATTGAGTCAAGATGTATTAGTTGACCTAATTAGCCCAATTTCTAACGAGGATATTAAAAATACTCTATGGTCTGTAGTGAATGATAAGCCTTCGGGTCTTAATAGTTATAGAGCAAACTTCTATTGAGAAACTTAGGAGATCTTAGGATTTAAATTATGTATTGTGATTAAGGACTTCTTTGCTATAGGTTGCAAAGAGGCGAAGTAGCTCCTACAAAGGCTTATGACATTCTTAGATGGAGTTTTCTTCAACAACTTCTTTGTGTTCTTGGTTTTCAATTCAATTGGTAAATTGGATCATGATATGTGCTTCTACCACTATTTTCTCCATTAATGTTAATGGTGAACTAGCGGAGTATTTTCCTTCATCTGAGGGCCTTTGTCAAGGGGATCTTATCCTATTCCCCCTTATCCCTTAGTGCTTGTTATGGAGGTGCGGTCTAGCTTACTAAGGGAGAAAGTCTCTGTAGTAGCTTCATTTATCATTGGATATTGAAACTTATATATGTTTACTTTGTGGATGATATTTTAATGTTCTTTAAAGGAGAGAAGCATTTGATCTTACTATTGAAGGAAGCTCTTTCGGGTTTTAAGGTTAATCCCTTGACTTAATGGAGTTAGCCTTGACACCAAAGCTGAAATCAACAGTTTGGGGTTTGGGGGTTTCTTTACTGATCTGCTATCTTAGAGGACCTCTTTCCTCTATGAAAATCCCCAACTCTAATTGTACAACTCTTGTTCAGAAATTTACCTCTTGCATCAACCTTTGTACTAATAAAGTGTTCACATACGCTGGTTCCATTTCATAAATTAAGAATATATTTTTTCCCCTTCAAGTTTATTGGTCCTCTATTTTCATTCTCCTATTATGTCCACCCTTGAGAGTAAATTAAGATAGTTCTTTTGGAATTGGAATGATGAAAGTAGAGCAAAGGCCAAAGTAAAATGATGTTTGCAAATCCAAGAGTGAAGGAGGTTTAGGCATTTTTGACATTCGGCATTGGAATAAAGTAGCTAACTATAACATATTTGGTTACTTTATATGGATTAGAGAATGCCCTTTGGCCATTTTGGGTTAAGGAAAAACTATTACAAGGCTAAAATTTTTGGTAAGCACCATCCTAAATGAAGCCTCATGGGCTTGGAGAAAAATTTTGCAATCATGACCATTAGCTATGCAGTTTCTCAATGGGAGATTGGGAATGGCAATATGATATCTTTATGGTATGATTTCTAGCATCTAAGAGGCCTTTTAGTGGGGTGGTTTAGTGAGAGTCTAACATAGTAGTAGGTTTGCCAAAAGAGACTAACCCATTAAGTTAAACTCCTTCATAAACAGACATGGATGGAGGTGGCTAATTGGGAAAATGAGGGATCAGATTAGTCATATTATTGGTAACGTAGGGCCAATATAGCTTTCTATAGATAAATTGATTTGGAGAGATAAATTGTTGAAGGTGCTATTTATCAAGCAATCATACTCTTTCGTTCAATGCTATGGTGTACCTTAGTCTTGAACAAATCCATTGCTCCCAAGCACACTTTCATGCTATGGCTTTTGTAGGAGCTTTACTTTAGACAAGCTTGAGCAAAGATGTGTGGCTTCTGTTAATTCTTGTTTCTTGTGTAGTTAGGAGGAGGAACACATGATCATCTCTTCTTAAATTGTGGTTTTACTAGGGAAGTCTGGAGTAGAGTGGAGTGTACTATTTCTTGGAACTCTAACTTGCCTTCTTTTGTTAGTTCACTTTTTGATTTGTCTATGCTCCGAGTAAGATTGTTAAGTATGGGGTGTAAGAAAGCCCTTGGAGTGGGTTTATACTACTTATGGAAAGAAAAGAATTGGCATCATGTTGGTGATTTTGCTCTTTCTAAAGAGACTATTTTAAATTACCTTTTGTAAATATTGTATACGTTTACTCTTTACTCTAGTGGGTTTTTTTACTGTTTTCTTTTGGAGCACTATAGTGTTTTATGGCTGTTTTATCAAATTAGGTATTATTATTATTATTTAAAATATATCTAGCTTGATTTAATAGGTTTTTAGTGCCTTTACTTGTATTCGTTTCTTACCTTTTTTATGTTTTGTGTTGGGGGTGGGGGAGTAGGTGCTGGTGTGGTTGTTTTTTTGGGGGGGGGGGGGGGGGGGGTGGGAAGATAAGGACTACCAACCTTAACCCAAGAAAGAAAAAGAAAAAAATCTAACACGGATGGTAGTGGTTGGTAGAAACAACCTCAACTATCGTGCAATATAAATTCTACAACTACAGCCCCCAATACATTTATTAACTACTAAACCTACCAATAAAATTTAATGAAATAACAAAAAATTGTTATGTGTGTTTATGGAGTAGTCTCTATGAGCTTGTATCAACTATAAAATTTTACAATTAAATTTTACTTTGGTGAAGCTCTTAAACTTTGACAAGTAATTTAAATTACACTAAAAAAAAAAACAGCCAATCTAAAAATTCAAGCTAATGCATTGATGTGGTTTTTATATTTTATCTAAGGAAAGCTATACAAACAAAAAAAATATTTTTGATGTGGAATTTCTGACAAGAAAGGATTTGCTATTGAACTGAAAGAATGTCAACTGTATTTTAGATCTAACGACAGGCTACTCATTAACACATTTTGCTTAAGAAAATAGGTTGGAGGACTGCATCTTATCTAACTGTAGTTGGGTCTTAGATTAAAAATTTATTTACTGCTTTCACAACAGCATTATTCAATTTTGCAGTGCAGAGATCCATACAGGAGGTTTGAGGGGGCCGCGTGATAAGGTTTGTTGGACAACTTTCTTAAATGGTTTTATGTGTCCAAGACACTTAAGCAACTTCAAGCTCTTAAATTCAAATTTTAGGCCATAAGACCAACATTAGGTGATGCTGTGTTATCTTTAAGAAATATAATAAAAATAGAATGGGTACAGAAAATTTAGCATCTTTAGTCACACTAAAAAAAAGTGTAAAAGAAAGTGTTCTACTTCTCTGCTGTTGTTGATCAAGTTTTTTAAGGAAACGAAGTTCTTTGATCTAACAATGATTATTGTTTCCTCCCTCTTGATTTTCTGAGTGTCAATAGGATATGCAATGAAAACACTCTACATAACTTATGCACCGGTTAAGCATAGCTTGCACTAATGTAAGTAGCTCAAAGAGGTGTTTTTTTGGTGAGATTTGAACTCGAGATCTCATACGAATTGTCATGAGAGCTGTTGGGCCTTATCTACTAGGCCAACCTCAGAGGTTTGATCATGTTGTTGCTCTGGTCCTGGTCTTCCTTAAAATATCTGTGCCAGCCAATTTTTAAAACTTAACCTTCCTTCCTAGTGTTATTCTTGGGCATGATTATCTATAATTGGTATTTTCAGGCAACGTTTTACAGTGTTTGACCTGTATGTATGCATTGCTTGTGAAACCATATTATGAATCAAATGTTAAGGTGGATTGTAAGGTGGATGCTTGATCCTGCCTTTTATCATTGCACAAAGGATGTTTCTCACGATAAGGGAAAAGATATTATGAGTTCTTAATTATATAGATGTTATGTGTGTGTTTGGTGAAAGTAAAGTAATAAAGTCAGAGAGTTCATGTGTCAGAGGAAGCAGATGTGACTAGATCTATAGTTTCGAGAATGACATTCAGTATTCTGGATGATATTCTTTTGATTTGGTGATACGATTGTGGACACAACAGTTAAAGAGTGCTGCTTTTAAAATCCTTTTCAGTTGCATGGAAGGTTTGATACGATGGGTTAAATGTTGTAGGTGTTCATCATAGGATCACTGAATGAGGTGAGGAAAGCAGAAGCCATGATAAGGGGAAGGATGGAAGCATGGTGGAGTTGAGATGAGTGTGTGTAGAGATCATCACACTGCTGCTTTGTTTTGACATCTTTTACTTTTAATTGTTAACCATTCTACTTCGTGATGGGATCGGTTTGGCAAAACGTCATAACAACCATCTCTCCCCCATGATTGTACAGCAACTACACTACACCCTTCTCTTCTCCTTCTGTGTATTGCTGAGATAACGGCGTTTTGTAGGTGACATTGTAGTGACCTTATATGCAGCAGTTGGTCCAAATTAGCCTTGCGCGATATGGAAGGTCCCAGCTTCTTCAGATTTCACAGATAATTTCGTTGAAGTTTTGCATAATATGCAAACATTCAGGTGCTTCCTTCTTTTTCATTTCTTATTTTAATGGGTGGGATAAATGACTGCCAGTGTCTCAATTGTCCCTTGTCATGTATAATTGGCTCTGGATACTTTTGTCTCTTTGTTCAAACGGCCCATTTCTTTCTGGCCTATTAGGTATTAAGATGACTCTCGATGAAGACTTCAACGATGAACCGTTAACTTGTTTTCGTATGGTAAAAGATAGTGGTATTCAGAGTGCTCTCCCTGAGCAAGTTTGTTTTTCCTGATAAATGTTATTCAAAAATGCACTTTGCTGGCCTGATGTTTCATTTAATTTTATTATATGTTCATTTTCCTAATTTGGATTTTTCCTCAAACTTATGGGCCCGGTCAACAGAGACGTTTTAAGTTTTGGCAAGCTTTATAATTATTTTTATTTTTTGTTTGAAATTCACTAAATTCCATTTTACGTGGCAATTGCTCCAAATATTCTTTACTAATTTATAGGCATTAGAGGATTTTTCAATAAGCTTAAAGCTATTTAATTTCGCCTCTTTCATCTCGTGTTGGCGCCAATAAAAGAAAGACTAACGAAGTATACAAATACCGAGAAATTCTCAGAAAATAGCTGAAACTCGTGGTACTTGCCTACCTCCTATAAGATTGGTTAAAGTCAAGCAAGGGCAAGCAACAGCTTCACAATCCTAGGTCTACTTGGCGTTACGATTTATCGAGAACATATCGCCTGGTACGGCAGTAAACACCTCAACATATTTTTCCTTTTCGCTGAAGGTAAAATTTTGTCGCCTCCCGATTTCAATGAATTTTAGAGGGGAACAGGCTATAGGCTATAGGCTTGAATAAGATTTGACTGAATAACTTCAGAATCTGACTTACTAGATATTAGATGTACCGTATTGAAAAATTAGAGACTTTAAGTGAGCGTCTCAACTACGCAACACAATTCAATCAAAATATCCACCTTATTAACCTCTGCCCCAGACACCATTGTGTTCCCCAAAACTTTGTCTCGGGCGATCAAGTCTCACTAGCGGGCTTTTGATATTTAGATGGATAATCTGCCATCCCCCCTTTGATCCCAACTATCCATTAGCACGGTATGAAAGGGTACCAACACACACATAAAATATTATGAATTGGTTGAGATAGAACTAACACACAGCATTACAAATATTGGATGTATCAGAGTACTGAAGGGTGTAAAAAAAAAAAAAAAAAAAAGGACCTATGACATCGCAGACTTCAATCCATACAGCATTACTCGATACAATCAACGCCGAAGCAATGTTCACATATTACACTCTTAAATCAGTACATTACCATACTGCGGGAAAATCCAAGGTTTACGGAAATAAAAGCCTAGCATGAAACTCTCTCTTTTGACATTCTAATGCGGATATGCAAAAAGAATAGCGAGAAGAAGTTGAACACCCAGCAGGAAAACAAGTTTACTTCTTGAAGCTACCATACTGATATTGCTGGTTGCCGAAGTTTGAGAAGAAATCATCTACATCGGTTGATTGTGAAGATGTAAAACCGGATTTACCTAGACCGGAGCCCATACCCATTGCTCTTCCCATGTACGATGAAGTAGGGGGGCCCTTCTCCCTCTCATCTGAACCATCGCTTAATCCACCAACAATACCAACATCAGCGAGCGATACCTTCTTGGCTGCAATTTTATTCCACAAACAATTTCCCAGATCAGAGAACTAGTAAGTTCACCATGAATTAATCTATGATGCAAACACCACTTGCTGATAAAAAAGTTCCATGATATGTATTTGCTCGCGTGTGTTGTAGACTAGAGGAAGGACTCCCATATCCTACATTTACTAGGACCCTCCTCTTTTTTTTTTTCCTAAAGAATACAGTTCGGTTTCTCCACCCCAAAAGAAAAAAAGAGTAAATTCATAAAGAGATATTAGTATCTTCTCTAGTTTAAACTGACATTCAAACTAAAACGATCGTTTCTGCAGTTGGCACAGACCTATCAACGTGAAGACATATATCAAGTACATCCTTCAAGATTCTAATATGTAAAAATTTGATCATGCCTAGGAGGCACTAATTCATGCGTGTGTGTGTGTGTGTGCGCGTCCAGTATGAGCGTCTAAATTCCTTTTCTTTTTGATTTCCAGTTAGAAACTTTTAAACATATGGGACATGTGCTTGCTCCCTGGCTTATCCAGTATTGCCAAACTTTCTGGTTTCAAATGGGAAAAATATATAATAGATACTTACGTGCAGATATATTAAGATCGATAATCCCTCGGCTGAGTGTATCTGCCCAAATTCCAGACTTAACTTGAAAGCTTTCTTTCTTTGGCGGTGGACCTGAACCTGCTGGGGACTTGCTTTCGCTGAGGCTGGAATCACCAACAGAACTTTGTGATGGCCCTGTTGTAACTGAATTTGAATTGAAAGAGAATTCACCAAACGGATCGGAGCTGTCGAAATTGTTCAATGGAACAGAAGCAAATGGGTCAACCGCATTGGTGTTGGTTGGGACAGGATTCACAGACTTGTCCTGTGGTTCAGTCACTGGATTTGGGCTAGCAAAAAGATCTACTGTAGCAGCAGGAGATACAGCTGGCTGAGAAGCAAAAAGATCCACCTCAGTCTGCAAGGGAATAATCAAACTAATAAAAAAAAAACAGGGACAAAAAGAAAACTCCCATAGCATTCACAAGGATTGAGAAATGGCGCTGCATTTCCATTAAGCACCTAAATATTTTCACCGAGCTCATTCAATATTGGAATATTTGGTCCATTGCATTAGAAATAAAGCAATGAAGTTGATGCAAGTTCATTGGCAGATAACAGTTTGCCTCATGTCCAAAAGAAAGGGCAGACCAAGTTGAAATAGTACACACAATTCAATCAACGCCTCTTTTCCTTCATTTCCACAAAATCTGAACTTATCCAAAAATATATATAAAAAAAAGAAGAAGATAATCTTCCAAGGATAAAATTTAAGATATATGCAGACACAGAAGTTTCCATCATTCAGAAATACAAGGTTTTTTAAATTAAGATCAAAGTCTTAACTCCATAGAGCATTGTGCTTAGACCACTGATATAGTTGCTGTATCACAAATTAGCCAAGCTGCTTTTCCTTAAGCAAAGCACTGGAGTTACATACCATTGAAGTCATACCGTCTGCTTCTACGTTACACAAAGAATGTGAATTAATCCAAATACCATAAACAACTTGCTTTACTTAAGAAAACCCCCAAAACAGAGACATGATTGGAAGCCTAATATAGATGAAAACTAGCACAAGAACGTGATTTTCCATAGTTTCGTACCTGACTCCCATGCAAAATAAGGTAATCTAAAGAACTTGCACTCAGCAGAGAATTTATCCACAAAAAGGTAAAATAAAAAAAAAAAGAGGAATTGTTTCTAGTACTTTCCCTATCTTTTGGAGGCTATTGATATTGAAACTTTCCATGTCATGCAGCTTTCTAGAAGCTGTGGCTAATCCTAGCGATGACCAAAAGAACCAAGAAAATAAAAGCTTGAACTGGGCAAAATTTGCATTTCTTAATGTTAGTTTGGCACCGTAAAGAGGTTTTGGATTTACATTCAGTTCATAGAACCAAAAAAAAAAAAGAAAGTATGGAATGATTTCAGCTTAGAGTTACTAATTCACTTGTCCCATGGATGGCACCATAAGACATAACTGTAAGTTTTAATGTACCTGCATGTGCATGCATGCATGTCCAGCTCCCAAAAATCATACACGAAGTGCTTGATGTCAAGAGGAGGGAAAATGTATCTTTTACAAGAATCTCAATTACCAAATAGTTAAAGCTATAAGTACGCATGATCACCAATATCCCAAAAAAGGGAAAGCATGCAGCATCACTACCTCAAGTACCTCAGAAGCAGGGTAACTCTTTACCTGCTTTTGTGAACTTGATACAGATTGCACAGATGGAGATGCTGAAACAAAGCTAGCATCGGCAAAAAGATCAACCTCAGAGGAATTGTTGACAGTAGAAGAATCTGGAGGAGCAGATGTTGGAGCATCCAACAGGTCACTGATCAAGCTCTCTCCAAAGAGATCCACCTTGTTTGAGCTTGGAGCATCAACTTCTGCAAAGCAGAATCACCTCATAACTAAGTGATGCAATATATGCAGCAATTACTCACAAAAGCAAATACAAGTAAAGCATACATCAAAAGTGACATACGGGCAATTAGTCAAGGACTATTGTCCATAAAAGTCGTTGAGGAACATTGTTTTGGATCAAATGGTGAGTAATTTTTAATTGAACTACAGCCTAACCCATTCAAGAGCTTAAATTTGTAAATACACAGATGGTACTATATTTATATTTAAACAATCCCCCATCATGAGTAGCTAATTACATAGAGATAGCGTTTGGTTACAAGTACAATATGGCACAAGATAATAGAACAGCACAACACAACCCACTTGTATATGTTTGGTGCAAGCCCCTTTACCCTAAAGGGATAACTTTAAGATTTCTGTTGGACAGTACAAAAATTTTTAAGCTTTGTCTTGTCCCTTAAGGGGGCTTTTAACCAATACTTCACCCATTTTGCAAACCAAATTTGATATTAGATACGTTGTCCAATCCAGACCCTTATAATTATGCAAACCAAACAGTACTGGAATGTCAAAATAACGACAGAACTTGAGCATGTCACAAAAAAAACCAAGAAAATTTCATGCATTTGTTGATTTGAGTTCAACATAAGAAGACCATTTGCGAAAAATGTGCCAGCAGAATATCCTGAAGGATGATTAAAATGAGATGATAGAGGCTACCGAAGCATCAGGTTGTTTTCCATAGAGGTATGTGAGGATTGAAACTACATGCATTAGAGGACAATTGAATATGCATATAATGTATGGCATTAGAAGAAACTTCTTTTGGAAAAGGCAAATGGAATGTTTCCATTCTAAATCATATCTGAGAAATAGCACCTACTTGGCTTAGAAGTTCCCCGAGGATCAAAATCATCAAATTCATCATCGTAATTGTTGGAAGTAACATGACTGGAGTTGCCATTAGTTGATGGCTTGGATGCACCGGATGAATTTTTATCCTGCTGCTTGCTGCAGAGCACAATACTTTTATATTAGCAAGCAGCAAAAGGTTAAGATATCCAAAGATATCAGTTAGTAAACACAAAGGGTATAGTAGCATTGTGGTTCCCTAGGCCAAATATGTCAATATCTACATATATAAAATTATCCTGTTCATGCAAAATAGCCCAACAATCAACATCTTCACAGGCAATGATTCTTGAATCACCGGGGCATTCCTGGCCACGAGCACACATCCCCATGCAATCCAATACAATAAAGTTAAGATGCAACTGAGAAAAGACGTATCCTTCACAAGGAAGGTCAATGTCCTATGAGAACTCTACAGCTGCTTGGTCATTAAAACACTACAAAGCAGAACTCGAGAATAATTGCAGGAGAAAGAAATCTGGCCGTCGATGAGACTCAGCAGACATCATGGAGAATTGTTATGTTTAAAATGGTCTTTCTAATTGCAAGCTATTAAGATATCAGTCAGGGTACACGATGGATGGTATCTTACCTGCCATCATCTGTGGACAGCTTTCTTGAGGTGTATTCTTGATTTTCATTTTTCGATCCTTGACTTTGTTTTTTGAATTCAAAATAATCATCCCCATCCTTATAACTATCACCGAACCTATCACCTTCTCTTGTATTACTCATGCCTCCATAATGTCCTCTGCTTCCTAAGCTGCTGCTGCTCCCAAAGCCACTGCTTCCAAAGGCAGAAGCACTTGATTTGTGTGAAATTCCAGTAGATGAGAGACCAAAGTACCTGTCATTGGGGGAAAACACACAGTTTATCCAGTAACCTGAATTCGTTGAAATGAAAATGAACAGAGTGAAGGGCAAGGTACATTTGCATGTCGTAGACTAAGTAAACTTACTTGTCGCGGTTTGCTGCAGCTTTATTTCTTACTTCCTGTATTTTATCTTTATTATTCATAAGGGCAACAATATTTTCAGCCTTCTTTCTCACATTGATTCCCATATCTTTCCCATTCGGTTCAACGTATTCAAAACTGGAGAGTGACTACAGAAGAAAGCATGAACAACAAATTTGATGTAGATAATTGATGGCTCCCTCAACTACTAATTTTGGAGAAATTTGAAACAAGAAACACAAACCCAATCCCTACCGAGATCTGGAAAGTGTGTTCTACGATGTCATCAACGGCACGTTCAGAGCCATTTGCAATCAAATACTCTATAACAGCCAATGCCTGAAATAATTCTAGATTAGTGCCGAGACTGCATGGACAGAAAGAAGAAAAGTTGGCATATCCAAGGAACAAACACGCAAAACTTTCCTTGGACAAAATTACAAAAGTTCCATAAGTGGTAGTACTATTACCTTGTACACATAACGCCAATCTTTTCCTGTCTCACGCAATCTAGTCCATAGTACATTCATGACCATCTGACACTCCGTGCTGCAATGGAAACAATTTTGATTTCACATTGGATTCAACAAAACAAAATTGGTAATCTAAATGCAAAAAAAAAAAAAAAAAAAAAAAAAGGTTCTTTTCATAGCAAAACTTTAACAATTAAATAAGAAATGTACTGGAAAGGATGGACTTGATGGAAATTACAATTTTTTGGTAGCCTGAGCAATTTCAGCCAATGCAGAGCCATGAGGACCCCAAGGTTCATTATCAGTTGCATCCAATACCTTAATCAACCACATTAGTAGTTAGTTAAACAGAGGTAAGGATTCAAATGTTTAAATATTTTAACATATTCAAGTAAATTAACAATCAATCTCAGTACATGCTACTGATAGTAAACATCTGTAACATAGAAGAAATGAGTATACAATGCATAAGCTACAGTCATTTAAACTATTACTCCTTGCAATTTATCAGAAATACAAACGAAGTTGCGTATTTTGATACTTTGCATTGCAACCTAGATTTACTCGGAAAAAGGCCGGAAAGGGCATAGGACAATAGCATCAGGCAGGCAACAATGAAGAAATAGATCACCTGGGAAATACTTCTACACTCATTTATCCAAAAAATAAAAAGAAGAAAACTTTTTCTGCTCAATTGATTCAAGAATAAGTGGTGTAGCAAAGGTACATGAGATATTACTTTTCATCACTCAAATTGACATATCCGATAGCTTCATCAGCTGGTAATCTATCTTCTCCTTCTTTTTTTAATCTTTGAAGGATGTTGAATTTTGGGTTTTCCACTCACGTGCAGTGGCTTCGTGGCATAAAATTCACTTAGCAATCTCTCAAGAAGAAGAAAAACAAGTCCTACTGAAACCAAGGTACCATTACACCTAAAATGTCCGGCAAATCAAACTAAGAGAAGCTTCACAAATCTAAATTTGTGCAAATTATAGGTATAAAAACCGAAAACATAATATGGACAGCACTATTAAACACCTTATAACTACTACGAAAATTACATTTAAAACTACTAAATATTTCGTTGCTGAAGTATTTGGTACAAAATGCAATACAAGTAAACCAATACCTATAACGATGAAAAACTCAAAACAATTACAATTTGTCATCAAATGTATGGATATTACCTTCTGTTCAATTTCCGGAAC
This sequence comes from Lumnitzera racemosa, assembly GCA_024138005.1. Taxonomy (NCBI): domain Eukaryota; kingdom Viridiplantae; phylum Streptophyta; class Magnoliopsida; order Myrtales; family Combretaceae; genus Lumnitzera; species Lumnitzera racemosa. Next base: position 815,738 of record JAMXBC010000007.1, on the reverse strand, counting down.
CTTTAAGACCTTCAAATTGACCTCTCTCTTTCTGCTCATTCAACCATCAATATATCAATGATAAACAAAATCGACTGAAAAAACAAATAAAAACAAAAACAAAGTGCCGGAGAAGAAGCTCACATTTCACGAACAGTTTGATCGAGGGCCTTCATGAAATCCATGGCGGATCTGTAATACATTCACATAGAGAAGTAAATCATCGATCGAATCAATATTGTACGGATCTAAAAACAAATGAATTCAATTCAATTCAATTTGAATTCTTCTTCTTTTTTCTTCTTTTTCTGAAAAATGTAGGTATTGTATGGGGGAAATTAGAAGAAGGAAAAGGAAGGTACCTTTGGGTAGAGAGAAATTCAGATCTAAATCTAATCTAAAAGGAAAAGGAATGGTCTTGGATGATATATCAATCAATTAACTGATGGAAGAGGAAGAGGAAGAGGAACAGCAGCAATACATATACAAGAGAGAGTAAAATTTTGCTGATTATTGATTTTTGTTTTTGTGCTTACTTAATATGGAACATATCACAAGGATACGCTTCCATTCCACACATAAGCAACATTAAAAGAAAAAAAGAAAAAATCAAATTTTCTTTTAATAGTAGTTGATAGAAAAATAAATAAATTGTTAGCATTTTACATTAAAAAAATATTATATACTGAATTAAAATTTTATTTAAAAAAAAATATCTCTTAAAAAAACACACAAGTTATACATCAATGATTAAATCGTCGAATACACTATTGTTTCTTCATATAAAAGAAAATTATGAAAACACTCACTCCAAATTTTTAAAACATGATTTTGAAATGATTTAAAATAGTGTGTTGAAGTTATAATTCCATTATATAACAATTAAAATTGTGATTCCATTGCACTAAGATTATAATATATTCTTTTTCCTCGTTTACATGAATGCAGTATTATCCATTAATATTGAATCGTTGAATGCATTGTTATTTCGTCAGATAGAAGAAAATTATAAAAACGTTTATTCGTAATTTCACTTATTAGATTTCATTATGAAATATGTAAATTTTTTCTAAAGAATTCTCTATAATATGTCCGATTTATACATAATAAATACAAACTTTTTTACCACTATTTAGGAGTCTATAAAAAAAATTGTATGATATCAAATTGAAAGAGGTGTATAGTGTTCTCTTAAAAATACAAACCACAGCTCCCTTTATTTACAATCCTACCTACTTTTTACAAGGAGCTCACTCTTATCGTATTCTCACTTCCTGCAATGCCCCTTTTGTTCTGGAGGTTCATTTTTCTCCATCAGATCTATTCATCTTCTCTCTTTAGTATTAGTTAGGAGAAAAGAGGATTTCCTTTTCCTTTTTCCTTTTTCCCATCCCCTTTCCCTTGTAGTCAGCCATCCTAACGGTACAATAAATTAACAATCCATGTATGATCAATTGAAAGAAAAAAAAAATCAATAAATAGTATACATTACATATATATATATATATAGTGTGTAATTACCAAATATAATTAAATATGTGATAATATAGATAATAGAATTTTAAATAACAACCAATTGCCAAAAATTACATATCATATGTATTTACACATGATATATACTATTCACTAAATTCTTTTTTGGTCAAGGGGCACCCCATATGTAGTTAATTAAGATTTTTTTTATAATATTGGCTTTATTTTTTACGGAATCTTTTTCATCCTTCACTTATCCTTAATTTGTATTTTTTTAAATATAAATAATTGAATATGATATAAATTTAATGATTCAAATTTTAAAAAAAGTTAAATAAATAATAAAATGAATGGCGAAATTGATCCGTAAAAATAGAGAACGTGAGCATAAAATCTCTTGATTAACTAACACTCCACATGCAATCAGTTGCACTACTTTTTTTTTTTTTAATTGCCTTTCCTTTTTTTATTTTGTCATTTTTGGAAGATATAGTAAGTATGTATTTATTTTATTTCCTTTTCTTTTAATTTTGGAAGATTACTTCTTATTCCATTCTTTGCGATTCATTTATTTAATCCTCCTAAATAAAATTATTCTAGATTTACGGTTATTTTTTTTTATCGGATAAAAGGTTTTTAGTTTAAACCTAATCACGTTGTTTACTTGATTAACTTCAATCAAAGTTTTCAACCTATAGGTGATGGAGAGTATTAAATAATAAATGTAAAGCTTACACTAAATTTACAATCTTAAATTCTTAAATTAGATGGCATGATATTCTGTAACTTTGAAAAAACACTCACTATAAAATTATAAGTGATGATTAGACTAATTAAACTAAAGGCATCCCCCATCAGTTGATTGGAGACTTGACATTCTCTATAAATCATCCAACATAAATTGATTGAGGTGAATTTTCAAGAATTGCTCCAATCAATATAACATATGGTTAGAAGGAGTTAGATTGTGAGGTAGATTTTGAGAAATTAATATGCATAAATTTATGCTATAATTATATTAATGAGTTTAAATGGTTTTTATGTTGGTTACTTGTTCTATACCTATTACATTATTTTAATGCATGAATTTGGCTATGGCCATTTTAGCTTAACAGAGGTATAAACGCCTATCTCTTACTAGAATTAATTGAGTTTAATTCCGTCATTCACAAAGTTTCAATATGATGTAGTTAGTAAAGGAAAAGATTGTGTGAATTTTTATTCTCATGATAAGAAAAATACAAGTAATTGGAGGATTCACCCACAAATACAAGATTTTTTGTATTTATGGAAAAAACGAAAGCCCACTAACCCAAAAAATGAACACAAAGTCCAGCCCCTTTCACATTCCACGCTCCACGTTCACAATTACTTTTATGTCATGTTTCAAGGGTCTAAAACCAAAACTACCCCAGTATGCCAAGCAGAGGCCAAAATCCGGTTGCATTTACTTTTCTAAGTGCATAACCACAAACTCCAATTTCATTCTTCCATATGCCCACTCTCTTACTTATGGATATAAATAAATCAACCTCGTTCACAAATTACTCGAGTTTGACTTTGGCTTTTACTTGAATTTGATTCAATGGCAGTTGAGTCAAGTCGAGCTCTAAATTACTTCAGTAGCAAATCAAGCCAAACTCAAGCTTGAGTTTTGAAATACTAAATTTATTAAGTTTATAAGTTTAATGGAGCTTATTATAATTTTTAATTTTTTTAAAATATAAGTAAATATGAGGTTATTTAGAAAAAAAAATTATTAATATTCAAGTTTAATCAAGTTAATTAAGCCGAACTGGAGCTTACCAAATATATCTTCAAGTTGAGCTCGAACTTAAAATTTAGAACTCAATCGAACTCGAATTAAGCTTAAGTTTCGAGTTTTTGAGTTGAACTTAAGATTGAGTCTAATACTATAATGGTTCAACTTAATTCAATTACACCTCTTTCCGTAGCCATACTCTATGTTATTCTATTTTTCCACTTTCTTTTTTTTCGTTTCTTTATTTTATTTTCTTATCATAGTTCAGCTAGTCATTAATAGATTAAACAAAGTTTCTAATACAAATATCCTCTTTTTTTTCTGGGTTTTTTATAATTCTTGTTTATTTTAATTATGAGTTCATGATTTTGGGTCTTTTCTCTATTTAAATCATATGCTGGGGGTGTAATTTATTTTTCAAGGAGTTGTGATGTGGATTGGTTAGATCGTATAGTAGAATTTTTCAAGGATAGTATTTCATGGTCTCATATTTTAACTTGTTTCATGGTTTAACTTGATGGCTCAAGGGCTTTGAGTTGGTTCGACTATCTTGATGGGTTAAGGGTTCATGTTTAGTTAGTTGCTTTCTCAAGGCAAGTGGATGTGTTTAAGTTAGCTGCTTTAATGAGCCAGGTGATTTGTGTTTAGCTTGAGACCTATAAGGATTTATAACTGTTAGTAAATTTCTTTTTTTCTTTTTCTTTTTGAAAGAGAGAGAGAAAAAGTTAAGGCTTTTATGTTGCAGAGACCAAACAATGGAATTGTAAATGGAGAATTGCTTTCCTAAAATTCTATACACAATCCTATAAAATTTATATAAAGCAATACTATTAAGAGTCTATTTACAAAGGAGGAATTGTAAAGGATGAAGAATAAAAGATTGAATAAAGAAAATATCTAAATTCTATTTATTCCAAATGAGAAAGGTTATTTACAAAGTGTTAATCTATCCAAAAGAATGAATATTTCTAGTCAACAGAATACTAAGCAAAACGGTAACTACCTAAAATTATTTTGCAGATTTGATTCTTTTTGTTTTGTTGTTTTGTTTTCTTCTTCTTCTTTTTTTATTTACTTTGAGTAGGTTGAGCTCAATTGAAGTAGGCCTAAACAAAAAGTAACAAGTTCTAGCTTCTATAGTTGTACTAAGGTTTGCACTAAAATAATGTTCATGAAGATCCTTTGCAGGGAAAGGATGGGTCCAATCTTGTTCTCAATAAACTATTGCCTATCCGGGCTAAAAAGTTAGAACCATATCTAAAGTAATTTTTTAGGATAATGAGGTGGACGAACTTAGATCTCTTCAAAAGGCCCTTGACTCGATTTAGCCATACTTATCTAAAGAAAATCAAAATTACAATCACAACCTATTATAAACTTTATACATAATCATTACAAGTTATTTACGAGGAAATATTATAACTATAACTTCACAACTACTTTTGTCCATTTAGGTATACCACATCATGAGTCCTTATGATTTTTTGAAGAAAAAAAAAAAACGATTTTTATGGATGCAAAAGGATAGGTTTTAAAAGTCTTCAAGTTCTACGAATACTGCATTTTTTTCAAAACAACAGTTCTATAGTCACATCTGAACTTAATTGGGGTGGCTTGATTAATCTCGAAAGGTAGTTACCTTATAACATCCGAAACTTACACAATGCTCCCTCCCCCCCACCTAAGATCCTAAGACAGTCTGATTCTAATCGTATTTAGCATACATATATGATACAAAAAAATAAAATAAAAAATAAAGTGAACCCCTTAAAACTAACCCCCTAAATAAACTACAACAAAAAAATGTTAGTAAAAAAATAATAAAATAAACAAATAAATAAATAAAATAATATACCTAAGTGCTCTTTTTCTTTATTTTTTTATTTGAAATATAATCCTGTTTTCGATAAATTCTAGTGGACAACCCTTTAGGCATCTCAAACGAAGTCACCAAACTGTCGAGTCTAAATTTTCGGTTTTATTTTTAATTTGATTTCTCACTTTCTGATTGATACTAAACCTAAACTCATTTAATATTAATCATCAACTAAAGAAATTGAGAAATTCTGGTTTTCTTATTAAAAAAAAAAAATTGGAGTCACCACCAGACCGAAGTTAGGAAAAACAAAAATCATAATCGATTGGGTGCATTGACTACGATTTTTCTACCAATCTTTGATTTTAATTTGAATGAAAAACTAAAGGATTTTGAATTCGGAGGCTAATATATTAAATCTTAACGAGTATCACTATTTATTTATTGAAATTAGGTTTATTCTTCAAATTATAATATATTTTAAGAAAAAATAAAAATTAAAAAGAAAAGAGAATCTAAGTTTCTACACATTTTATTTTCTCCCCAAAAGTATCTACGTACCCATTGGCCGAGATTAGATGATTGTAGTTTTTTAAAAAAGTCTTAATGTGTTGGTTGGTTTTAATTTTTAAAAACCAATCGAGTTTATATTTTAATTGATTTCGTTCATTTAAACAAAATATAAAAGGGTCATAACTCGTAAGTAATTTTATTTTAAAAAAAAATCTCTAAAAATTCTATTTATTTTTTTATAAAACAGGGTTATTTCATTATTTTTATTTCCAAGAAAAATGAATTTTTCTAAGTGAGGAAATCTTAAAATCATAATGCTAAAAAATCACCTAAGCTAAAAAAAATTGATAAAATAGTTTTGTATATGAGAAAACCCTAAAAAAGCTAATCTTAACAAAAAAAAAAAAAATCCCTAAACTAATATACACAATTATCTACTAAAGTAAATTAATTCCATATAATACACTTATATAAAAACTAATACTAAAACTCCTAAACTAACATATATACATATTATATATTATGTTAACTAACAAAATATAATGATGTATATATATAATAAAAAACTAATCTTAATGATTCCTAAACTAATATCTATGTATCCTTATATCTTTAGATCTATATTACTGCTTATTAAATAATATTTACTTAAATCATCCTAATATATATTAAGACTAATGTTAAAAGAAATACCTTAAACTAAGATATACCAATCTATAAATATATATCATGTTAAACTACTAAAGTCCTAACAAAATAATAATATAATATGATAATAATAATAACAACAAAGAATCAAACCTGATTTGGCTTACTGCTGTGTGGATTAGGGGACGTGTAGTGATTCCACAATGGATGTGTGTAAGTTCGTGGAGTACTGTATCGTGCGTATGGAGCACTGGATGTATGAGTGGGCTCACTGACGGTGGACTGTATCGCTAGCTTAGAGTTGCGGCAGTAGAGATTATCGTATAGATGTGTGGATGCTATGATGGATGTGTCACCTATTGCGGATGCCGCTGTTGGCTGTCACGGCGTGTTGATGATTAGGCTTCAGGAGTTGTGTATGATAGACATGCTGTGAGTGAGTTTTGCATTGGAGGGCTATGGACAACAACTGTGTGTGTGGTGAGTAGTGGCGTGTGATGTGCAATGCTCGTGAGAAGTGCAGTAGCGTCCTGGGCGTGTAGGTCTGTTACTTGATCGTAAACGACAGTGGGGAATTGGATTGACTGATTTTTTTTTTTTTTTTTTTTTTTTTGCGAGTGTATTCCTATTTATAAAAGCTGAACCAAATTATATCAAATCATATTTATTATATCTAATTTGATTAAAATTAAATTAAATTTGAATCATTTATATCAATTCATATTCAATTTAATAAAAATCAATTCAAAAAATTTGATTAAATATGAATCATGTACGCTCAACTCATTTTTCGTAAAAATGAAATAAAACGTACATAAATGCCTAGCAAAATTCAAACCTATAACCTTAAGCTAATCCAATATCTATACTTTAATACTTATCCTTTAGGTTATTGACATATATCTTGATATTTAGTATAATAAAATTGTATTTAAATCACACGACTTTCTAAATAATTATTTGTATTAAGTTAAAACTAAAATTATTGACCTTAAAATAATTTACTTCTTAAAAAATCTATAATTTTTCCTTTTCTCATTTTTTTTTTTGTATTTTCATCATTTTTCGATTATTATTAATTTTTAGTAAGGACCCTATTTTAAAAAAAAAAACTATAACTATTAGGGATAAAAATTAAGTGTCTATACTAACTCAAGTTCTAAGATAAAGATACGTACAGATACTCAATGTTGCTAGTGCTTTCATGATGTGATCAAGTGTGTAAAAGTGCTTTCCAGAAGTTGCTTAATTTTTTATTAAATTATGTAAATGGTTGCAAAAAGATTCAAGAGGTACTTAAAGTAACACATGGGCCATGAAGTTGTAATTGTGCAAGTTATATTGGTTTATATGCAAATATAAGAGTAGTGGCATATGATTGTCTTGGTTTATTGTATGCTTGAAGCAAGGAATTTCTAAAGTTTTCTTCTTTTTCTTTTTTTTTTTTCCTTAAAAGTGTAAAGTTTGATATATTTTATCAAATTATTTACCAACACCTATGTACATATTTAAGTGAATTTAAAAGGTAATCACTTAGAATTAAGAAGAGCCCAAATACAAGAATAGAATCTTAAACCAAAGAAAAATCTTAAAAAACAACATTAGAAGAATCTTTGCATAAGCCAATCCAAACCCAAAAGCGGTGTAAAAGGATCCAAATTTCACTTTTTGGTCACATTAGCTGAAATTGGGCCAAAACCGGCCTAAAGAGTCTGGTTTGGATATTACCAAATTGGGCTCTGCTTCTGCCTACAACCAGCTTGATAAGTGATGATCCAAAATTCGTCCATTTGGGAGGCGAAACAGTCACTTGAAGGGATGCTGCATATGTCCGAAATCACCCGAAATGAATTCATCAAAGTTTCTTTTTCGTTTGAGTATTGTGAGAGGTTTTATTGGAATAAAATTCATCTTTGCTCTAACAAGGTTTTATTCTTTTTACAGATTTAAAATATGCGAAATTGATTTATTTTATATGCTTTTCATGATTTTATGAAAACAAGTTATCGAACTAAGCCATAGGCATATGTTTATTAATTGAAGTTAGGGTTCACGAGCATAAGGCATATAGTTGTAATTATCTTGTTTTAGAAATATAAGAGACAATTTGAGTTAATCACGGTGATTGAATTTGTGAAAGAAAATGAATGATCTAATACGAATTACAATTAATCATAACATGTATTATGAACATATATATTAAATTATTCAAATGGTGGCGATATCAATATTCCATATTTAATTCATTGGTCCTCAGGATCTCAGGTTTTTCCCCTATTTCACCGTTAGTTCATTTTAGTTCTTGATAACTATTAAAGACATCATCCAATGGCGTAAACAAAACTAGATTTAATATAATTAGTAATTAGTATTGCAATCCGTGTTCCACAATCTAATACTCTTAGTTCAAATCTCAATCGTATATACATTGATCTTCTAATAAAATAAACTATATTTAAAATCCCTTCTCAATTACTAAATAATAATAATAAAAAAAAAAGCTAATACTCGAAGCTCTTTTATTAACATTCATGATGCAATAAACTTGCCATTTAAAAAAAAAAAAATTAATAATCTTACATCAAAATCTGTTTAAACTATCCACATTAAAAGTTAACTTTTAATACCGTTTTAAAAAATTTTAGTAATCTTAAGTCAAAATCTGTTTAAACTATTCACTTTAAAAGTTAACTTTTAATACCATTTTGAATTTCTCACAAAAGGTGGATGCTTTTAGTTGGGACTTGGAAGATACGTCCGGCATCAGGTAAGACCCAAGCATTTTTATTAGTTTGACACTCCCTCTATGTGGAAATAGAAATTCTATAATTCAGCAAGTAGAGGATGATATATTGTAGTTAAGAATCATAGAATATTGACCAACTTGCTAGCCAAATATCCCCCACCAAAATTAAGGTTGTCAATTTCATAGGCTGAATAATAATTGAAGAAGAGTTTAATTTGTCAAAAAGAGAGTTAATTTTGTTAGAAGGACAGGTCACCTAAAGAGAAAAGGACAAAACTCAAGAGAAATAGCAAATAACTCCTTAAATTTTGATTTGGGTATGAATTTATCCTTTAAATTTTTAAAATGAAATTTTTAACTCCCTAAACTTTGATAAATTATTTCTAATATAAAGGACATTTCCTCTTTTAGTTAAAAAAAAAAAATCACATTATTGTTAAAGTTTAGAGGGTTTTGAAGCATATTTTGATAAATTTATTAGAGTATTTATACATAAAAATTAAAGTTTAAAAGGATTGTTTTTAAACTATAAGGATTATTTAGTAATTTATTAAAGTTTAGTAATCAAAAATTATATTCTGAAAGTTCAAAAGTTGAATTCTCACGATGTCCAGGTTTAAAAGGATTATTTGTATTTTGCTATAAAAAAATTTCGCTGTAACACGTGGAATGCTTCCAAAGTCGATGCGATGTTTTACAAAGGTTGAGAGACTTGTGTTATTGAGATTTTAAGTTTTTGACCAGATACTCTTCACTTCATGCACATAAATCATGTCGTGTCGACACATTTTAAATTTCATGCATATCTAGGGGAATCAGCATTGACTTAGGCCCCCTATTAGTATTCTATATAGATAATATCGATAAGTGCTTTGTACTATATGTCAACACAATATAAAGATATGAGTTATGATCTAAAGCAAAAAAGGTTGAATCTATATAATTAATCACAACTGTAGGTTAGCTTATAGTTTTCAATCCTGACATCCATCATACTAGTTAGATGATTTAAAAATTGAAGAAATTATAACTATTTTAAAATGAACATCACATTTTTATTAGAGTTGTAGACTCACATTATGCTTAATTGTTGATTGAATATACTATTTTAACTTTACCGTACGACTCTGATAAAGGTACAATATTATATATATATATATATTTTTAAATTTGGAGTATAATTAATTATCAGCTCAGTACTTTATAGAGAGAATTAGTACAATTTATCCCTTTTATTTAAAAGAGTTCCCAAATACTAAATTTGATATTTACTCTTGTCAAGCTTAACTATCTTTTTAGTGAGGAATTATGACCCATGTCTAAAACGTGCTAACTTAATTTGGCTTTTTTTTTTTTTTTTTTGTATTTATATAAGAAGTACATTGTATTTTCACATATTGCATTTAATTCGAATCATTTTAATATAATAAAACCAAGTATTCCCCTCTAGGCTATAGGTATTGTCCATATTACTTGTTGTGGTTATAAGACAATAAAATTTAGGCATGGAGTGGGCATTCAATTGACTAAATTGGTACCACTTTTATGGGCAATGTTCGTTGAATTTCGTGGTTCTTTTGATTCCATTCGGAGTAAATTTTTGAAGGGGTTCTTTTCAGCACTTCGAACAAAGACGACATCATTTGCAAAATCAAGAAAAAGAATTACTAATTCATGTGGGCGAGAATTTCTGTCCCAATTTTTACACCGTTGATTTTATTTAGACTCATTTAGATTATTTCACATCAAAATAAGCTATTCCAGTAGCAAAAACTTTAACAATTACACCTTTTGGTATTTAATTTTTTAAATAAGTGAAAAAGAAATTATATTTTGTATAGAAAAGAATGATTGGGAAGCAAATGTCAATTTTAAATGCAACTAAAGAAAAAAAAAATGTACCAACTGATGTCTTTTTTGAGCCTAAATAATACTGTTTAAGACCTGTAATGGGGTTTTTTCTTTTCTTTTTTTTTTTTTTTCTTTAGAGATATTTTTATTCGAATTTTAAGCCTGTTTTAGGGTTTCTTTTTAAGTATAAATACTTTCTCTTTATCTGTTATTTATTTATTTCTACACGAACAATTATCTTAGATTAATGCATATTCGAGTTTGATTCAATTTTTTCTATGGTATTCGCTTCATATTGGTTGAGTCAATAGCTAAGTAGTAGGTATGGAATATTTATACCGAATAACTATTCTATAGACCATATGAGAAAGAATTACGGTTGCTTATTGAGCATCAACAATTATATAAAATAGTAATAAATAAACGCAATAATAGCCTTGTAAAGGAAATTTGGCAATTCGCTTATAAAATATATCAAATGTACTTTTGAGTACACAATCGAGTCATGTTTGTTTAGTTTATATATATATATATATATATACCAAAGGCTTTCATATTGTTCAGATCCCTTTTAACACTATCTTCTCTTACTTTTATTCCTTCCTATAATTAAAGAAATTCAATTCTATTTTGTTTTTATAGGAGATATAACGAACTTGCTTGCTTCCTAGTCATGGGAAAGATAATAACCAAATTATGCATTTCCTAGTCCAATCACATAAGTGATTCGTTCATTTGATTCGTTTGATGTTACCTTTATTTAATTCGTGATGTTATTATTTTTAGTAATCATCTAAATAATAAACCCATTTCAATCGCATTTAATGACCAAATGTTTCAATAAAGCAACTGATATATGACGACGTTATTTAGAAGTAAAAATATATCAAGGAGGAAAAAAGGGCATAATTAATCCGAAAGTTAGACTATTTGTATTTGTGTGTCGGATAGAGTCCACATATATGTGTGAATAAATGCCATTATATTGTATAAACGGGCTGAGTTGTGCTAAGTTTTTAAAGGTTTAAGTTCGACTTTTTAAAAAATTATCAAGTTTGATTTCAAACTAAGCTTTTTATTGAGTTTAAAATCGAGATTCGAGCTCGACTCGTTTATTAATCGATCGAGCTCAAGTTGAGTAGAACCGAATCTAGAGTGAGCTGATTTTAAGGCTATTAACGAGCTTAAATATAAAAAATTAAGAAATATATAAATAAATATATTAATAAATAATAAATAAGGATTAAATTATATATCATATATTTATATATATTATATAGATATTAACTTTTACATTTTAATAATATAATATATATATATATATAAAATTTACAAATCTACTTATTAGTCTAAGTGATTAAGTTTACAAGCATGAATTAGGACTCAAGATCAACTCGTTTAGATAAATGAGTTTAATCTTAAACTCAAACTTGGTTTGTTTACTAATTTAACTCAAACCAAGCTTTAAACGAGTCCAACTCAAATATTTTCCAAGCAAAACGGTTCGTTTACAACCCTAACATGGATTGAGAGTGGCTAAACTTAAGATACAGGAAATACTAATGTGGGGGATATTGAAGATCTGGAATCATTTGCTTTTGTCTAATTCTAGGGCAAAAAATGCACCTCAATGCGGAGGACGGCATCAGCATTGCCTGCTCTTTTCAGGCTAGTACCCAGTTTTCATGAAAATTGCATGCATAGGGTGCTTACGATCGATTCAAAACTAACCCTGAAAAATAAAACGTACTGTTCAACCATTAGAGATTCTTTGTTTATTTCTTCCTTTTTATTTCACATACATTAACAAAAGAGATTTAAATTCAATCCATTCCATTATTAAGAAATCAATATTTATAGTATCAAATTATAACGTATTTAGCCTAATAGATCCTTTTTGATATTTATAAAAGTTAGATTACTATTTGTATAAATTCTTTCAGATCTATTTTATTACTAAATATCTTATAGAACTCCTTAAATGTTACGTAATATAGATCTCAATACTTCTTTTTCTTATAAAAAAAAAAATATATATATATATATTAAAAAAAGTAACTATTCTTTGATATTTTTTTAATGTAATTCTCCATATCGATCCTTAAGAGTTGAGATTCAATGAATAACTACTTTATTTCATTTTGTAAATTAAAAATGATAAGGGATCTCATTTACGTAATTCTAATAAAACAGATACCGCTCCATTATGCATTCAAAAACATGGCAGCAAATAATTGGCAAGAGAAATTATATTATTCACTTGAACAATGCAATAATGCAGCAAATGGTAGGTTATTTGAGCACATCAGATTGTGATTTGTGAGTCTTGATTGGCTTGCTTTTAAAAGCTGTTTATAAATACATAATGCAGTCAAAGAAGAAGTCAAAAGCGCAATTAGGGGGTAGGCCGGTGTTTTTTTTTCCTCCTCCTCCTTCTTCTTCTTCTTCTGGTGCTTTTATTGGAGGATCCATCCTTTAAATAAACGGAGACGTCCGATAAAAGGTATCGCTTACACCTTAACTAGGTACTACTTTATTATTTTGTCGTAGTGAAGTTATTATTAATTGCAAAAAAACATTACTTTAGTTATTTAATTTGTTTAGTTCCTGGTGTCACTATGTGCGTATGAATATTCTTTCTTCAATGGATTTAGACGGATAGATACCTTTGTTTCTATATATATATATATATATATAAATTTATTGCGTTTAACATGTAAGGTCTATCGAGTATTAGATTTTTAGGAATTACACGTTTATAGTTAAAATTAACAAAATAATTATATAATTACAAATTATATAAAAAATATCATCAAAATATCAATGATGTCACATTTTCAAGTTGTGATATTAGTATTTAGTTTTTGTATATATATCGCATTCTTTTAGTATACTAATGCTAAAGATGTGATATATAATATTTTTTATATAATTTATAATTATGTAATTTTTTTAAAATGTCGGTAGATATAAATTACATCCTAGAATTTTATGTATAGCTTAGTTATAAATGCAAACTGTTAGGTATAAAATAGATTTCATAATACTCGAACCTGATTTAATATGGTGTTAAGTATTTTCCAATTTACCCAAAACATGCGTATAAGCTAATTCAATTAGATTAAAATATTTTCAAGTAATATTTATATGGAGAAAAATATAAAAATATCCTAAAAGTAAACGATATCAGAACACGCGATAAATCGATCCGGCCATTTGGTTTAAGTGGTTGTATTGCCACATACTTTTACCTCAACAAGAACATACGAGTCATGAAACGTACTACTAAAATCCATAAATAAATCTTTTCACTTTTATAATAAATCACTTTTATTCATTAAATATTTTACAATCTCCAATCACATATAATACTAAGAAAATTCACCAAGTAAACATGTCCAAAGTTCATCTATGAATTGATAGTAGCGTTAACATCACTCTCAATATCCATCCAAAGAGTAAGTTAAAAGTTATCAACACGTGAAATTTAGAATTCCTAATTGGTGAGTCCTGAAACCCACTGCATAACTACTATACACCCACACAAAAGTGTATTTCATAATGTATATAGACCTATAAATTTGCAACAATAACACAACCTTAGTTAGATTTATTCGAGGGCCAATTTCAAATCATGAACCAATCTGAAAAGCCATTGAATAAACTTGGCTTGGAGGTAGGCGAGCTTGAACCAGTCTAGGAACTGTCGAGTTAACCTGCGAATTCAAACCGATTCCACCCCTCCAATATTAAATATATATATATATATATATATTAACCCTATATGTTACATGTATTCTTCTATTGCTTTTCCTTTTTCCAATACACATTAAGTACCATCACAAATTATAATTAATAGTTATATTATAATTTTGTTCTTCTTGTATTGACAATTTGTTTCAAGATTTAAATGAGAAATTCTCATTCTTTGCAAATTGCTAATTCTCTTGTTTTGCTTAACCTTACTTAATATTTTAATATTAAAGTAACATCACACTCACGTGGTTTAAATTAATTATTTTGAAATGAAATAAAATTTGCAACTTCTCTTACTTTACTTTATATGGTATAAAGTATTACAATCATTTCAAGAAAAAAAAAATAGAAAACATAAGCAAGAGAAAAATTATTTACAGTAATTCACAGGAATGTAGAAATAAGATTTAAAAAAAAAAAAACTGAGCAACTAGTTCAAGCGCTAATGAACCAACTTAAGCTAATGTCCTTAAGGGTCAAGTCCAATTCAACCTTGCATCGACTCGTAAATCAGCAGTTTAGGATTAATTCGGCCTGGCGCTTAAGTCTAACGTTAGTAACCAACATTCAAAATAATTTTTTTGTTCTTTTTTCAACAACTACTATAAAAACTATAAAAAAAAAAGGAGAATTTGAATTTAATCCATCTAATTAAGAGATCGGTGTTCGTGTCATTAAATTATCAAAGGCCTTAGCAACAAAGTTCAAAATAATACATTAGTCTTGTAGTATTTTCAATGGTTAGACTTTATTTTCTCGTTGCCATCTCATCCTAAGTATATGTCACCTATTAACATTCCATCAAGAGCACAATTCATCTACAATGTTTTGATCAGTATCACATTCCGCCAATTTGCCCCATTCTTACTCATCCGACCTATGTTAGACCTGCTTCCTTATCTTAGGAATTCGCTAAGTCATTTCAACAATCTCGGCATTTAATCTAACCGCATCATTTGAGAGGTCTTAGATCATTATTTGCAAGTAAAACAACAATTACATAACTTGAATGTGCTCAAAATATTGATAATTCATATAATATAATTAAACACCGAACTCAATAGATAATATAGATTTAACACGCAAATATACCAAGCTAAGGATTAGAAATCTAAAGGCTAATAACGTGATATTCCATTTAATACTCGATTTTCCTGGGACACTCTCGATCGTCTATAATATTTGATATTTTTGTTTGGTGAAAGTGAATGCAATAATATATTTAAATATAAAAACAATTAGAATTTTTTGGTAGGTTTTTCAAGTACCCAAACTAGTAAGTTCCACACGATACATGTACTTATAAAGGTATAGTACAACTATACATGTTAATGCAACTTTTATTTGATATGAGGGTATAACTTGGTATAGTCGGTTCAATTTTATTTATTTATTTATTTTTCAATGGGAAAATTATAAAAAACTCTTCAAACTTTTATTTTACTAACATTTTAAAGTAATTAGGTTTTTCTACCTTCTAAACTTTCGTTCTAACATAAATTTACCGTCTAAACTTTCAAACTAAGTTTTTTCAATAGTTACAACTTACAAGGGTATAAGTGTGATTTATCGTAAATAAGAAGATAGGCAGAGGAGGGAAAAAAAGAAGAAGAAAATATTGATGAAAATTATTGAGGAAAATGTAAGCATATTTAAGCACTTAACAATTGGCACCGTTTAAAACAATCTTGAGATTCATTCATATATAATTTCATCTAATCTATCTCTTCCTTTAATTTAACTTCCTTTATATAAAATATTACATGAACGTTATTAAACAACGATAAGATTAATTTATTTTTGGAATATTTAAATTTGGTAAAAGACAACCTCTGTATTATTGTGCAGCATACTCCACGGAGAGGATTTGCATACACTCTTTTCTTCACACCCATTTTTAATAAATATTATTTCATTTACCTTGATCGAGAAAAGATTAATTGGGTATGTTGATGTGTATAATTAGTAATAAAATTATGATATATACAATATATGCAAAAAACAGTCGATAATCATTTTAAAAACTGTTAATTCCGCTATTATGTATGTGAAAACTTTTATTGATAACGAGATCTATTAGTAATATTAGTCAACATTTTTTTTTTCTTCCCTTTAGACTTTACATATATGTTTTAAAAAAAATTGTAATATCTATTATATAATATATTAAAGAGAAATCTTTTTTTATTTTTTTAACTGTTATTAACTAATTAATTAATATGTTTAATATTTAAACTTACTCAATCCAAATATCTTATCTAACAGCCAATTAACTTCCTTATTATATCGAAACCTTTTCCTTGGCACAATACCTGCACTAAGGTGTACGCGTTCCCATATACACATTCCCACAATCTGCAGTTACTAAGTTACTGCTTCCCATACAATCTGTAATGTCGAAGTTATTGCTTAATTTTACTGCAGCATTTTCCACTTAATATATTGTACAGACTTATGCTATACATTACCATTTGAGTAATTCATTATTATTGGGATTTGAAGCTTGGACCATCTTATTATATTCAAGTAAGCTACGATTTATTAAAATTGAAATCGTTTTATTATATCCGATCTCTTATAATATTTTTTTTAAATATCCTTTTTCTTTTAGTATTAAAGCAGGAAATCGAGCAAATATATTATAAATTTGCATGAGGTTGTTTTTTACGAGTAATATTATAAGTATAAAGGATACAAAAAACAAGTAGAATACTACTTTAATATACCTACAGTATGGGTGCGTGGTTGGCTCGTGATTATAAACGTGAAAGTAGTTAAATCATTTGCCTAACCATTCACACTTATGGATAAAAATAAAAGACTGACTTACCAAGGCCGCGGAGAGAGAGAGATGACAAAGCAGAGATAAATAATAATAAAAAAAAAAAAAGGAGCGAAAATTATAATTACATGAATTATAGTTAGACTAGATACATTTTCTCTACACAAACTATATATATATATATATATATTCACATAATATAACTAATTAAAACAAACATTAATCAGAACATACGTAATATACGTTGCTAGCTAATAAATTAGCCACATAATGTCCGATATTTGTATTTGGTCTATCCTCCATGTCATAATATACACACGTGTCTGTTGGTCTTTCTTTATCAAACTATATAACCCATTTAATTAGGTATAAACTAAACTTTAGCCGATTAATTAATTAATTGGAGTTTAAGGCACTCTGACTTATCTTCCGATGACGATGGGGCTTCAAGTGATCTGCACAAACTAAATCAGCAAAACTTGGGTAAATAGTTTCCATAAGCAGCTGCTGCTGTTGATGATGATGATGATCTTTCCAGAGAGAAGGCTCCATAGCCGGCTATATCACCTGGAAGCTCAAATCCAAACCCTAAATCCACCGCCATACCTCCATTGTTATTATTATTATTATTGTCCTCACGATATCCATCACCATAACTCCATGAAATAGCAGAATTATTATTGTTATCCACAGAGTTAACTGATGAACTGGTAATGTTTGAGGAGGCGGAGGATGATGATGATGATGAACTAGAGTTAAGAATGCTCATCAACAGATCGACACAGTACTCATCATAGTTAACGCTCTCTCCATCTCTTCCAAATTCAGACTGGTAATAAACCGGAACTTGATGATGATCGTCGAAGCCGGAAAACGCTGGGAATTTCGCGTACTTTGCTGCTGGGATGTTGAAATTGGAAGTGGGAGAGAATTCGTGATTCTCTTTGTTAATTTTCGGCATGATATCATCGCACGTTAGAAAGGAATTAGCGGCACTAGAGGAGTCGTCTGTGGAATAATCAAGAGGTGTTGTTGAAGTGATCATCATCATCTTCCCTGCTGATGACGAAAGCAGCTTCTTCTTCAATTTAGTGTTCCAATGGTTCTTCACATCATTGTCTGTTCTTCCGGGTAAATTAGAGGCTATGACAGACCACCTAACAACACAACGGCCAAAAATTGTCAAACAAAATTACCCAAAGTTTGTTTTCAAAACACATAGCATGTTTCATGCATCCATATATATATATATATATATATATATATTCAAATAATTAAGAAAGGGAAGAATTTTATTTTATTTTTTAAAGAAAAAAGAAGAAGAAGAAGAAGAAAGGGAAGAAAAATATGAAGAAAGGAGAGGATGATAGTTCAAAGAGAGAGCAGAAACTTGCCTACTTCCTATTTCACAGTAGAGTCTACATATGATATTGTCTTCTTCTTCCGTGAAACCACCACGCTTGATGTCTGGCCTAAGATAATTCAGCCACCGCAAACGGCAACTTTTGCCACACCGCCTAAGGCCTGCAACTTACACATACAAACACACACACACGTATACATATAAACAACATTCATGCTGCATGCATGTTCATTTGTATAAGAGAGAGAGAGAGAGAGAGAGAGAGAGACCGGCTTTTTTGGGGAGAGAAATCCAGTTGCTACCGGTGCCGTGAGTTTCAACGTAAGACTTAAGAGTGGCATCTTCTTCGGGGGACCAAGGTCCTCTCTTTACGTTGTCTTTGTCACAACAAGGAGCTCGTCCCATGTTTTCCCCAGAGAAAAGAAAAAAAGAGAGAGAGAGAGAGAGTGAGAGAGAGAGAGAGAGAGTTGGGACTGTTGTATGCATAAAATAAGCCAGGGAGCTTAGCTAAGCTAAGCTTCTCTAAATGTTTATTTATATAAAATAAAGAGGGGTAAACCAAGCCTTGCAAGGTGAGCACCCACATGCTACTCCTCTGTAAGGTATATAGCACCGAAGTTATCTGTACTCCTTAATTGTTATCCTTTCAAATACGAGTTGTTACAGTAATATTAATAAAAATACTTTATCATTACGTTAATTAATTTAAAACTTTTAATTTAATAAAACTTAATATATATAATCTATTTTATTAAAATATAATTAAATGAGAAAAGGAAATAAAAAAAATAACATATTAACCTTTTATAACAGATTATTTTGACCAACGTTATAATTATGTTATTTCGCTAATATTATGGTAATTTAATATAATACTGTTCCTTTTGTCTTTTAAGATTACATGACTAATTCGCATGTTGCAGCAAATTTAGATGCGCTGGATTTTTATCGCGAGCGCTTTAGTTGAGCAGATCGATTTTATTTGTTCATTTTTGAATATTTTATTATAATTAATTATCACGATTATGTAGATTTTAAAATCACTTAAGATATTTTTAATATTATTGAGAAATAGGGTTTTTTTTTTTTTTTATAGATTTTGGAAACTCCTATAAGAAACTAGGGTAGATTTGGGTTTTATGGTAACTTATTGTAAATCTATCTCGAACAGATACTGTTTGGTTAGAAAGAGTAAATCGAATAGAAAGAACAGAATATAGTAAGTATAAAAATGATTAAACAGTACAAGTTTATTATACTATATTCGATTCATATAGTATTAAATATAAAATTTATATTAAAAAATTTAATTATTTATATTATAAATAAATATTTTTTATAATATTTAATAAAAATAATATTAATTAACTTAATATTATAATATCGAGCGGTAAAATCTATCGAATGAATTTTATTTTTATACTATGATATAAATAGAATAAAATTTGAGTTTTTTTGTTAAATTCATCAACCTAATTTTTATCTAATCATTAAATAAAGTTATAAACTAAATATAAGATAAAATTTTTTATTTATTACAAAAATTACCCCATCAAACGCTACTTAAAATTTATATTCTATAAAGTGTCGGTGATCCAAAGTGGATTATAAGATATAAAGACATTGTATCAGTACTCTATTTTATCTTTTCGGTATAAATTTAAAAAAAAAAATTATTATTCAAAACTAATCGTGAAATGAAATCAAAGATAGCTTATATATATGAGTGCGTGTATGAAAAAGAGAGCGTTATCTCGTCACCTCATTCACCCGTCGTAACGTAAAGAGACGGGACGGGGCATGCTTTGAAAGAAAAGGACTTTTTAACGCCTTTGAGAACAAAGTTCAAACCATCATTAAGGAAACCTCCTAGTCCTGATTGCATTGGCATCACACAGAGATACGAAATCGCTGCTTCTGTACCAGCGGTCTATTTCTGATGGGATGACTGTTTTAGGAATACAGGGTTAGAACAAGCTCCAATTTGTAACAGCTGTCCTACATTAAGAAGTGAGGACTTTTGTCAGTGTGCCCGATTTAGATGGTTTCGATAATCCAACCAGCTCAAAAAATAAAATCAATAATTGCAAATATACCTCTCGAATTAAACTTTTAAAAATATATAAATAATTATCAACCTATCTCTAAATCCCTAAGAGTAAAAAAGCTACTTTAAAAGATTTTTTCTCTCTCAGTGTATGTATATATCTAGTTCTCTATCAAATAGCTCTACTTATAAAAATTTAATAAATATCAAGCCAAGCTCAAATAATTTATAAGTAATTTAATTCATTTATATTTCTTATAAAATTAGATTAAGAAAATAGTATAACAGTAGATTAAAAGTATTTACTTCTTAACACATGGAAACATTGTTAATTACTCTTTTATGATAGGTTAAATAGGAAAGGTAGCAATCAACCATATAATTTTTTTTTTTTTTTTACAATATAATTGAGTTGAGACTTAAAGCTATTGAAATACTTAATTTTTCAATACAAACTTATTGAATTTTCTGAAATTTTACTCAAGCGGCATGCCAAGATAATAGTGCCACTTTATTTTAGAAAATACTAAAATATATTTCATTAGCATCACACGATATGTACGACCTTGATTGAGTTTTTTTTTTTTTTTTTATAAAGTTTTGAAACTTAAAATTAGGAGTTGGCATGAAGATCCAAATTATTTTAAAATTATCGGCATATGTTTCATGGAATAAAATTAAACATTTTGAAGGAATGAATTTCTTGGTAGATTTCTGATTCTAAAATGAGGTGCTTGCTTTATAAATGATTATTGTTTGGTATCAAAATAGAGGATCTATATTTTAAACATTTAATTACACCCGGATTACTGCGATAATTTGTAGTAATTTATAAAAGGGTGTTGAATCAAGCAATCTCGCCTTTCTTTCTCTCTCTCTCTCTCTTCTTCTTCTTCTTTTTTTTTTTTTTTTTTTTTTTTGCCCTCTTGGGAATTTATTTTCTATTTTCCTTCCTTTTCCGTAAGAAGGATTTATAATGTTTTAAACGGTTTCATATTAAGAGTGATACGTCACATATATACAACGTGGTACTTATAACCATGGCTTATAGTAATTACACCGTCATAGTGGTCAAAAGTCAAAACTTTTTGATTCAATCTTATATACCTAAATATTACCTTAATTAATCTATTGGTGTTTGGGAAGGATTTATGGTACATGAGTATTTGGGATTGAGAGTGTCTAGGGTCAAGTTGATGGTAAGTAGCGTAGCATATTTAGGTCGGTTTTCAGGGTATTGTCGGGATGGGAAGGTGTTTAAGGCTTTAGGTGGGTTCGAGTAATGTCAAGACTTGGATGTTTGTTGAGGAATTTCAGCGAACACCTGGTAGGCAGCTTAATAACTCCTACACACCCCACATAAGGACACTCCAATACTACTCCAATCAGTATAAGATAATGCTACTTTAAAATACTACATACCCTACTCGATCACAATCACAACCCAACTTACTAATCAACGTCCACACACAATTCGCAATCCCTCATGTCCACCACAAGTCCCATCGTTGAAACTGCACTTCGATACCAAACTAAATATGATATGATATGCCTAAGGGATACGACCACTGAGCTGTAAAATTTGCTAAGAACTACAACAAAACAAAAATCCCCAATTCTATATTTGATTAGAGTATGGATTATATGGGGTATTGGACGCTCAAGCTAAAACAAATATGACTCACTGGATTAGCAAGAGCAGTGCAATCAGTCCCAACACTATGGAAGAAGCAATTGTGTGGATAACTTGCCAAAATTCGATGTATTGACAAGAGTCGATGGAGAGTAGGACTCGATAGATAAAAGGGTAGTCTATTTAATGACAATCACAAGATGTTTTAAGCCAGAATTGACTTAATGGGATTATTATAAATAAACAAGAAAACAATTAAATAATCATGAGCATCGGCTAGTCGGCAAGGAAGACACCGACCAATCGCCAATAGGTCTAGATTTCCCAAAACCTTTTATGGACGAAAACGCATCTATCGACCAGTAGCCGTAAGAGCAAGATTAACGGTCGCTTCCTGGCACGTATTCCATGGTCAAGCAACTCGTTCTTCAATTAATCCAGCGATAAAGGTTGCTGACATGGAGTTTCTTGGTCGGCTTGAGCTTCTCCGACAAGTAACGTCGTCGGACGCATTATTTTATCTTCTTTTCTTTTGTTTTGTTTCTATAAATTTTCATTCGTCAAAAATATAGTAGTGGGCCCATAAAATTTTTTTTTAAAAAAGTTAAAAGAAACTTTAATGAAGAAATTAAGGACGAAGGGTTTAATTACTTAACGTACTGACTGGTTGGTGGGTCCTACAACTTAAGTCTACATTCAGTGGACCGTTTGGCTTCTACCAGCCCATGGTCAGAAAGCCACCGTCTGGTCAACGACTTTTTCCTTCTAAATTGATCATCTAGGATCTTCTAGTGAACTTAATATGCTATTGATCATGTATATAGATGGAAAATCAAGAATCAGCCTTAAAATTTCTAACTCCTGATATTATATCGTTTTGCATTATATATTGGGTTTATGTAATGAATATTACTAGGATTTTGGGAATTTTAAATACACAGCTATTCCGTATAAGTAACAGAATAGTTCAAGCCTTGCTGGTAAATATTCGGCTCTAATGATGTGTGCATCGTTTGTACATAGCCATTCTGACTTGCAACGGTGGCTAGAATACCACCACGATGATTGTCAATCAAGTCGCCAATATGAAGAAACTATGGATGATACGATCGGTTGAGCGGGCTTAAAGTTACATAGTGGGCTACAATCATGCCACGTCCTAAACCTCGACCGTCAAGACCGAGTTTGCTTAAATATATAACTCGAACGAATTTGTGTGTTGCGTTTACTAAAAAATATGGAGACGTGTGCAATGTAACATATGATTATATATGTACTTAAATAGTTTGTGTAATGAGCTTTACAGCTCACCCCACTTGGAATTTCAAAATTTCAAGTACTAATACATTTTGACTTTGCTCATTAGCATATTTCTTTTAACAAATCTTCTTGAGCCTTTCATGTTGCTGTTGGGAATGGAAATCTAGGACAGGATTTCATCCCGCAATTTTTACACCTCAAATAGTTTTTAAGTGATATCAGAACCTAAAGTTTATAATCACTTTTTTTTTTTTCTTTTTTTCTTTTTTTGTAAAGATCAAACATATAGAACATAGGAAAAAGAACCTTTGCAATGGCATAGAATAAAGTGGTCATATCTAGAAAATCCAATATACTCAATCCAATTAGAGAAAAAGTCTGTCAGCTTTATTATATACAAAGGTTCTGAGGTACGAGGGATAAGCAATGGAATATAAGTAAAATGAGGTATTGGAGAAACGAATAAAGATATTAGCGTACATTGGCATTCCTCCATATGTACAATCTACAGATCGACCAAAAAAATATTTGGAACCAACCAAACAGGACGGCTTACATGAATGAATCTCTCTCTCTCTCTCTCTCTCTCTCATTCATTCATTATATTTATACAAACTATTCTTTCTCGCCTTTTTCTAAAGACTGTCAAATCACTCCCCTCTCTCCTCTTTCAAAATACGTTACAAAAAGAGGGCAGATCGAGAAAAAAAAAAAAGGTTTGTGTTAGCAAAGAGGGTTGCTTGTCAAACTTGCAATCACGATTGCCAAAACAAATCAAAATCACTACTGTACAGCGACCGATCTTGAATCTCCAGATTAGCAACGTGCCAATTTATAAGTTGAGACTGGAATACTTTACAAAGGACTAGTCCAGCTGGAAAAATCCACCACTCACTCTCATCTCTGAAAAGCACCGTTCATTTAAGATTATTAAAATAAAAAAAAAAAGATACTAATATTATTAGCTGGTAAAACAAATTAAATATATGCTCATTTTCATTAATTATATATATATATATATATATATATATATATATAGCTCAAAAAGTCAAGCCAGCATCACTTACATGCTTATATTCCATGGTTGCAAGTATGGGAGCTTTCTGCTTGCTGTCTGGGCATTATAGTGAACATAGCCACACAGAAATGCAACCCCCTGGCATTACGAAAAATTAAACCATTAAAATACAGACCCAAGCAAATGCACTGTCCAGTCGCTCATACATATTCATCAAGAAGAGACGATTTTGAAAAATTCAGAGTTAAATCGGACAGATGGATCGACCACTCAGCGACGTTACACCTAAAGATTCTTCCAAACCATCGGAACTCAGTTTTGAGAATAGAAGCAGCAACTTACAACATTGACCAAGGAAGTGATGTTCCATAACGCATATACACGTGCCAGGCCTGCAGAGCGCCTGGGCCCATGGCTGAACAAAGCATTGATCCCCGCAGGAAAAGGAAGCAGAACACCAAGAGGTAATATGAATAGTACAAGGAAAACATCCGTCAAGGAAAATGAATATAGTTGAAGCAGAGTCAGCAGCACTAAGCTAAAATCCGCTAGTAACATCATTGAAATGACTAAGCCAACAAGATCCTGCACAAGATTCCAAAGAGAAGCAACTATTAGTATTAGATGGACGGTGAACATGAAAGAACAGCATACCCAAGGCTTTTCCGAAACCACTTCCTCATGAATGAGGAATTCTGGCAGAAAAAGAGACTGCTACATGTGTACAACAGCAAGCATTGATTGATTAAGACAAAAGGAAGGGAACAAAATTGTGATGAACAGCATACCTGGTGACCAACAGGTTTTGTGTTATGAACTATAAACGAGAGAGAAGAAAATGGGTCTGTCTTTTCTTCAAGCATTTGCAAGTTATTGATATTCAATATACCCCCGAAGTTTCTCTTTCGTTTAAGGTAAGTTTCATTGCTCCTCTGGGGCTGACTCAATAGCCTCTCCCCCATATTGGATGGTGACTTTTCCTTGTAAAAGCTCTTCACACTGCAAGTAATATTGAAGAAAGCATGAATATATTCATCACAATGTTCAACCGCCAAATGGGATATAACCCCACTTCACTAATAAAACCATCATTCAATTGAGAGTAAGCAAAGCCAAATATATAAATCGTGTTGCTGTGCACATCCACTGAGAAATGTGCTCTTTAGTTTGTTCAAAAAAAGAATCACTAATGAAATGCTACATCATTACAAACAAATGATATGCTTCTAGTGTAGTTTGTGTAATACGTGTAATAGTGCATGTGTTGTTTAGTGTGATCAGCTAGTGTTGTGTAGTGTATGTACTGTGGAGGTGTAATAGGGCTCAAGGGTACGCTGATGTACTAGCTGTTACCATAAATAGGGGATGTGAGTTAATGGAAGTAGGCAGATATTTTATTAGTCAAGTCTTGAGTGTCTGGGTGGGTCTTGAACTCATGTATGTGAGCAAGTGCTCATGGCTCTCAATTGAGAGAAATTAGGGTTTGTAGTTCATTTCAATCTTCAATTCTAATAAAATCCCATCGCATTTTCTATTGAATTCCTTTGGTCTGTATCAACCGGCACCGTCTGTCAAGTCCGGACCTCTCCAATTGAGAGAAACTAGGGTCTGTTTGGATCGAACTGGTTCTCTTGCACAATGACACGACTAGAATCACAGTACTGGTCAATCTCAATCGACACCAGAAATCGTTTGAGTCTTCAATGACTTCTTGCCACAAGACTTTGGAGTCTTCCCTTACTTCGATACAAGATAATCTATTTCATTTTAGTTTCAATTCCACTATATGAGGGTGCCAGATAATCATCTTCATTAATTTTATAAGTATTCCATGGAACAACCATGGGAAGGTGCCAGCAAATTTGAATTTTATTTCCCCTTTTTCCATTTTGGGTTTCAAATCTGGGGGACTTACCCTTGATAAATTCACTGAAATGAAAACCGACAAGATGTTACAGAATCATAAAGAGGAGAAGGAGCTACAGAAATTATACCGCGGTTGCTGCTCTGCAGGCACAGTTACATCAACCCTCTCAAGAGACATGGAAGTGGCATCCTCTTCAATAGCATAGAGCAAAAGTCCATAATGACAATAACCAAAAGCTGTAGCCTGAAACCAAGCAAGATCGACACGTACACCATGAATTCTCAGAGCTGGATTAGCATGTGTTTCCATCCATCTAAGAACATGTCTGAATGTCGCCCTTAGTCGTCCCCGACGAACTAACCGTAATTGTGCATTCAGACCAGCCACTAATCTATACCATGTGGTAGGTGGAACTACCTGCATGCCAAAATTTCAATGAAATGACAAGGGAAGACTATGAAACAACTAAAGACATTACTTGTCCAATTTCATTCCTTATTATAAAACAAACCTGGCTTATCAGGCTGGTGAGAATGCTATCGTTTTGAAGAGAAAAGGGAGCCATGTAACTTCCATCACCTCCAAAAATTAGAGACATTGGAAACCTTTGATAGAGCCGGGGAGGAAGATCGCTTCTCTTTTCATCCCCACCGAGAAAGAAGTCAACATACGCTAGCATTAAATCAGATGTAGCAGCAACCTATATTTAAAAATGACATTAGTTCGAAAATTCTGGAGACAAATCCACAAACTGCAGCATCATCCACATGTGCATATTAAGTTATTGTCCAGGTCAAGAAAAACAGCATATCATATAAAATAACCAATATTTTCTGGAAAAGGTCTACAATATTGGAGAAGATATATCTCTCCATTTCTATCCAATAAGGGAGGGAAGAAAGAGAGAGAAGGAAAGAGAGAAAGAAATAACGGTATCTGCCCCAAAACAAAATAATAAGAAAAACTGCACTCATGAAACCAACTAGTGGAGAACCAAACAAAAGCACAGATACCAAAGGCAAGTTTCATCTACAACTACCACATTTAGCTAAAGATACATGTTCACAGTGGCCCTTCTCTCTGCCTCCAGTTTTCAGCAGTTAATTATTATTTTGACTTTATTTGCATTAATAAAATGAAAGATTTGGTAGAAAAGCATCATGACACGATACAGCATTCAGATAGGGCAACTAAAAGAAACCAGGTGGAAAGTATCTTCAGCTTGGGTCCTTTGAAATTTATCAGTAGAAATTTGAGCTATGCCTTTTTTGAGTCATGTCTAGGTTTAACCTTAGAGACTCATTAAATACCTGTATTGCTCAATTCTTTCCTTCAAATAACTCATTAGATGCCACACACAGACCCAAACAAAGAAGCTATTGCACTAGATGTTGATGCCCTCTTTAATGTATTTGTTTGGCAAATGGCAGTGCTGGTTGAAGGTGCACGTGCATCATGTGAAAACGTAAGGATGAAACGAGAAACTAGATCATATATGGGACCATTCATCCATATGAAGATGATACTCCAGAAAGAACTAACTAATAATAGGTCAACCAGATTCCAAAGCCCTCACCTTTATCCCTTCATAAAGAGCTCGTGAACGACAAGAACGTAGACAAGCATGGTCATACTCCGAGCGAACAAATTCACGCAGACGTTGCAACTTCAGTCTCCTACGCCATTGTTGCCACGACCATGCCAGTGGATAGGCAAGAATACAAAAAATACTATAGATGGCTCCTTCCCACCATTGGTAGGCAGCTATAGCATTAATCTCATCAACGAATGTATTAAAAGCACCTTCATATCTGCGAGATCAAGCAATGTAGAGTTGAAAAGAAATCAAGAGAATATTACCTAGAAATTTAAAAGCAGAATATTAGAAGATAAATAAGAATGCCTGAACAATAGGAAACAGAAAGTGGGAAGCGTTAAGCATACACGATCTCTTTTATTTGTTCAGGAGGAGTGTGAGGAAGATGCCAAGGTTCGCTGAAAGTATTCGGACCCATAAAATACATCCTATGAACATGGCTTTGCGACTCCTCTGCTCTATTTGTTTCCAAAACCTAAACATGTGGAAATGTAACCTGAAGTATCGAGTATACTCTAAAAATCCATCACAACAAATTCAACCTACCTCATTCAGAGACTCCAGGAATGGAAAAGAGTGGTCGATTTGGGATCCACGTTGTGTTGGAGTAGGGCCTGGTAAATCATCAACCCCAACAAATCTCATTCTTGCTACACTGAGCACTAACGCCAACAAGATTAAGAGACCCACAAGAAGAAGACCAAATAGCCAAGGTCCACCAAATGTGTAAATTAGCTCTTCAAGAGCTGTATAGCAGTGAGGCATATGATATCTCTCTGATATGCACTTGTATGGACAGGGAGTCTCTGCAACACCGCCTGATAACCGAAAAACAAAAGTTCAGGGAAATTTTCATTTACCCCATTATATTTCTCTAACAGCATAAATAGAACAATGGTAAATCCCCCTTTTCTCATAACAAAGAAACACACCTCTTACAGCAATATAAACAGAGCGGCTAGGAAGCTCATTGGCAGGGCAATGTTGGCAAAGGGCTCTATCCGACCCAGTTACATTCTTATATGTGCCAACTGGACATTCCTGAAGAACAATGACATGCCAATAATAAAACAAAACAATTAGGAATATACTTCACAAATTGCTGAAGGAGAAGATATAAGTGAGTGAAATGACAAGTGTACCTTGCAAAATATCCCAAAAAGCCCTTTTGGGCAAGCTTTGCCTGTCAATGTACCATTTTCTCCAGAGTAGCCTTCGTCTGTACCTAGTCCTCCCCTATAAGAATTTTAAGGGTGAAAAAAAAGCCATGCAAGGCAAGATGATGTTGCAAGTAGAAAGCAAGACCATGCAAGACATCAGAAAAAGATGTTATTCAACTCTAGTGAAACTAGGATGCCCACTATAACATCCTCTTGAAGGGTCCTTGGTTCTCATGATGGACAAGCCTTTGTTTCTTTGTAGAATTATGTTGGGGTTGCCAACCATAATGCTTAACTAGGTTTCTCCCAGATTTAAAACTCACGATGCCATTTCATGTATGCCTTTACTCCCAGTCCCTCCTAACTATTGTAATGCCACCAAATGAATAGCAAGACTAAAATGAAAAAAAAAAATTTCCCAGATATAATGAGGTGCATCAGGTCTGAAAATATTAGATTTTTTTTGCAATAATTAATTCTCAGACTAACTGGTGTTATCATCTTAAATATTCCCCCTCAATAAGTACATTTAGTTGAGGTGAACTCTCAATCTCACCTAGGGAATGGATTAAGGAAAGTATATTCCTCTTCAAGGAAAGGAAAAAAAAAAAAAAAGAGAAAAAATTGGGCCCACAGCTTCTATCAATTATAAGCAGCAAGCATTTCTTGTAAAATAGGTAAATTGATAACATAAAGAGATGAAGAGATAATAAAACACCACACACCCAATATTGACGTCACCATCCACACTTGCAATGGGCTGGTAAACATCGCCCGTAGGTATGTCCGACCAATGAAAGTGAATCCTCCCACCACCACCACCTCCACCACCATGAGGACTTCCATCGCCACCTGTACTAGAAATAATCGCTGATTCTCCAAGATCCAGCATACGTAAGAACATTAATATAGCACCACCAGAACCACCTCCTGGACCTCCGACCAGGCTGTTTGTAAAGGCATACTCTTCCTCCGGGATAATACCTTGGAAGCTTTCTCCATCAGCTCTCACAGAACCCTGAATGGACAAACTGGATAAAGGATGCTCCATGGAACCCATTACTGCATCATCAGAATACAATAACTATCTTATAAGTACCGGCACAATAGAAAGAACATAATCGTACATTAATAGCAAATCAACAAAACTCAAACTTTGTGATAGAGGAGTTTCATCAAATTTCCATCTTCAGAGAAAATCCTTCTAAAGCCAGGTTTTCTTCCACGGTGATCCAATATGTGTGCAAGAAGAGAGAATTCAAGTTCTCAAGTTCAATATTGGCCCTCCCCCACTTAACCACATCCAAGTTTCCCTCATTTTTAGAAAGTTACCAAAGATATACCACAAGGAGCTAGTGGAACATATTGCTAAGAGAATCTCTCATTGGCAAGTAAATTCCTGTCCTACGTAGGGTGGGCACAAACAAATTAAATCTGCAGTGTTTTCAATGTAGGTCTACTAGTCTACTGCTTTTGTAATTTCTAAGAGCATTAAAGGAGATTACTCTCAAAATGAAGCAGATTTGCCTTCAAAAAAACAGAAGCAGAACCATGAAAAACTGATATTTTTGCTTGGAACATGGCTTCCCAAACAAAATATACCTGGAACTTATGCAAGGACCGAGTGTGGAGTTTATGGTTCAACAAGGTGCGTGCTCAATTCTAAAAGAACAGAATTTTTGGGTGGCTGAAGTTCCAATCAGTTGTTCGTAGGGCTGGAGGAAATTTTAGCTTTGAGAGATAAAGTGCATCACCTCTTTGGCTGGAAGATTAGACAGGGAAACATCATCTATGTATGCTTTAATAATTGACATCCTTTCCCCTCAATAAAAAAGACGGGATGAATGACAGTGGCCTTCCCCACCTTGCTCGTCTGTGCTCCATTATGGGCAAGAATTGGTTGGATCGGCCATTAGTTACTTATGGGATACTATCAAGAGCACTTGTCCTCATATCCAACATCATAACTTACATAATCAGGACAAGTTTGCTTGGAAGAATAATCGGAATGCTTGTTCTCTATTCATATTGCCTATAATACTCTAAGAAGATCACGATCAAGGGTTACTTAAGCAAAGAGTAGTCAATCCAAAAGTGACTTACCAAGGCATGGTCTTATCCTTTGGTTGGCAGGACGAAATAAGCTACCAACCATGAATAAGCTTACTCAATGAGGTGTCCTTTCATCAAATTTTCTTTAACGAGGAAGATAAGTCTCATGCCCAAATGCTCTTTCCTATGAGGATATTCCACAGAAGTGTGGAGAATCCGGATGGAGATTTACATGGATTGGCAGCCTACCTGATGATAAAGCAGTGTTTGCAGCTACTTTGTACTACCTTGTACCACTTATGGAGATTTACATGGTTCTGTTTTTTTAAAGCCTTGAATGTTCTTTTAAAACAATCTTTTATGCACTTAGCAATTAAAACATACTATGCATTGAAAAGAAACCAAATGAAAAGAGAAGAAAATGGATGGAGAAACTCCGAAACAATTACTTCTTTCAAGCTGTGGTACATTTCTTGGCAGCATACTTGATGATAAAGCTGCTTGTACTGTGAGAAGGAAATTTGCTTTCGCAGCTACAGTGTACTACTTATGGAGGAGACAAAATGAAAGAAGGGTATCCAGTAGTATGCCCCAATATGGTCTTCTAGGATCTTCTAGCTAGATGAACTTTTTTTCAAAACAATCTTTTACTTACTTAGCAATTAAATTATATTATGCATTAAAAGGAAACCAAAAGAAAAGAGAGGAAAATGGATGGTCTGTTTAGAAAAAATGACTTCTTCCAAGCTGTTAGTTTTCTAAAATTGTAGCCGGGTAGACATAATGAGCATAGATGCAATCATGTATTTAATTTGATATTCTGGGTCGGTAACATTGGTACATTAGAGTTAACCAAAAATTTTTTCAGTTTAACGCAAAAAAAAAAAATTGGTACATTAGTTGGAGGACAATAAGAGAGGGATTCGAGCTCTTGGTAAACAAAAGCCCATATATCAGTCTAGTGCTATCATTTCAAATAAATCTAACTCTCTGAATCTCTTTGTTCAGTGCCTTTTTAACTGTAAATATGAAAGAATCTACTAGAACTGTTCTTTAATTGACTTACCGATTGTTCCCCCACCAGCTGTGACACTGCCAGAACTATAATTTCCACTTCCACTGCCAAGTTCACATGGCATTTCTGCATTTCCGTAAGAAACCCCACCTTGCACACAGTGGTCATTGTAGCATCCCTTTCCTCCTTTCCCGCCATGTCCCCCACCACTTCCGATTCCATTGCTGAGAACTTTACCCCTACCCACACCACCAGTGCAGCCTAAAGAGAGAGAATCAGAATGCTTTGAACCTGAGCTCTACATGTGCACTTTGCATTTATGTACGCAAAATATGCAAACAACCAAAAGCAATAAAACATGAAAGAGGGAACAGAATTTCATCAATGTTTTCATGTCAAGCTCGGGACATACCCAAACCAGATGCACTTATAGTCCCAGGAGTATGGACCGCAACAGTCCTTGCTCTATGAAAATGAACAATAGATCCTTCTATAAGGCCATCAACTATAATGTCCTCAACTCGACAGATCTGGAACCAAAATATGGTTGTTCAATAAAGCATGTGAGATGAATTTCTAATATACACATCAACTCCATAACAAACACCTGGAGTGTAAATGAGAGAGATGAGTTCACGTTGCAGTCTTCTGGAGGCTTAAGCAATTCCATTGGACAATCTTTCAATCCACAAGGAAGCCTTGGTGTTCTAACATTACATGTAAGATATGCAATAAGAACAAACTCAAGACAGTTTCTTAAGGAAACTCCATTATATGCAAATAAAGCAATTACGAACTTACATGGCATCTGTTGACGCATTTCTTGAGGGACCACGCAGAATAGATCCCGGCCCAACCTTCATTTATGAAAAAAATAATCAAACCAAATATCAAAACAATAAAAGTTTGTATACAAATGACTCCACCAGGAAAAATAAACAAAAAGGGCCAGAGGCTGACTTCCATCAACTTAAACTGACTAATTTAGGAAAAACGTGGTTATAAGATTCCACTTGCTCTTTGAACATTTGTCTCATGTAACCTAGCTGCGAAGAGGCATTCGACCAGTGTACATCAAAATAGCACTTTACTGCATTATGTTTCCCCCTAACATGACTAATAGGCTCGACTCATCAGCAGATCAAAGAATAGCCGCATGATTATCCAGACAAGAGGGGTAGGACAGGAGTGGGGTTGAAAATGAGAAAGTAAGAGAATTCAGAAATTAATCAATATTTCGATACACATAGAAAGAGCAACATCACAACACCACTCAGAAACTTCTTTTTGGTAAAGTAATACCTAAGGACTGCAAATGGACATATGCACTTAAACAACTAACTGGCTGCAAAAATTGTGACAGCTGGTTAGCATTGGAAGCTGCAAGAAGATTAAAGAAGACCCTAGAACAATCCAGAATAGCTAGTCAATTACTGCAATCGTACTGACAGCAGGCATATGATACTTGGACTCTTAGCTTTTAGTGGTAATACCTCAATGGTAAGAGAGAGAGAGAGAGAGAGAGAGAGAGAGAGAGAGAGAGAGAGAGAGAGATTCTAAAGAGCTAGAATACTTACAAAGTGACTGTATTGACCTCATAATGGGGTTGCAGTGGTCTATAAATGAGTATGACTCTTTAAATGGTACATTATTTTAAGTCATGACTATTCTTACAGGGTATGTCCACTATTGTAAAAATAGTAAAATATTTCTTCATCAGAACTTTTGCTATTCTAGAAAATTTCTTTACAGAAAAATTACAAGAGCGTCTTAGAAATGTTCCATGATTTTAATTTTAAACATATCATTTAAGTTGTAGTTGCGGGCATTATATGGTGTGTGCTAATATTTCAACAAATGGTGCATTCTTAGGGCATCAACAATTGTATCGGTGACCTAACTAGCATCGATATATTACTTATATCACTGTAGCTAGCAAATATATCATGGTCCCACTTAGTGCCCACTAAGAAAAGAAGACCTGCTGATCAATGAGTAATAAGCATCAAACAGTAGTGTGAACATTCTTCAAGCTGGGAAAGTTTTTCTGATTTGAAGACCTGATCTATTTATAACTACATCAAACAATAGTGTGACAGCTTAATTCGGCAACCTACATTAGAGTATGGGGTGAATTAATTTTCCACAACAATGTCCTCCACAAAACAGATTAAGGGATATCAATCTCCAATCTAGCTCCTCTCAGCCTTCAACTACTATTAAGGAGATCACAGCAGGAGGCTCAGCTACTATAAGCAACAACGCTCGAGGCACTAAGATCAATTGACACTATTCCTATGCGGAGTTTTTAGAGGGGAAGTATAAAGGTTTATTCTTCGAACGTGATCAACCTTATCATGCTGAACATCAATGTCCAAACAACACTTGCCTGTACAGGGTCATGCGTCAATATCAGATAAGGAAGATTAGCAGAGGCAAGACTTGGAGCTCTCTCTATCAGCTTTGAATGGCCTGACCCTAGAATTATCCAGTTCCTAGGTACGTTTCTCCTTTTCTCCTTAACACAACAAAGTCCAACCCATGGCATGACTACAACCGTACTTCCCCCCCTTCGCCCCTCTCCCTTAGGCAGTAAGTCACTATAGCCATTCTCCTTCGTGTATCAACACCATGGCATCATACAACAACTCATCTCTTGAAAAAGATAAAGAACATCTCATGCATAATTCAGGGATCACTTTTCATACTCCATAAACAATTTC
Source organism: Lumnitzera racemosa (assembly GCA_024138005.1). NCBI lineage: Eukaryota > Viridiplantae > Streptophyta > Magnoliopsida > Myrtales > Combretaceae > Lumnitzera > Lumnitzera racemosa. Next base: position 780,677 of record JAMXBC010000007.1, on the reverse strand, counting down.
TAATTTCATCTTGAAAATTTATTATCAATTATTAGATCAAAGAGTTGTAATCAAATAACAAAGCAAAATCCACTTACATGAATACTGTAGAATAGTGACAGGACCAGCCTTTGTGCTTCAATACGATCCCCTGGTCCTGATAAATTTAATAATCCTTGCCCATGAATTCCCAAATTTGCATTGGAAATTATAACAGATGCTTCCTGCCACAGGGGACAATTTTCTCAGTTGATAATCAGAGACAGCATTAACATAAGAGAAAACTAGTGTGCATAAAACTGGAAGACATTATATACCCTGAGAACGATGACATTGCTGGCCTCAAGCAAGGATGTTGCAACAGTCACATCTCCACCACCATCTATGAGCAACTTTGAATTCCACATCAAAAATATTTTGACAGACATGCGGAGAGCGCCATAAACCTAATGCCAAACCAAGAGAATGTTTAGAGAATAAACATTACCCATGTTAGAAGTTAAAAGATTAAACATTTTAATAGCATAAAAGGAAGGAGCACTATATGAAATGCCCTCCAAAAAAAGGGTTCAATTTACTGTAAAATCGTTTGAGAGTTGAAAGGCAACATGTAGAACAATTATGGCATGCTGTTCGACCTTAGTAGAACTTCAAATCTTCATTAAATCGTGCATCCAGCAGATCATGACTCACCTTGATGATAGAGTCACTCATTAACAATTCTTCTGCTAGTAGTTCAAACTCTGATGAACCATATCGTTCTAACCCAAAACTCAGAAGTCCCTGGTTACTCATACTTATCTGTCCCTGAACCTGTTATACCATGCAAAAATCAGACAAGTAAATTTTTTCCCTGCTGAATATGCACAATCTCCATAATAATGATGATGATGATGATGAAAGGAACTTTAGTTGATTTTAAATGAGAACTTGACTAGAAGAAGAAATACTTAAGAACTTTGAATGACTTTATGATATACTCTAGTATCTCAATATACTGATCATACTGACCAAACAAGCTCACATACAACTCAACGAGGAGCAACTAGTTTAACATCCAAAACACGTGGCCTTACAAAATAAGTACCAAAATTACTTCAGAGAATAAAATTTACAGGTGTCTTATCACAAGCTAAAAGAAAGTTTTCAATAGCAAATAGAGTAAAGACATTAGAGAAACTTCTCCTATGAGAAGACAATCACCAGCAATTTCATTTCACCATTTTGTGAAATGGTACATAGTACGCAGAAAAATACTTTAGACGTATGATTCCAAAAAAAAATAAATAAATAAAATCAGCCATTCTAAACATTCACACCTGAACACGGCTCCAAAGCAAAGGAACAGAAGCCTTAGCATGATTGCGAACATAAATATTGGTCCAAAGAGGCTGATTGGGGAACTCCATAAGGAGTGTATCTGAAACTGTTGACATGTTATAGTTATCAACAATAAGACCCCGCGGAACAGCATCATACAAAGTGCCTGCAGCACCAGCATTCTGCAGGCAACCGAAACTACTGCCTCCTGCAAATAGGACACAATAATGTATCAGCAAATGTAAACTGTCAGAACATATCGAGCCTAAAGTTTGTAAAGGAAATAACAAGGCTATGATAGTGAAAATAGATAAGAAATTACCATGCACAAATATTCCTGGCTCGTCATGCCTGCTGTAGATCTTGACAGAAACTCTGCCACCACTGCCTCCACCATACCCATTTCCCCCACAAGCACTTATCCTGCCATCTCCTATCCTGTTTTTGGAGTAATGGTGCTAAGACGAAAGATCCAAGAAACACAAGCACAGAGGGCAAAAAGATTCTTATTTAAAATGAAACAGGATACAGATGAAAACTCAACACAACAAAGGAGATCTTCTGGGAGGAATCGATTATGAGCGTTACAACTGCTATTGCAAACAAAGATATTTTTTTTTTTTTGGGGGGGGGGGGGGGGGGGGGTGGGAGTGGGGAGGTGGGGGAGGGGTAGGGAATAAGACAAACAAAGAAATGTTCACTCCAGGACGACTTTATCTTTCTAAAAAACTTGTTATGTATACTTTCCATTGTTAAATATAAGCAGAAAACAGAAGAACAAAAACCGAGAAAGAATGCAGGTAACAGAAGACGTATACCTTGAAATCACTCAGTGCATGTAAAACAATGTGACTCATTAAATGATGCACTCAAAAGAACCATTAACCGTAAAACAATGCTTTCAAACTTTATATAACTTTTCTTGGTTAAGAGAGAGAGAGAGAGAGAGAGAGAGAGAGAGAAGGCTTTTCTCATCACTCAAGATCTTCCTTCTATCTGAATGTGAACTGGTGGAACTTCCTCAATCCTTTCATCCACAACGAAATTGACAGAAATTTGGAGAATGAAAAGCAGAAGCCCCATACAGCCAAAGAAACCAGTCCTCTAAGTGGTGAAACAGCTTAACATCTAGGATAGTAACTGTTCCTACTTTCAGTTCATGCAAACTTTTATTCCGAAATTTTACTAAACATAAAAGGGATGTCACCTACATTGCAACAGTACTTGCTTGAAAAAAGAAAATAGTTAAATCTACTGTTTGCACATTCATACAAACTCACCAAATGCAATCTCACAATCTTTATAAGACAGTTATTTAGCACAATTATTTTTCATTCATCACAGGATCCTCTGCATCGCTAAAAGCTCTTCAATTGACATAAATAATTTATTTAATACCTTTTCCAAGCAATAGAATATGGACATATACATACATAAATATATATATTTGCAAGTGCATGAGAAATTTCTATAATGTTCTATAAACTAACCCCTTCGGTTTTGTTGTACACACATAAAATAATATGAAATTCAGCATTGCATATAGATCACATTAAATATATCAATACTATCTTTACAGATTCCCACATGAAAAACCACAGTTGAGCAAAAACACAAAGAGAAATAGATGGATTACATTTTCTGTGCCACAATATGGATGCTCCCACCAGAGCCACCACCACCTCTGCTCCCTCCATTACCTCCATTAGCCAGAATATTCCCATTTACCTCTAGATACTCCTTGACCACGATGCGAATCCTCCCACCTCCACCACCTCCATATTCAACCTCCTTACTACTGCTCCCACCTCTACTTCCATAACTCCAAGGCTCCTCCAATGATCGCCAAGAGTATGCATCTCCACCCCACACATCCTCAGGTTTTCTCCCTTTTTCCTTATCCTTCTCTGTCCAGCACCCAGCCCCTCGTCCCCCATGTCCACCCCCATACCCATCTATCCCCTGCGGCGTCCCACTAGTCTGAGGTGGCGGTGCCCCAGCTAAGTCCGTTGTATTCACCACTGTGTTATTTGAAAAGCTTGCATTATGTGCACGCAACTCAAAAGTACCTGTTAACAACCAAAAAAATTCACATACATTTGTTATACGTTCAACTCCATGCACGTTTTCTCAGTAGTTTCAACATTCTTCACAGCATACAGCAAAGCTTATTTGGCATTTACAGAACATGTTAAATCCTCCATAATATTCGATTCCTGAAAGCTGGTGTGTGAAGCACTTCAATTTTTATTAAATTCACCTTGCAAGATCCGTTAGGAAAAAGATCTATGGTCCTATTTACTCGAAAACCAAGAGGGAAAAGGTCCCAGAAAAATCCCAAAGCATTCTAAAAGGTACACATAAGTCCTAAACCTTTTTACCTTCCTCAGTTAATTACTAAACCTTTCCAAAGGTATACTTTAATTTCTAGATCCTTTTTAAAAATTGTCAAATGAGTACAATCAGTAATTCCTTGATAACTGTTCAAAAATAATTTTTAGGACTCAACTGACGTTTTCTTAAAAAATTTAGTGCATTTGTGCATCTCTAGAAAGAATTAGGACCCAATTGATAAAACCCAAAAGGATTTAGGACCTAGTTGCACCTTTGGAAAAGTTTAGGACTCGAATAACTAAACAACAAAAAGGTTAGGACTTCCCATGACTTTTTCCAAAACCAAAAACTATTCATTTTGACAAATTTGTTTTCCATTTCAGGTGCCATTCAAACATGAAAAATGGGCTTTGTTACACTATCTCTGACATTAAGAGTCAATTTCCAATGCATAGGACACAAATTAGTGGAAATCTTTTCTGCCTGAAGTAAATATAGAATAATCACTATAAAGGTTTTTTTATTTTTTTTTTTCTTTCTGGTAACATAAGTTATATTCAAATTATGCTTCCTTGAGAAGCCCTTTCAAGTATCAAAGTAAGAAGTCAGCAAATACAAATGTATTCATTCACGCTGCAGTTCCAAAACTCATTGATCTTTGAAAAAAACCAGTATCAATGCTAAACCAGGCACAAACCGGTTCTAAAACTCAACATTGATCTCAACCCTTCCATGATTTTTTTTTTCCACAACTTCCTATTTTTTATCTACAATCTCTATAACATAGTTGTCTGTCCAATAATTCCAAATATAAGCCCTAAAAACCAGTAATTTTATCATTAAAATGACATTCTTCATTCCATGTATCAATAAAATTCCTTTTCTGGTTCAACAACTTCCTTTTACACTTAACTTTCCATCTTCGAACTCTCGTTCACATTAATTTGAATTTCACTCTTCTCCTTGCTCTGTGCAAGCACGAGCATAACATTCCTTTTTCATTAAAATCTAAATCAAATAGATAAATATAAAAAAAAATACCTTAATTTTATTATGAATAAGACATCAAAGGAAGTACGGTTGAGTTAGACACATACGTGTTCCTTACCTGCGATAATAGATGCATTCTCGCCTAAGCTAAAATTACCACTTATATTCACAGTTATTTCGCAACCAGCTCTCAAACACTGAATCTTCACGGAAGGAAGGATTAAAAAATCTCCTTTTCCTTCTATATACACATCTTCCGTGAGGCTCAAATCCGAAACTATTTCACAACTCGTATCGAGCGTCCCGATTCCACCGAGATCGTCACCGCAGGAAACTGAAGGCGGATGTGGCCGCGGCGGTGGTGGCGCCGGAGGCGAGTAGTCCTGGTGGTAGAGGACTAATTCAGAATCATCGTCGGAGAATGCAGCCGCGGTGGCGATGGAGGCCGAGGAGGAGAAGTGACCAGTTAGGGTTAGTAGAGAAAGAGAAATGGCGGTTATGAAGTGGAGGAGAGAGAGTGTGTTGAATGATTGAGCCATTCATGAATCTTGAGTTCATTAGGGTTTTAGGAATTTAGAAAACATGATTTAACGGAAAGAAAGTATGTGATTAAACACAATAAGGAAAATGTAAATTTCTTTCGAATTTCTAAGAGCTCGAATTGTAATGTTTCTTGTTTAAAAGTTTATAATATGTATATGTAGAGGTTGTGTAAGGGTTTCTTCGTATAGAAGGTTATGGAATTTCAGACTAAACAAGCCCTAGAAATGGCTTTTGGCTCCGCAAGAAGAAGAGAGAGAGAGGGTTTTCAGTTTTGGGGCAGAGAGAGAGAGAGAGAGAGAGAGAGGTTACGAGTAAATTAGAAAAAGAGCCAGGTGGAGAAGATGAGCTTTCGTGAGTAGAGAGATACCTGGACACCTGGAGGAGTAAGATGAAAACGTTCTCACTGTAATTACGGTGTACTTCTTGTTTAATTGGTGGATGTAAAGTTTTGACCCATTGAAGTTGAAATAGTAGAGAGATATGGTTAGACCGGAGTGTTGCTGATTCTTATAGGTCAATGGTGTCCACGCCAGTATGCGGAGCGTCTAACAGACGCCTAACTATATATATCAGAGATTCTTAACGGTATTTGCTAAATGTGAAAAAATGAATGGCAACTTGAATTCGCTTTTGTACTTGCGATTTATAAATACGTCATCTATAATATACTAGTCTTGTAAGGTGATGGTCCCATTTTAAAAAAAAAAAAAATTATATTAAATGCATAAAGAGGCACATAGCATGCTCATATACGTTAATAATAATAATAAATAACATATTTTATTTATAAAATGAAAAATGACAGAAGACAAGTAAAAAGATAAAAAGAAAAAAGACATGTAATTATTTCCTAGCACCCTAAAGCTATAGAGTAGCTAGCCTCCGATAAGGGAATTGGTCGCTGTCCAGTATTATACCTTCCTCACCACTATCGGCCATGGGGTGGCCGGCAAATGCCTCCCTCATTACTGTTTGTCTCTTTTTTTTATTTCTTTTTCTTTTTGCCTCTTGTTTAATTTCATTTGTTATTTTCTCAATTATAATATAATTTTGAACTATTTAAAAATAATAACCAACCAATAAAATATTGCCATGTGTCCCTCCTTGAGATTAATAAAATACTAAAAAAACAACTAATTTCTTTATCAAAACCAAAAAGAAAATCATAGGCTACCTCCTTACAAAAGTATCAAAACACAAGTCTAAGTATTTTGTAACTTACCCTTGATTAAATAAATTCATATAAATAGAGATAAACCATACTTTTATTAAGTTTAAATTATGTAAAACATAATTGGCAAAAGAGAAACAATTATGTAAAAGATATGTTATCCCCCTTATGATCGGTGATTAATGAGTTTTATTTTTAACACTATATATTTGTATTTTATCACCATTCCTTACTACTAATAAAAAACACTTATTAGAAACTAATTCCCTAATATTGAATGATATAATCAAAATCAAAATATTTTCCAAAATAAAAAGAAATAGTTGGAGCAAAGAAAAAAAAATAATAAATTCATGTAAAACTTAGTATATTACCTCAAGGTTAGAGGATAATCAACCATTACTTAAAAGGAGTTGAAAAATCCCCTTAAGTGGTGACCAACAACCACTAGATCTTTAGGTAATTAAAATGGATCGTTTTAGCATAATGGCCACAATGCCCTAGCATTACCTCTAAAAATGAGACTTTAAAAATAGTGATGAAAACAAAAGTAAGTGAAAAAATTCATTATGTTGCCACAATTTTTTATTCTAAATTTTCTTTTTTTTTCATATTTCTTTTCTTTTATTAGTTTTTTTAGTTAATGGGCAGGTGCACTACCCATTTGTGGTAGTAACCACAAACTAAGGACTAATATTAGCAATTTGGAGTGCAAACTACTCTAAGCCTAAATCCCTTATGGCTTTTGGTTATTTATCATTTTTCTTTGTTATTTTTCATTATATTATTTAATCAAATGGATCGATATTGCTATTTTGTTAAAAACAATTATTATGAAACAGTTAAAAGTGAGAAAATATATTCAATAAATATTACATAGATACCAATAAAATATTAACAAAAATATTAATGATAGGAATAATTTTCAAATCTGTTACCATGCGTAATTTATACATTGCATATATATCTTCATTTTATTAGTATTTGCAAATGGCTAAATTTAAATTTAGGTTTTAAACCCATTAATTGATTAGGTCTAACTCTTTGAGTTAAGGTGATGGAGCTTAAAGATTTGAGTCCGTTTATGCGGAATGATCAAGGGAAGTTTAGTATGGTCGACCTAGAGTAAAGCCTATTAAATTTGATTAGTTCAATCTAACATTTCTTAATATTGGCTTATACCAAGAATAAGACTTTTATTAGGCTTAGATCCTAAGAAAAAACCCATTCGGGATCCATTAAAGGAAGGAATTGATCTTAGCCATTGATTATTATTAAAATCCGATATACGTGATCAATGGTCAACTCCTACAAATACCCATTTCCGTCCCTTGTTTAAACATGAGAGATTTTGATACAAATGCAATTACTTTATCGGAATCCTATCTTAAAAGATCAAACACTTGAATATTTAAAAAACACTACCTTGTTTTTTATTAACTATGGAATTTGATGCCTCTTAGCTCATCTACTTGTTACTGCGAGTGTTAAAGCCTTGTCAAGATCGCTTACTCCCCCCCCCCCCCCCCCCACCCTCTCTCTCTCTCTCTCTCTCTCTCTCTCTCTCTCTCTCTCCCCTACTTCACTTAATCATCCTATACATATAATTCAAGTTACTTTCCTTATCACACAATATACACGTAATCTTTACATCCATACTCTCACACCTACAATATTCATACACCATATGTATATAACGCATGATGTATATTAGCTATTGAATTGTTCTGTATAAGTGGATACATCTCCTTTAACTAGCTTTGACAAGCCAATGATAGCATAGACATACAAAGTGCTTAAAAACAAAATAACAATATGCCAAATGATAAATAGTGGGAAAACAATTGTGTAACATGAAAGCTTTACCTTAATATCAATTACTTTATGCAATATGTTATCAAAGTTTATAGACCTAAGTTACTAAGCTGACTCTAAGGATAATGGTTTAAAAAAAAAATACTATGAAACTAAAGATGCTTTTTCGATTTCAATGGAAGTTCGAAAACTACTAAATTCTGTAGGTAATTGACCTTTTTATTTGTTAAATTTTATATTTAAAGTTTGAAGTTATTGTATATCATATTCGATCAAACTTTGATTTATTATATTTAGTATCTCCATTATCTTTAAAATGAAGATCTGGTAATTGTTTATTAGTAAATAAATATAATTATCAGGTAAATAGTAAATTTGGTAAATAAAAAATTGATTGGATATATATTTAACAATTTTAAATTTTATTTGTGAAATTGGAAAAATATATCAAGCTGATATAATAAATTTGATATTGTTTCACTCTTTAAAAGTTAATTTTCCATATAATATATCGATTATTCATATATTCCCTTATCATGAACTTATTGAATGTATCTTAAAATGGAAATTTTTTTAAATTAACATGTTCCACAAAATACACATTTATAGAATGGGTTATTGCAAAAGAGTTCTTAAATAAATACTATTTTTGCCTTCTTTAAGCATGTAAGTGCAAGATCCATAATATAGCTATATAATCTTATAGCATTTATCACTTGCTTTATATAGAAGTAGAGAATAAGATAAGCTTTCAGTAATTCCCAATAAAAGAATGGTGTAAATAGAAGTAAAAAAGAAGCAGCAGATATTTTTATGAACATTTCATAATTCAAAATCACAATGAATATTGCATAACCAGTCGACAATGGATAATTATTATAAAATTATATTTGTCATAAACAAAGAGATAATTAGGTTTTTAATAGCTAAGAATGATGGGCTTAAAATATAAAAAACAAAGAAGAGGAACTTAGGAGTTATAATGGAACAATAACCAATATTTAATATGTTTATGCTTAGAATCCACTTTTAAGAAACCGGATTTTTTTACAAAAAGCGGATTCAGTGGATCATGGCATACATGAGGATAGTTAGGTTCAATTTAGTGTTAAATGGTAGAAGAATTAGTAGAGTTTGATACAACGATTATATTTTACCATTCTTTTTCTTATTTATAATAGATCTCATATCTTATATGCTTAATATTTATGCATCCAATAAATTTTTTAAATGTATCTCCAACTCCTTTATTTCCCCTTTCTAAATGGCATTTATTTCTTAAGGCTATCGAAAGAAACATGAAAATTTTTTGTAAATAGAGCGAAAGCTTCAAATCAAAAGATTAGTCATGAAAAATGCTGCCCATTCTTCATTTCTCATACAATTGATCTTAGAAAAGAGATTTTTCACAATAATTTTTAGGTAAAATCAATAGATGATCCAAGTGATTACTTAGATATCCCCACCTTGTGGGGTAAGTAAAAAATTGGAATGTAATGACCCAATCAGAGCTCTACATACCGAAGTATTGTCTACTTTGTCATTAAATGCTACAAGGGTTTGTTCCTTGTTATAATTACTTCTTAAGGTGTTACCCATTGCTCCCCTTAAGTATGCTTAGCCTTAGAAGTCTGATGAAATATAGGTTGTTACACTAAAAAGCGTTCGAACAATTAAAGTTTCACTATCTTCTACTTAAGTGATATTACAATCTACCTCTCTTATGAAACTTACATCCTCATTAGTTTTTGTCATGCAAGTTGAGGACCAACACCAGATAAAGGAGTTTAAAGGTGCTCCCTTATAGGCTCTAGAAGTGCCTTCATCATATGCCATTTTATTTATGTGGCACTTGACTCCCTTATTTTCAGCTAGTAAATTGCTTTAATATACACTAAGGTATTAGTTGCTTTAGCGTCAAATGTTACACGGTTTTGTCTCTTTGTGCAAAAGAGGCACTTATCATTACCCCCTAGAATGTACTTAGCCTTAAAGTTCAAATGAACTCTAGGCTATTATACCAAAAGTTATCTTGATCATTAGAGTTACATCACCTTCTATTTAAGCGATATTACATGAAGACTTTAAGGAAGGGAAAGGAAAAGATTGCAGATAAATAAACTACAATATTAGAAGTTAATCTCCTCTTGCATAGTAATGGAAAAATTTTGATTAAGCTTGTAGCGTTTGCAAACTCTACATACTATATGAATATTGTTCTATTTCCAAGGAAGTAAAGTAAGGAAGCAAATTGAATTAATGCTAACTTTTGGTGGGGACAACTAAAAAGAACACGAAATGCATTGGAAAAGTTGGAAGCACATGAAAACTTCAAAATAAGTCAAAGGTATAGGATTTAGGGATTTTAAATTCTTCAATTTCGCTTTAATGGCAAAATAAGCTTGGAGACTTTACAAAATCGAAATTCCCTTTAGGGTATGAAAGGTTGACATCAACCGACTAGTGTACCGAATCATCTGCAATTATAAAATTGGTGAGCATTAATGCAATACCCCTTACATGCTAAGAGAAGGAACACTAATCATCGAGACACTTTTTGATATAGCGGCTCGGAGTTTGTTAAAACTCCAAAATTAAGTATACTTAGATTGAAGCAATTCTAGGATGGATAACCTCCTGAGAAGCTACCATGTCACTCCCCGAAACAATAGAGTCATAACAGCCCCGCCGTATAAACTATTCTATAATAAAAGTTGGCCTTACAACCGTTATCCTAGACCTGATCTACACAAGGCGTTCACGATTAACCCGCTTTAAAGTAAATAGTTTGTAATTTAAATAAATCATTTACCTAAAAAAGTGAGAAAATATATATACATACTATAATTCAGTTATTACAATTAACGTTTACAACATTTCACCATAATATATTTCCTACTTATTACATTATTTGAAAATGAAAAATTCTAAAATAAAAGCTTAGATCTTAAAAATATATGTTTATTCTTTAAATGTTTTTCTCACTTCTTAGGATCTAGCAGTTGTTAGCTTCAGAATAGTTGTAAGCCGCTTCTTAAGCAGCACCTGCACGGTACCTATATGGATGTGAGCAACTACAGCCAAGTAAATTATGATGGAGGCTTTAAAATTATACCATAAACATAACAAAGTTATTACCTAACTAATTAGGTGCAATGCATGTTCAAGCAAATGCCATCACCCGACGTTATCCGGTCCGTTGTAAGATTAGAGAAATTGAGCCTACTCTAATCCGGGTTAAGGAGTTGCCGTTAATGCAACAGTTCACAACCAAACCCAAGCTTGTACAATGAAGATACCGCTCCTCCCGCAACTACCTTCGAACCATTGACTTCACCTTTGTCATGACCTTCTCACCTTTCACTTAGTTTAACTAAGGATGAAGAAGGGACCATTATGCATCATGGGCTATCCCTTTTGAAGGGGTCGGTATTTGGCCGGAAAATCCTAGGTTTCCCTTAATGGGTTACCATACGGGTCCGATTATGATTATAGATCATACATTTGATTAGATCCAGTTTAGGATGATTATTCGTTTTATACAAATCATACGATATATGCCAGAACAACAAACAGAATCATAGCATAACTTATAATCAAGCACATACATATAACTAATTATCTAACAAGCATAACAAAGTATAATCCCAAGCCTCCAAAATATAGCAACGTATTAATACCAACTTACCTCGACTCCTCGCTTACTTACTTGAGGATCGACTCACTTAGGCCATTGTCGATCATCTGTATAACACAAACGTGGTTTCAGTTTTTCATATAACTATTATAAGTTGATTTTATCTTATAACGCTTATTGTTATCTTTTGTTTAGGGTTTAATATATCCAACTATCTAGATTATCAAATCTTTTACAATTATTCTGGGTTTGGAGCCAAGTTCAGGTTCAGTTTTCACATCGATTTTTTTTAAATTAGGTTTTAATTTTAATTCAATTTCTAAATACTGTTTTATACCTGAATCCTATAAACTCGTTTCAACTCATAATGTGAAATTAATCACATTACTTCCAAATATCCTAAATACCATAAGTACAGTATTTTATTCTACCTGATACACATAAATCCTTATTAGTATACCGAACTTACTTATGATATGAGAATTTTTACATTTTTCATATAATTACATAAATTTAAGATTTCTATCAGATTTATTATATATCCCTATTATTTATATAATATCAATTTTTATTTTAATATCTTCTATTTATTATATTTCTAATAATTACATATTATGTATTATCACCTATTATGTATATAATACACATCTAATATTTCTATCACTCTAATTACCATCTCCCAACATCAATTATCAGATTTATTATATATCCTTATTATTTATATAATATCAATTTTTATGTTAATATCTTCTATTTATTATATTTCTAATAATTACATATTATGTATTATCACCTATTATGTATATAATACACATCTAATATTTCTATCACTCTAATTACCATCTCCCAACATCAATTATCAGATTTATTATATATCCTTATTATTTATATAATATCAATTTTTATGTTAATATCTTCTATTTATTATATTTCTAATAATTACATATTATGTATTATCACCTATTATGTATATAATACACATCTAATATTTATATCACTCTAATTACCATCTCCCAACATCAATTATCATTTCAAAATGTCTAAATTCATCCTAAATCATATTTTGCACCTAATTATCCTAAATTACCAAATTAACTTAAAATATACTATTTTTCCCTATTACTTATTTATTACATAATTAACCTAATAATTATATCTAACACCTTAAATGCTACAAGTATCATACTTCATCAGATTTCAACATCCTAAAGCATATAATTATTCACTAAATCAGTAATTAACAATTTAATTACTTAATTAACCCTAAATTACCCATTTTATGCCTTATTTTAAGGCCTAAAAATTATCTTAAAATTTTGAAAATTAATTTTTGAAAACGGTCTTTATAGCACTATTCTATATCATCTAAGTAGTCTACACAAAAATTTTGGACTCAAAACTACACTTCTAAGGTCATTTATTTCCAAACCGAAATATATTCGGTTTTGCATAATTTCTTAAGGACGATATATCACGATACATATTTTCATCAAAATAATATTTTTACTAAAAACTACATACAAAAATATTTCTAAATAATAAAATTCATAATTTTCTAAGAATATTTACTATTTTTACAAAATTACATAAAATCGGACTAGAAATCGAACTCATCGATTTGGGTGGTTCCGGCCACCGTCGGTGGCCATGGGTGTATCGGCCCACCCGGGCACTACCACCACTATGTGGTGGTGGTAGCCGTCTACTCCCAGCTGCTCGTCGGGTCTAGGTTCTCCTTAGAAGCCCTAACTGTATAGATTTTTTGTGATTTTTTCTAAAACCCTAATTTACTCTCAATTTCACCTCTCTCTATTTTTCTCACTCTCCAAATTGACAAAATGAGCTTTTGAAATTTTCTTGCTATTTATAGAGCATTATGGAAATTATTATGCATTGAATTAATTTGACAACTACCTTATTTTTTTTCCAATTTACCTTTTATGTTATTCTAATTTCATTAGCTAGTTTTTTTCTTATTTTTCCCAGCTGCCACGACCCAAATTTAGATCATTCCTTATTTTTTTTCTAATTTTTATTTATTTTTTCTTAATTAATTATGAATTTTATTCAATTATTTATTATTATTTTAGTTCATTTCGCATATCTTAAGTAATTACCCGTATTTCTACCTACTTGTAAATTCATATATAGTGCAAATAAATATTCTAAATATTATTTAGGTCATTCTATGATTTTTAGTATACATATAATTTCTCTATAATGATTCGTTAATTATCGGAATGCATTTTACGCATTTTCGATAAATAACGAGTTATATGCTTAAAATTTAAAAATTTATATTCTTTTATTTTATCACTTATTTTTTTAAATTCGAATTTACGAGATCATTTTTACTAATATTTCTACCTTTATTTATAATTTAGGTTCGATCGAATTTTTCAGCCGATCGAAACCTTGAGTAACTAGTTGTGGGGCTTACATGCTACACTATGGGACAAAACTGTGTAACGTTTTATGTCAAAGCGAACAATACCTCGGTGAGAGGAGTTCCAGTCGGGTCGTTATAAGTTATTGCTGCATTTGCTTTTGTTATTTATGTTCTTACTAAAACCATGAGTGATTAAGTGTTTTTTGTGGGTTTGTGATAATGTAGTAGGTGAAATATTGTAATTTTAATATGAGTTTATATGTTTATTTGCAATTTTGGTGTTTAATGCTTTATTGTAAACTTATTGAGGTCCTAGAGAATGATTTTTTTGATGGGTTTTTATAATTACGAAACCAAGAGAAGATTAGTCATAGTAATCACTTAATGCGGAGGATATTAGATATGGAAATTCCTACCTTTGTCAATAAGTTCGTGGAGTGTTAATGAATGGTTTTTTATAAGCATGAGATCAAGAGGAGATTGGGAATAGAAATTCACATTGCTCTATGTGGTTCTAGCGACTTAAGAAAGGTTATGAGACCAATAGGAGATTGACCCCCAATTTCTATAACTAGATTACATAATTCATGATGTGACTTAAATGTTTAGCTGATCACGTAGGAAAATGAAATCGAGAGGAGATTTTTTGCTTCATAATTAAGTGAGATGCCTTACCTAAGATTGAACTCAAGTGAGTTCCATCAAAACCCACTTAAAGGACCACATAAGATATCTTAATGACATAACCTTATCACTGTATCAGAAGCATGTCGTAAGCTTACACCTTTGTAATTTGTGTTAGTTATTACTTTAGATTCTTGTACTTACTTTCAATTGCAATTCCCTTTACATTCGATTCGATTAGCCTATATTAGAGTAATGGGTTAAAATCTAATACTTAAACTAGCCTTTTTCTTCGTAGAAATGACTTAGTTAATTGTAAGACTCACAATTAAGTATTCAGAATTCAGCTTATAGAATTTAAGGCGATCGAGTAAATCGTTTAATCTAGTTTAAATTTTACGACAAAGTTAGAATTATTAGTAAAAGTGATCGTGTAAGTTTGAATTTAAGAAAATAAGTAATAAAATAAGAGAATATGAAATATCCAAATTTTAAGTATATTACCTGTTATTTGTCAAAAATACGTAAAATTCATTTCAATAACTAAAAAATCATTAGAGATAAATTATATGCACACTAAAACTTATAAAATGATTTAAATAATATTTAGGAGCATTTGTTTATATCATATATGTATTTACGTATAGGTAGAAATACACTTAATCACTTAAAATACATGAAATATGCTAAAATAAGGTTAAATAATTAAAAAAATGCATGAATAATTAAGGAAAAAATCAAGAAAATTATCAAAAAATAAGGAAATATCCAAAAACTGGTCATGGTAAGCTAGAAATGAAGAAATAAAAGCAACCAATAAGATTTAGGTAACAAAAAAGTGAAAATAAAAGAAGATAAAGGACACTTGGCCCTCTAAAAATCAAAAGTAAGCCATAAACCTCTCTATAAATTTAGAAATTTCTCTCCATAATTCATTTTGGTCGATTAGACATTTAAGAAAAATAGAGAGAGATCAGAAATGATGAGTTAGATAATTTTACAAAAAATTACAAAGATAGTGTGCAATTAAGACTTTAGAAGGAAAGCCACACTCAACGGTCACCTGAAAACAAATGGCCACCACCACATCACCACCCAACTTGGCCGACACACTTAGGGCCTCCACTAGTAGCCGAAATCCTAAAAGCTAGGTAAGTTTGATTTTAACCTGGTTTTGTAAAATTTATTAAAATTATTAATTTTGCCTAAGAAATTATGAATTTTGTTATTCTAATGTTTTATTGCATTTATATTTAGAGAAAAATAGTCATTAAGTTTAATTATATATGTAAATATAGGATGGTTAAGAAATTGAACAAAACCGAGTATGTCTAAAATTAAAAATAAATAGGCTTAGGAATATAATTTTGGACTCAAAATTTTTGTGTAGATTATTTAGATGATATAGAACTGTACTATGAAGCACTTTTTCAAAAATGAATTTTCAAAAATTTTTGATAATTTTTAAACCTTAAAATGAGGCATAAAATTGATAAATTGGAATTAATCAAGTAATTGAATGGTTAATTATTGATTTAGTATATAATTATATGTTTTAGGATATTGAAACACGATGAAGTATGATACTTGTAGCATTTAAGGTGTTAGATATAATTATTAGGGAATTATGTAGTATATAGGTAATAGGTAAAAATGATGAATTTTAAGTTAAATTGGAAATTAGGATAATTAGAAGTAAAATATGATTTAGGACGAATTTATACATTTTGAGATGTTAATTGATGTTGGGGAATAATATTTGAAGTGATAGAAATATTAGATGTGTATTATATACCTAATAAGTAATAATACACAATATGCAAATATCGAAAATATAATAAATTGAAGATATTAGAATAGAAATTGATATTATATTAATAATAGGAATATATATAAAATCTTGTAAGAGACTTATATTTAGGTAATTATATAAAAAATGTAAAATTTTCTCATATCAAGAGTAAGTTTGGTACACTAATAAGAATTTAAGTGCACCAGATAAAATAGAATACTAATTTAAAATTAAAAGTAATAATTAGGATACTTGAGCCTAATGTGAAATAGAATACTGATTTAATGTGATGAATTTCACATTTGTGTTTGGATTACATTTTTAGACTTTATGTATAATATCCTTAATTAGAACCATTTTAAAACCTAAATCAAAATTAGATTCGAAAACCGAACCTTAAACTAACCTATGATGAATTAATAATAACTATTATTTATATGGGAAGAATTAGGTTAAATTATAACTTTGAGTATATATATACATATCATAAAGATATAAATACTAAAAATGCATTTATATTATATATTATAAGACACACGAAGACAAGTCGACTTGCGATTAGTTAAGTGAACGACTGAGGATATTGGGTAAGTTGAGATTAATATGTTGCTGTATTTCGAAATACTAATTTATAGTACTTGGAGACTTGAATTGTACTTGATTGTGTTTGTTATATGGTTGGTTATATGCATGTGCTTGTTCTAAGCTGCTAATTATGTGCTGATTTGCTATCAAACTTGTATTTGTATGATTTGTATGGAAAGATTGATCGTTCTAAACTAGATTTAATTAAATATATGACTTGTAATCATAAATCGGACATGCATAGCAACTCATTAAAGGAACATTAGAATTCTTCAGTCAAATGCTGACCCCTTCGAAAAGAATTAGCGCTGGATGGCATAATTAGTCCATTCTTCGTCCTTAGTTTAATTAAATGACAAGAGAGGCAGTCACAACAAAAATGAAGTCAGTGGTTCGAAAGTAGTCGTGGGAGGAGCAGTGTCTCCATTGCACAAGCCTAGGTTTGGTCGTGAGCTGTTGCATTAACAGAAACTCCTCAACATGGATTAGAGCGGGTGTAATTTCTTTAATTTTACGACGGGCCGATCAACGTCATATATTGCCATTTATTTGAACATGCATTACACCTAATGATTTGATTGATAACCCTATTTGTATTTGTTGTACGGTTTAAGTCTCCACCCTAATTTACTAAGCTGTGGTTGTCACATCCTTATAAACTTTGTTATAGTTGCTAGCTAGAAAGCGGCTTACAATTACTTTGAAGTTAGTAACTACTGGGCCCTAGAAAACGAGGATATAAACTTAAGCCCAGATACATTCTCAAGTTTAAATTAATCTTTAAAGCTTTTAGTATTACGCTACAAATTACTTAAGTAGATTATGTTAAGTTATTAAATCTTGTAAAATACTCAGATTATTCTAATGCAAGTATGTATTTTTCTTAAGATCATAAGTAAATCACTTATTTAATTTATAAATAATTTACTTCAAAGTGGGTTGATCGTAGACGCTTTGTATAAATCAAGTTTATGATAACAGCTGTAAGGTTAGTTTCTATCCCATAATAGTTTGCACGGCGAGGTTGTTAAGACTCTACAGTTTTAAGGCGTGATACAACTTCCGTAGATAATCAAGATAAAGAAATACCTAAATGAAAACAATAGTATGATGAAGATTAAAGAGCTAAACAAGCTAAAATTATTTCAAATATCAAGAAATATGCATATCGATCTAAAAGACAAGTGTTAAATGTTAGAGAGGTAGCAATAGACTAGTAAAAATAAATAAGATCCTGCAAAACTATACTAAACCTTAGGAAATTCTTAATTATGGCTTGCAAATTTTGCACAAAATGAGAGTATTTATGAATTGATGCTATTGATTGATTAGTAAGAGGGTCTACCGATCATCAGTAGACGCGTGTTACTTGGTGTTCTTCCCGTGTTTTATGAAATGTGATGTTTTAAGAGCTAGAATTTTAGCTTAGAAAAACCTTAGTCCAAATCTCTTTTACCAATTAGTAAGGAGAGTATTGATTGATTAGTAAGGTCAAATCCCCATTAGAAGTTTTTGTTCAAACATGATCAAATGCTCTCAATCAGTTGCTCCATTGATTGGATCAGTTAATAGGCTTGATTCCTATCGGCTTGCGACCTTCACTTCTTAGTTTCTTAGACCAAATGATGGGGGCAACTAAGACCATGGTAGCCCCCGTGCACCTGTATGCATAAGATAAAGTTATTTTCATCAAGTTTGTTCAATTTAGTATATCTTGTGCATGAACTTCACTTTTATATAAAATCCACTAATTTCTCTCAAATTTATGCACAAATATGAGCTTTAAAGTGGGAAAAATTTATGTATTTTGAGCCATAATTAGGGTAAAGCACTCAATAGTATTTATTTCTCACATTCATCATTTTAGGAAGTAAGAAAATGGTGTTAAGCCTCGTAGAGTTGGCATAATCTTTCAATTAGTAGAGATACCATTAAAAGTGAATGATTGTGATTGGTGGGAAATGGTGAAGGCTAGGCACTTGCTCTTTAAGGATAAAGTTCTCTAGCGTCTTCGTTTCTCATATTCATAATTAGGAAGCAAGAAAATGGTCTTAGCCTCATGAAGTTGGTATAGTCTTTTGACCAATAGGGATATCATTAAAAGTGAAGGAGCATAACAAGTGAAAAATGGTGAAGGCTAAAAATTTGGAGAGATAGATGAATTCCAACACTAAACCACTTCAAGATCCATTCTCTAAGTCCCGTCAACTGTTGATAGAGAGAATGATCCTATAGATAAGGAAAACCAATGTTGAAATTTATCTCCTACAAGAAATCAACCTATAAATGATGAATGTGGAGCATGAACAATTGATAAAATCCTACTTAGTTGGAAGGATTGAAAAAAAGAATTGGTACAATCTCTCAAAGACAAAAACTATCAATACTGAAAAAATAACAAAACTCTTTAAATACTTTCACGATATAGATTGCCTATTTATAGGTTTCAAATAAAACCTAAGAAACTTTCATTTGAAAAGAAAACTAATTAAATAAAAATAACGTTTAAACAAGTGACTAAGGGCAACTAATAGACCTAAATAAAATAAAGCTAATATCATCATAAAATAAGGGGAAAAGGAAAAATAAGTCTACGTGACTAGAAAAAGACCGACCTAAGCTATTTGGCGTAAACCTAATCAACTGCCCTCGATTTCCTCCTCGGGCTAGCTCTTGCTAGGTCATCTTACCTAATTTGACTTTTTAAACCCCAAAATGCATGATTTTGCTTATGAAGAATTGACTTTGAATCAACTAATCAAGTATATATTTTTTTTCGCACTAATAGAAGTTTGTTTATATTTCTACTCTATAAATATGATATTTTTTGGGCATTTCTAATAATATCAAGCGTTATTTCTATTTTGGTATTTCTAATTTTCGGAGTTTTAGCTCCAATTAGCAAATGATCGGAGAAACTTTCAAGTTATGAATCCGATATAGAATCGATGGACGATGCTTTTAAACTCAACCTATGTTGAATAACTTTTTCTTTTACTCTCCATTTTATCCCATGATTCCATTTCCTTAATATCATATGAATCTAGATGATAGAGGCAAGGTTCGTTCATCTTCAAATAATTGTGTTTGGTACGTTATAGTTTACTTGCAAAGCTTTTATCAAACATCATTTCAACATAGAGTCGAACTGTATTTGAGATCTTCGCACAAAACTCTACCTCTTGATTATATATGTCTTCCCTACATTTGCTGAAAAAAATTTCAGTTAAATTACACTGTAAGCTTTGTTTGGTGCATATCGATATTCCTTCAAAAATAAATAGATTAATATTATGATGAACGAGATTGAATTCAAAGCCGTTTCAATTGTATTGCAGGTCAATAAGTTGATGGTGCAGACACAAAAGAAAATAAAAACGTAGTTTTAATTGATGGATGGTTAGCACAGAATATGCTACTCTTTCTACAACTTTTTTAATTAAGTTTATTTGAATTTTTAAGGATCTTTTCAATCTTTAAAAGGAAAAAAAAAACAAAAACAAATACGTGTGCATAGATTGGGCAGAGATGTGCTTTTAAAATAATAGTCTCTCTCCCTTTCTTTTACTTTTGTCATTAACTTATGTTATAGGTGCTTCTCCTCGATTATATTAGTATTGATAGATTCAATTCAGAAGATTAATTTAAATATGCAAAAAGATTAAAAATTAAAAAAATGAATCAGATAATCTATTAAAAATTAAATCAATATTGAATCGAATTAATTTTATAATTGAATAAGATCAATCTAGTTCAGTTCATATGGATTAAGTCAAAACATTGATGCGAAAAAAAGATTCTAAATTCCATCGAAGAAAACCTAAGCATGGCCTTCCACCAGAGTCTCTTCACAGGTTTCGGAATTCTTAGGTAGTAAGATAATAAGTTTTGGACGGAGGGGACTTGGTGGAAAAGCTTGACTGTCATTTTCGACGGAAATCAACTAAAGTATGGATCTGTAGGTTATAAAAAATTAGATTGACGACGTCATGTCGTCATTTACTTAAACGATAAGGACACGCGGTCACATAGACAGCCAGGGCATTGCTAAGGAAGCTTTTTTTTCTTTTTTTTTTTTTTCTTTTTCTTTTCAATCGAGTTTAGTTTAGAGTTTAGAGTAACGAAATAAAATATAATTTATATTTCCTTTCCTACCCTTTCACCACACAATATAAAATTTGAATATGTTTGGACGTTGAGAGAAAAGAAGAGTAAGAGAATGATAATTATCGTTAAAATTTTATCTTTTTTTTCATTCATAGCATCACGGAGTTAGTGAGTGGGGAGAATGAGTTTCTATTTTAATTGGATTAATATTATATATTCAAATTTATCGATGGTTGGTGCCCTCCTATCACTCTATTAAGTTTATTTAATGAAAATTTTCGAAATGATGATTATATATATATATTAATAGTTGATGCATTTGTAATATGTATACAGATTAAATAAAAATAAGTTTATATATTTATAATTTATTATTATTTATTCGATAAAAAATCATAATTTTTATTAAATAATATATATATAAAATTATATATTTTTTATTATCTATACTTATTTTAAATCCCTTAGTTTTTTGTTTAAGAGTAAATCTAGATTACGGACACAAATTCATCTATACAGTAGACATCAATCATTATCACGATTATATTTAATCATAATTTAAATTTTGATCATACAATACACACATATAAAATAATATAGGAAAGAAAACAAAAAGAGAGATCATGATGTGTGAGAAGATGGTTGAGAAAGTAGGTTTTGAGATTAGTAATATATCAATTTTACTTTTAATATAAAATAATTATCGGTTTAATAAGTTATTTTTAATGGTGTTTTTTTTTTCAATAAAATTTTAATTAAATGACTAGATAATAATGTTTAAATAAATAATTAGTTAAAAATCAATCCGTTTTGATAATGTAGATAAATAAAATTAATTAATCGCTAAAAGCGACAAATATGTTGAAAATGGGAGGATACATTTAATTATACTTTGCATGCCTTATTTAAATATTTTATTCCTTCTCCTTTTCACCGCGCAACCGGATTTAACCCAAAAACAACCCAACTCGAGGCACGTAAACGACAACATGGACCGTCCAAAGTTAAATAAAGACGAGTTTAGCAAAAATAAATAAACAACTGAATAAATAAAGGTTGTACAATATACAGGTGGGTTTAAGATGCCGATGAGAATTTATTGCTTTAAATCACTTGTAAAAGATTTGTATTAAGTCTCAATAATTTTTTTATCGAATATAATGAATTTCATCAATTTTAGAGCAAATTTACCACAAATAAAAAAGTTGGTGATTATCATAAATCGATTTCTTATCATATTTGAACGATTTTACTACATGTAGAATATAGTTAACCTCATTTGACTAAAAAAAAGCTGCCATTTTTCTTTTTACATTGCAATCATTAAAATAATTTAGGACGATTGCAGTATTTCTCAATATTGTGAAATCCTGGTTCACCCATGCGGTTCAATTCAGGTTGGGCCTTTGTTCAACTTCTGATTCAACCTTGTTTTCATTGTAATTTTTTATTCTTTTATATATTCAGATTAATCACTCAATTCCATACAAATCTAATAATTCTATCGATTAAAAAAAAAGAGTTGATAATAATAGTAATTTTGATCATTACCACAGTAGGTGAATTTTACTAGCTTTGACGAAATCTTAACATAGTCTATAAAACATTGACATCAGCGATAATTATGAGGACACATCATAACGAAGCCATTTTTTAATAGTATAAAAAACATATAATGCTTTCAACATAGTAGTTGATACATAGGTATCGGTCACCGTATTTGATATGCTTTTACTATCACAATCAATAAAGAGTTGTTAAAACATATAATTGTTACGATTTATTACAATGGAACGATTTTTACTAGATTTTATGTTTTCGTACTACAATCGAAAGAAAAGTTGATTATATCTATAATTTTCATGTACTTATCATAATATAACAACTTGATTAAAAGTAGAGGTCAAAATTTTTAAAAATATATATATATATATTGTTTATAAATTATACAAAAAATATTATCAAAATACCAATACTATATTAGTATTTATATATATATATATTATATATTCAAGATGCAACAATCTTAAAAGTGTATTCGAATCTATGTTATCTTAAAAATGTAATATTAGTTTTAATACACCAATGTTATGTCGCATCTTAAAAATGCGATATATATACAAATACTAATGTCATATCTTGAAAAAACGATGTAGTATTGATATTTTAATAATATTTTTTTTGTACAATTTATAATTATATAACTTTTGTTTTTAAATATCTATAGATAAGCATTGCACCCATCAAAAGTACATTTATCACAAGTCACAAAGTGATAAAGAATAAGTAAGTATCATAATATCCATAATGTCAAGCCTTGAATTGAAATGTTGCTATCAATAATTCTTTTATGGTATCATTATTACCTAATATGCGAGAAATTTATGTGTTTATTGTCATGCTCAAAAAAGGTAAAATCGTAACAGTCTCATTGTATGAGCTATTTTAAAATGTAAACTGCTCTTACAGTTGTTATCCTAGACTTAATTTACACCTAACGTACTTGACTTTATTCATTTGAAGCTTCAAATTGATACCTATTTGATATTAACCTATAGAGCAATCTTTTGAAATAATTTATTAAAAATAAACTTGTAATTTGACCTTATAAAAGAGTTGCAATATATCCCACAGGTACTTATCATTTCACATAATATTGAAAACTACCGAGCCCCTTGAGGAGTCTTATGTAGTTTTCTTTAAAAGATAAGAAAGTTATTATTAAGGGTAATAACCAACCATTTTCTTATTATATTTCACTTCTTTGTCCTAGTTTACTAATGTTCTGGTGTTGGGTAGGTACTTATAATCCAATTGAGATCTACGCGACAACTTGCTTAGTAAGTAAAGCGGAGACAGAAATATACATTCAACACATCATAAGTAAGGTTTTCAGTCAAGTTAGTTAATGTATGTATAAGTAAATGTTATCGCATGACATTATTTGGTTTGTTATGAGATAAGAGAAATTGTGGTTACTCTAATTCGGGTTTAGAAAATTGATGTGACACATTCACGGATTAAAACCAAACCGGGGCTTGTGCAATGGAGAATATCTTCCTTTCATGATTGCCTTTAAACCACGGGCCTTAACCTTGCCACAACCTCTTCTCCTGTTACTTAGTTCCACTAAAGGTAGGGACATGACCATTTCAGTTATTCTTATTGAAAGGAGTCCGTATTTAGCCTGAGAATCCTAGTCATTACCCTTGGTAGGTTGCAATGCATATCAGATTAGATATTAAGCCAAGTTTAAGTTAGTTCATTTTTTCAGGATGACTAATCAAGCTCAAACAATTCAAGTATAACAATATTCACGGAGTACTCATATCATGGAACTCATTTCTCATCACAACAAATCGAAATTCAACCACAAATATTGCATACGCACAAACAACTAACTATAATCACAAGCCAATACATATTAAAGTCCGCAAATATTCTAAAATAATATCCTAAAATACTGTAAAGTATTTATTCCACTTACTTGTTCAGATGCTTATTATGAAAGACTCCGGTTATCAACGATCTGACAACCGAGGAATCCTATATATATAAAACCTAAGTTTAGTTTTCGTAATAGTTACGAAAATACTAGAATTTTATCTAAAACAGCTATATATATATATGTATAAAGTATATTATTATTTTCCTTATATAACAATATATAGTTTTATTATATAGGTCGAGTTAAGTTATTAATTATTGATAATATAAGTAATTTATACTATACGTATTATATATCATTTTAATCGTATCAAAATGTACTTTTAATTTATTAAATCACGTTTCAATTCTGGTAAGGTTAATGTAATACGCACATTTTAAAATATTATAAAGTTATAGGTTATATTACATAAGATTATTTTATTTTAATAAAATCAGTATCGTTGGGTTCATACAGACCTAATAACTCATATTACAAATCCTATTTTTAAAAATGACCTTAGTCTTTGTTTTGTTTTGTTTTGTTTTAATTTTTTCTATTTTCCTTTAATTTTTTTCTTGATTTTTCCTTTCTATAATTTGGGTTTCTAAACATGTATCTGTTATAGGAGAGTCTTATTTATAGTAATTAGAGTCGGTTGAATTTTTTCTTAATTGTTAAGTAATTTATTTTAATATTTTTCTTTAAAAAAAAGTACGAGGTAGCAAATAGTTGATAATTTATTTTTGAGCCATCATTTCCAGTTCTTGTTAAAGTGTCATGTGGATTCCAGTTGTTCCGATATCATTTAGATAAGTTTTGGTTAACTTTTAGTGTAATTTTAGTGAAATTTGAATAATTTAAGTATATTTAATTATTATATTAACATACATGTATATATACCCTATATATGTAACATACGTAATGAGTAATTATATGCATATAACTATGTTTCTAACATGTTTTTTTTTTTATTTTTATGATATTTTTCCTATTTAATTTTTGCGAATTTAACGCTTATTATGTATAAGTATATAGTTTTAGGTTAATTTACAGGTATATTTATTACATATATCGAGTATACTTTTCAAAATATATGTATACTCATATAGTATATTATGCTATATTATTTTTTTTATTGCCTAATTAACTTATCTTTAAATTCACGTTGCATTCCGAGCTCGGTTTTAGGGGTTTCGATCATTTTTACAATATATTGAATTATCATATTTCTAATTTTAAATTTTGGATTTTGGATCATTATTTTTCAAATCTAACCTTACTGAGTTATTTCAACTAACTTTTCTAACTTAATAGTAAAATTTAGGCTTGATTGGATAACTTTTCTTAAAAACCCTAAATTTAGATATGATTACCCTAAGTTCAATTTTAGGATCTCATATAGAGTAAATTATCACTATTTTGATTGTATTCTTAATATTTTTATTATATTATGGATTTCCAAACGTACGAGAATTCCCTGATTAGGGTTATCAAGTTTCTCATAAGTTTCTAACTTAATCAATTTATTTTTCCAAATGTTTTAAATCAACTATTAATCATAATACTTAGATGGTTATATCTTAATTGATGATTTATGGGATACTATATCTACTACCTCAAAATTAATAAATATTACATAAATACAAATTTACAAAAAATTACTAAAATCTAATTATATGTCGCATTTTGAAGATGCAATATAATTATTTGTACCAATATTACATTTTAAAAACATGATATTAGTATAATACCTATATCGCATCTGTAGTCTAAATAGCTAATATTGCATTTTTAGTACAAATAGTAATGTGCATATATCGGTATTTTAGTAATTTTTTTTAACTTGTAATTATATATATATATATATATTTTTCAAAATCGGTAGACATGTATTGCACCCCTAAATAAGCATACATAAGATTTGGATTCTACACATTTAATTCTTCTTATTTGTGAACTAAGTTGTGAGAGATATTACAAGATTTTATTTATAGTGTCTAGAATGAGATTTATGCAAATTCTATTATTTGGATAGTTTTTGTATTTAGGTAGTGTTTGGCTATGCAATTTTTATAGTGCTCGATTAGACCAAAAGTTTTATAATTTTGCTTGGTGACTGGACAAAAATTAAGCTAATGGAGTAAATAAAAAACCTAGATTTTGTCCTCTCTATAAGTAGTAAAAAATTAAAATTCACTAGATAAAAATAAAAAATATTTTGTATTTTAAAAAATACTCCTTTATGTTATAATATTGAGTTAATTAATATTATTTTTATTAAATATTCCAAAAAAATTATTTATTTTATAATATAAATAATTTATTTTTAATATAAATTTTGTATCAAATATTATACAAATAAAACATGATCTTATCCTGTCAAGTCATTTTTATACTTATCCTATTTAATATATTTATTTAGTCCAATTCTTACAACGAAACACTATTATAGTTTCCTTTTTAATGTTTAAATTTCATCTTGCATATTACGTGAGGCACAAAATTCGCGTAGGTCTTTTTTTGTTGTTCTCGTGTTAGTGCTATGAACCTGAAATAACTGTGCATTACTTCGTAGTTCTAATGTAATGGTGTAGGTCAAATTGATCTTAGCATATTTTTCTCAGTAATAAACTGAAGAGACAATATTATTATTATATAGAGATAGAATATATATATATATATATATAATATATATATAAACAGCAGCAGTATTTATTGCCTACTAAACAAGGGAGGTGGAGCTTCCAGCTCACAAAAAACCACCATGCACAGCCAGAAAAGCTGCTACCTCCTACCTCCTAAACAAAATGTAGGAGTTCTTTATCTTCTTAATACAATCATAACAATATAGATCTTTTCTTTTTTTTTTAACAAATTAAGACAAAACATAGAAGGATAAACAAAATTAACATCTTCTTCTTCATCTTGAATTCATTCAACGAGTGCATTCGTGACAGCATTAGGTTTCCTTGGTATTGCTTCAATTTTCCATTGATGAAGGCCGGATAGCTTGTCCTTGAGAATATTAATAATACGATGGAAAGCATATTTAGAATTGAAATTATCTTGTAAGAGGAGAACAGCAGCCCTAGAGCCAATATTAATCTGAACAGCGAATGATACATAAGTCTTTTCTCAACAAATTGATCTTTTATATTGCACATAAAAGATCAAGCTATTAATCATATAACAAGCCGTGCTAATGAAAATCAAATCAATTTCATTGCAATTTAATTAAGTTGATTGAACTGAACCGGCTTTTAATAAATATATAATATTTATTACTATTTAGAAGTTTGGTTTTGTTGAAAATTTCGGTACATGTTTGTCGCATTTCGATTCGAGTTATGCTTAACTAAAAGGAATAACTTGAGTTGCACGTGCAGGATGATTGAGTGGTGGTAAGTAGATAAGTTCAATGGTATTAAACTTTACAATTGATGACGAATTAGGTTTGTTCTTGAGATGTTTAAATATTTGATTCTTTGCGATGGAAATCTAGTAGCACGATGGCATTTTTTATCAAGATCTCTCTTATCTAAATGAGGAAAGGAATGGGGTATTTATAGAAATTAGTTATTAATCTCATCTAACCATTGTTTTAATCCATTTGATCGCGATGATGATCAATTTCTAGAATTAATCCCTTTTCTTAATAGACTTCAAATTCACTTCCTTCATGAATCTTAAGCTTAGTAAGGCCTTATTTGATATGTGAGCTAAATTAAGAAAAATTATTATTAGGCAAGCCAATCTATGGCTTCTACTACAAGTTTACCATGCTAAATATTTCTTCATCATCTCGAATACGTAAACTCAATTCTCTAGACCTATTACTTTAACCTAATGAGTCTAATCTATTTAATTATTAAGCTCAAAGCCCAAAATCGAATTTAGTCCTCTATGATATCTTTTGAGCAATTTTCCTTATTATTATTGAAGATGCATTTGCTTCTCTCACTCTTTTTTTTTTTTCAACTACATCACATATTACAACTCGAGAGAGGGAAGTAAAACCTAATTTATCTTATTAAGAACTTAATATTTATATCACTGGGTTATAATGAGTTTGATAATGTATTTACTCTTGAATCATCAAATATTTTTGCATTAATATGAAAATGGTATGTTTACTAGTAACTTATGATAAAATAGTGGTGGAAAGTACTATCTTCCATTGCTAACTTGATTTCTCGTTACCATCTCAGCTTGCGGTGAAACAAATGCATTCATGTCTTATAGAAAATATTTTCTAATTAATTTGGCATTGACATAATATAATCTTTATATTTATCAACATTATTTCAAAGGGAATAAAGGCAAGGAGCAAACATGGAAGCTAAGGTTCAAATACAACACAAGATATTAATAAGAAAGAAGGCAACTGATACCTACTTTAGAGAAAAAAAGAAAAGAAAAGAAAAGAAAAGAAAGAAAGGACGAAATCATTTTCTATCCATTTTCCAATCCTTTAAAGTTATATTTTTCTAATGTTTCCTAAAATAAAATAACATATCAATAATTGTTGTTATCTAAATTTTTTAAATATCATGTGATATCATTATGATATATATTTTTTTAAATATCAAGATAATAACCACCATTTATTTATAACTTTAGGAAAATATAACTTTAGAGAATCTATTTTTAGCTTACTATCTAAAACTTCAATGTTCTTAAGAATATACCGTTTGACATAATCTCTAAGATTATCCTGTTTTACAATTAACTCGTAAATTTGCCTCTGACTTACCTTTTGACTATATTCCTTAGTACAGTACTCGCCAAAAAACTTTTAGTTATCGTCTGCGTTATACAAACTTCCTATGGCCAATTAATCTATTCATTTTCCTCTAAAGTTTCAGTTTGAGAAACTAATTCAATACTTCATTTAACACTTCTCAACTTAATTGCTCCTCAGAAATCTCATTCAATATATTATCATTCACTAATCTTCAACTTCACACGTGTTGCTAACATACTCATATAAGTGGCATAACCATAATACATGTTGTTCCTACCCATAAAATTTAATCCAACAACTTCAATAAATGATAGTTTACTCCAATAATCAGTTTACTACATATTCCAAGTGAGATCTATAGGAAGAATATATTAATTTGCACTAAAATTACCATTTTATTCACAATTTGGGAGTAAAAAATTTCTTTAAAATTTAAAAAATAATTTTGTTGAAAAACTTTTCATAGCTTTTCAAGATAAGTAGAGAAAAGTTTATAGAAAAATGGACTTAAAACTATGTCAATAAGGTGATTTAATTCAATATAGAAAATAGCCGTTTTTCCAATTTCTTAAGGATGTATAATTTATTTACTAAATTTATGCAAAATGATATTTTTCCTAAATTATACACACGAAAATTCTTAAGAATAATTTTTTTTAAAAAATTTTATAGATAAATTTTATACTTTTAATAATTTAAGGAAAATCAGCTTAAAATTGGATCCTCACTAGAAATAGAAGCTCTGGTCACCATCCGCTCCTCCATGGCTATCAACCGGCCTTAACACTAGTTATTGTTACGCTTCGAAATCATAGAGCTGCAACAGTCCCGCCATGTAAACTATTATATGATAGTAATTAGCTTCACAGTACCTAATACAAACATGATCTACACCAGAGGTCGACGACTCTTCACTTTGAAGTAAATAATTCAATTAAAAGTTTAGCTAAAGTTACAGTAATTATCAAGAATTTTAGATCAACATACATAATTATATATACATTCCACATAACTTCCCAGAAAACTCTACATTAACATAACAGTTTACTAATTTACATAACGACTATCGATCTTTCATTCTTATGCTATAAAGGACAGTTTAGCTATACATCCACTACCAAGCAAATTGATCCTCACACTCCAGCCTTCAAAAGAACTAATCTCTAGATAGTTGTAGGACAGCATAATACTTGAAGTATTCAGAAATCAGGACTTGCAAAAGAATCTATACATGTATAAGCAACTACAGCTTGGTAAGTTGAATTGGAGACTCATGAATGTATACAAATATAGACAAGATTATCAAGCAATTATTTTCATGCAATGTAATAAGCAAGTGTTATCACACAATGTAGTCCGGTCCGTTGTAAAATCAAAGAAATTTTACCTGCTCTAATTCGGGTTGAGGAGTTTTTATGTTATGTAACAGCTCACAACCAAATCCAGGTTTGTGCAATGGAGACACTGCTCCTCCTAAGACTATCTTTCGAACCAATGCCCTCATCCTTACCGTGACCTTCTCTTTTGTCACTTAATTCGGCTAAAGATGAGGAAAAAACCAATTGCTATCCAGTGCTATCTTTATTGAAGAAGTTGTTGTTTGGTTGGAGAATGCTAATAATCCCCTAAAAGGTTGTAATACATGGCAATTTAGGTCATTAGAGTCAAATAAGATTAAATTCCATTTAGGATATTAAAACAATTTCACACCAATCCAGTCATAACACAAAATCAATCATATTACAAATTTCAACACGAATTCAGATACTCAAACACATGCATAAATTACTTCTAATCACAATCATATACAATCTTAAATCTCTGAGTACCATAAAATAGTACTCCAATAAAGTAAGTAATAACCCAATTTACTTGGAATTTTCAGTTGCCCAATCACATAATTGTAAGTCGGTTCGTCTTTGGGTATCTTATAATACAAATAGGTCTTTTTAGTACTTATATTTTAATGATTCTAAGTTATAATTTAACTCGTTTCTCCATGTATACTTATTATTTACTAATGATTCATTCTATCTTATTTCGGGGTTCGGTTTCTAAATTAGATTCCAGTTTTCATTTTGAAATCCTAAATATGCTCGAATCCTGATGTGAAATTAATCACATTAAGCTTGAGTATTCTAATATCATACTGAATCTTAATTTAGTATTCTAAACTGTTCAGTACACTCTAATCCTAATTAGGGTATCGAATTTATTCCCGATGTAAGAAAATCTTATATTTTTTATACAATTACCTAAAATTAAATTTTGTTTCACATTTATTATATATTGATTTTTATTATTATATTATCTAAATAAACGTAATTTTTCATATTTATTAAATTTTTAATTCTATATATTCTTAATTTCCTACGATTACTACATAATTCCTACATTAATTACACTTAACACTCTAAAGGCTAGGATTAGGTTTTCACATCATAGATTAACATCCCTGAACATCTAATTACTATCTAAATTAGTAATTAATCACTTAATCACCTAATTAACCTAAAATTGCCCAATTTTTCCATCATTTTAGGGCTAAAAATTTACTTAAAAATTTTGAAAATTAAATTTTTAAAAATGGCTTCATAGTACTGTTCTATATCACTTAAGCATTTTACAGAAAAATTTTAAACTCCAAACTACACTCCTAAGCTTATGTATTTCTAGTTCTAATTATATTCGGTTTTGTTTAATTTCTTAAGAATCCTATATTTTCAGATGTGATTAAACCTAATCACTATTTTCCCTAAATCTAAATACAATAAAACCTCAGAATAATAAATTTCATAATTTTATGGGTAAAATAAATAATTTTAAGAAATTGTATAAAATCGGAACAGATGGGAGACTCACCCGTTTTGATGACTTTTGGGCTTCTAACACTGGTCCAGGTATCTCAGCGGATCCAGGCGGTGGGTCTGGAGTGAGGTTGTGGTGGTGGCGACTCGATCCCTGGTGGTGATGGTGTGTGGGTTCGGTTCACTAGTCTTTACTGTACAGATTTCCTTAATATTTTTCTAAACCCTAATTTTCCTTTTCAATTTTTGATGCTCTTAATTTTTTCTAACTTCTAACTGTCCAAATGAGTTATGTAATTTTTCTCCCTATTTATAGAGTTTTATAGTAATTATTATGTATTTAATTGGATAAGACATTACTCAAATTCCTTAATTTTTGCCTTTTATATTGCTTGATTTTGATTGGTTAATTTTCTTCTTCATTTCTTGACCTGCCACGACCAAATCCACATAATTCTTTATTCCTCTGATTTTTTCTTAATTAATTAATAATTTTCTTTAATTATTTAATTAGTTTCCAGCTAATTTAAGTAATTTCACGTATTTTTATCTACATGTAAATACATGTGGGGTATATGTAAACATTCTTAATTATTATTTATGTCATTCTATGATTTTTAGTATACATATAATCTATTTCTAGTAATTTATTAATTATTAGATTATACTTTGCGCCTTTTTGATAATTAACAACTTAAAATTTGAAATTTTTATATTCTCTTATTTTATTACTTATTTTCTTAAATTCAAGTTTACGAGGTCATTTTTACTAATATTTCTATCTATATTTTATAATTAAAGTTTGATTGAATCCTTTAACCGATCGTCCTAAACTTTATGTACTAAGTTCAATCCTGTGATCATTTTGGCTTAACTTTAGATCTTACAGTTGCTGCTTCTAGTGGTAGTAGTTGTGAGTCCCCAATATCAACCTAAGCCCACAAATCTCCTATAAGCCAAAGTTACACCACTTCCCTATATATTTTTCCAAATTTTTATCTTTAGTTTTCTCAACTTCCACTTATTTTTCCTAAATTTTCAATTGGATCTAGGAGCTCTTGAAGAGATTTCATAAGTTTTACAAAGCATTTTATGGGTGAAGAATGATTTTTGCCTCTCCTCTATGCAAGAATTTTCTATTTATACTAAGCTTAAGTGTTGCATGATCCTAAGCTAATCACTCTGCATCTATCCTTAAGGCACTCGTATGCCTAGCCAAGTAATCTTTAGCTGCCTTACAATTTTTCAAGTAGGTTTTTGTTAATTTTTTAGCTTATTTTAGCTTAATTGTAGTCAATAGGATATTTTAGATAATTATAGGTACATAATTATGCATAACAATTACACACAATGTTTATATATATATATATATTATATTATTTTATGTCATATAATAATTTTATTACATATATAATTTATCTCTACAAATTTGGTAATTATCGGTACCTATTCTACGCGATTACATTAATTATTAAATAATACAATAAAATTATATTATTTTAGTTATATCGTTTTTATTTTATTATATTTTCAAGATTCGAGTTCACGTCATCTAATTGACTAAAGTCTTGAGTTCGCTTGTAAATTTTTAACTTAATTAAGTTAATTTCACCGATACCCTAAATTATCGACTCGATACTTAATCGAGTAAGTACGGGGCTTATAATTTTTTGAAGTTCATAATTAGATTCAATTAATATATGTGTCATAATGAAAAGGTAAAAAGATTATTCTTTTAATATTTTATGAAGTATT
Organism: Lumnitzera racemosa; assembly: GCA_024138005.1. NCBI lineage: Eukaryota > Viridiplantae > Streptophyta > Magnoliopsida > Myrtales > Combretaceae > Lumnitzera > Lumnitzera racemosa. The sequence continues at coordinate 746,655 of JAMXBC010000007.1, read as the reverse complement.
TCCACTCTTAATCGTATTGCACAAGAATTTTCCTATTCTACTATGTTTGAGAAGATGTTGTGGATTCAACTATTAAAAAAACAATTCTTTTGTAGATATAAAATGCAATGTAATTGTAATAACAAGAATATTTTTCGATGGTTAATCTAAGATTGACTTAATTAAGAAAATTTTATGGTACCATCAAATAATAATACCATAAAATAATTTGTTGACAATCTTGATTTATGGTAAATCATTCATAGTTTCAGTAAATCATACCCAAGAACAATAAATGGAAGTTGTTAGTAGCTTATATGAAAAACTATCGATTATTGACAACTACTATAAAAACTATTAATAACTTTATTTTTTGCTATCAACAATTTTATTTTTATTGTTAATGGATATTTACTAAAATAAAAAGTGATTTATCATAAATAAAGACAGTTGACAAATCAATGATGGCACTTTATAAATTTACAAGCACTTATGCATCTTATAAATTTTGCAAACATACACTCTCATTTTACATAATAAGAAGACACACAAGACGCAGCAATATATGGAGTTGGTTTATGATGCACTGGCTCATCTCGGAGACATTGAATTAATTGAACTATATGCTATGAAACAGGAGTTGATATTTTGCCAAAAGCTGAATTTAAAGCAAATAATGATCAAATCTAATTCAAGTTTGGTGGTAAATAGAATAAATAACAAATGTCATCCAAAACGGGAAACTAATGTAAATTTCTTTTTCATCATTCAAATAAAGTTTTCTTTGGTTTAGAGGGGAAAGAAACATACATACACACAACATAGATACATGGGGCTACATGCTACATAGCCTCTCTCAAATTTGGACTATTTTTTTTAATATTTCACTCATTCATCTTCAAAATGTCACTCATGTGAATATTTTTTCATATGTCATCAAGTTTTGCAACTCGTTGATAGCTATATATTGCAATAAACATCAGTATATTTTTATATGGTACTATTTGTAACGTCAGTTCATTTTGAAATTCTTACTAAATAGCTATATATTGCAATAAACATCAGTATATTTTTATGTGACACTATTTGTAACGTCAGTTCATTTTGAAATTCTTGACAAATAAAGTAAGGATTTAGAATGAAAGAAATATAAAGTTTTAAGAATTAAAGAGAGATGAAAACAAAGATTCCTGCAATGTTTCGTTTATTTTGCATGGGATAGTACATGGTATTTTTAAACTCTACAAGTGTATGGAAAAATTTTATTTTAAAAATGTGTACTTTCAATTTTTTTTTTCTATGACTTTAAGAAGAGTAATTAGTATCGATTATATATGAGTTTGAGTTTTCAATGACCTTACCTTGCAATAAACCATATGGTTCACCCAATCAAACTTTAGTACTGCAACTTGCTTGAACATCTACATCACCTAAAAAGAAATGGATAAATATCACGATTTGGACTTCAATTTTACCAGGTTTTGCAATTATATATATGAAATTTACTTATTTAATTATACACCTAATTAAAGATTTAACATGATCAGGCACTGAGATTGTCGTCCATGGTCTTTGGGGGTTACTAAACCCCTTACAAATGGTCACTAGCCATCTTTTGTAATCTTAGCTCACTTAAAAAATGTGGCTCGTGGGATCCATTAACAGCTATGGGTGATCGCTTATGGCCCTAGGAACTTTGAGTGATACTCCTAAGATTGTGATGTGACCACTAAGATTTGGGCGTAGACAGTCACCTCATTGATTGATTGTATTTACTAGATAATAATATCAATTAAAATTAACTGAAGTGTATATAATGATAACTAATTCTTTAATTAAATAAATTAAAACTTTTTATATATAATTGTAAAAAGTAGTAAAATTAAAGTATAAACTGTGATAATGCAAAAAAAAAAAAAAAACAAAAAGAAAAAAGACTGATGACAAAGTTCGAGATAGTGGTTGAACTAGAGCTAATTGGATGAGAGATGATGCATTGTAAGTTGAGGTTGCCAAGAAGACTCGTATAACTTATAAAAATGGCTCGTCTCATAGTTATATAAAAATGGTTAGAATACATATTTTTCTCAAGAAATTTTCCATATTTATTTCCAAAACTAGCCATTTCTATTTCTTCCAATAATTTGTTTTCAACATCTCACGGATTTAAAGGGCGAGAACATGGTCATTGACTTATTGTAATCCAACAAGTAGAAGTAACACCACATAAATGGAGGTTAATAATGATTATAATACAAGTTATAGAGACACTTATAAAAAATGTTTAAAATGTGGAAAATATTGACGCTGGTATCGATGCTATTATGTCTATTTTAATGACTTTATCCCAATCCCGTATTATTTATTTTTTTGTTTTACTCATTTGATCAAAATTGTAATATGTTATTTTAAAACGATTCGTATCCCCGTCTTAAACTCTAATGAAGTTTCTCGGTACTTTAATAAGATAATCCAAATTAATTGATGATATATTTTTTTTTTTATATTTTACATAATAAATATATCTTTTATTTTAGGTAATGAATGTACGTTAGTATAGGAGGTCCTACGCCTCCGTCTCCCTACGACTGAATATACAAGGATTTGAAAGCAAGAAAGCGGTTGCATTTTAACTAAAGGTAAAGTCGATATAACAACATATCTGTCAGTCTACGCTCCATAAATCCACGTGCAAGTGGCATGAAATTAATGTCCTTTTTTTGTTTTTTTTTTTTTTTCAATCTGATTGGGAGAACCCATCAAGACCAATGGAATGATGAGCCTACAAAGCCTTTGATGACGAGTATGCCAAGAATAATACTCCAGGCTCCAGCTCACTTGGATAACTTTCTAAGCAAAAGCTCGACAAATTAAAACCAGATGGATCAGGTCAAATCTTCCCAGCATCCAAGATACCATAAATGAAAACTAGGGAACAAGTCATCGTGCTAATCCAAAGCAATGAAAAGTCAACAAGAAGGGGTTTAAAAATTGCTTAATTTGTAGTCATAATATGATATGAACTGTACAATTCCATTTGGTACAAGTCATCTATGAGGACTAAGAAGAAAATCAACAATCCTTTATTATAATCCAATAGCAACCTACATTCACTACTCAACTTTTGGATTCATGAACAACCGATTTATCCAGAACCTCCACAATAATTAGACCAGCAGACTAACCTATTCGAAGTTTGGCCATCTAGCATTCAATTCGTTGATTACTGAAATAAAAAAAAAAATATGTGGGACGTATTCTGTACAAGAACATTGCTGTCTTTCGAACAATTCTATATAGTTTCTACAGTCTTCTTGTGTCCTATTCACTAAATAAGCAGAAATGTTGTACATCCCAAGGGAAGGACAGCATCAATGAGCTATGAACTTAGATAATAGCTTAAATTAGCACTTACTTCTTGATCTCGTAGCTTCTTCATAGCTTTTTGCTCAATCTTCCTTATCCACTCTTTGCTTACATCAAGAAGCCTTCCAATCTGTTCAAGAGACTTCGGTTGATGGTCATCGAGACCGTACCTCAACATTATGACCTGCCTCTCTCTTAAATCCAGGCTATTTAGGATTTTATAAATTTCATTCTTCTTGTGTTGTGACAACACAGTTTCCTCCGGGCTTTTTATTGAGAAATCAGGTGTAAATTCCTGCATCAAAGTCAGCGAGCTTGTATCAAAATACAAACTGACTAAGAAATTGAAAATCTTTATATGGATTTTAAAGGAAATATACTTTTACCGATTTTTTAAGCATTACATCTCCATGTCATGTTTTCAATGTGGATTATCCAGGATACATCGTACATGGATGTATACTGACGATAATTCTCCCATAGGCTAATATGTTTTTCGGCAACTCGTTTATAATCAAACACAAAATACGTCCCCAGATGAACAACATGATATAGTATGGGCGATAAATCAGTCACACTTTAGATGCAATCAGAAGTTTCCATAGCTCCGTAGCAGCTGCTGATCATGTTCTGTATAGTTGGTTTTTGATTCGACAGCAAATGCTAAACTGAGGCAAGCTAGAGAGTTCATTAAACAGTTTCCATGCTTCCAAATGGTTGCTAAACTAAAGAGAATAGACTCTTAGGTAATTGCAATAACACCTCAAATCCAAGTAATTGATGTGAATACTACCCATCAACAGTGAGCTACAGTTTTGCTCATTCTATGCAAGCAGATGAAGTTGTTGAGAAAGAAGATTCAGAAAACTAATTTATTATAAATTCAAATATTAGGAAATGATACAAGAAAAGGAGGAACTTTCATCATACCATATATTTCGCATTGAGAGCATCTCCAATTTTCTGATCTATCGAACCCACAACTCTGAGGCATTTGCTGGCAGATCTGACTTTAGCAACAGTTAGACCCGTGATTTTTGCGATTTCCTCATCATTTGGATTTTTACCATGTTGACGATGAAACGTTTTCCGAGCCTTCTCTATCCGATTTATTGCAGTGCACAATGTGTACTGTAAGATAAAAGAAGAAGAAGAGAAACAAGGATGACAATGGCAGCTCCCAGATTTCTTTGTTGCTAAAAATATCAAGAAAGCTGTAAAAACAAAACATACAGGAATTCGCACTCCTCTAGCATGTTGTGCCACCATCCTAGCCATTGATTTCCTGATCCAGTACTGGACATAGGTGGAGAATCTATAACCCCTCGTATGGTCGAACCTCTCTGCTCCATGAAGGACTCCCATATTTCCTGCCTGCAAAATATGAACTTCAAATTATTAACAGAAAATCAACATCTGAGGGGAAATGAAACTTGATGCTAAAAAGGATAAGGAACAACAACAGCAAAACTCCAAACTCACTCTATGTGCAGGTGCATTATGGGCCCGGGTCAAGGATGTAGTCAGGGATAATATTTGTATAGAAAGGGCTTGAGGGTTCATTTAGAGAGAAATTCTCCTATCTCATGAACAACTTTAAAATTAAAGAGAAAATAAAAGAAAGATTTAAAATACTGCGATAATTCTTTTCCCTTCCTACCCCAAGTGAGAAATTGAGATCTATTTATGTAGGAGAAGAGGATGGCCCTCTATTATACAATGAATCTAGCCATTCATGAATCTACTAATGCACTAACCCATTCATGAATTTATCTATTTATGAATCTAATAAATTCTTTGAATTAATCTATTAATGAATGTTCCCATTCATTTAATCTAAATATTATAATAATAAAAGGACATAGTAAAACACATAATGATAATTGAAACCGCATCTCTAACATTACACCCCCTTCAGACAATGAGCTAGTCCTCCAGCTCAAGTAATTGCATGACCAAAAAGAAATATCTGTTGCTTAAAACCATTTTGCTCTAAAAGTTGATGGTTCATAATCCCAAACACCCCCCCCCCAACCCCCATGCACGCCGTCATCCTGATTCATGCCACCATATCATGTCACAAATCCAATATCAGCCCATAGTAAATAGACAAGTCTTGTAGGATTCTTGTACATCTCCATCAGAAAATTTCTTGGCAATACTACTATCAATAGTCTCACCCTCGCTATTTATAATATCCACAATAATTTTTTCAGGTAGTTGAAGTGAGTATGCTTCAATCTTCTCTTTTATACTATCCAGTGGATATAAAAATCTCAGTGGTTTTGTCACATTTTCACAAGCTCTTTGAACTGCATTCCCAATGTCAACCACTCCTTTGCCACCATAAGTGTCACATGTACAAACAACAGCACCAAAGACACCAGCTGCTAGTACTGCATTTTTCACAGCATTAAGTTTAGCCTGAGAATCATTTGAGAATGCGTTCACAGCAACAACTACAATTACACCATAAGCCTTTGTCTTTACAATACGCCTGGCTGAATTTACATAAAATGCTTCAACAAGAGCAACATTTTCAAATGTGTATGCATGATCAAGAGACTTCCTAGCAACAACTTCAGGCCCTCCACCATGCATCTTCAAGGTTCTAATTGTTGTCACTATCACAACACATTGGGGGGTTAATCCACTATATCTGTGCGTTACATTCATAAGCTAGTCCATCCTAATATCAGCACCAGAACCAGCTTCTGTGACCATAAAACCCCCTGGACCCACCTGCTTTAATGTAATTTTATCCTCCATAATTGAAGAGTTCCCATGAGTAATATTTGAATAAGGCCCAGCATGAACAGGAACTGGGGTACCTCAAGAGTTTGCATCAGAGTGGGGTTAATCACATCTTTCATGAGCACAGTGAGTGCACATAACACCTAGATCATCGGCTGTTATACGTTCACTGGTGTTGCTATTTCCAACCACCATTTTCCCAAGCTTTTCTCTCATATCTGCAAGAGATGTTGTAAGGGCTAAGACAGCCATTTGTTGACTAGAAACTGGTATGTCAAAGCCTATTTCTCTCACCATGCCTTTTTCCTAGGGCCGTGTCTAGTAGTTATTTTCATCAGTAATCTGTCATTGATATCCATCACTCTTCTCCATTTGATGGAAGCTGGATTTATATTCAACCTAGCAAACTTCTTAAACTCTTCTGTTGTGAATTCCTCAAGTTTATTTTTGGAGATGTCAAGCTTCTTTAGATGCCTAATGTCACTAAAACTACATTTTCCTTCTTTTTTTGGTGGGCACAAATTGTTAAATAAAGCTTTGTCTAGTTGGGTCGACTCATAAAATATCCAAGTATCAATTGCAGCAACCAGATGATTACTTGAAGCAGTAATGGCATGGATATCTCCAGTAAGATGAAGATTAAATTCATCCATTGGTATAACTTCACTATAACCACCACCTGCAGCACAGCCCTACTACCAAAAGTGGGTCATTGTTATGGTTGTCATCGACAGGTGACCACCTGATCAAGCTTTTAACACCCTTGATTGTCAGCAATGGACCTTTAATGACCATCAGCTATTATCTCCACACCAATGTACTTTCCATCAAGAACTTGATCACCAACAAAAAAGATCCATAACCTGAGAACTCTTAAGGAATCATTACATGCTGATGCTCAGCAGAAGCAGATAAAATAGGAGGTGACACATCAAATACCATATTTTTACCCTTGTAATAAGGTTTCAATTTGTAGGCTCTAGGTGAAACAAAAGGCAAACTAGTCTCCAATAAAGTTACCTTTTTCGACAACTCAGCTAAAGTATCCACTATGTGTTGCCAGCCTTCTTTTTGTTTTGCTTGGTCTTGTTCATATTGTTGAAGGAAGGCTTCAAATCAATCTTCCTTGGCATCACCCATGATCATTAGCTCTGATACCAAGTTTTCATGGTCTAGTTAGGGGTGCTACGTGTATAGAAAGGGTTGAGAGCTCATTTAGAGAGAACCTTCTTATCTTGTAAACTATTTTAAAACTAAAGGAAAGATTTAAAATACTAAGATAATTATTTTCCCTTCCTCCCCCAAGTGAGAAGTTGAGACCTATTTATGGGGAGTTGAGGACGGCCCTCACCCCTATTGTATGAATCCACTAATAAACTAACCCATTCATGAATTTATCTATTCATGAATCTATTACATTCTTTGAACTAATATATTAATGAATGTTCCCATCCATATAAAGTCAATATTACAATAATAAAAGGACATAGTAAGACACATAATGATAACAAGGTGCCAATGTCATTAATTTATCTAATTTCCATAACTTCATGCTTTGCTTTTGCAAAGTATTATTCATTCACCAATGTAAAACTTCACACACCACATTAAGGATTGTGTAGTCTTGATATAGATAGGAAATCACAAACGTAAGTTAGGCTGATATTGGGTTGAAGAAAAAGTGCTTAAGGCTTAAGTTACCATCTTTCATCAGAAAATTCCTAATCACAGAATATGCACTCAACTAGAAGAAGATATATATATATATATATATATATATATATACATATATATATATATATGAAAAAAGAAGATATCTATTCCCCCAAACTAATTACATACTAATTACATAACATAATGTAGTTAAGACAATTCCAATTCATATTCAGCATATAAATAGCTATTATCAGGAAGACAGTAATACTTGATACTTAAAATTGGTTTTACATACAAGATAAACAATCTGAAACCTATTCACTTTAAATGCGAATTCCATAGAAAGCAGAGTTAAACTTGTGAAAATTTGGACCATTAAACTTATTGCATTTGATCTTTGTACTCCTAACATTAGATAAAATAGCAGATGCTGGGCAGCTAGCCAGTCAGAAGAAATATGATTCTTTAGGTGATAAGATTGATCAAAGCTAGCTGCATTCTACATCCAGCATGCTGATGTTCCCTTTCTTAAGAGTCATGGAACAGTCGCATTTGGTTATCCAAATCAAAGTCAAACACAAAATTTGGGATTTAGCAGAATTTTAAAATGAGAAGCATGAGATTTACTGACACAACTTGAAATATATATACTTAGGAAATTTTCATAATTAGATGGACTGAATCTGGATATAGCTACTATTTTCTTAATAAAGTGCTTCCAACCTGAATAAGATCTTCAAGTGCAACTCCAAGACCCCTATAGTTCCTTGCAAGGAATAGAACTAAGGAGCGAGTACTTCGCAGGATCTCATCCTGGCAAAACCAACCATATTGCAGGTGTTGCTGCAGCACTCTCTCATCAACTCCAGCTGCTTCTGCCCAGCAATTGAGGGTGGCTACCTGCCCCATTTCCTCCTCCAAAACCATTCTGATTTTCTCCAATTCTGCAATTACCTGTAATTTGTTAAGAGCTACTATGCTCAGATGCTCTTAGAGAAACACGATTTCATAATGAAATGCAGAATCGAGAATTACCTTTATTCCTTTTGACATTTCGGCCTCATTTTTAGCAATTATCAACCTTCTTTTCTTGGTGTTTGACCTCTGTTTTGTGGAAGAAACTGCAGATTGTTGAAAAGGTTTGTGATATGCAGTTGAAGGAATGGACTGAGTGAAATCTCTAGCAGCCTTCTTTGATTTTCTTTTCCTTTTTAATTTTCTTATATCGTGTTTTTTGGGAGAAGCAATCCGCATAACATGATCATCCCTTTTTCTAGTAATTTCATTGTCATCTTTGTGTTCAGCTGGAATGGCAGACAAGTCAGAAGCATCCAAAGGTTGAATTTTCCTTGACAAACATGCATGAAATAGATTTAGAGCTCCAAGCTTTCCTAATTGTATCAGAATATTTTTTTCCAAACTTGAGACATTTGAATCGGCCAATGCTCCCTCTAAAGCATTAAGATTTTCCACCAACAAACGAAAATGAGTAACTTTGAATGATGGCGAGCTTGTATGGGCTGTAAATTTGTTCATGTTGGAAGGCAATCGAGGATCGCTGATACTGTTAGTTAAACTACTATGAGGTCCCTTAGCAATGGTCATCTGCAAGACAGGCACTCATATAAGGCTTCTATTCATGCTACTAACAAAATAAAGGTAACTACCTTATACTACTCGCCTTTGTTACTTCCAACTCTGAAAAATCATGCTCCAATACTGCACTTTGACAAGATGCAGACAAACAAGTGCGTGATCTTATTGGACTTCTATGAGCAGCGGCTTCATCCTCCTTGGTATTAGATAGGAAAGACAGCCTTCCTGTGTCATGAGAAGGCTCCTTGCTCCTTGCTGATCAAATTCCATAGTCATACATGCTGGTGAAAACTTATACGAACAAATAACAACCATGCTACTTCTACATGAAGTAAATGAACCTCGTATATTGATTAAAGACGGTGCCTATTCACATGGATGGCTAATCAAACGAATTGGACTGGACCGAGTTGATTAAAGGTGCTTTAAATGTACTTGGAAAAGAACTAATTATTCATGATAACATTAACATTTAGTACATGACTTGATATGTTTAAACAAATAAAATCGTTCGATTTGAACAAGAGTTGATCGGCCATTGAATATTGTATGATCTTATAAGTACATTACAATACTCCTCTCATGGTTCGACTGAGACATCATAGCAGTTCAAATGACAATGATATGGATACTCGAATAGTGTTACACCTGGTTTGGTACCACGTTAAGTTTAGATTCACAACCAACTATTTGCGCGATGTTCACATTTATACTTCATTCAAGTACGCTTTGGCCAAATATATTATCTCGGCAAGCAATAAAATTTTATCGAGAGTGCAATTGCATAGAGAGCTTTTCAGAAAACAAGCAGGAAAGCCAAGCAATCGTTAGAAAAACACGAAGTACACTAACACAAATGTGGAAAACTTAAGCTTGTGAAATATAGAAAACATCCTAATGAGTGCTTTCATTTAGGAAACTTCAGAGATAATAACTTTAGAGACCCAAATCCTTTTCAATAAAGAAAAGAAACAAACTTTATCCGTATGAATATGTAATATAAAGTACCAGAATTTATATTCAACTGAATATTGTAATTTATACTCACAAGAAGCGGAGGAAGGAAGTCCGTTGGGTTGTTGAAGATGAGATTGAGTTGGAAAACCCCACTTGAGATTTAGCCTGAAGCCCATGGCTTTATTATGGTTAGTTTGATGCTGTTGTTTTGGTTTTGAAGGGAGAAAATTAAAGAAACGGTGTCCATTAAAAGGGCTTAGATTTTGAAGATTGTGAGGAAGAAAGCAATTCTATAATTCTTCTTGTCAGCTCTCCACCACCGGTCCTTCATCTTCTCTTTGTTGGGTTTATGAACTTTGAATTTTCACTTTTTTTTTCTTAATAAAGAAATAAGAAAAGGAGTTGCGAAATTCCAAAATTAGCAAGTTGAAATATTAAAAGAAAAAGTAAATCGACTTTATTGTTAAAAAAAGAAGAAGAGTAAATTGACTTTATCAATTATTACAAATAATTATATAAAGTTTAAACTTGCTCATTATTACAATTAACTAAGGAAACTTTCCGATTTTATAATTATCTATTCGTATGCATTTTTTATTATATTTAATTCATGTTTTACAAATGATATTATAAAGTTTTTTTATAATAAAGTGATACTTTTAAACTTCATATAGTTAATTATAAAATAATGTAAAATTCAGATATCAAATAAAATGTTATTCCTAAAATATTGTATACATATTTGAAGAAGTTGAAAATTATTGTTATATTTTGAAAGTTATTTAAATTTACGTTGGAGATAAACAAAAGAACGAGAAGGAGGAAAAGGAGAGGAAAGAACGGAGGGAAAAAGTAAAGAAAATAATTTTTATTTAGATAAAAAAAAATAATATAAAAAGAATAATGAGGAATAAAAGTTAATTATCTCGTCACTCTTTTAACTTATTAAATCTCTAAAATTTCTTAATGTCATAAAAGTATCATTATAGGGAAAGGTTATTTAAGTGAATCCACTTTCTCTACTTCTCTTCACTCGCGGAGCAAATGGATTTTTATGGGCTCATGAATAAATTTGTATTACAAATTCATTCATTCCAATTTTTTTTTTCTTTTCCAAATAAGATGAAATTAATTTAATTTTTCTTCCCAAATCATTTCTTCCATTTTCCTTCTTTTTTTTAAATATAGCGTAAAAGTGTATAGGTTTATTTCCATCTAACTGATACCGTAAAAAAAATGTATCATAATTATCTTAAAATATATATAAGTTACTTAGAAAAAACTTAAGATGAATAAACTAAAAAATATATGAAAAAATTTTAAGTTATAAATATATAGGAAATTATTATATATGATTATATTTTGAAAAACTTTTATAAAATAAATGAATAAAATTTCATAAAATCATAAAAGCATTACCTATATTTTTGGTACATTTACGAACAAGTGATTTGTATTTTGATTTTTGATAAATATATGATATATTTTTTCACTTTATATCATTGATAAATAAGAGATACATAACATTTTTTTTGTTTATATTAATTAATTAAATAAATATTATTAAATGGATTTAATTAGATGATAGATTGATAAATCATAAAAAATAAACACAAAAATTGAAAAAATTTAAAGAAAAAGAAAAAAAGAATAAAAACACTGACCCATTTTTTAGCTACACTAAGTTAAGTGAAGCTAACCCTGATTATGTAGGCGTATGATGCCCTTCTAAATATTGGTGGTTTTCTGTTAACCTAAACTTTAGGATAGTCGAAAAATTGCTATATACAATGAAGAGTCATCATCTACCACTGCAGTTTGTATGACCCGTATATGGTGAATGTAAGTCCTAAATATAAGTCCTATAACCGTAGAATCAAACTTTATACACACGCACTGCCAAATTTTTACAGAGGCCCATTTGGTCAATTTGAAACCTTAAAAAATTAGAGAGCACCAAAATTGAGAGAGAATTAGGGATTCTACAAAAATTTGTGTAGTAGGAGCAATTAGGCTAAACTCACGCACTGCCACCACCTAGAACTAAATTACTCCCACCACCCCACTCTAAATCGATCGTATGGACTGGCCAACCAACACTAGACCGGCTCTGGTGGCTGAAAGTCTAAGAAATAGGTGAGTCCAAATTTCTAACTAATTTTGTAGAACTTATTAAAATTATTAATTTTATCCAAAAAATTATGAATTTTATTATTCTAATATTTTATTGTATGTATATTTAAGGAATAATATAGCATACCGAGTGAGCTAAAATGTTGATTTAAGATTAAGCATGATATTTAAGATACTCGAATTAGATGTGATTAATTTCACATTAAGTTATAGAATGTATTTTAGGATTTATTTATAGTTGAAACCGATTTAGAACCCGAACTGGAATCGGATTCGGAAACCGAACTCAAAACTAACATAGAATGAATTAGTAGTAAATAATATGTATATAAGAAGAATTGAGTTAAATCATAATTTAGAATACACATATATCATCAAAGTATAAATACTAAAGAGCATATTTATATTATAGGATACATAAAGATGAGTTGACTTGCGATTTGTTGAGTGAGCGACTTAGGATTCTAAGTAAATTGGGTTAATATTTTATCGTATTTCGAAATACTATTTTAAAGTACTTAGACACTTAAGATTGTATTGTAGTTACAAGTAATTATGTATGTATGTGCTTGAGTATTTAATTTCGTGCTAAATCCTATGTTGTGTTTAATGATTAATGTGTGTGGACTGGTATAAAATTATTTGATCACCTTAAACCATGCTTAACTATAACCGATCTAAATACCTTAATTTGACATATATTGCAACCCTTTAAGAGATAATTAGGATTTTTCAACCAAACACCGACGCCTTCGAAAAAGATAGTACTGGATAGTATAATGGTATTTTCCTCATCCTTAGCTAAACTAAATGATAGGAGAGGAGGTTGCAGTAAAGATGAGGGCATTGATTTGAATGATAGTCTTGAGAGGAGTGATATCTCCATTATAAAAACCTAGGTTTAGTTGTAAGTTGTTACATTAACGGAAATTCCTTAACTCGGATTAAAGTAAGTGAAATTACTTTGATTTCATAACGTATCACGCTCTGAAGTGGCAGAGTTGTAACAGCTCTGCCGTGTAAACCATTATAAAATAGAAGTTAGCTTTACAACCGCTATCCTAGACCCGATCTATACAAGGCGTCTACGACTAACCCGCTTTAAAGTAAATAGTTTGTAATTTAAATAAATCATTTACCTAAGAAAGTGAGAAAATATATATACACTGTAATTCAATTATTACAATTAACGTTTACAATGATTCACCGTAATATATTTCCTAGTTATTACGTTATTTAAAAATGAAAAATTCTAAATAAAAGCTTAGACCTTAAAAATATATATTTGTTCCTCAAATATTTTTCCTCACTCCCCAAGATATAGCAGTTGATAGCTTCAAAGTAATTGTAAGCCACTTCTTAGCAAGCACTTGCATGACGTTTATAGGGATGTAAGTAACTATGGCTCAGTAAGTTAGGATGAAGGACTTAAAACTATACCATAAACACAAACAAGGTTATCAACCAAATCATTTGATGCAATGCATGTTTAAGTAAATGCCATCACACGACATTGTTTGGTCCGTCTTGAGATTAGAAAAATTACGCCCGCTTTAGCCCGGGTTGAGGAGTTACCGTTAATGTAACAGTTCACGACCAAACCTAGGCTTGTGCAATGGAAACACTACTCCTCTTATGACTAACTTCGAACCATTGATTTCACTCTCACTGCGACCTCCTCTCATGTCACTTAGTTCGACTAAAGATGAAGAAGGGATCACTATACAATCATGTGCTATCACTTTCAAAGGGGTCAGTGTTTGGCCGGAGAATCCTAGGTTTCCCTTAATGGGTTGCCATACAAGTCCGATTATGATTACAGGTCGTATATTTGATTAAGTCCAGTTTAGAGTGATCAATCATTTCATACAAATCATACAATACAAGTCAGAACAACAAACAAAATCATAGCATAACTCATAATCAAGCACATGCACACAACCAACTATCTAACAAGTACAACCAAGTATAATCTCAAGCCCCTAAAATACAGCATCATATTAATCCCAACTTACCAGAACTCTTCCCTCACTTGCTCAAGGTCCAACCCACTTAGGCTATCGCTGATCATCTCTATAATACAAACGTGGTTTTAGTTTTTTCATATGACTATCATAAGTTGATTTTATCCTATAACGCTTATAGTTTTTTTTTTTAGGGTTTAATATATCTAGTTATCTAGGTTTTCAAATCTTTTACAATTATTCTAGGTTCGGGTTCGGGTTCAGTTTCCGTAAAATTAGGTTTTAGTTCGATTTCTAAATATTATTTTATACCTGAACCCTAGAAATTCGTTTCAACTCATAATATGAAATTAATCACATTACTTCCAAATATCCTAAATACCATCATTACCCCTAATCAGTATTTTATTCTATCCAGTATACTTAAATCCTTATTAGTGTACCAAATTTACTCTTGATGTAAGAAATTTTTACATTTTTCATATAATTACATAAATTTAAGTTTTCTATTGGATTTATCATATATCCATATTATTTATATAATATCAATTTTTATCATAATATTTTCTATTTATTATATTTCTAATGATTGCATATTATGTACTATCACTTATCATGTACATAATACACATCTAATATTTTTATCACTCTAATTACCATATCCCAACATCAATTATCATTTCAAAATATCTAAATTCATCTTCAATCAGATTTTACACCTAATTACCCTAATTTACAAAATTAATTTAAAATTTACTATTTTTTCCTATTACTTATTTACTACATAATTAGCCTAATAATTACATATAACACCCTAAATGCTGCAAGTATCATATTTCATTAGATTTTAACATCCTAAAACATATAATTATTCACTAAACTAGTAATTAACCATTTAATTACTTAATTAACCCTAGATTACTCACTTTATGCCTCATTTTAAGGCCTAAAAATTTGAAAAATTAATTTTTGAAAACGAGCTTCATAACACTGTTCTATATCATCTAAGTAGACTACAAAAAAATTTTAGGCTCAAAATTATATTCCTAAGATCATTTATTTCTAAACCAAAACATACTCGGTTTTGCATAATTTCTTAAGGACTATATATCGCAGGACATATTTTCATCAAAATAATATTTTTCCTAAAAGCTACATACAAAAATATTCTAGAATAATAAGTTTCATAATTTTATAAGAATATTTAATATTTTTACAAAATTATATAAAATCAGGCTGGAAATCAAACTCATCGATTTGGATGACTCCAACCATCGTCGGTGTCCATGGGTATGTCAGCTCACCTGGGCGTTGCCACTACCATGTGGTGGTGGTGGCTGTCCACTCTTAGCTGCTAATTGGGTGTAGGTTTCCCTCTAAGGCCCTAATTACACAAATTTGAGAAATTTTTTTGAAATAAATTCAAATACTCACCATTTTAGCCCTTTCTATTTTTCTCACTCTCCAAACTGACCAAATGAGCTTCTGAAATTTTTTTATTATTTATAAAGTATTAGGAAAATTATGGTGTATTAATGAGACAAGACAATTGCCTTATCTTTTTTTTTTTTCACTTTCTATTTATTGCATTTTAATTGGTTGATTTTGTTTCTTCAACTCTAGATTGCCACGCTTCAATTCTGGATTTTTCCTAATTTTTCCTTAATTAATTATGAACTTCATTTAATTATTTATTATTATTTTAGCACATTTCGCATATTTTAAGTAATGACACATATTTCTACCTACATATAAATTCATATATAGTACAAATAAATATTCTTAAATATTATTTAGGTCATTTTATAATTTTTAGTATACATATAATTTATCTTTAGCAGTTCGTTAATTATCGGATGCATTTTACACATTTTCGATAAATAATGAGTTATATATTTAAAATTTAAAATTTTATATTCATTTATTTTTTTGCTTATTTTCTTAAATTCGAATTTATGGAATCATTTTACTAATATTTTTAGTTTTACTTTATAATTTAGATTCGATCGGATCTTTTAACCGATCGAAACCCCGAATAGCTGGTTGTGGGGCTTACACAACGAACGAAATCACGTTGTGTGATAACACTTACTTGTTGTATATTGCATATAATTAATTACTTGATAATTTTGTTTGTGCTTGTTATACTTTCATAAGTCTCTAATTCAACTTAATTAAGTTATAGTTACTCATACCCACATAAATTATTTTGTAGGTTTATGTTGCGTTATAACCATCTTGAGATCAATTTTCTTTTGAAGCTATGATGAGTGAGGATCAAATGGTTATACGATCGAGTCTGTTTAATATCTCGATAGTACCTTAGGTATATGAAATGAGATATGAGATGTAAGTTAGCGACTATTGTAGTTTGTGTAATTTTCTAAGATTTTGAGATAATATGAATGTATTTATATACATAGTTCTAATTTTAATG
Source organism: Lumnitzera racemosa (assembly GCA_024138005.1). Lineage (NCBI taxonomy): Eukaryota > Viridiplantae > Streptophyta > Magnoliopsida > Myrtales > Combretaceae > Lumnitzera > Lumnitzera racemosa. Next base: position 729,813 of record JAMXBC010000007.1, on the reverse strand, counting down.
TAAATTTTAAATTAAATTTTAATTAAACTGTGTAAGCTCTTAAAGCCAAGCCAAGTAACTGTAGATTTGAACTTAGAACCTGAGGTTTAGGGCGATCGGTTAAAGGATTCGATTAAACCAAAATTATAAACTATTAAGAGGAATATTAGTAAAACTGACCCCGTAAACTTAAATTTAAGAAAATAAGTAATAAAATAGGAGACTATAAAATTTTCAAATTTTAAGCATAATAAGTATTAATTACCGAAAATACGAAAAGTGTAATGAAATAACTAATAAATTACTAGAAATAGATTATATGTATACTAAAAATTTTAAAATGACCAAAATAATAATTAGAAATGTTTACGTGTACCCCACATGTATTTACGTGTAGATCAAAATACGCGTAATTACCTAAATTGGCAAAAAACTAAGCAAATAATTAAAGAAAATTATAAAATAATTATAGAAAAATCAGAAAAAATTAGAAGATAATAAGCTTAATCAAGATTAGGTCGTAGCAGGTGTAGATCAGAAAAAGAAAAATCAACCAATAAAATTTGGACAACTTAAAAGCCAAAAATCAAGGAATTTGTGCAAAGTCTTGTCAAATTAATGCACATTAATTACAAAAAAAGTCTATAAATAAGGGAAAAATTTTCAGAAGTCATTTGGTCAGTTTAGCCTTTGAGAAAAATTGGAACACAAAAAAATATCGAGAGAAAATCCAGAAAATAAAAAAAAAAAAAAAAACCTGTGCAGATTAAGCAAGTGAACCAAATTCACCACTCACCATTCACCACCACTTGGGACTGAACCACCACCACTACCCGGGACTGAACCACCACCACCACCCTATACTAGAACCACCGCCTGGACCGGCCGACAACCTTGGACCGGGCTTGGACGGCCAGAAAGCTTTGGACCGGTTAGTCTCTTAAATGACCCGATTTTGAATAATTTTGTAAAATTAGTTATTTTACCCAGAAAATTATGAAACTTGTTATTATGAGATTTTATTGTATGTAGATTTAGGAAAAAATATTGATTTAGTTTAATTACATCTGCAATTATAGAGTTCTTAACAAATTGCTCAAAGCCGAGCATGATTAAAATCGAAAATAAATAGGCTTAGGAGTGTAGTTTGGAGCTTAAATTTTTTCTGTAGGATGCTCATATGATGTAGAACAGTGCTATGAAGCCATTTTCTTAAAATTAATTTTTGAAATTTTTAAGTTAATTTTTAGCCCTAAAATGATGGAAAAATTGGGTGATTTAGGTTTAATTAGGTGATTAGGATGTTAATTACTGATTTAGATCTTAATTAGATGTTTAGAGATGTTAATTTTTGATGGGAAACCCTAATCCTAGTGTTTGGAGAATTAAGTATGATTAATTAGGGAAATTAGGTAAATAATATAAGAAATTAGTAATATGTGAAATTGTAAATTAATAAATCTAAAAAAATAGAGTTATTTAAATAATATTATAATAGAAATCAGAAAAATAATAAATCTGAAAATGACATTTAATCTTAAGAAAAAGTCTCAAAATGTAAGATTTTTACATATCGGGAATAAATCCGATACCGCAATTAGGGTTAGCATGTACCAAATAATTTAGAATACCAAATTACGACCCAATAGGATATTTAAACACTCGAGCTTAATGTGATTAATTTCACATTAGGATTTGAGCATATTTCAGGCTTAGAAATTAAAGTTTAAAATCTCATTTAGCACCGAAATAGAGTACACGAATTATTAGGACGTAATGGGCATACACAAACAAAAATGAATTAAAATATAACTTAGAATATGAAACCGTAAAGTTTAAGTGCTAAAAGACACAAAATCAGCTTGCGATTAAGGGATCGAGCGATCCAAGTGAGTTGGGTTATTGCTTATTGTAATAGAGTACTAGTTTTGTAGTACTCAGAGACTTAGGCTTGTATATGATTGTGATTGTAAGTAGTTTACGCATGTGTTTGATGTATCTGAATTCGTGCTGAATTTGTATTGTGAGTGATTTTGTGACTGATTGAATTGGTATGAAATTGTTTGAAAAACCTAAACGGAATTTAATATTAGTCGACCCCAAATAATTAATAATGTCATGCATTGTAACCCGTTAGGGAATTATAGGATTCTCCAACCAAATACCGACCCCTTCGAAAGGGATAGCACAGGATTACAAAATGGTCCCTTCTTCATCCTTAGTTGAACTAAGTGACAGGAGAGGAGGTCGCGGCGAGGGTGAAGTCAATGGTTCGAAGGTAATCGCGAGAGGAGAGAGGTCTCCATTGCACAAGCCTGGGTTTGGTTGTGAGTTGCTGCATAACATGGAAACTCCTCAACCCGGATTGGAGCAGGTGAAATTTCTCTAATTTCACAATGGATTGGACTACATTGTGCGATGATACTTGATTGTTGCATTGCATAAAAATAATTGTTTGTTAACCCTGTTTGTGTTTGTATGCATTCATGAATCTTCAATTCAACTTACTGAGCTGTAGTTGCTTATACCCTTATAGATCCTTTTGCAGGTTCTGATTTCTGAACACTCAAAGTATTATGTCGCCCTACAACTACCCAGAGGTTAGTCTGTTGGAAGCCAAGGGTGTGATGATTAAGTTACTTAGTATAATGTGTACTTAAAGTGACCATGTAATTAGGAATGAAAGACTAGTAGTTATTTTGTAATATAGTGAACTGTTATGTTATGTAAAACTTCCTGAGAAGCTCTGTGGACTTATATATATATATATATATATATATGTATATAATATTGTACATGTTATTGGAAATTTACACTATTTATCATAATTGTAGTTTAATTGTTAATCGGACTGTTTACTTCAAAACGAGGAGTCGTCGACGCCTTGTGTAGGTCATGTCTATGGTAGGTATTGTGAGGCCAATTACTATCATAGAATAGTTTACACGGTGGGACTGTTGCGACTCTGCGACTTCGGGGCGTAACAAACTGTTTACTTCAAAATGAAGAATCATGAACATCTTGTGTAGATTACATCTATGATAAAAACTGTGAGATCGGTTACTATCATAAATTGATTTATACGACGGAATTATTACGACTCTGCAGTTTTAAGACGTAACAATGATCGTACCTTTGTAGAGAAAGAGAGAGAGAGATACAAAATTAAAGGGGTCATTATTGGTTTGAGCAACCTAAATTTAACCCTTTTTTCTTTCTTTCTTTTGCTGGGATTAATGGATTGCTTATTACTATAGGTGGGTTTGGGTTACATGGTCCACTATTGTGTTAGTTGCCATTTTTAGCTATATCATGGGGTGCTCAACGATTTAATTAAAAGGATTGCGTGATCTCCCTTATCGTTAAGATGGTGGGAAAATGACTTAAGGATCTTATTCCAATTTTCTTTCTTTTTTCTATTAACATGCTTTTTCCTTTTCTTATTTTATTCTTGTATTTTTTTAAATGAATTTTTATATCATTTAATTAGATCCTTTTAATATTATTTTATTAAATTATTTACTATGAACTAATAAGAAATCATCACATGTTTGCCATCTATCATTAAGACGAAGAAACACATATCATTTAGTTATCAAAAATGAAAATATAAACCGCTTCTTTGCTTATCAAATTAAGACATGTTGTGTAATTTTCCCATAAAACTTACTTGACAGTACTAAACCCTCATCTGAATCGAAATATGTATGCATAGACATTTTGAATGACAATCAAATTCTGGATAAGTCACACACCCCCAAAAATCCATCATCTATACAAACATTTCAAATTTCTAAAATAATATATTTATGCACCTTCAAAAAATTTGACAGTCGAAAATGTATCCTCTTAATATAATACTAAATTAACCTTTAGCATTAACATATAGCAAATAGGTTTTCTGATGATGATGCTATCAGTTTAGGGATGTAATCGTGTGGATTGTTAAAAGGTATCCAACCCACTTAACCTAATAAAAACTCTATAAGGTAATACTCTACAAAAATTAGGATTAGATTTTGAGATATAATTTAAAACCCTATAGGATTTAAGGTTGGGTTTTGAGATTATAAAAAAACCAGATGAAAAACTCAACTCTGTAAAAAAAAGTATATATTGATAAAAATATTTACTCTTAACTTATATAAGTTTTACATTGTATAATACATTTAATTCTCAATTTTTATTGTTATATAAGTTAGTAAGTATAATCTTAATTCTACTTAACCTTTTCCATTCTATTTTTTATCTAATACCATATAAATCCTATAATAACTCGCCCTTATAAGTTCTTTTGAATCATATAAAAATCTACTCCAAGAACCCTATAAAGCCAAGAACCCTATAGGGTCGGATTTTGGAAACGAGGGTAAAATCCTCTCATAAGACTTTAGAAAACATTAGATGCTATAAAGATGAGTTAGGATTTACAAAACCCATTTCAAACTTACCCTAGTTACATCCCTATATTATTCTAATCAACACCCATGTCATGTTGGCTCCTAAGGTTAGGACCTTTAGAGGTATCCATGATTTCTAAACAAACAACCCCTTACTTAGGCTTTCTAAACAAACAACCTCTTTAATTTCACATTTACATTGTGTTTGGCAAATTATAGAAGGGATGAAATAGATAGAAATAAGTAGAAATATAAAAAAAGAAAAGAAAAGAAAAGAAAAGAGTAAAAATAAAAGAAAGAAATGGAAGAAAATAAATGATTTAATAGACTATATTACCCTTATTTTTATTTAGCAAACATACACATTAATAGCGTTTTTACATCTTCAATTCATTTCCATCCATTTCCATCACTCTCTCTAAAATTGAAGAGGAACATGATGACTTTAAGTGTAGAAAACTTTCCACCATTTTCTCATCATTTCCTTAGATTTCAACTTCATTTTCAATTACCAAACACAATTGGTTTAATTCGATTTCTACCGATCCAAACACAATGTCACCTCCCAAGTCTAATTATACATTTGTTAAGCAAAATTGCGATTAATATCTCCTAAAAACTATCAAAATTATATTGACGATCTAAATTTCTTTCTGAAACATTACTCTTAAATCGCATTACTAAATTACAGGAAATACCTTATCTTAGTCCCTGGAAACCATCTCCAACAAGCTATACTACGATCCAACGAAGCTCCCCCATAATCCTCCAAAGAAAAGTCATTCCCTCACCAATAAAAATGGAACGAAACCAAAACAGTCTCTAGCTATCCTTCTATTTCATTTTTGGTTCGTCTTCTGAAGTGGGGTGGTCGGGAATGGAAACATTCCATGCTCACTATCTTTCATGAATGACGACTATTTTTTACATGAATTTTTTTATTTTTTATTTTTTTGAAGGGTACTGGTGGTTATGGCCTTTGCGTATAAGGAAGATCCGCTTTTCCACTTACCTCAATAGGCTGTTGCTTTCAGACGGGTACCCGTTTCGTGCATATCCCGCAACAAGCGAACTCAGCTAAGCTGTGTATTCTACTTTACTGTACAAACTACAATGTTTCTCCATCATGTATCATCAACCTATGTCATTCAATCAGATGATATCGAAATTTAAGACATTTTAGGACAATTACTATGCCGCATTTACATCATCCACCCCCTGGTCGTGTGTTGCTGGGGTGTTCTTTTCTGCAATGGAGTTGTTGCAATGTTGAAGCTGAGGAGCAGAAAATAAATTCCTGTTGCTCTCGCCGCCAGTAACCTGTGTAAGTGAGCTTCTGTTCCTATCCTGCCATTCTCGAGATAGGCCACTACTTTCTGGCAGTGCCAAAACTATGCTCGCCGGAGCAGTGTCTCCTTCGCGGCCAGTGCTGTGAACTGCACTGTCTTTCCCTCCACCTAAAGCCACCGAATCAGATAGGACATTAGTATAAGAAGCAAGGAGGAGGAAGATACAACAAAGAACGTGCTGCAACAGAAATGACCATTCAAACATCTGCTTTGAATCTAATTTTATTCATTTTAGGCCTAATTCCAATTTCTTCTCATATAAATCTGTAAATATATAGGCATATAGGCATATTTCTCCATGTAGATCATTTGACATTGGGCTTTGTTCATACACCTGTCAGGTGGACCTCTTCAATTGATTTAATTGAACGAGGAGTAAATTAAGTAAAATGAAACAAAAAGAAGGCTTTTATTCGATGATGCCAGTTTGTTTCAACTCTTAATCATATTTATTTCATCTAGTAGAAGGATGAAAATAAGGTTGGACCAAGAACGAATTAAGGATCAGATGAAGGGCTAAATTTAATACAGAGGTTGCTACGATTATTAATAAACCTGTTTGTGTTGCCATGGTAGAGGATGCACTTGTACTTGTTGATGCAGCTCCGGTTCCTTTTTTCGTCTTTGGCTGCAAGATCAAACATAAGCAAGTCAGATAATTCAATTATATATCCACCACAGGTACAGGAAACGACTCTCTAAAACTATAATGGAGGAGGTTCCCAAATCCCACTAACGTATTGGACTTCTCCTGAAGATATACCTCTGTCACTAAAGGAACCCTGGTGGGGGGTTGGGGGATTCGGTCTGGGGTAGGAGGAAGAAATAACTGCAAACAATTTTATCACCCAAAGGACTTCTATAGGTGCAAAATATCTCTTGTCAAAGATGAAATCTATAGTGCAACCATCTCCATGATTCGACATCTATAGGTCTGGTAGGCATGTTTTCTCCCATACCTTAAGATTTTCTTCACAATATTTCACGACGATTGATATGCTAGGACAATGACCATGCAATAGGGTATAGGCCCACAAGAGAAGCTTCCTGGGAATGCTAAGATCAAGAACTTCAATCCCCTGTGTTGCTGTTTGAATTGCTGTTTCTGCTGCTAATCTTCCATGTGACACCAAATAAAGGTTCACAGCATTTGGGAGTGTTACACAGGAGCTATCCCGGTAGAAGTTGTACGAGCATCTTAGAAGAGAGTTGGCAGTATCTGAATGATGATAAAAAACTTTCCTTATCACCATGTTTTTAATTTTCGATAGAATAGTAGTCCACTTCATCTCTATAGCTTTCAACTGGGTAGCATCCTCGAATTGAGAATTCCATAGTTCATTCGTTTGCAGATCAATGCAAAGCAGAGGGGTACTTTCTAATCTTTCATCTGACTGGATTTCAGTTGATTGTCCAGATTCCAATGGAGTGATTGCTGCTAAGCTAATGATAAGAGAACGGCACCATGCAACAGAAGCATGTCTGCAAACTTTTGCACAGTTACTATTTGACAACTTTGGATTCTTGAAACGTTTACGGAGCTTCTCATTAATTGCTTCGATAGTTTCAAGCTTGCTGCTTCTCTCCAGAATATGTATATATTGTTGGAGATAACTGCAAGAGATCTCATGGTGAGTGCTAACAGTGGGTTATACGATATGAAGTTCATATGGGAAGAATCACCAACATAAAATTTCAGCATTTCAGATTATCAAACTTTTAAGCCCTCCAGAAGGATGAATGAGCATGAACTCACAGCAAAATTTTTTGATGTAATTTGATAAACTTCATAATTGCTAAAATACAGTTCAATAAATAATTTATAAATGCTAAGATGGTCTTCATATTTTAGAATAGTATGAGGAAAAAATTGCCATATTGCCTTCTCAGGACATGGCATACCCATATAGTCTACTTTCTGATGTATCTGGGCCATTCATCTCAGGTAGACTGCAGACATCTGGCCATATATTCCCCTGCTCCATGAATAAAGAAAATAGCTTTTCCAGCAGATAGTCAGGACTTGAAGACGCTATGAGTCCCCTGATGTACCTCGCAAGTGCAACTGGGACAATATCTTCAATGCACAATGAGAACTGAGAAAAAAAAATACAAGCACAATTGAGTAGATTGGAAAAGTAAAGCGCCACATGCAATGTGATCACTGGTAGAGGAGAAACCTAAGCTGGTACTGATCCTGGCGATGACAGCAATACCTTCCTCACAAAAATGGAGTATTTCAATGTGTTGAGATGAATGGATATAACATCACAAAATATTCACGCCAATGAAAGAAAAGGAAGACCCAAATGAGGAAGTAATGTGGGAACAGAGGTTGCCATGTTAACTACCTAATATTGGCAACCTATGTGAACTTTATATTTGAATTAACTCAACTAGTAGCCTAGGATCATCATCAGTATATATAATATATCTAAGAACTTTTTCAAGGAAAAAGAAACTTGACATTTACCCTTTTGTCTGCCTTAATAGATATAAAAGCTTTGTCCAGGGTAGAGATGTCTCTAGCCTCTTCCAATAATTTTAAGTAAAACAGTATATATTTTCGGATGCAAGTAATGAACTTCCTGGAGCTCTCTGGCAAAATAACTTCAAGGGCTTTCTTGTTTGCAGCAACATTTGGTGTTCTACGCCTGAAATATGAACAAGGTTAGAAAAACTTCTCTTGAAACCACAGAAGAAACCCAGATCCAGATGAGCATGGATATAATTTAGTGAAAAACAAAGAAAAGAAAAAAGTAAAAGGTGCAATTGTATTGAGGCAAAAACAAGAGGCTTACCTCCCCTTTTTAACCATTCCATCAATCTCCCACATGTTTACTGTAAAGGATGAGCGAGATGATTTGAAACAGAACGAGAGTTCCTCCTTTGCCCTCTCCATATCCCCACTCCTTCCTCTTCTGTAAAATCCTTGAGCAAGCATATATCTGGCCTTATGAAAATGTTTGAGGTCCCCCTCAAGACATGTTTCAAGGGCAGCAAGACAATCATTATAAAGCACATTCCAGGCATCTTCCAGGTGATATGATTCCTCTGCCTTTTCCCCAGCTTTTGTCTGAGCGATTTCCTCCTTAATATCCATAGGTGAAACTTCCAGGTCAATCTTATCAAGATTATCAATAACAGCTGCTTTTGTTGACACACTAAAGGAATAAGCAGAAACAACCTAACATGAAAGAAAGCGTATGAATTACACAGAAATGCATGTTTGCCAAATAAACTGCACTGGAGTTTTATGTGATAGTAGGTGTAACCAGCAATTTATTAACCGACGATTATAAGTTCAGATTGGATGGTGATTGATTTGTGGGACACATGGTATTTACTCAAAAGTTAATAGAAAAGACGGGAAATAGGTGCAAAATACTGTAGAATAGTAGTCAACCTTCAAAGATTCCACATTCTGTGGCCCAAATTTGCAGAGTAACTTTATGCGAGAGGCATGCATCCTGTAGACAGGATCCACCGCTGATCGATTCAAAGCAATTGCTTTATCGTAATATGATAAATATGTCTCGTGTGCATATCCAAGCTTCTCAGAGAGTTTTCCCATGTAAAATGCATGAGACCAATCTGGTCTGCAGAATAGAAGGCATAAATAATTGAGTCTGGATAAGACAAAATGACAGAAACTGAAAATCAAAATTTGTGAAGCACTTGTACTTGTTTGCAAAAGCTTTCTTAAAATGTTTCATTGAGTTTTCACAGAACTTTATCCATGCTGCATCTCTTGCAGGTAGAATACACCGTTGATCATAGAGTGGAGCCACATTCTGAAGGCTGTCATAGTAGACTAGCGCCAGTAACTCATGAATCTCACACTAGAGTCAAGAAAAGGATTAGAAGATCAGACAGGGGTATATATATATGCACACACCCGTAAAATCTAAAAATAGAATGACCACCGACTTAATTTCAACACAAGGAGCGGGTACAGCATCCAAAATTTCATCAGGTACCATTTTGTTTTTCAACTAAAAAATTGCCCAAGAAAGTTCATACAAAACATGCTTTTCATATTAAAAAAAATCATTTCATGCACTTTTTTGCATATCCATATTCTGCAGCATATGCATTAAGTAGAGAATGATAATTAGCCTGCACTTTCATTTACTTAGTCAATCCTATCAACAGAACAGAAGAAAACATGCTTGATAACTGTGACAAATCCCTGAATATGGTGTCTTTATTCAGAGGGGACTCGAGCTACTACACAAGGGGGAAAAAATGAAAGTACTAGTAGTGAGGGATGAATATGAATAAAATAAGTTAGTAATAGTAGGATAGTAGTACTGTAAACAGTCGAAGTAGTAGTAGTAATAGGGTACTAATGTACATGAAAGGAAGTTAGTAGTATAAGTTGAGTTAGTACGAGTAGTGGGGGCAAAGGCTTTTATAAATAAATGGCAGAGTAAGGGACTATAGGCCAAACATGAAGAGGGTGTTTGTCGGTGCATAAAATGGTAGAGGTAGAGGAGTTAGAAGGCCATTGGAAAAGCATCATACATCACCCCTATGTGAAACAGGAGCAAAATGCTCTTGGAATTCCAGGTAACTATCTATCCATTATTCACCTATATACCTCTTAATCACATCAAAAATACAAAGTGAACCCCTATATCTATCAATCGGCTAACTGGTATTTCCCCAAATGCTTTGATTTGACTACATAAACATTGAACTATAATTCTTCTGTTTTTTGCACCAAAATTTTAATGTCAAAGACTGGAGATGTTAGATTGGGACTTCCATTTGAATGTTGATACTCAGCAGGCAAATATGTTGGCAGATGGAAGTACACAGACTGATCAAGGAAACAACAGGAAAAAAAAATACTTATCCATTAATGCACACTAGAAAATACAGAGACAGAAACCTGCTGAGCTGGCGTCTTGGCTAAAGCCAGACTCATTAATAGACAGCGCCGGCTTCTTCTTCGACTTGTCTCCACTCTTTGTGACAAAGTAGCATTTTTCCTCCATACCAAGACATTTATGTGTTTACTTCCATCATTTAGTAGCAAATCTACCTCCTGCATCAGCAAAATGAAAGTAAATTTTTTAAGTGAATTATAGGCAGGAATATCAAAACGTCAGATGGCATCAACCTTCACATTCTCTTTGATCTCGGGTAAAATGGAGGAAGAAATTTGATGGCAAAGAAAGTGATGATGTTCTGTGCTTTTCTGGTGTTCGAGTATGCTGGGAAGTGAGAAGGAAAGGGGAAAGTGAAATAATTAAACTCTGTTCACAGGTTCTTTTTTTTTTTTGGGCAAGGTCAGTTTTATATATCTATATATATATATAAGAAAACAGTACAAGGAAGGGGAAACATCCCCATAAATAATCAAAACACCAACAAAAGTGAAACAATAGGTAAACTACAAATCTAAAGAGCAAACTGCTCCAACTATAAAGATTCAAAAGTAGAAGCTAAGAGAAACTAGAAAAAGCTACCGGTAAAGACCATAAGCTAACCCTCTAGGTCCTCCTACAATTTTGCCCTTCTTCTTAGAACGAGCAAATAGAGGATGTGAGACAACTTTGTTACTAATGAAATTTGCTAGTCATGTTGAGAGAAGAATTTAACTCTAGTGATTCATCAGAACTCGCAACTTTATCTTCAACCTGATGCAAATCGCTCACTATAACATAGATATTCTCAGAGGATCTCACTTTAATTGACATCTTGAACACTATGTTCGAATTCTCAATAGGAGCAACAGTCTTAACTATCTTCACATTTGTGGTATGAGGATCAGCTTGCATAGGATCGATTGCCTTCAAAGGGCAAGCATTCACATCATGACCAAAATTATTATAGTGGAAGCAACTTGAAGGCTTCCATTGATATTCAATTTCAATGGGAACCTTTCTACTATCCATACAACGGATCAAGATTGACTATATAAAGTTAGTGTTGGCTTACATCTCAACACATACTCCGGCAAAACTCAATCTTTCCTATATAGCAGTGATAGAGTCAAGATCAATGGTTTGCCAAGTCTATATGCTATATAGTCAATGCCCTTCTTATGGAAAAACTCCATAGAAACATTCCAAAGCTTAACGCATACAGGTAGGGAGCTAGGAACTTCACTTGCTAATGACATACGCATCCTATTGTCAAAGGATAAGGTATCGACTTGTAAAGTACTAAAGGATTTCAAGAACCTTCATAACTTACCCTTTATTTTGAAACTTAAAGAGAAAGATGCCTCTCTCATTACTCAAAAACTTAATCAAATCAAAACAATCCTATACTGCATAGATAATCTTTTTTATTACTAAGAAAGGAAGAGTCTTTCCAAAAACATGGCCAACAATCGTATTTTCCCAAAAGCGAGCTCCAAGTTCTACTACTTATTTGGCAAAACCACACCTAGCTCATCTCCATCTATAATAGGAAGGTAATAATTAAGAGAACAGTCAAAATCTACCCTTGAAGACAAGATTGAGCATGCCTCAACAAACAATTTGTGCTCTCCAACCTCTTTTGATGGAGCAAAAAAACGATGGAGGGTAGAAAGGAAGCTTCACTAGCATGGAGGAAGAGAGAGGAGCTGAGACCAAAGCCTCTTTGAATGACATTACCACCCAACTAGCTTTGACTAGAGAAAGAGCAGTTGTCACTCCCACTAAAGACAAAAGAGAGGGTAACTTACCCTTACCTAGAGTAGACCGAGGAGAAGCCAACGAAGAGGAGGGTCCCAACACTCCCAAAACTGAAGACATAGCCGAAGCAGACAACAACACTAGAGTGGGGCCAAAGCTATACCCTTAAACTTCACCGAAGTAAGTTACTAGATGGAGACTACAGGTTTCGACTTGATGGGAAGAGGGAGAGCTACGTAGAGCCGCTCATGAGCATAGACATGAGAGCAAGCCATGGATAGTGAAACCCTCGCCATTGGAGAAGAAGACCCAAAGAGCAAGGATGCCAAAAAGAATAGAAGACAAACATGAGAGATTGACACCAACGAGAAACCCAACTAATAGCAAAAGAGGGGTTGGCAACTTACAAACTAGAGATGGACGGAAACCGAAGGTGAAAGAAGGAAAACAAATCCCTAGAAAGGAGAGGGCAGGAAAACAAGACTCAAACTAGAGAGAGGAGAAAGCATTTTCTCTCTCTTTAGAATCAAATTATAAGGAAAACAAAACTGCTCATAGATTTTTATTCTCTCCATTTCAAAGAAAAGATGAGAAAAAGAAGGGATTTGACCACTCTTTTCTTTTAGTAATTAGCTTCAGCCATTCTTAGGTCAGTGTACATGTGCATGCAAAATGCTATTAAGCTTTTCCATTTTCTCATTAACTTTCCCTTCCTTAAATTTTTTTGGATCAGATTCCCTTCCTCAAATTTCCATGGTCATACATGAAAGTGGGAGAGAATTGAACTCCCCCCATGTCATTTTCTAGTTACTTCACTTCTAGTTTCACTCATTTTTATAGCAAAAAGAAGATAAAGGAGTTAAACAAATTGTCTAATAATCAGTCAATCATTTACCTCATCGTAAATGTTTGCAAGCCGTTGCCAACTTTCAAAGCGTAAAGGATTGTATAACAAATCATACTTGAAAAGGTTTGCATTTTGCTGTACAAACTCCTCTCCCTCCTTGGTAAGGACAAAGCCAGGCCATTTGTCAGTGGCACTCATTTCCTCGGATTGAGCCAGGAAGAAATACAAGTTGCAGTAAACATCCACATATTGTTCAGAGCTGCAACCGGATAATTGAACATGTCAATAAGATCATAAGAGCTATAAGACCATTGCTACACCCATAAATAAAATAAATAAAGTATATGCATTACCTGGCAACTAATGATTTCTTGTATTGCTTGAGGTTTCCGGAACTTGAGAAAATTGTGTTTATCATCATCTGAAAAAACCCCTCCGATCCAGAATCCTCGGAGAGTTTATCTTCACATAAATCAAGATCGTCCAAAAACCTATCTATTGGGTTTCCAGTCAAAACACTTTCAGGAGGTTGTGGAAAGTGCTTGCGAATTGCTCTCAGCACTCGCCTAAGTTTGACTAAACCAGTTTTCTGTCACCAAAAAGAAGATATGCAATCTAACATAAGTTTGTCACTTTCTTCTTTTCCTTGGAATTTAGGATGGTTCTGGGGGGTTGGGTTTGGCAAACTATGATTGCAGCATGTTACTTCTACAGAAAACAAAAGATAGACTACTGAAGAAAAACCAGCCATAGAAGAAAGAAACTTACAGATGAACCCTTTGCATAGGGCAGAAGATACTGGAAAACATCTGCAGACTGTTCCTTAGTTTGATATTCTCCACGGCTAGTATTCTTGTGCATGGCCAGCTCATCTTCATATGATGAATCGGATCTAAGATTTAGACCATATAGGCAGAAAAAACACTGATCTAATGCATTATCAATCTTCATTTCAAGTTCCTCCTTTTCATTTTCTGTCACTTCATCTGTAAGTGCAGTTGCTTGCTTCTGACCTCCTCCAATCTTGTTGTCATGATATTCAGCATCTCCCCTCTCATTTTCGTCTTCAAAATTATCTTGAAAAGAAAAATTTTGTGACAAATCACCATTGGAACTCAATCCTTCAGCAATACCCTTCTTAATAGAAGTAACTTCATCAACACCAGTTTTAATTGTTTCTAAATGTAACATGACTGAACCTGAATCACTATCCCCATCTTCTCTAAGTTGCCGATCAACATGAGTTGCCTCCCCATTCAAAGAGTGAAAAGTGGATTTAAGCTTCATATCCAAGGCCAAGAGATGTTTTATAGCAAACCTAAGATATGTCCCCTCCTCTCCTTCTTTTCCTTCTCCAGCACAGCACAGGCCATATTCAGCAAGTAAATCATGGATTGCAACAATTAATTCAACCTGCAAGACTGTCTTAGGGATGCACAGCATTGCTTAATTGGCCAAAAGAATTACATGATAACGTACCTGAGATTTGATTGGCATGGAAAGATCAAGGAATTGGAATTTGCAGAATGCGATCGCGGCATCAATGAAGCAACATCTTTGCTTTTGTTCAATTAAGTCAACACTTTCCTCCAAAACAGATTTCTTAGAGGAGAGAATGCGTGCGATGTTGCACATGACTGTAAGCAGCAACAACTGAATATCATGAATGCTGCTTGTAGGAATGTTGACATCGTTCTGCAGGTATAACATTCATTACAATGCCTGAAAGAGTTTTCTAAAGTATAAGAGACTACTGCAAAACTGTCATGCAAACATATGGGCTTGATAATTGCATTTTATAAATGTTGCCACTCCATAATTATAAGCCTAGAGCAAATATACTCAATGGGAATTGAACTTCTGAGATTATAATTCAGTTACAACTTATTGTATTAAACTACTGGCCATTATTTTCCAGACTTGTGCAGTCTAAGAAATTGGACTTTCTGACATATCATGAGTAAGGGAATCCCTCCCCCCCAACCTACACATACCAGCATAAATGAAAGGATGGATTTCAGATTTTCACCAAGAACTACAAAAGGCTTTTAGAAAGAAAAATGATGTGCTGCAACCTAATTTTTTAAGGAGAGGATATATGAACCAAATGATTTGGAAACCTTGCCTCGTGAGGAACCTATATGTTACAGTTGGATTAAGCGTAATGAAACATTCAGATCAGACAACAAAAGATTGGTGTGTGTTTGTGTCACATACACGTACAAATGTAAAACAGACAGATGAACAAAATTTTTCTTAGTGAGTACAGGGGAGAGATTTGTTTCACACAAAAATTAAGGACACAAAAGAGCCCGAAAATTTCAAAACCAGCACCAAAATGATAATACACTATGAAACATACAACCCGAACTAAGGGTTTTAAAACAAAAGAGGCTAAGCCCTAATTTTCCAAGTGGTGATGACAAGCAAAATTTCTACCCCCAATATGCATATTAGTTATGTATTTGAAATGCTCCTAGATCATGGGCCTCATTACACTAGTTTTTATATAATGATGGTCAAGAGAAGACCATATCAAATGGCTTATACCCTCAAAGTATTTTGTTGGGTTGTTAACTAAGTATTAAAGCATGTTGCATTTCTAAAGAGAAATGCTCTATTGCCAGAAAGAATCATTGTCTCCCTGAGCCTGCTCACACAAAGCTTGCTCTGTTGAGCCAAAATTCATTGGATGATTCTAAATCATATAACAAAGTGAGTTAATAAATTCATCGACTTGAATCAAACAGAGCAAAGTGAGACTCACTGAATCTGCAGAGTCAATGCTATTCTTGACTAGCAATGCACAATGAGAGATCGCCTTTACTTCTTCTGCAACCAAACAGCTCCAGTGATTGCTTGAATTCTCTTCTTTGTCTGCATCTAAAATATATGTTCTTGTAGATTCTGGCTTCTGAGGGAAAATTTTACATGAAAAAGGAAATTCATCTATGCCTGCTGCAGCCAATAGGTTTTGCAGCTTCCTTTGATGACAAGTCAAACACACATCAATTAGCATTGGCTTTGTCTTGTCACAAGCTTTAATTAACAATTCGAGCGCAAATAGCTCTCTAGATGCAATTCCCTTCATCCTTCTTCTGGAAGCAACAACATCAAGGTAGGTGTCTTTTGTGCAAAATAAAAGAGGGGCAAGCAGGTTTATGCACTCCAGATACATTTGTTTCTCATACATTTCCTGCACCTCCTTCTCCAATGAAACATCAACTTTTAGCATATTGATTTCATATAGAAGTCTATCTATTGTCAACTCTTTGATAGTTTTGCAATGTGGCAAACCAACCAATAAACGATGGTCGCTATCATCCCCTGTAGACAGAATTGACAATGCCATACAGAACTGTTGATAAGCATTGGCCTTCTTGTCATCCAAGACAGCAAGTCGGCCACTTAACCAGAAAAACCTTACCCAGAAGGAACATTTGTCATTATTTGGGAATAGATTTCTTAATGTCAGACTTTGAACACCAGCACTCTCACCTGACAAGTCACCAAAACCTTGGAAATTGTGAAGAAATGAAACACATCCATTGCCTGATGATGAACAATGATCCATAGCTACACACTCGACCATCTTACAAAGATGATAAGATGCATCCACAACAAAATCACTCAGTTCAGGTGCTTCAAAGGATAATCCCAAATCATAATATAGCTCTGCAAGAAAAAGACAACATCCAGGGGTTCTGTCTTGCCCCCAGTCTCTAGACAACTTCTCTAAGCTTAAGAATTTGATGAAGGCATCCTGATATCCAAGGCGGGTATTTGCAGCTTCTTCTAAAAGCAAGTGAGCCAGGTGGTAAGCACCAAAATTGCTTGAAGTATCTCTCACAAATCTTGCAACTTCACTACATTCTGTCCCCAAGGAATCAGCTTCTTCACAGGATATGGCAGAACAGCTAGCAGCAGTGCTAGATTCTTCATTTCTTGAGAGACCAGCAATAAAAGGTTCTAAAAACTTAATAACTTCAGCATTATCCTTGCTTGCAGCAAATTCTGCCTCTTCCTTCTCTGGTTTATGAGTCCTCATCCTTTCAAGACGAGTACTTCGCCTTTCCTGAGGCTGCTCCTTAATACTCACTGCCTGTTCCTTTGATGTGCCCCCCTTTTCTCCATTTAGATCCAACTGAGAGACATCATCACCAAAAGAAACAAGATTCTCTCCTTTAGTTTCGAAAGGATCTTTAACAGTTTCTGAACAAGATAGTAATTGTATGTTTAAACAGACATCTCCAGATCTTAACTCCTTTTCCACCCCATTAGGTTTACAACCACATAATGGAAGCAAAATGTCAAGAAGTGCATCAGCAAGGGCATGCCAAGATGCTTCAGCAAGCTTGATCTCAATGTTTGGCTTCAACTTTTTAGGAGGGGAATGTCCATCTAGATTCTCATCAGGTGACTTCCTTTTTTCAGAAAATTTAAGCCGAGCATGTTTAGGTTCAAGCTTATCTATACCTCTAGGAGCAAATGGGACTATTTCTGATTCCTCTATGGTGCTTTTGACACACACAGCACGAGAATGTGATGGCCAGTGCCTCAAAATCATTTCAGCAACGGTCAAACATGCTACCTCATCTCCTATAGCAATAAGAACTTCTAATAGCTTCTCCATAAAAATCCCTGTAGAAGTCATTTAGAATGCATTTTAAGCATGACCAAATGGGGCAAAGCATTTTTTTTCACGGTGGTAATTCAGCATTGCATCTTTCGTGTAACAAAGAGAAATATAAGGGGAAAGCAGCATATATCCAACACCATAACCATTTGAGTAAAGTACCATTAATGGTAGACAACTTACAATTGTTTGGGCTACATACAAGCCCCTGTTCAAATGCCCAACGTGAAATACTAAGCAAGCCCATTGAGCATGACAATGTTCCCAGTTGGTTCCAGACAACAGAATCTTTTGCATCAATCTCTACCGCTTGAAGATAACAATGCAATGCTTTTTCATAATATGCAGAGCCTTGTTGAAGGAAGACAGATGCAAGATTTCTAAGAGCCAAAAACCTGCAATAAGCTATAGAGACTATGCTTAAAAGCTGGTTCAATAAAATAAATTATTAGAAATACTATAATAAACATAGCAGAAAAGTAGAGCTACAGTAATCTACACATGATCATTCTAATGTGGTCATAATGAATGTGGATGGAATTGTCATGGATCTACAGTCGAGGAGCAATCTTATTTTTCAACACATGTTAGGAACCGATAAAAATTTAAAACTACAATAGCAAAATTTAATTTCACCCACGCAAGGGGTGGGGTGGTGTGGTGTGGTGTGGTGTATGGGGGGTGTTGGGGCGGTGGAAAAACTAGTTTGACAGTAGCATTGATGCTATATGCCTTGATGACTAAGCCCACATGTCACAGCAAATAAGACCGTTTTTCATTGTATAGAAATTATTTTAATTTCATTATTCAGACAAAGAGGGGAAACCTATTCAAAACAATTTTTGCTTCTTCCACAGGTGCAGAAGAAGACTTCCTTTTTTCAGTCACAGCAAAATAAACTTTTTGACAGGAAGCTCCAACCTCCTGTTGACACAGGATAGAGAATCCATTGATTAGATTATCAATTATTTTAATATTGCTCCTTGACAACCATGATAACCTTTTCTTTGGCAAATAAACTTTAAAAGAAAATGACATAATCCATCCATATCATTGAGCATTTAACATGTAAACTAACACTCCATCCCCAGTTACAAGTATGTCTTAAGGAAGTAAATGGAACTGTATGATAGAAAAGAAAACTCAAAGTACAAGGCACTACCTACAGCCTGTACATATACCTGAGGTGTAGAAGATGACCATCATTGGCACTACTCACTTCCTGAACAATTATAAAAGACATAAATATGATTTCAGTTTTAACTAACAGAGAACATAAGTATACTACTATTCAAATATAAAGGCCATGGTACCTGAGCACTTGATATCAAAGGATCTTTCAATATGGATTCAAACGATTCACGGGCCTTCTCATATTCTTTTGCATGCAATTTGTGAAGTCCTTCATGGTAAGTCTGAGAAAGGTGAAATTCCTACTGGGACAAGAAAAAGATAAGAGTAATTAGGAAAATTTGGGAAAGAGACATTAGCGTATATCTATTTTATGCAACCCAAACAATACTGACTCCATCACAAAATGATGGCAAAGTTGAGACACACAAAGTGGTTTCATGGCAATCAAGAAGTATCACAAAAAGCGGGATTTCTTCCAAAGATTCCAGAAGTTGTACCATTGACTTCTTTTTTTTTAAAAGAAAAAAAAGAGCAGAAGAGAGAGAGAGTGAGAGACTTTTTCCCAGAAATCTACACAACCTCTGTTGATCAATCATTTCTAAATTGCTCTAAATTAGAGAAGAAGAAAAAAAAAGAAGGAAAGAAAGAAAAATGTGTATGCAGTGTTGACCATTTATATATACAACCAAGCAAAACTTTGATTAGCAGTCACAGAGTGAATATCATGTTCCATTTTGGGTTACACACATGATGCTGCAATAATCACCATCTCAAAGTATATTCGAGTCCAGGCATGAGATAACACAGAGAAGTCTTATCCAGCTTTGGCACCATTGTTTACATGACAGCCAAAAACATATAGCAACCTTTTCCAACCAACCCCATTTTTGTTATTCCAATTATTATGATTGTTCTAGCTAGCCTTTGCTGTTTGGTAGGCATTCGAATCAAAAGTTTATTAAATGTTCAAACCAGTGCACTTGACTAAGCCCTTTACTTCCCAAAGCAAGGACTTAAACCTATGCTTCTGAAATCACACTTTTACATCCCCAAACCACCACCGAAAGCTCTCATAAGATAGCGGTCTACGTATGGTGAACTAGGCCTCCAGTGCACCAACATGATAACTAAGCAAAAGTGCTATTTGTCCAGAAGGAAAAATAAATAGTAAATAAAAGATCAAATAATAACTAATAATAGCTTGTAAATCTGTTAAATAATTCAGAAGTAATGGGGCCAGGGCTAGCATAGCATGTCATGATGCTTTGTCTAGGGGAAGGGGGAGAGAGAGAGAGAGAGAGAGAGAGACCTGGGCTTCCTTAGATGGAGCCAAGGGTTCCCATTGACCTTTGGAGTCTGTATCATTAATGGCTACTATTGAAAACTGAAACACCAACATTACAAACGAATCGTGATCGTATGTATAGGTAACATAATGTTCAGTTTCATGAAGAAAGGGAAAACGAGAATTCAGAAAAAAAAAAAGATAGCGTACCATTCTTGATCTTTTTGGAGTATGATTGCAGGGAAAGTGCAGGCTCAGTGGGTTTAGATTAGGGTTTTAGGTGTTGTTGGTGATCTTTTCTCTCCCTCTCTCTCTCTCTCTCTCTCTCTCATTTTTTCCCCTTCCTCGTATAGATAATGGAATTTATTTTGCACACTAGCTTGGCCTTCACCGTTAGTTAACTGAACTTCGAGACCGGAACCGGTGGAAGAAGGATTATCAACCAACTCCTGTCTGCCGGTTCTCCGATGAAGCGCCGATGAAGTAGGTTGTCCGGGCCGTACGATACTGGGAAACCGAATGCCTGATCCAGCCCATCCGACCCTACGTGGACCTGGTTCAAAGTCGACAACCCAGCACTTTCAAAAGTTACGCATCCCATATCAACCTTTAGGTGACTCTTTTATCTATTTTATTTTATCTATATTTTATTTACATTTGCTTTATATCTAATATTTGAAAAATCACCTTATCCGTATTTTATCCATTTTTATTTCATAATTCTAATAAAAATGATAATTAAAGTATTAAAATTGAAAAATAAAAATCTATGAACTTTTAAAAGACAAAAATTTGAAAACATATATTTTATGCATCTGAGATGATTATTTTAATTAGTATTTTTATAAAAATAAATAACAAATAAATTTAACTTTATTGGTATTTATTGGATACTTACTTTTAGAAAATTGGTATATATGAGATTATATTTTCATCCTTTCTATATCTTATTTTTATCAGACATGATATTCAAGTAAACAATAATAAGATGAAAAAAAAAAAGAAAAAAGATAAACCAAATGAAGTCATCTTTAGTTTCTCTACTGAAGTTCTTCACACATTTGTAAGTTTTATGGATCCCATATTATTATTATTTTATTAACCACTACTTTTAATATTTTGTAAAAACAATTTTAGTAAAAAAAAAATTATTTTTAGCCACTGTAATAATTACTATTAATGTTAATTATGTTTAATAAGAAATACTATTAAATATAATAAATATTATATTAATTATTATATAAAAAATATTAATTAATTTAATCTAAATCTACTTGATCTAACAATGTTTTCAAAATAAGTAATAACACAAAAGGGCAATGAAATAATTTAAAATTGTTAATAACTTAAGTATATAGAAATTGGAAAATAAGAAATATGAAAAGTTGATATGTAATTTTATATAACTGACTGTTTTATATTTACTAGTAGGTCTAAAATGCTTAAATGATGGATACTTTTTCTTACCAAATATTAGATATTGATATAGTAAAATAAGTTCATTCACCCATTTAATTTTTACACAGTCTAAAACACGAAATTTCATTAATAGAAACTAGCACAATTGCTAACTTGAAATAAGACTATTGTTTGGTTCTTTTCATCGATATCTCTTTACATATCTCTTCAATCTATTGCCTTTTTATTTAATTTATTGGCAACATATCCACAAATATTATTCCTTTCTCCCACTCGAGCTAACTTTTGGCGTTCCTTTTATTCTTGAACTTCAGTAAATTTACGTAATGTAAGCCCTAAAGTTAAGCTAAGTGACCTTAGACTTGAACTTAGAACTCAAGGTTTAGGGCGATCGGTTAATGGATTTGATCAAATCCAAATTATAAACTAATGAGATAAATATTAGTAAAAATGACCCCGTAAACTTGAATTTAAGAAAATAAGTAATAAAATAGGAGACTATAAAATTTTCAAATTTTAAGCATAATAAGTACTAATTACCGAAAAGGTGAAAAGTGTAATCGAATAACTAATAAATTACTAAAGATAGATTATATATATACTAAAAATTTTAGAATGACAAAAATAATAATTAGAAATGTTCACATATACCCCACGTGTATTTACGTGAAGATAAAAATATGCGAAATTACCTAAATTAGCCAAAAACTAAGTAAATAATTAAAGAAAATTATAAATTAATTATGGAAAAAATAAAAATAAAAAATCAAAAGAGGCTAGAATAATCCAAATCGGGTCGTGGCAAGTCAAGATCTATAAAAGAAAAATCAATCAATTAAAATTAGACAATATAAAAGCAAAAAATCAAGGAAATTGAGCAAAATCTTATCTAATTAATACATAATAATTTCAAAAAAACCCGTCTATAAATAGGGGAAAATTTCTAGAAGTCATTTGGACAGTTTAGCATTAAGGAAAAATAGGAAAACTGAAAAAAAAATCGAGAGAAAATCTAGGGAAAAAAAAAAGAAAAGGAAACTGTGCAAATTCGTGTAGTGAGAGAAACCCACACCTCACCACCAGGGACCGAGCTACCACTACCACACCACTCTAGCCCCACCGTCTAGGCCGGCCGACAACCTTGGACCGGGTTTGGACGGCCAGAAAGCTTCGAACCAATTAGTCTCTTAAATTTCTCGATTTTGAATAATTTTGTAAAATTAGTTACTTTCCCCAGAAAATTATGAAACTTGCTATTCTGAGGTTTTATTATATGTAGATTTAGGGAAAAATATTAATCTAGTTTAATTATGTCTGAAAATATAGGCTTCTTAACAAATGGGTCAAAACCGAGCATGATTAGAACGGAAAATAAATAAGATTAGGAGTGTAGTTTGGAATTCAATTTTTTTCTGTAAGATGCTCATATAATATAGAATAGTGCTATGAAGCTATTTTTTTACAATTAATTTTCAAAATTTTTAAGTTAATTTTTAGCCCTAAAATGATAGAAAAATTGAATGATTTTGGGTTAATTAGGTGATTAAGATGTTAATTACTGATTTAGATATTAATTAGATGTTTAGGGATGTTAATCTCTGATGTGGAACCCTAATCCTAGCCTTTGGAGTATTAAGTATGATTAATTTAGGAAATTAGGTAATTAATATAAGAAATTAGTAATATGTGAAATTGAAAATTAATAAATCTAAAAAAATAGGGTTATTTAGATAATATTATAATAGAAATCATAAAAATACTAAAAATCTGAAATAACATTTAATTTTAAGTAAATGTCTTAAAATATAAAATTTTCACACATCGAGAATAAATCCGATACCTCAACTAAGGTTAACATGTACCGAATAGTTTAGAATACCAAATTAAGATCCAATAGGATATTTGGACACTCAAGCTTAATGTGATTAATTTCACATTAGGATTCGAGCATATTTAAGGTTTAGGAATCAAAATTTAAAATCTAATTTAAGATTCGAATCCCGAAATAGAGTATAAAAAATCATTAGGACATAATAGGTATATACGAAAACAATGAGTTAAAATATAACTAAGAATATGAATCCATAAAGTATAAGTACTAAAAAGACCTATTTATATTATAGGATACCTATAGACAAATCAGCTTGCGACTAAGGGATCGTGCGATCGAGCAATTCCAAGTAAATTGGGTTATTGCTTATTGTAATAGAGTACTAGTTTTGTAGTACTCGGAGACTTAGACTTGTATATGATTGTGATTGTAAGTAGTTTACGCATGAGTTTGATGTATCTAAATTCGTGCTGAATTTGTAATGTGAGTGATTTTGTGACTGACTGATTGAATTGGTATGAAATTGTTTGAACACTCTAAATGGAATTTAATCTTATTTGACCCTAATAACCGAAAATGTCATGCATTGCAACCCGTTAGGGGATCATAAGATTCTCCAACCAAATACCGACCCTTTCGAAAGGGATATCGCAGGATTGCAAAATGGTCCCTTCTTCATCCTTAGTCGAACTAAGTGACAGGAGAGGGGGTCACGGCGAAGGTGAAGTCAATGGTTTGAAGGTAGTCGCGAGAGGAGCGAGGTCTCCATTGTACAAGCTTGGGTTTGGTTGTAAGCTGCTGCATAACATGGAAACTCCTCAACCCGGATTGAAGCGGGTGAAATTTCTCTGATTTCACGACGGACCGGACTACGTTGTGCGATGACACTTGATTATTGCATTGCATGAAAATAATTGCTTAATAACCTTGTTTGTGCTTGTATGCATCCATGAGTCTCCAATTCAACTTACTGAGCTGTAGTTGCTCATACTCTTATAGATCCTTTTGCAGGTCTTGATTTCTAAACACTTCAAGCACTATGCTGCCCTACAATTACCCACAGGTTAGTCCGTTTAAAGCCAGGGGTGTGAGGATCAAGTTAATTAGTATAATGTGTAACTAGAGTGACCATATAACTAGGGATGAAAGACTGATAGTTATTATGCAATCTAGTGAACTGTTATGTTTATGTAAAACTTCCTGGGAAGCTCTATGGATTTATATATATAATTATACATGTTATTAGACATTTGTACTATTTATCATAATTGTAGCTTAATTGTTAACCGGACTGTTTACTTCAAAGCTAGGAGTCGTCGACGCCTTGTGTAGATTATGTCTATGGTAGGTACTATGAGGCCAATTACTAGTATAGAATGGTTTATACGGTGGGACTGTTGCAACTCTGCGACTTCGAGACGTAACACACAAGACCTTAACTCTCTCTAATTTGGGCCACTTAAGTCTCCTACCTTCTAAACAATCCTTGCAAGCCTCGCTATTTTCTGGCTTAGCTTTACCCTTCCTCTTGGCTACTACTTTACTAAGAGGATGTGTAACTTGTTCGATGACCTCCTTATTCATCGATGTATCATTAATCAAAGATTAACCAATATATGCGCCAATTTTACCTAACTTGGTTTATTTACTTTGGCTTTTTTTTCAGGATTTCCAACTTTAACCTCCAGTTCAATTCATTATGTGATATCAACCAACAATGCTCTACCATGCATTATTTTTTTCTCATTTTGTTTAAACAGATTGTATGTATTTTTTATATAATCTTGCTCATTCTTTCCACTTTCTCCTCATCATTTTATTTACTTATAGTAAACTCCAAATTTTGTGACATCTTTTAAGGTTTTATGTCATTAGTCCTGGCATTGTTATCAGGTTCGCTTTATAGATTCTCATCCTTTTCTAGGCTTGATTTTCCTCTAAACTTTCATGGACTCATTGCAAAAAAGTCTACAATGATTGGTTATATCTAACAATCGAATCTTTACTTACCTTATTATGCATAAATAAAAAGTTTATCATCAATCTGCTCTCGTTTTTTCCTACAACCATAATCTCCTTTAGTATCATTATCATCCCTATCCTCTAAATTTATTTTTGTAGAATATAGTGAGTACTATGAACTTGTGCTACCTGGTGTTTGCGATGACTGATCAAATGAGAGTTGAGAAGGAGTTGCTTCAATTGGAATAAAGTTGCAAGCAAAACAAGCTAAGCGAAACTAAGCAGAGCTAAACTTTTAAAAAGCTTAATCGTTTAAAAATTATTAAGCTCGAGCATGAGTTTAAGCTGAACTTTTTATCGATTATGTAATTAAGGCTTAAACTTGACTCGTTTAGATAAATAGACTTTATCTCGAGTTTAAGCTTGGCTTATTTACTAATAAAACTCAAGCTGAGCTTAAAGCGAGTCGATCTCAAGCCTATTAACAAGCCTAAGTATGCAAAATTAAGAAATACATAAATAAATAAATTAGTAAATAATGAATAAGAATTAAATTATATATTATTCTATAATACATTATATATTTATATATATTATATAGATATTAGCTTTTAAATTTTAATAATATATAATATATTTGTAATATATATATAATTCGTAAACAAGCTCACAAGTTTAAATGTGCAAGCTCACAAATCTAAATGAGTAAGCTTACTAGTTTGAATTGGAGCTTGAGCTTAACTTATTAAAGTAAACGAGTTTCATCTAGAGCTCGAGCTTAGATTATTTATTAATTGAACTTGAGTCAAGCTAAGCTTTAAACGAGCTGAACTTGAGTTGCGAGCAACTTGGCTCATTTGTAGCTCATTATTGGAGCATATTGTTGAATGTTTTTCGATGTAAAATTAGGAGGGTATTGAAAATATGAAAGCATCATATTTTTAGATTTTGACTTATTTAAATAGTACATTCAAATTTTGTGGGTTTTGGCTCATAATAGGAAAATGTTTAGGACATTGGAATTTGGAAAACCTATAAAAAATGCATTAATGGAAAATAAGAGCCGCCTTTGAAGTCAAGGCATTTGAAAATTTTAAGTGTCTTGGGAATACTTGAATGGTAGTAAATTTAAGAATTATAAAGATCACAGGTTTTCTTAATTTTCAAAGGAGAAGAGTTTATGCGATAAAGTAAATTGTGGTAAAAATTTGATATTTAAAAATGCACACAAGTTGCCTATTTATATAGTGAAAAAGGAAATAAAAAATACTAAATGGAAAGTGTTTATAGGGTCTT
Organism: Lumnitzera racemosa; assembly: GCA_024138005.1. Taxonomy (NCBI): domain Eukaryota; kingdom Viridiplantae; phylum Streptophyta; class Magnoliopsida; order Myrtales; family Combretaceae; genus Lumnitzera; species Lumnitzera racemosa. Next base: position 703,040 of record JAMXBC010000007.1, on the reverse strand, counting down.
TTTGACGTGAGACCATTAAGCCCATGTCAACCTAATAAGACTCATAGTATAGACTGCACTCTATAAAGACTCGAATCTCTCTCTCATGGTTAATCTCAATCCAGGCCCATCAAGTAACCTGCTCAACTAAAATGGCCTCTAACAGCTAAGGCTAAAAGATTAAGTCAAACAACTAATCCTAATACTTATGGACTACGTCGAACATTGTAACCTGACTCCTTAACACTTACATAACATTACTACGGACATTGTAACCTGACTCCTTAACACTTACATAACATTACTAAATTCAGTGGAATTATGCCGTGAATGGATATTGCTATTGGTATTAATTTTTAAATTCATCATATTTTTTGTTAAATTTCAAGGAAGTGGTCAAACAATCTACAAGAAAAAAAAAATCACATTAATAAAACATATTACATTGAAATTTTTTAAAAAACAATTTAGTTTACTACTGTCTATCCATGGAGCTAATCCTTTGTACATAAAAGGGCTTTTAAAGTTTTTTACTTCAATGAGTTGTGATATTAATCAAGGATTTTACCTCTAACACTAAATACAAATTTTGAAACTGCTATAGATATTAATATACTTAAACATCATATGAAATTAAATTAACTTTAAAGGTGTAAAAACAATACATGGTTGTAAAAAATAAAGTTATCTAGATGTTATCACCCCATTCATGATTCATATAATCCTTGGCTTTTAATTTATTGCTATTAACATCTTAATTTGAAGTTGCACAATCTTTCTTCACATATTCATTAAAAAGAGAATGTAATACTCTTTTCACTTTCATAAACTCATTTGAATCATCACAATAAATCATCCAATAACTACACTCAACAAAATCAAGATAGATCTAATGTGATAGTGATTTCCAAAATGAAACTAAACTCAAACCAATATTTTCCAAATTTCAAATTAGTTGTCATATACTTCAAATATGCTTCACTTCCATTCACATTACTTATCAATGCATAGTATTTCAAAAATAAAAAATAAAAAAACAAGTAAAAGTACAAGTTGGCTGTCATAGAAATAAAAACTTGCTCATTTTTTCAATATCATCTCGTTCTTTTGAATAAGGACAATATTTGTAATTTGAATTACTTAACTCCGAGTAATAAAACTAAACCGTACTCTCGAGCATAAAATATGAGAAATTTTATCAAATTGGAACATCTAGTCTCATATTTTACACTTTCTCTCGCCTTATCAACTACACTACCTGTAGGAATAATCAAATTGAGAATATATATACAACATCTAATATACAAATAAAAACATAAAATCAAAAATCTACCTTGCATATACAGTTGTGTTTTCAATAAACTCGCAATAAGATTATTAGCTAAAGCATTATCTAAAGTTATATAAAATATTTTACTTTTCATACCTAATCGGTTAGCAAAGCGATTGTTTTCTTGATCAATGCAAAACCTACATGCAGGTTGGCATATAAGCAAAACTCAAAATCTTCTTTTACAAGAGTTAATTTTTACTCAATAATATATATGATAAAAATATATATTCATTAATAACTATCGATATCTATAAATCAGATATTAAACAAATTCTATCAAGACAATATGTAAGCATCTATTTAATGCTAGTTCTTTCCCTTTTAAAAATCTTTATCATATCAACCTTTAGAACATCCCTAAATATATGAACTAACTCCTCACTTAAATATAGTGCAACGCTATAATTCCACCATACTCAACTCCATAAACGAAAGAGGCACTTCATACTTAACAAATACAGCAACTAACTAAGCTAAGACGGATGCACAAAGGACGAAAGCTGATGAAAGAGGTCGTAGACTTGGTGGGTACAAAGGTCAGAAGGTGTCGACCTCATCATTTATGATGGTGGACGTAGACCCATCCAATCCGAGTCGGGAAGGATAATTGATAATGCTAAACTTGATTCGAGGGGGACAATTGCTAACACGACACAATAACATTGTATACAGGGCGACAATTGCTAACTAACATGAAATACAATACAATATGATTATTTGTATAATTATAAAAAGAAAACATGTATGATTATAGAAAGAAAACACAAGAGATGACAAAATATACGATTAAAAAAAAAAAAAACACGATTAAAATATGATTGCTATGATCTCTACTCGATTTGCACTGATATGAATTCGACATAATTAAAAATACATAACATAACCCGCTAACATGAATCGTCAGCCAGTCCTAATATGATCCCTTTTACCTTTTGCGGGATGGAACGAGAACAATTAATCATCAACTTCCACTGCTCACCACCATTTGCTATGGAAAAGCTATTACATATTTAAGAATTAAAAAAGTTTTTAACTGCAGCGCAAAACAAAAGACACCCTGACATGTGCTTCTCATAAGCACCACAACATGTATCTCTTACGTAAATTGAGTAATTCTACGAAACCCTCCCGATTCGTGGACGGTGAATTCAAGCCCCCTCCATAACTTATATTCACCACCTTCGAACCGGCCCTTGATTATTTGTTACCTCTGGGATCGCAAAATGTGGAGAATACATACATATATATAATATTTGGATCCCCTCTATTTATTTCCTCTCTATTTCCCTCCATTTCCCTCCATCTCCATAATAGTAGAGAATTATTTTATATCATATTATTTTGTTTGGTTGGTTGTGTTTAGACAAGTTGTTCATGTGCGATCCTACCATTACCATCCAAATTTGTATTTGGATAGCTTAAATATATTTTCCATAAACCTAATACTAAAAGTTATATATAAATATATACGCGCGCGCACGCACGGGCACATTATGCACATAATCATGTGCAAATTAAGTAAACTAAAACTTTTAGTTTGTAAATTACGTTCTTTGTATGATATTATATTTGTTATTCACATGTTATAACATGGTGATACATATATTAGTATGCATATACTATTTATGTCGTACATTAATATATAAAATCTTTCATCATGCATAGTATATAAGAAACTAATTAATCAGTTACATTATGCATCATATATTATTATGCATATACAATATTTAATTAAAAATGGGGATCTATATACTATTCATGAGGATTCCGTCGGTACTCCATTCCAAATGTGGAGGCGGAAGGGAATGTTTACCGTACTGCATTATGATATTTATGATATAATCATCTCGTGTACAAGGTGTATATGAACTTATGTGGTCTTATGGATACGAGTTATAACGGTACACCTTATACTTAGTTTGAATGAAAATGAGCAAAATGTGACAACCCTTATATAGAAAAGATTAGATTAGACTTGGTGTAATCGAGCGAGCACTTTAAAAAAATTTTCATTTGTCAAAATGGCCTTGTAACCATAATCCCAATACACATCCCACCTTGTTTTAGATTTCGACCATCAACCAATATGGTTGACTGATGATCACAAACCGATAAAGCAGGTTTGGGAGGCATCAAGGCATAATCTTGAACGGTTTAATTACAATCCTACCAAATTTTCTTCTTCGAGATTGGAATAGGATAGTCTTTGAGGCGGCTAGATGGATAAGAGAAAAAGCAATCGATCGGAATCCTCATTGGCAACTCACAAAATTGGAAAAGAAGTTAGAAAAAGACTTAAGACATTTTTCTTTTCTTTTTTTTTTTTTTTTTTTTAAGAAAGAGAGGAATGGATATGGAAGATGAAAGCCCCTAAAAGATGGATTAAGGATGGAGGAAGAAACACCAAATACTAACTATCACACAATTGTCCAAAGATTGGATTTATATATTATGCTAACTCAACTCAAGAGTGTACGAGAAGATTATCGACCTCTCAAAGCACTTAGGGGAGTCATGGACACAGAGAATAAGTAAACGGAATATTTTGGAATCAAACTGACCACCAGCTACCAAGCCCTACTTATAATTACTGCCCAAATTATTGAAAACCCCATCCCACCAGATACTTGAAGACCCACAAACGCATCGGGATATGGGGTTGTTGGTTTCGCTAGAAAACTTGGCAACATAACATGCACCTGAGGCCTTGGGAATTCTATTGGGGATGTAGAACTATGTTACAAATCATCGAACACTCTCTGAATAGCAGTTAGATTAGTTTCTATCTAATCAAAACCCTCGCTGTCCCTTATCTAATGCCTTTTGTTTGCATGCAATGGGAAACCTCCCACAGAAACCCAAAAAAATAAAAAATAAAAAACATAATATATTAACCAACTGGGGTGTGGAAAGTACACGCGCGCGCACAGCTAACTGCACCACACAGACAACATCTCGCACAAACGATACAACATTAAACCCACCTGCACCACCCATAATCTCTTTAACCAAGACTTCACACATGCAACCACCACCATCCCAAGTCACGACCCTTGCGTCACCTCCTGTGCCTTATGCTGCACATACTGTCCATACTCTCTAGCCTTATCCGTCACATCCCGCGCCGTCCCCGCTATCTTCATCCTCGCATAGTCCAACTGATCAGCACCCATGGGGTGCTTTCCCGTTGCATACCTGAATATCCACGACAATGCCGATATGGCCGCCACGCCGCACCCGCCCGAGAATAATAGCCCGGCTGTCACTAGGAATAGGACTATCGCAGCAGGGACCAGGATAGGGCTAAACAGGACTATAATAGGGGTAGCGATGATCAGCCCTATAACTGTTGCGGTTACGGTTAGACCTGACAGGACCATGAAGACACCGCCTATCGTGGTGGCGGTCATGAATTTCACTGCCTGGCGAGCGGGCTGATGTGGCCGCCCGTGGTAGACGTGGCCGCGTTGTTCCGACATTTTCGTGTACTACTAGTGATGTTTTTCGTACGTATAGGAATTAGCAAAGGGAGGTTGGGTATAAATAAGAAGAGAGAAGGAGTACTTGAAGGAGTCAGTGATGTGTTCGTTGGTTGTGTGTGGAAGTGGTGGCGCGTGTTGGGTTGAAGTAGCTTGCATGGTGAGGGTTGATGGATTTGGTGACGCGTGTTGTGATGTAGCACGTATGTGTTTTTGGATGATCTGTCATGAAATATTGAATCTTAAGTGAAAAGATGACAAAAAATAAAAAAATAAAAAGAAAAAGAAAAAAATGCTTTTAAGTGCAAACGGAAACAATACTCTCTTTTACGAAAAATACTTTTAAGTTTATTAAGGTGATGTATAATGTATAATTATTAATAAAATTATATTGTTATGTATTAACATCTTATCAATATTATTAATACTATTAAATCGAAAGTTGTTGGATCTTATAGTACGAGGCCCTGTTTTTTTTTTTTTTTTTTGGGCCAACCATATGATGCCCATTAATTCTAGGGCCATCCAAAATGTTACCTGATGAGGCGCATAATTGTCAACAAAAATGAGCTACCGCTCAACGTTCATTGACAAAGTGAAATGAGAAACGAAGACAACTTTTACCAAACTTGTATTAAGTTATAAGCTATTATGCATAGCCACTTTTATCATGTAAAATTCATATATTCATATATGGTGTTGGTATTAGAAGATTTATTAACCCTTATATTTGAAAACCATCTCAATAATCTCTACACATCTCACTCATTATGTTAGAAAACTCTTAAATATTTTAGGTAAACAATGGATAATGGTAGATAAATTTCACTATAAGAAATTTAGTTTTACAAACTCTCTTTATTATGTCTTCCTCCTTATTATTCTCAAATTCATTAATTATGATCTTACTCTAGTCAAACCTATTCAAAGATAATATCCCGCTGCGATACTATTATATAAGTAGGATAATGCTAACGTCACATATATGATTTAGTACATAGAAATGGTATGAAACGAAAAAGATTAAAATGGAACGGAATGAAATCAAAATTGAAATGAAAGATCACTACTTTGTATTGCAAAAGGCAAATAAAATCGTCCATTCCATTCTTTTAATGTGTTTTGTTATAGTAAACTTAAAATAGAATTGAGTTTGCATCCAGGAAAATTTTCATTAATAAAGCTATTTAGATAAATATTCATCAACGATGACAGAATAAAATGGTGATTCCATTTTTTTAAAAACGAAATTAGGTTCCCTTTTTAAAGGGAGAATCACTAATCCTAAGAAATCGCAAACTTAGCTTCTAAAGTCGCTTCCGAATGTAAGAAATAATAGAAATATATTTGGAAAAAGAAGGCATATTGGGCGGCGTTGAAAGCTTTTTCGTTAGCGAAGTCTCTTTCGACCAGGAATTCAAAAAGTTTTTTTGTGCGACAAATAACTAATCAAACGCTAGATTAAATTATCTTAATCTGAAAATGGTCTACAAACAAGGTTTCATCTTTTGTCAATATATGTTTAATCGTTCTTTGTTGTTCAAAATGAATGGTTTCGTTTTTGTAATTTTCTAATTGTTCCAAGGTCTTATAAGTTGAATTAATTAGATTCAACTTTTCTTGTTCTATCTCAGAGTATCCGTTCACTCGAAACTGCTCCGCTTCCATTTCCACTTTACGTAAACGGGCCCGAGCTTTTTCAAGTTGTTCAATGGCCCCCCCGCGTAATTCTTCTGAATTTCGAATAGTATTCAAGATCCTCTGTTTTCGATTATCTAATAAATCGCTTAATGAAAGTAGATTATCTTTCGATTAATTTCAAACCTTCCATAATCCCTTCCCGAACCAAACATGAATCGAAATTCATTACATATCCATAACTTTATCCTTCAAAACTTTTATCCTTCTAGGATTTTACGTGGAATCCATAACGTAAACTTATTTCAAACTAAAATACTTCTATTTGCTTATGTCCAAAATTATGATACTGATCGAAAGTAAGAATTATTAATATAAAAATGTAAATAAGAATACAATATAATGACAAAACACGGGCAAACCAAAATACCTGAAATAAATTGGAGATTGAGATATAGTTAACTACTTGACAAACGATGTCTTCAAATTAGTGGGTTTCAAGTAAGACAAACATCATTCGATATATATATTTTAAATGTAATTTTCATTTTGTCAATTTAAAGTACATGTATAAGCTATATTATAGATCAAGTTCATACCAACTATATATATTCAAAAAAAAAAAAATACTAGGTAACCTACAAAGTGCAATTTTCAAGCAAGTTCTCGATGATTACATGGTCATACCCCGTAACTAAACTATACACATTCCTATATATATTCATCAAAACTATTATAACATAGTGATGCATAAGAAGAATTCTTAGTACAGGTCGCCAGCGGGGACCTGCGTGTGATTCCTCCATACCACAAAGCATTCATGAAAAAGTGGTAAGTCCCGACATGCTTTTTGTGTCAAGAGAAAGACCATGACAGAGCGGTTTTGCTTAACAATTCTCATCCTTGCGATTCTCACCATCTACCAACTTACTCGACCGTCCTCCCTCTTTCCCATCTTCAGCGAAATCATTGCAGCTCCAGAAAGTTGGTTGATTTGTCGAAGAAAGAAGTCTCGCATACATTCTGTCAGTAATAACAACCCGCTTCTGCTCCTCGGTTATGCGCTGTCAAACAAATGAAAAAATGGCATTTGTCACTTGTAAGTAAAGGCAAGATCAATGTCAATACCCATCAAAAGCTTTTCGTCTTCAATTGCGTATAGCCACGACGAGGGAATGTATGTGAAATTCGACTGAATTGTTTAAAGCGCAATAGTGAAGATGAATTAAACAAAGCTACGAGCAGTTGGATTTCACAAAAGGCACAGGACAGGAAACTCACATAGAAAGGAATGTATGCGTGTCTTCCATTGACCGACCCGACGGTGAAGCCCGTGTAGCCTGCCATTGCTCCATGAATCACACTGTGGGCTAAAAGCGTGCAGAAAACATTATCAGATGCGATGCTCGGAACGGCCCTAATCATGTACGTAGGATCTGCGGAGAAAAAAAAGTGATATGAGGATAGTGACACTTCAATTTTGTCAAGTGTAACGGAGAAAAGTTTTTTCTGCCGAAATGAAAGCACACCTATATATTTAAGGTTTATGCTGATCTTGTCATGTCTTGCAAAATGCTCCTACAACCACGGAAAAAAGACACGAATGTCAGACACAGTCTCCCCACAATTAGCACTGCAACAACGTAAAGCAAATTGAGGACCGAGTTTTAGTTGAATGAGATGTGCCAAGAAGAATAATCTTTGAAAGAGGAGAAATTCGATTAAGTTACTCCCTTCTAGACCAAAATGTCGGCGAAGTCACAGAAACAATTAGGATAAAGCTACCTACACATGTGACCATTTTTCCCCATTAAACCCACCTGGCTGGGAAAGTGCTTTGCCACACCGTGGTATGCCCCTTCCCTTACATATAATGTAAAACGTCAAAAAGTGTGTAGGCAGGGAAGTAAGATGGCAATAACCACGCATACCATGCATCCATCCAGCCAAGTATTGATCCGGAAATACCTTAATTTTTTGAGATAACCATAAACCAACATCTCGAAGAAGCTTGTTCCCTGAAGCATCTTTCTGGTCAGAGGATTCAAGGCTCTTTGAGATCAGGTCCTGCCCAGCTCCTTCAGCTACCACTATGACCATATGCCCATGTTCTTTAATCCGTCTTTCAATGTATTCGAAAAGTCCACCTTTTCCCTCCAGATAGAACGAGGACTCAGGAATCAGACAGCAATCAACATCTCTGTTGGCAAGTGTTGCATACATAGCTAAAAAACCTGCAAGGAAAATTCCGTCCAGATTTTAGGGAAAAAATCGCCAAAAAGGGACGTGAGTTATAATAACAAGACAGTCGCATAGCAGTGCAAAAATGACTTGATGACAAAGATGTCAAGTGTAATACGGGCTAAAGGACATATATGTCATGATACTTACCGCTGTTTCTACCCATCAACTTCACCAGGCCAATACAATTTTCAATGCTTTCAGCCTCTACATGTGCAGCATTAATAGCACGTTGAGCTTCCTCAACCGCAGTATCAAAACCAAAAGATTTGTCAATGACCTGTATGGCAAAGGGAAGTGTTCAATGACCTTAGTTGATTATAAAAAAAATATATCAAAAAGTGTAGTTTTATTCATTGCAATTACCGCAATGTCATTGTCTATGGTTTTGGGGATACCAGCGACGACTACCATAAGTCCACGCCGTCTGACTTCCTGTGTATGGAAGACATTTAGATTATGAACAGGCAAGATCTGGCTGGATATAAAAGCAAAGGAAAATGATCTTCCCAAAGATACCCAAGGGCCAAGAATAAGATTCAAAAGTTGAGTACACACTTATATCCACTTCTTCCATAAGCATTTCATATTTTTTTACACCATTCTCAGACATGGGCCTCAAGAGATATGAGATGATAAATGCTTATCAATTAGAAGAGAGAAAGGAAAATAGGAGGATTGCTTTCTCATTGTCTTATGCAAATCAAATATTTTCTGCAGTGTCTTTTGGAGCCTCTTCAAGGTGAAGACTACTAGAGATTCGGACTTACTTGATATATACATCATCAAAGGAGCCTCCAATTAAAATATATCAAGAAGTAATCTTTTTGAGCCTCCCCTAGGCTGACCTTAATTTAATTACAATAATAGTGGAAGGATTTTTGTAAACCTAAGAAAGAGGGAGGTTTCGAGAATTGTCACTTTAAACTCTATAATAAATCTACTCAGTTGAAACACATTTGGAATTTATGTATGGATGAAGGGTCAACCTTATGGCCAAGCTGGGTGAAAAACGAGATTTTGAGAGGTTGGAACTTCTGGCACTAAAATTCCCATTGCCTACCGAGCTTGGAGGAAAATCTTACATAGTAGATCTTTTGCAAGACAGCTTGTCAAGTGGCAGATTGATGATGGTTCCTTAAATTCTTTTTGGTTTGATAGTTGGCACCTGCAAAACCCTTTGATTGATTGGCTGGGTAATCAGGCAAGTTCATGGTTGTGATACCCCAAATATATGGTTTTAAGTACTTTTATTGTGGGGGGTGATTGGAGATGGCTTAGTGGAGGAAGATGACAGGCCGTTATTCAAAGTCTGGGAGATACTAGGCCTGTTTTGCATTCTAAGGACCAGTTAATTTGGAAAGATGATCACAACAGAAGGTTACCCATAAAATCTGCTTAAATGTTGGCTAGAGACAGGGGGCAAACAATTAGTTGGCACTCTCTGGTGTGGAACAAAAATACAACACCTAGGCAATCTATTATCCTTTGCTGGTGGTACAGCGGAAGCTTCTTATGCCTGATAAATTGTGATGCTGGGGTGATGTGGATGGAAATTGTTGTTTCTTATGCCGTGAAAAGGAAAAATGTCATGGTCATCTCTTTTTTGGAATGCCCTTTTGCTAGGAATATATGGAAGAAGGTTGACTATTCTATTGGTCGGCATTGTTGTAAACCTTCAAGCTTCTCGAACATTGATGATTTTTTGTGTTCTCCTCTGTTTAGTCAGCTTACTGCCATTCACAAGAATGCTGCCTCTTGTGGAAAGAAAGAAACATAAGACGTGTTGGAGAATTAGATTTTCTATTGATATAATTTTTAAGTTCATTTCAAGTTGTATCTCCTAAATCTCCAAGAGCACTTTAGTGTTATGGCCATGTATTCAAACTAAGTACCCTTTTGTTTTAGATACTTAGTTTGACTAAATAAGTATCTTAGTGTGCTCTTTGATGTACATTACACATGTGCATTTCTTGAATGAAATCTACTTCATCTTACTCAACCACACATAAAAAAAAAAACCAAACTAACAAAGCACTCAAAGATCAATTGTAGCTAGATATTGCTAGTTAGCAAAATTATTATTTCAGTTTCTACAGTTTATTCATCATTATGCTCTTCTTTTCCTTTCTCTTTAGGGAAGAGGTTTGGGAAAGAAGAAGGTGCCAAAAGAGAAGCATTACTAGAGACCAACCGGGCTGTTTTTGGTAATCAAAACAAGCTTTAAAAATATACTTCCATCTAAAAAACATTACCTCATAAATTGCAGCTGCTCCCTTTTGAGTTCCATCACCTCCTATAATATAAACCTACACCCAAAAAATAACAGTTACCATACATATTTTATTCAAAGTAGATGCCTCTAGACAGATTGATAGAATTTTACTGGTAGCCGATGCTATCAAAGTATACAATGAATTTCCTTTCATATGAAGTCTCGCTTATTGATTGAATAGGAAGGGTGTTCCTTATCTTCATCAAATGTAGAAACTTTTATCCATGTCTTCACCTGATTATAAAGAGGCTGGAATATATTGAAGAGCATCCATGCCAATTCCTATCATTGGATGTTTATGTGAATGGTTACTATGCTAAAGAGATTCCATTTATTCATACCTGATTTATACCACGATCCTCAATGCAGTCAACAATCTTAGAAATCTCATGGCCACCCCTGGATGTCCCGAGAATGGTACCACCACGTTTGTGTATGTCATTGACAATTTTGGGTGTCAAGGTTATAGTATTTCTTGAATAAAAACCTTTGTACCCTCCCTAGGAAATGACAAATAGGTTGCTGATAAGAAACGTGTCGTGAATAATACACAAGAAAGTAGTGAATGGACCTAGTAACATAACGAAAGTCAGCCTGACTTAGCAAACTACATATGCCAGCTTTCATGAATCATGCACGTGTTAACATTAAGCTAGATGTTGAACTGCTGGAGAATTTCTATCCTTCTTGTTCGTCCTAAATCTATTTGAATGACGAACGGTTAATATCCTGATGCAGCCATGTTTGAGCCAATAAGTATGAAGCAAGAAATGTATTCTACTATGTCTTGCTGAGAAAATATCAGTCATCAAAGACATTGAATCAGAAAAATCAGTTGGTATAGAAATCAGACCCTCCTTGTAGTGATGTGAAATGCAAGTTGAAATCAAGCTGCACTACTCTCCTGCAACAAGGACATACAACTCATCTCAGACATGACAGAGATGACAGAAATTTTGTCCCTTGGAGACATAGCTGCTCAATTATTTAATACAAGATCATGAAGATATACATCGCACCCTAGTAAACTTAACTACCCACATCTTAACTGGAGATGTTTACTGCATCTGCAAAAGAGGAACCAAGGCTTACAACCACAGTGACCATGTTTGAATGCTACAACAGGTCAATCTGAGAATGGCACGAAGAGGTTTTGAGAAGATACAAAGAAAAACCCTCAGTATCTTGGTGCGTACACAACTTCAGAGTCAAATACTAAAAGCTCAAGCATAAACAAGTGCAATTACTCACCTCAATTCCATCAACTCTGGTGACACCATACATGTGATGAAGACCACAAACAATTTCCCTGATCACCGTGTTCAATCCAGGGCATAGACCACCACATGTTACAACACATGCATGCACGTCATCAGATTTGAAGTAAACCTAGTCAATCCCAAAAGAAAAGTGCATCATTGATCAGTAGAACAGGTCTTGCAATCAAACATCTTCCTCACGATCTCAAATGGGATACCTTTTGGCGAGGCCCTGCACGACGAAAATGTGTTCCTCTTGGACTACTTTTGTGGACAACAATCTACAAATGAATTGAGTTTAAAATTCTTGAGCCATTGATCAGCACAAATGACAAAAAAGCCTTTCAAATGCATTGTAACATAAATCTGGATTCCTACAAAAAATCATGTCCAAACCCTTCTGAAAAAAGATGAAGTTAAAGGTGGATTTATGCTCCCTTTTCTCCATCTTGCTCTCTTCTTCAAAGAAAGCAGACACCTTACAAGTGTAACAAACATCTCTCTACCATGAAAACATAGATTGCTCATCCACAATAGTAAAAATCATAGAGCTCACATATCAAATAGATTTTTGAAGGTAAAATTGGACAGTAGAACAAATTTCAGTACTCTCATGTAGGAAGCCCACCTTTTGAGCAACAGTGTCATCCACGTTAACAAAATATTGCCTGCAATAACGTTAATTCCAATAATCACCGAAGTGCATCGAAACTAATAGCAAGACAACAACATACTGATAAAGCAAATGTCTACTCACTTAACTACTGAATATGCAGGATTGTCCTGTAACGGATTCGAATATGCCTGCAATACCAAATATGTTAGTTTCTCATACACGCAAATCTACAAATTCTGAAATTTCAAAATTTTGACACAATATGTATACACCTAGGTAAATCATAAAATTTTTTTATAAGATTGAGTTCAATAGTAGCCAGTAGGTCCTTTCTCCCTCTAACATACTTAACTATGTCAAATTGTTATATTATAACCAACTTATCTAAAAGCTTATGCTTGCGAACATAAATGTGGTCGTGCTTTTTATATTTCAATATTACCCTTGCCTATTTAATTTACACTTCTTGAAACTAATTTGCGATGAGGAGATACCATGGGGGAATTCGATACCCTGCTTTCCACATGCTTAAAAAATTGAAAATTCATCAACATTAAAGGCATCAATAAATGGGAACAGAAGCAAAAATATTTTTCTGTACCCTACCATCAAATATGATCGCCACCTGCTGCAATGGACGGTGCCTCGAGTTAACTTAGTTCCACAACCATTATCCATCTCCCCCAATACATATTTTCAGCAAACACCAAAAAAATACTAGTAGACAGTGAATCTCATCTATACCTATACCCTATGCCCCACTTAGCTAGGGAAGCACTCCAACCAACAAGTACACCCTTTTCTTAACTGAAAATACTATAACTATCCCTAGGATTAATCGATCTCACAATACAAATTGCATAAGTTTCTTAGTTTCAAACTCCAAGAGCAATAGCACTACTGCTGTTATCTGTACAAAGTAAACTATATTTAAGCGGTGCGAGAGTCGAGAGCGGCCCAATTACATAATAATTCCAATATTCTACATGAAAACAAAGGCACCCCAAAGTCTCTTTTTACAAACGTAAGTGTGAAAAGCAAGAACCGGAGCGTTACCGGAAGATCACTGATATAATCAGACAAGTGAGGAACATCTTCAAGGACATAACCAGCATCACCATTAAGCATTTTCATCGATGAACTTGAATCATTCGACAGCCCCATATTGCTTAAAAAAACAACACTTTTTGAAGATTGTAATGATATCAAAGTTATGTATAAAACAGACCGACCCAGGAAAGGTTTTAGTAAAGGGAAGTTGAGAAGAAGTAAAAGGAAGCGTGTGTCTCTGATGTAATGGAAGGATTATAGAACAGATATTATAGAGAGGAAAAGAAGAAGACAATTGAAATTTAGTGGGGAGGTGAGGGGACTGTGACAGCGTCGTTTTTTGAGTGTTTCCACGGCCAGGATAGCCGTTTCAGGGGGACAAAACAAGTGGCGGGTTCTTACGAGGGGATAAAAGCTGCATGAATTGTCTTCCCACTGGTTTTGAATAGTCGGTTCAGTCGGTTTTCTTGAAGGAGAAGTCGTACGCTGCTATCCGGCGTTGGTTATTCTTATTACACTGAACCGAATGATGGAAATTAGACCATGGGATTAAATAAGAAATCTATTTAAAATAGTTAAAATAACTGACGTTACGCACGCGATATGATTTAAATAGAGATATTATCATTATAATATCGATAATAATGTAATTTGATGTATTAGTTATTTGAAGTATCGTATTCTTATATTATAACACCAAAGAAATTCTTTAATCTAAGATTAAGTTTGCATATTAACTAAAATTATTGAATAAAAGGTACTAAAATTACTGGGTTAAATTTAACAGTTTGTACCATATATTTTTTTTAAATAAATCTATTTCATAGTATAAAATAATTATATCATTAAAATTCTAAAAATAACCATATATGAGGTTTTTGAATTACGATATTAAACTTTATTATTATTCGTAATATCAACGATGAATCTTTTTCTAAGTTTTTTTAATTGTTTCAATCACAAAAGTCCATATAAAATGCTATTATACTAAATATAGTATAAGATAAATACTTATAAATTAAAGAAATTGATATAAATAAAATAAAAATAAAAAAATACAAATTAAAATAAAAGTAAAAAAAAAGTTTTCAATAACTCTCCAACCTTAAGGCTATAAAACAGCCGCAACAAAGGCAGCAGGCCATCAGACCGACTTCAAAGTGAGGGTAGTGGGTGACCATCCAATATTCAAATTTTTTTTAAAAAGTAGAAAAAGGAAAAATGAGTAAAACCCCATTTTAGATTCAAATTTAGGCATTAAGATCGCCTGGTAACCTTAATGGTTTGGAAAACCCACTTTTAAGGTGGGGTAGATTAGACCGGTAGATTAGATTGACTTTGATTTTGAATTGGTTCAAAATTGTTGATTTATAAGCTCGGTTATAACTAAATTGTGATCGGCCCATAAGGAGATGATTTTAGATTGATTCAGCCTTTGAATTTTTTTTTTAATATTTAAATTCTTTTAAATGTATTAATAATTTTTAATAATGTGACGTTCTTTTTTTCTTTCTTTTTTAAACATGCTAATTTATTGATAATTTTTAATTTTTATTAATTTTTGACTTAATATGATTTTGACTTTTAATTTTTTTCACCTTAAATATTATCTTTTCCCCATATTCAAGTTATTAATTATCTATCATTGATTTAATAATATTATTTTTAAAAAATTATCCTTTGTCATTACAAAGAAGGTAATTTTGACATGGTATGACTTAATAAATATCATCTAATTATTTTTTCCAAATTTAATAACCTTTATTCTCTCTCTCTTTCTTTTTTTTTTTTTTAAATAAGTGAACTAGCCACACCACATACCAATTTAATGGCGAGCCAGGGCAATAATTCATAACCCATATATTTAGACATTTCTACGTTCTTAACCCCAATGGTTCGGGAGGTAATTTGAGCTCGATTATTTCTAAGTTAAGCTAGTTCATAATTCGAAATCAACCCTTGCACGGGTCCGTTAGCTGATTGATGGTTCATTTTTTAATATTTTGTGTATTTTTATCTCGTTTTCTTTTATTTTTATTTTGTTTATTATATTAGTTTATATATATAAACTTGTATTGTTCAATTTTTATTTTCTACACTTTTTCCATTTTTTTTCTCGTGCTTTTCATTTTCTATTTGTCAAATTTGTGATGATTTGTTATAGTTTTACTTCTTCTTTTCTTGTTTCCCTTTTATTCAAGATAAAAATAGCACTATAAGCATCATAGTGTCACATAAGCGTCAATTTTTTTTCATTAAGTTAATATTATCATAATGAAATTCTCTATTTGAATCTTATAACATTTATTTAAATATTTAAAATATTAATTTTTTATTTAAACTTTATTTCAAATGGTAATTCTCATTTTCCCAAAATATTAAAGAATATTAATGTCGTACCTAAAGAAGAATGCATCCGGTAAGTTGCTCGGGACGGAAATTCTTTGCAGCGATTTCATAAAAACATATGTGTACTATTTGTTGATAGATTATCTATCATTTAATTATTTATCATTCTTTTTGTATTTGTAACACTATTGTAATGTTGGTAGTATTTTATTAAGTAAAATATTAGAAAGACGCACGCTAAAACTTTCGTTCTATCTCCATTTAAATACCATATTTTGTTCTTTTCTAATATTTGAAAATGTGGATGAAAATAAGAAAAAATAAAAATAGGCCTTTTGAAGTTTGAAGCATGAATCACATTTTATCGATAGTATAGCATAAATCATATTTTATCGATAGTATAAATTTGAAGGCTAAGCTTTTGGATCATGATTCGTGGTGTCTTCTAGAAAGAATAAGGGGAAAAGCAATTTTAACACGGTGTAACGAGGGGTCAAAAATGTTCGGATAAGTCGTCGAGTTGAGAATTGAATAATAAAAATTAGTTCAGTTTTGGGATACCTTAAAATAAAGAGCAATTTCCTACAATACACCATACAGTAACTCATGGTGTTGAAATGATCCAGGTCTACGATGGTCTCGTTTTCAACTGTGTTTCTAATGGAAAACGTTATTATATGGAGAAAAAATAAATCATAGTTTTTTTTTTTTAATACTTTACATTTCTATTTCTACTCTTACCATAAAGGATAATCTTTCAAACCCTACTTAATTAGGTAGGCTTTAAATGAATATTTAAATTTATAAAATATATTCTGAATGGATATTTCTTAAAACCTATCTTGGCAAAGTAGCTTATGAGAATGAAGTCAAGATAACATATACTCATTTTAGAACTTCAATTTTCAAGTATGTAAGATACAAGTATCAAGATACCCTACGCCCAATTTATTATAATAACTAAATAATATTAGTAAACAAAAAAAAATATCATTATATTTTTATTAGCCTCAAAAGATCATGTCTCTTAGTAACTTAGTCATCAAAATTTTGTGCTTACTCTTAATTATTGTTTTCCAAGTTTATTAAAAAGGGTTAGATGTGAACCGTATTT
This sequence comes from Lumnitzera racemosa, assembly GCA_024138005.1. Classification (NCBI taxonomy): domain Eukaryota; kingdom Viridiplantae; phylum Streptophyta; class Magnoliopsida; order Myrtales; family Combretaceae; genus Lumnitzera; species Lumnitzera racemosa. Next base: position 685,707 of record JAMXBC010000007.1, on the reverse strand, counting down.
TGTTATCACTAACAAAAGTTCAACCAAATAGAAATTAAAATCTATCATTAAAAATGGCCAAATTTATCTTTTAATGTAAAAGATAAAAGCAACACAAGATTCCATTTCTCTTGGTATATTCTTCGATGAATGACTACAATTTTCATAAATACTCTATTATTAAAAACATGTCATATTAAATCTATAAGGAAAATTAAAAAAAAAAAATTACAAGTTTCATAGTATACTTTATATCCTATAAAATCTTTAGGCTATAGATACATAGTAGCTCCAATGTGCTAAGGGGTATATTCCGGTTTCAAAAATTTAGAAACTTATACTTACAAGATAAATTATGGATAAAGTCTCATATTCTACCTACTATATACCCTCTTACCCTTAATATATAACTACTAGTTGAATGATATTTGTAAGTATATTATTAGTCCTCGATAATTTATTTAAAAAAACAATAATGTCAAATATATTCAATTGAATAATAAAACAAAAAACTAAGAAGACAGAAAATAAAAAACATAGTGCACTTATTGGCCATAAAGGATTACAGCAATTGACTACTAGTAGGAGCCATATAATTATAAATTATATAAAAAAATTATCAAAATACCATAGCAACATTAATATTTGTAGATATATCACATTTTCCAAATACAATATAACAACGGTATATCAATAATAATGTCGCATCTTAAAAATACGACATATATACAAATATACTAATGTTATATCTTAGTACAAATACATTTATGTAAATATCATATGTATAAATACTAATATCACATCTTTAATATCCGATATAATGAAGTGTAATGGAAATCAATAACTAAGATATAATGCGTTTATATTGTGTTCATTAATTAACAGTTATGAAATACATATATGCAAAGTGTTGTGATTTAAAAACTGTGTATGTCAAGGACTAAAAGCGATAGGCATGTAAAAGGAAATAAACCTTAAGAAGTAAATACTTAGAGCAACAATATTATTGCTTGTTTAGATTTAAGAGTATATATTTATAAGGGTGCTTAGTGCGTATTCTTATGCTAAGCATCTTCTTCTCCTTAGTAAACAGCAAGCACTCACGATGCTTATAAATGTTTAGTTGCCATTCATGGTATCGATTCTTTATGTCAAAATAACAGGCCATTTTGGCTATGTTGACAAGCTTCTTTTTTTATACATATATAATATGACTTTCTTTTGCTAGGATTGAAGAATGTTCTGTCCATGTCCTTTGTCCAAGAGATTAAATTCAAGTTTTATATGAATATGAGTCTTTTTTTGAAAAATAATACAAAAAAAGGCCTCAGTGTACCTTCACTTTTTGCTGTTTTTTACATTGAAGACAGATGTAATGCATGTACCTTCAGTAATTAACGGTTAAACTGAAGGCACATGTACTACATGCATCTTCAATATACTAAAAGCGCAGCAACTAGCTACACCTTCTATATGTTACTTATATAAACCTCATTCGTGCACACTAAACATCATTCGTACACACTTGACCTCATTTTCACTCCAACCAAATTCCAAATCATCTAAAACACAAAGAAAAACTATAGGAAACCTAAAGTTGAAGTTCTTATCCAATTTTTTACACTAATGTACGTTTGAAACAGGTAATAGTCTATAATTTACACGAAATTTTTTTGATCTTAATAGTAATCCATATTATGCATTTTTTTTAAGAAAAAAAAATTCACTACATTAAGTATATTGAGTAGTCATTAATGTACCGTAAGTTATCTAATTTATTGATATTTCATAAAAATTTATTATATTTTTTCATATATTAAGGCATTTTTGGTGTTTTAATAGATAAGTTTTACAAATGTGGGTGCAAAAAATTTTACCATGTAGAGTGGAATTGTTATATATATATGTATGTATATATTTTTAGCGTTTGCCATATGCTGGGTTAAATTAATGAGTTAAAATTAGGTAATGTATAATGCGGTTTAACGAGATGACTTCGTATATTTTGTTAAGCTATCGCTCAGTGTATAAATGAAGTTTTTTATATCATCTAAATATTCGGTTCATCGTGACATTATTAAGGTAGAAATGACAGATTATGTGAAATTAATTATATATGCAAACAAAAATATTATGATGGGTAACTAAGGACTGAAGTATGATATGGAGGCCATAAAAAGCTAAAGATCAAGAAGAATTCGAATTTCTCTCATTTCATTCAAAAAATTTATGGATACGCTGGAGTTAACCAAAGTGGTGTTAAAATCATGTACATGTATAATTTTTTTCATGATGTTGGAGTTATTTACAAGTTGATAGTCATTAAAGACGATAAAGATGCTAAGAATTTTATTAAGACGATAGAGTCTTTTGGGAAATAGAGTATTCAAGAAGGGTACATAAGACAAGTGGGGAATCAAGTTGTCATAACCCTAAAAGGGGTCCAGTAAGGTTACCTAAAATTTTCATATCACGTGTGCACTCATGATATGAAAACCACCTTACAAGTTAAAGATTACAAAACTCTAAACAATTAATTACTAAGGTTTTTAATTTTTAATTAATTAACTTATTATAAAATATAAATGACTATGAATATCCGATATTCTATAATTCACCAAAATCGCAGAGAATCAGTATTCCCTACTAAATACTAAGATAAGGTAAAACAACATAATAATTTATAAGAAATACTATATTATACATAGTCCTGTCATATAAATATTATATATATAAATTGTTTCTATACCGACTGTACACATTTTAATAAACTCTAATATTATCAAACCTATTTCTAATATGTACTCAACTCTAAAAATTTTCCCTGATCTTCACTTAAAGGAACTTGGAAAAGAAATTATAAGAGAACGAGTAAACCATGACTCAGTAAGTTCATTTCTCACTATTATCTTTCAAGTAAGTGATTAAACATTATTAGCACCTATGCAATAAATCTAGAAGTGAAATGAATTAATACACAATTAATGTAAGTAATACATCCATAGAAGTTCGGAACTATAGAAGATGAAGATTTATGTTGTCTACACGTTGATTTTTCCTCCACACTTATTCACATGGAACACCTCACCTTAACCGCATGAGGTTGCTTGGGAGCAACATCTTACTAAATGACACTTAACTACTACCTTAGTTCAACAAATAATAATCAATATAGATGGGCCTTAACTAGGGCCATCTACCGAACATATCAAAGGCTTTTCGGGTACACAAAACAAGTTATCTCATTATCAAATATATCCAAGACCCCACGCGCACAAATATGCAAGTCTTCTCGCAATCAATTGGGGTATTATGCTAACTTTGCCTTAACGATAAAAATATCATTCTGGATACTATAAGCCCTCAAGAAAAGCATACAAAATATAAAAATAATTTTCTAAAAGATCTACAAGGTTAGCACTTTCCATTAATATATATGTGACAAATATATTAGTCATTTTAATCAAATAATTGTATTTACTAATTTAAAAAAGTAATCACACAAATGATAGCATACAAAGTAATCAGTCATTCAACAAACAATCAATATTAATAGATAAGCATCATACAAATAATAAACAATAAGTAAATAGCAGATCATAAGAACTCTGATTTTTATAAACTTCTAGTCCGTTTTTATCATTTTCGAATGTACTTTTTTGTAATGGGGTTCGTTTTAGTCGTTATAACCGATAATTTCAAGTATGATTTTAAAATATTATGAGTTTTATTATTTTGACTTAAATAATTATAAAATATTATTTCAAGTTTTTCTTTGCATGTTTTTTATTTAATAATTATCTAAAGTTTATATTTTGAAATTTTCTTATTTTTGAGTTCTTTTTATCATAATTTGCATATTTCATCATTTTTAAGATTTAAAACTTATTTAATTCCTTTTTGCTATTTTAATAATTTTATAGTTAATTAATTATTTTATTATTATTTTTAATTACAAATTTAATTAAATGTTAACGAAGTAGCATAAGAAGGCGCCGCATGTCATTTTTGAAATTTTGCATATTTTCAATTTTTTTCCTATTTTGTATTTTTACATAATATGTACATAATTATATTTTATTAAGTTTTTGTAAATTAATTATTTTCCATTTTCTTGATTGTCACGGCATATATATACACACTTATATATATATATATATATTACCTTACTTTATTTATTAAGTTAGTATTATAATATATTACACATATAATAATTAAGTATACCCGTATACTTGTATATATATATTATACTCTTAACATACATATTTTATACATATACATATACTTATGTAATTAAATAATATACCCTAAATATACTATGTGTTATATATGCATATACATGCATAGACGATATCCATACATATTTTATACTAATATTTTTGCACTTTGTACATATACACACACACACACATATACACATATTTGATCACAAATTTATCTATATATATAATTGAAAATACATGGTATACATACTATTATACACACCTATATATATATGTACATATACCCAAATCCTTTATACTAAATATTATATAATCAAGTATAATATATATGTACATATAGTTATATCTAAATAATTATACATATGTGAACTCATGGACATGATATAATACCAACTTTTTATAAACTTCAATACATGTACATATATTTTTCTTTGCAAAAATAATGGATACAAAATACATGTACATGATAGAATACGTCTAAATAATTATTACAAAATGAATATAATATATATACTATTTATCTATTTCTCTTAATAATTTAGTAAACAATGGATTGGAGAGCTTTCGCTTTTTCTTCTTCTTCTTCTTGCTTTACTTAGATAATTGAAATAAAAAATATATATATATTTAAAGGAAAGGGGTAAGGGTTTCACAGTTTTGGGGAAAATATATATAAGTGGAGTTTTGTTTTCTCGTGTTTAAAAAGTGTATGGGTGTTTGTTTCTTTGTTTTTTTTTTTTTCTTCCTTCCAGTAGACGTGAACTTTGCAAGGAAAGAGGGGAAAATAAAATGAAAAAGAAAAAAAAATAAGATAAGATAAAATAATTAATGGATGTGATAAGAACCTTATCTAATGTGTTTGTTTTATATAATAATGAGCAGATGGTAAATTGCATCATACAAGTGTTCACCGAAAGCTTGAATCTGAAAACTTAACATGGCAAGGAGGAAAAATAAGAGAAGAAAACGAAAACGAAAAAGAAAAGAAGAAAGAAAAAAAATAGGAAAATTAGAATTTTCTAAACAAAAAAAAAATAATTATAAAACTAATATTTATGAAATTTTATTGAAATTTAAAAAAAAATTTTAATTAAATTGTTACTCGTTATATTTATAATATTTAAATGTTATCTCAACGCATTCGTTAATAATTTTACGCGATTATGCGTATTAATTGATAATTATATTTATTTAAGATTTTATTATTATTAGGGTAAATTTATTCTTTTTATACGTTTAAAGTTATAATTTTATGGTTTTTGTTAAATTCAAATTTGATTTTGGTTATTTACGCATGCATAAGGTTTAGGGATTTCGTACGCAATTTAGGTTTCGATATAATTTTTAGAATTTTTATTACTGATAATATATTCAATTTCATATTTAATAAGATTTTTATCTCACTTAACTTTATTAGTTCATGAAGTTATATTTAATACTTAAAGTTCAATTTTACTTTCAAATAGTTAAATTCACGGGGTTTATACAAATGTCCTGTGTAAGCCTTACAACCAGTTACTCAGGGTTTCGATCGGCTGAAAGATCCAATCGAGCCTAAATTATAAGTAAAACTAGAAATATTAGTAAAATGATCCCATAAGTTTGAATTTAAAAAAATAAGTAATAAAATAAAAGAATATAAAAATTCTAAATTTTAAGTATATAACTTGTTATTTATCGAAAATATGTAAAATGCATTCCAATAATTAACGAATCGCTAGAGATAAATTATATGTATACTAAAAATCATTGAATAACCTAAATAATATTTAGAAATGTTTATTTGTACTATATATGAATTTACATGTATGTAGAAATACGCGTAATTACTTAAAATATGCGTAATGTGCTAAAATAATACTAAATAATTAAAGAAAATTCATAATTAATTAAGAAAAAATAAAGAAAAATTAGGAAAAATAAGGAATGATCCAGATATAGGTCGTGGTGGCTGGGAAAAATAAGAAAAAAATAAACCAATTAAATTAGAACAACACAAAAGTCAAATTGGAAGAAGATAAGGCATTTGTCTAATCAAATTAATGCACAATAATTTTCCTAAAGCTTTATAAATAGCAAGAAAAATTCAGAAGCTCATTTGGTCAGTTTGGAGAGTAAGAAAAATAGAGAGAGACAAAATTGAGAGAAAAATTAAGGTTAGGAAAAATAATAAGAAAAACTGCACAATTAGGGCCATAAAGGGGAATTAACATCAGACGAGCAGCTGAGAGTGGACGGCCACCACTACCACACGGTGCTAGCAGTGCCTAGACTGGTCGACAAGGCCACGGTGGCCAGAGCCACCCAGACCTGCGAGTTCAATTTCTAACCTGATTTTGTGTAATTTTGTAAAAAATAGTAAATATTCTTAGAAAATTATGAATTTTGTTATTCTGGAATATTTTTGTATGTAGTTTTTAGGAAAAATATTATTTTAATAAAAATATGTCTCGTGATATATGGTCCTTAAGAAATCATGCAAAATCGAGCACATTTCAATTTAGAAATAAATAATCTTAGGAGTATAGTTTTGAACCCAAATTTTTTGTGTAGATTATTTAGATGATATAAAACAATACTATGAAGCCCGTTTTCAAAAATTAATTTTCAAAATTTTAGATAATTTTTAGGCCTTAAAATGAGGAATAAAATGGGTAATTTATGGTTAATTAAGTTATTAAATGGTTAATTAATAATTTAGTGAATAATTATATGTTTTAGAATGTTGAAATCTGATGAATTATGCTACTTATAACATTTAGGATGTTAGATGTAATTATTAGGTTAATTATGTAGTAAATAAATAATAGGGAAAAATAGTAAATTTTAAGTTCATTTTGTAAAATAGGGTAATTAGGAGTAAACTCTGATTTAGGATGAATTTAGACATTTTGAAATAATAATTGATGTTGGGAGATGGTAATTAGAGTGTTAGCAATATTAGATGTGTATTATATACATAATATGTAAGTATTGAAAATATAATAAATAGAAGATACTAAAATAAAAATTGATATTATGATAATAATAATAAAAACGTACAATAAATTTGATAGAAAACTTGAATTTATATAAATATATGAAAAATGTAAAAAAAATTTACATTAGGAGTAAATTCGGTACACTATTAAGGATTTAAGTGTACTAGATATAATAAAATACTGACTAGGGATAATTATGGTATTTAGGATATCTAGAAGTAAAGTAATTAATTTCATATTATTAGTTAGAACAAGTTTCTAAAGTTTGGGTATAAAAGAGTACTTAGAAATTGAACTAGAATCTAATTTAGAAATCGATGCGGAAACCGAACCCGAACCTAATCCTAAACTTAGAATAATTGTAAAAGACTTAAGATTTAGATAATTAAGTATATTAAACCTTAAACAAAACATAACAATAAGCGTTATAGGATAAAACGAACCTATAATAGTTATATGAAAAACTGAAACCACGTTTGTGTTATAGGGATGATTAGCGATGGCCTGACCGAGTTAGACCTCGAACGGGTGAGTAAGGAGTTCAAGTAAGTTAGGATTAATACGATACTGTATTTTTTAGACTTGAGATTATGCTTAGTTGTGCTTGTTAGATAGTCTGTGGTGTGCATGTGCTTGATTATGAGTGATGCCATGATTCTGTTTAATGTTCAAACTTATATTGTGTGATTTGTATGAAATGATTGATCACCCTAAACTGGACCTAATCAAATATATGACTTGTAATCATAATCGGACCTGCATGGCAACCCATTAAGGGAAACCTAGAACTCTCCAGCCAAATACCGACCTCTTCGAAAGAGATAGTACAGGATTGCATAATGGTCCCTTCTTCATCCTTAGTCGAACTCAGTAATAGGAGAAGAGGTCGCGACGAGGATGAAGTTAATGGTTCGAAGGTAGTCATGAGAAGAGTGGGGTCTTCATTGCATAAGCTTGGGTTTGGTTGTAAGCTGTTGCATTAGTGGCAACTTCTCAACCCAGATTAAAGCGGGCGAAATTTCTCTAATCTCACGACGAGCTGGACAACGTCGTACGATGGCATTTGTGTTACGCCCCAAAGTCATAGAGTCGCAACAGTCCCGCCATGTAAACCATTCTATGATAATAACCGGCCTCACAGTGCCTACCACAGACATGACCTACACAAGGCGTCGACGACTCCTTACTTTGAAGTAAACAGTCCGATGAACAATTAAACTATGAATATGATAAATAGTTCAAATTTCTAATAACATGTACAATATTATATATATATAAGTCCACAAAACTTCTCAGGAAGTTTTACATAACATAGCAGTTTACTAGATTACAGAATAACTACCAGTCTTTCATTCTTAATTATATAGTCACTCTTGTTACACACTATACTAAGTAACTTGATCCTCACACCCCTGGCTTCCAACAGACTAACCTCTGGGTAATTGTAGGGCGGCATAGTACTTTGAGTGTTCAGAAATCAGAACCTGCAAAAGGATCTATAAGGGTACGAGCAACTACAGTTCAGTAAGTTGAATTGGAGACTCACAAATGCATACAAGCACAAACAGGGTTAACAAATAATTATTTTTATGCAATGCAACAATCAAGTGTCATCACACAACGTAGTCCAGTCCATTGTGAAATTAGAGAAATTTTACTCGCTTCAATCCGGGTTGAGGAGTTTCAATGTTATGCAACAGCTCATAACCAAACCCAAGCTTGTGCAATGGAGACCTTGCTCCTCCCGCGACTACCTTCGAACCATTGACTTCACCCTCGCCGCGACCTCCTCTCTTGTCACTTAGTTCGACTAAGGATTAAGAAGGGACCATTTTGCAATCCTGCGTTATCCCTTTCGAAGGGATCGGTATTTGGTTGGAGAATCCTATAATCCCCTAACGGGTTGCAATGCATGACATTATTAATTATTTGGGGTCGACTAATATTAAATTCCGTTTAAGATGTTCAAACAATTTCATACCAATTCAATCAGTCACAAAATCACTCACAATACAAATTCAGCACGAATTCAAATACATCAAACACATGCGTAAACTACTTACAATCACAATCATATACAAGCCTAAGTCTTCGAGTATTACAAAACTAGTACTCTATTACAATAAGCAATAACCCAACTTACTTGGATTTGCTCGATCAGTCAATCCCTTAATCACAAGCTGATTTTGTCTCTGGATGTCCTATAATACAAATAGGTCTTTTAGTACTTAAAATTTACGGTTTCATATTCTAAGTTATATTTTAATTCATTTTTGTCCGTATATGCCCATTACGTCCTAATAATTCGTGTACTCTATTTCGGTGCTAAATGAGATTTTAAACTTTGATTTCTAAGCCTGAAATATGTTCGAATCCTAATGTGAAATTAATCACATTAAGCTTAAGTGTCCAAATATCCTATTGGGTCGTAATTTAGTATTCTAAACTATTTAGTACACGCTAACCCTAATTGCGGTATCGGATTTATTCCCGATGTGTAAAAATCTTACATTTTGAGACTTTTTCTTAAGATTAAGTGTCATTTTTTATTTCTATTATAATATTATCTAAATAACTCTATTTTTTTTAGATTTATTAATTTACAATTTCACATATTACTAATTTCTTATATTATTTACCTAATTTCCCTAATTAATCATACTTAATTCTCCAAAAGCTAGAATTAGGGTTTCCCATCAGAGATTAACATCCCTAAACATCTAATTAAGATCTAAATCAGTAATTAACATCATAATCACCTAATTAACCCTAAATCACCCAATTTTTCCATCATTTTAGGACTAAAAATTAACTTAAAAATTTCAAAAATTAATTTTTAAAAAATTGCTTCCTAACACTATTCTAAATCATATGAGTATCCTACAGAAAAAATTTGAACTCCAAATTATACCTCCCAAGCCTATTTATTTTCGGTTCTAATTATGCTCGGTTTTGAGCAATTTGTTAAAAACCCTATGATTGCAGATGTAATTAAACTAAATCAATATTTTTCCCTAAATCTACATACAATAAAACCTCAAAATAACAAGTTTCATAATTTTCTAGGCAAAATAACTAATTTTACAAAATTATTCAAAATCGGGTCATTTAAGAGACTAACCGGTCCAAAGCTTTCTGGCTGTCCAAGCCCCGTCCAAGGTTGTCGGCCGGTCCAAACGGTGGTTCTAGTGTAAGGTGGTGGTGGTGGTTCGGTCCCAGGTGGTAGTAAGTGGTGAGTTTGGTTCACTTGCCTAATCTGCACAGTTTTCTTTTTTCTTTTTTGGATTTTCTCTCGATTTTTTTTTTTGTGTTCCAATTTTTCTCAAAGGCTAAACTGACCAAATGACTTCTAGAAAGTTTTTCCTTATTTATAGACATTTTTTTTTTTGTAATCAATGTGCATTAATTTGATAAGACTTTGTACAAATTCCTCGATTTTTGGCTTTTAAATTGTCCAAATTTTATTGGTTGATTTTTCTTTTTCTTATCTACACCTGCCACGACCTAATCTTGATTAAGCTTATCATCTTCTGATTTTTCTATAATCATTTTATAATTTTCTTTAATTATTTGCTTAGTTTTTTGCCAATTTAGGTAATTACGCGTATTTTTATCTACACATAAATACATGTGGGGTACACGTGAATATTCCTAATTATTATTTTGGTCATTCTAAAATTTTTAGTATACATATAATCTATCTCTAGTAGTTTATTAGTTATTTCATTAGACTTTTCGCATTTTCGGTAATTAATACTTATTATACTTAAAATTTGAAAATTTTATGATATCCTATTTTATTACTTATTTTTCTTAAATTCAAGTTTACGGGGTCAGTTTTACTAATATTCCTCTCAATAGTTTATAATTTGGGTTTGATCGGATCCTTTAACTGATCGCCCTAAATCTTAGGTTCTAAGTTCAATCCTACGGTTACTTAGCTTGGTTTTAGGGCTTATAATCTGCTTAAATATGCATTGCACCTAACAAGTTGATTAATAACCTTGTTGTGTTATAGTATAGTTTTAAGTCCTTCATCCTAACTTACTAAACTGTGGTTGCTCACATCCCTATAAACGTCGTGCAAGTGCTAACTAAGAAGTGGTATACAACTACTCTGAAGCTAGCAACTGTTGGGTCCTATGAAGTGGGGAAAAATATTTGAAGAATAAACACATATTTTTAAGGTTTAAGCTTTTATTTTAGAATTTTTCATTTTTGAATAATGTAACAACTAAGAAATATATTACGGAGAAATATTGTAAACTTTAATAGTAATAACTGAATTATAGTGTATATATATATTTCCTCACTTTCTTAGGTAAATGATTTATTTAAATTATAAATTGTTTACCTCAAAGTGGGTTAGTTGTGAACGCCTTGTGTAGATCAGATCTAAGATACCGGTTGTAAGGCCAACTTTTATTTTAAAATGGTTTACACGGTGGGATTGTTATTACTCTGCAGCTTCGGAGCGTGACACTCGGGTTAAGTATAAAATATATGAGTCAAACAATCCGACCCTTTTGATTCCCAGTATGCATTCTACAATGATTGGTGTAGAGCAGACAAATGTGGATCTATCAAATAAACCATAAATGGATTTCACTAAGTACAGGTACGTTGATATCATAGAAGAGCAATTTGACGAAGTATTGAGTCTTATTATCTAACACAAAAAGTCTTATAATCCATACGTGGAAAGAATGCACGTGAACATAAATGTTGACGATGATGAGCAAGATGACACAAATGGAGACGATGATGAAGATCATGTTAGACTTAAAAATTATAACTTTAGGATTATGAGGATTGGGGAGAACCTTAGGTAAGATAAATTTTGTTGGTAGTAATGTACCGATCCAGCCATTTCGCGAAAACAGCTTAAGGAAACCCTATCATTGTACTCGTAAACCATTGACCAATAGTCAGTTTCAAGACTTTCCGTAAATAAATAAATTGGTAGACAAGCTTATGAGAGATCCTATCTCATTTTACAACAACTAATATGATGGCAGCGGATATATGACATTTGAGAGAGACATTAACGAAATGTGCAGTAACATCAGCAGTTCCGATGACTTGTGTGTCAGCATGCATTTCAATATGAAATATGATCTCATAGATGTAGTGAAGTTGTTCCACGTAAGGAACCACTGTGATTGCCATATGAAGATATTGAAACCAATTGTATACACGGTCTACTATAAGAAAAAGGAAGAGGGTTGCAAGTAGAGGCTACGAGTTTATTTGAAAAAGTAGAGGGTCTTTTCAAAATCACAATTCTATAGAGCCCATACACTTGTGTGAACCTAATAATGAACCAAGAGAATCCTTAGATCGACAACAATATAATGGCTAAGTTATTCATCAATAATGTACGAAATAATTCCAATGTGAAGATACCTGATCTTGCAACTAACATGCAAAATATGTACGAATATACAGTGAGCAATATGATAGTTTTAAGGCCAAGAGGAAGGTTGCTAAGATAGTATATGGTAACTGGAAGAAGTTGTATAATGAGTTGTCAAGGTTATTGAATGCAATAAAGGTGAGTAATCTGATGACACAGGTGGATTGGGGCTAGAGTAGTTCGATGAAGCAAGGTGAATCTCGGTTCAAATAGGTTTTCTGGACATTTAGGTTGTGTATGGAAGCCTTCAAATACTATCGGCCTATTGTATATGTCAATAACACGTTTTTATATGGAAAATATGGGCATAAGTTGTAAATGACTTGTAGTATAGATGGAAACAATTCAATAATTCCATTGGCCTTTACTTTTGTTGACACATGATCGATAGAAACTTGGAGGTGGTTCTTATGAAAGCTTAAAGTGCACATGGTCGGTCAGAAAAGGGAAACCTTATGTCTTATATCCGTCAGAGCATTTGGCATTGACTCTATGTACAAGGAATCGTTAATAGGGTAGCAGCCTCCATTTGTAGTTTGGAGATACCACTTACAGCACATTATTAGTAACTTCAATACGACCCACGAAAACCAATTGTGCAAGAAACTTGTTTGGTTGTTTGGTTTGCAGGTGTTCAGATACAAGAAAAGAAATTTAAATATTTCATGGAGCAGTTGGCATAGGTTAAGGAATACGCTTCCGTGTAATTTGATAATGTGGATTTAAACAGGTGAACGCTTGCATATGATGGGTATTACCGTTTTAGATACATGACATTGAATATTGCTGAGAGCTATAACTCTATTATAAAATGACGTATGGATTACCCATTACTGTATTAGTGAAGAAGATATTTTACAATTACGTTGCCTATTGGGATGAAAGACATAAGGATGTTAGGGCGGCAATTGATTCTAGCAAGATTCACACTAACTATACTCTATGGATGTATGAAATGTGGAGAGGGTAAGTAAGTGCATATAAAATCATTTCATCTAGCTTCTAAAACAGCCTTTTCGAGATTTTGACTAGCATTCGAATGACGTAGATAGGCTTAAAGGGAGGAGAAAAGACACATACGATTAACTTCAAGGGCAGCACATGTAGGTGTCAAAAGTGGCAAATATATAGGATCTACTGCTCCCACGCATATGCTGTTGTAATGAGTATGAGGGTGGACAGCAAATCGGCAATAGGGCATGGTATAAGTAAGCGAACCAGATAGATTGTTACTGAGCTCAATTTTACCCGATTGATGACGACTTGAATTGGCCACAAGTTAGCTTCCCTCATCTCTACTCGGACATTGACTTACTACAAAAGAAAGGTAAACCTAGGTACAAGCGATATCACATAGAGATGGACATTAGAGAGCAGTCTGATAAAACTAGATGCAGCACATGTAGATGAGAAAAACATAATAGGAGGAGGTATTTAGAGATTAATAGGGCTAGTACATATTGCTTTTCTATTTAGGTATTATGTTATATTGCATGCATAAGCATAATCAAACACACATTTTTTTATTGTATGCTAACAATGTTTGTATGTGTTTGCAAGATAGATAAAGTCGAGACTTATTGATCCATGCATACTTACGAGGTAAACTAGTTACTCTTCATAGGCCATCTGGGAGGGTAGGGTCGGTAATAACATTCTCAGGTACACTCAATTTTTTCATGAAACCTATATTATTTGCTAGCTTCATTGATCATTTGTGCAGGAGGCTGCCTATATATTATGAGTGATGCGGTGCAAGATGTCCTTACGTAGGGAAGAGCGAGATATTCCCATACATCCTAAGGTGGAGCCTTATGTATAGGAGGATGGTTTCTAGAGAGTTGCACAGCTTCCATTTATCGTATTAGACTGATATTTGATTACAGCTTTAGTTGAGAGATAAAGAATCGAGACACATATGTTATACTTACTCATCGGAGAGGTAACCATTATATTGCAGGATGTTGAGCTTCGGTTTGGGCTTTTGGTAAAGAGGTTTGCAATGGCAGGTTGGATCGAGACAAATGATGAGGATAGTTGGGCTAATGTAAGGGAGAAATTGTTGGGCATCAGGTTTACTCAAATGAAGGGTGCTCATTTATTTCTTACATAGATGCGAGAACACTTTCAGGTACTTCTCCGTAGGGTAGATGACGAGACTGTTCAACAGTATGTGTGTGTGTACATACTTAGTCTAATGGGAGGGATTTATATTTGTAGATAAATCTTTTAGCCTTATTTACCTCATGTTCCTGCCATTATTAAAATACTTCTCTATAGTTAGGCAGTTAAATTGGGGTAGCACTTTTTTGGCATAGTTGTACCAATAACTGTGCTTTACTTTGTCATCCGACACTCATGAGCTTAGCGGGGCTACAATTCTACTTTAGGTCTAGGCTTAGGATAGATTCTCACATGTTACCCCACTTAGTCGATATGTTTTTATTATCAACGGGGATAGGTCATTGGTGGCTAGACGGAGGGTAGTGCAGGATACTACTCAACGTTTGATACATGTAATGGATGTATACCGTACGACGTTTGATATGCAGATGATCTAGTATGTATGATATGATAACTTTTCCTATTTCTTATCCTTCTGTTAGACCTAAATGCTAAACTTCGTTGTTTCGTTGATTTCTTTCTTTTTTTTTTTTTTCCTGTTAAGTTGTTTTGGAGCTTTACATGAAGAAGTTGTTGTAGTCGTTGCCTCATTTTTGCATTACTAGGCAATACGTTTGGACTGCCCAAGTACCCCTTAAATGTTTCCACATCATTAAGTGGTGTTTTCCAGACCATATTTTCCAGCAATTTGGTAGATATCGGTATCCTCCATAGAAGGCAGATACCTTTGAGTAGCTCTACCAATTGGATCTTTAGGATAAAATGGATGTTGACTGGATTAACACGTATGTTGTGTACATGAAAGCTTGGAGACAGAAACATAGATTCTTAGTACATATCTAGGGTCTTCAAAGGGTCGACGAGAGTTACTAACCATAGTACAGATATATCACTTAGCGTTATATTACATACCAAAGAGCTGTCATCGGTTGGCTGATAAGTCATGTGAAATCATCCATTAGTTTCTATACTTGTATATGCTTGCTATTATATAGTTTGACACTTGTAATTCTACTTATTTCAGGTGGACTCTCTTAGGAGTGTGTGACTGGTATTTGATTATCTTATAGCTTGGTGTTGTAGATGGGGTACTATAATTAGTTGAGCAACATAAGGGCGTACAATAACTACCCCATGTGGACTATGGTGAGGACTGGGAGTAGGGACCACCTGTGAACGAAGATGTGTCAACTCTTTGTACACCACCTAAGATCAGAGCCCGAGTTTAAGAAGGTAAGGCTCGATTAGGACGTCATTGGGCAAACCTCAACGATGATGTCCCACCATATAAGCGTCATTCCATAGACCTTAGGCAGATCAACGGGAGATACGGTGCATACCTCGGGTCAGAAGTTTCCTCTACTTTGAAAGCCAAATGTAGCTTTAGGATTGAATCTAGCTCTTATATGACTCTTGAGTTTCAGTAGCACCTTGTTTTTGCGGCTCTACCAGCATCTTAAAAGTGACGTTCTACCCCCATACAATCCTTCATGGGTGAGGACGTCACTCAATTGCAACCGGGCCCTCCAGTTGACCTGGTTCCTCCTAGTGATCTTGATCTTCAAGATCCATTAGCTTAGCATATATGGTTACAAGACAAACAAAGGTGTTCACTTTTGTCTTGTACCATGAGGATCTTCACACAACGTAAGCAATAGTAGATATGTTCTCTTTATTTATTTTTTTTAACCATTGTATTGACATTAACATTTAGTCATGACAAATTTTGTACATACACCAATTATTTGAAATGCAGTTTAGACATCAAAGATCACAGTTCATGGCATTCTTTATTTATCTTGGCATTACAATTTTCAATTATTTTTTACTGTAACAAACTCTTATGGTAAATGGATGATTATTTTGTCCGATGAGTTTTTTCCTCCTTGCTATCTTTATTGACGTGTCTCATCGATTGTTATTTTATGCAATCGACTTATGTAGAAAACTTTTCGTTTGGTTTATAATGTACGAGAGGAAGTATATGTTTTAATTATGTGGGATTGGAGGAAATTATTTACATGCGCCTTCAATTGAAATACGCAATACTAAAGGTGTATGCAGTGTATGTGCTTTTAGTTCAAATTAAAATATTAAAAGCACATATATTAGATGCATCTTCATTATATTAAAAAAGATCGAAACATTGAAGGCGCATGTATTAGATGTACTTTTAGTCTCCCGTATAAAAATTGAAGATGCATTTACTAGACGTACCTTTTGTGTAATAAACAAGAAATCACATTCACTTTCACTACACTACATTCATAATATTTTTCACATGTGATCATTTTTTGTAATATTTTTCAAAAAAGAAACCTATTCATATAAAACTCATTATATTCACCATCTTCCCTTTTCTCTTTTCAACATTACATGCTAGTGTTTAGGAGAAATAGCAATTGAATGTTAATCTAATGTTCTAAAATTTAGAAAGGTAAAATTTTGAGGGTTTTACATTATTTTTTTTTGTGTAAATTTTGCCTATAAATAGTAGTAAACTAGCATGAGTTTTACATTAAAAAAATATACTACAACTTTACATCATTTTGTCACTCTATCTTCTTTCAATTTCATATAAGCTATAGAACTCAATAAGTATCTTAATCTTCTACATAACATGATTTTGAAGATGAACAAAATAACTATAATTTCAATTTTTAAGTTTTGGACTATGAGTTGTAAGATAGTTTTTGGACTATGAGTTGTGAGATAGTGCTGATCTTATGCTACATGTCTCTCACAACTATATTTTGGAGTATGCAACTTATATTCGAAACAATCTTCGACTACGTGATAAGGTCAAACACCCCACCCTACCCCCACTTCCCTTCCCCCCCCCGCTCCCTCCTTCGGGCTTTTTTTCCCTAAGCTACAAAGCAATCTAACTTATATGGTTTTGATTTAGTTATTGTCGATGTCAAACTTTCAACTTATGTGAATCTAAATTTAATTATTGTCAATGATGGATGTATCTTTATTTATTATAATTAATCGTCCTTAGAAAATTAATGTAATTTGTTTGTTTATTAATGTTTTCTTAATTTAGTAAACTTTTTCCTCTATGATAATATAATTGGTTTTTTCGTTTTTTTTTTTTGCATCGATATAATTTCATAAATTTTAATATTTCCTCTATGACAATATGTATTATTTTCATCAAAAAAAAAATTCTTGTAAATTTTTACATTTCCTGTTGAATTACAGATACAATATACATACACAGAAAACAATTCTTTTACTTTAAATTATCAAGTTTTTTTTTTTTAATGTAATGATAAATAAATTATAAATATAATATGAAGCATTAATAGAAGAATTTCACATAAGTTAATATTTATCTTAAATATATTTTATGAATTATTTGAAAAATAGTGATAATATGAAACCACATAAGAATAAAAATTTTCAATAAGTGACTTCCATTAGTTATTCTTTTATGAAGTGAAAAGTTACTTAAAAGGACTAATTGTTTGAGGTACTGATTGTAGGTTAAGTATCTGTTATAAGTAATCTTTTATAAACACATCCTAATCCCATCCAATTAGACATATTTTGACAACATATCTAATTTTTCTCCCGGAACATGTTTATAAAGCAGTACTCGGCATAAATATATATACCAAGCACCCTTCTCCCTTTCATAATTTGCATTTGTGAACAAATACTCTTCCCCCATTCATAATTTGCATATGTGAGCAAATACTTAATTTAAGGAGGTGCTCCATGAAAAATTAGCTCTCTACTTTACTTTTTTATTTTTTTTAATACTTTGTCACTTTTGAGTCGCATTTATATGTCCAATAATTGTATTGAGCCCAACACTTTAGGGAGTATGTTATTGTACAATGGTAATATTTGAAATTTAATTTTTTTTTTTAAAATTAGTTGCTTTTAATTAGTTTATTTATTTATTTAGTATATTAAATTAGTTTTTCAATTGGTTTTTATTATTTAACTTGTTCAGTTTCTTATTTTTTATCCACAATAACCAATATATTATTATTGTAATATGTGATATTCAAAAATTATTTTTCATACTATAAAATTCTACAAAACATTTTTTTTTTTAAAAAAAATGATTGGGACCTAAGTAATAATTAAATAAAAGTGAAGAATCTTTACTTAAAGCACTCATTTATAAAATTAAGGGACGTTTTAGACAAAGAGTGCTTAAAAGTTAAAATATTGATATAACATCTTAAGCACCATTTTATTATCATGCTAGTGCATCTAAACCTTTATAAACAAGTTTAAAATTCCTAAATACCGTATTAATATTTTAAGAATGTATTTTATCATAGATTTTTTTGTTTTATTCATAAGGTTTTTAAATAGAAGTGTTTAACATTTATTTATATTATTTGCGAGACTTATAATACAAATTTTTAATAAAAATAATACCTAAAAAAAAAAAAGCAGTTTCTTGGGATCCTTAGCCAATGACTCCAACCTAAAAAGTCGAAGGAATCGACTCCATTATTGAAACCTCGATTTTTTAAACTCGTGTCTTAGTAATGCTCTAATAAGATTATGACCAGATTATTACAGATTTATGCTTAAAATCTCTGCATTTGAAGATTACGCCGACATTGCTGTAGATTTTTGTAAATTTTTACTGTTGGGTAATTGGTTCGAGTTTTGCGGAGATAATCTCGTGAAATAACCAAAAACTGCAACTTTCTACACAACTCAATAAAAACCAATAATACTTTAGACATACATCTAAAAGCATTGTGGTGATTTTATTGTTTTTATTGATATAAATTTATAATTTAAATTGATATACGCACATAGTGCGGATTTTATCTAGTTATAATCACTATGAATTAAAAAAAAAAAAGGGATAAAGATATTCGAAGTGAAAATGTTTCTGTTTCATGTGACGTGAAAGAATGTATTCATACATGACTTAGTAAATACAATGCGAGAGAGAGAGAGAGAGAGAGAGAGAGAGAGAGAGAGAGAGAGAGAGAGAGAGAGAGAGAGAGAGAGAGAGATGGCACTTAAGATAAAAAAGAGAGAAAAGACACCTCATTATTTGAAGATGTATCATTACAAAATGTTTTTAAAATAATAAGCACACGTTAATATCGAAAGCTACCTAAAAGAAATTATTGCATCCAAAAGTATTAAACGAAACAGTTTTCTAAATTATATATATTCCCATTTTGTCCCCTGTTTTCCTTATTTACTCAAAATGCTGCACACTAAACACTATATTGGTCATCTTCAAACTATTTAAACATAAAATGGTTCACTATAAGAATAGCAAATACCTTAGATTTCACTATTTTTCACGACTCGTGTTATTTTATATTTCTCTCGATTTGCATAGCTTGATTTTTCACGCCTTTTGACTTTGTTAATCTGTAATATTATTTTTAGATAAATCCTTGTAGAAAATAGAAACTATTAGCACTATGTGAATAAATCTCATTAATTTGGAAACGTATCTTTATTTTTTTTTTTTGTAACTTTTAAAGAATATGTACATACATCCAAAACCATGCCAAAACTCAAAACATGACACTATTTATGAGTCTTTCAACAACAATGGTTTATTCAAGAGGTATATGTATGACTTTTAAAAGTTATGGAGAGGTGGAGGCATCTTACCAAATCCCTATTAGTGATTAGTTAATAGCTTTAGATGTATATTACAATTATTACTCTTTCTCTCTTTTTTTTTTTCTTTCTGTTCACAACCTTATTTTGGTCAAGATGACGAAACTCCATCCGGATCTTTCTTTTTCAGTAATGGAGTATTATTTTGTTACGGTGTTATGATCATGTAATTGAAAACAAAAAAAAAATTAATAATATAATATATATATATAGATTAAGAAAGTTAAAAACAAAAACAAAAACAAAAAAATTAGATTATTTAAATGTAAAGAATGGAAAAGTGAAAAAATGAAATACGTAAAATGATAATAACTATTAAGACTATTTGTGTTTATCTTTAAGCAATAGCTGAGCAAGTGGGGCGGTCGTTGAATCCAAACAAAGCTGGTAAGGGCTGGCAATTTCAACCTGTTTAAAAGCGGACGAACTTGCTACATGAAGGGCTGGGCCACAAACTTGCAAAAATAAAAATAAATAAAGGAACAAAAGAGAAAAAAAAAAAGAAAAAGAAAAAAAAGGCTCCAGCTTGTCTTTAAACAAAAATAATGAAATAAAAATTCCTTAAAAAATAATATATGAGACTAATTAGCTTTATAAAAGACCGACATTTGACCCTTTTCGGCATATATTATAAATGATACGGTGAGGTCAAAGTGGTGGAATCGATAATATTACTTCCAATGGGATTCTCTATTTTTTCTCCTACATGTTAATACTATATTTGTAAAATTTTGACTTGAAAAATAACATTTAGTTTGATTTTTGTAATATTAAATTTTTCCATAAAAAAACAAAAAATATTTTAACAAGTTGGTAGGTAGGCTTGTTTGGCCTACTAAATTTTACTGACAGATTAAATATCATAAATTGATTGACCAATTCACTTACCTAATAATGGAGCTACTTAGCCTAAAATTTTATCTCTATTTATTAAGCAAGCTATAGCGACTAGCCCAATCATCGGGGCTAAAGCGGGGGTATACAAGCTAACCCACTTGGCTCACTTGCCTTTGTACATATTGATGATATGCATTACAATATAGGTGTAATAAATATATTTATTGATCTTTTAGAAAAATTATATAATTACAAATTATAAAAAAATTACTAAAATACTAATGCTATATTTTGTTTTTATGATGCGATATTAGATTTGTACATATATCATATCTTAAAATGTGACATATTGTAATATACTAATATTAATATCACATTTTGAAGATATAATATATGTGTAAATGCATTTATATGAATATCGCAATTTTAAGATGTAATATTGTGTTTGATATTTTGATTATTTTCTTATATAATTTGTAATTATGTAATATTTATTAATTTTGATGATAAACACACAATTTTCTTAGTAAACATAATCATATATTTATTTGTAAATTCTTTAGAAGACTAACAAAATGCATACTCATGACGAATCTATCCAAGATTAATAAAAATTTAATTAATTAATGATCAACTTAGCTAAATAAAATATTAAATAATTTGTGGAATAATGATATTTGAGTTTCTACATTTAGGATATTGGGATTCTAAGGAATATATAGTTGACTTTATTGTGTTTGGGATGAAGGAAAAAAATAGAGAGAAAATAAAATTAAAAAAATACTTTTTAAAATAAAATGGAATTAGGGAGAAATGGTCGTGAATGTAAAGTTGACTAAATATTCTTTTGGATTTGTTAAATTAACACAAAGTTCTTAAAATCTCCAAGCGTCATTTCAACAAAAAAGTATATAGAAAATTTTGCTCCTACTTTCTCTCGTAGTGGAGAGAATAAATTCACGTGGAGGCCAAAAAAATTTTGTCGATAACAACCATCACTGGCTTCACTAAACAAGAGAAATGAAAAAAATTTCATCTACTTTCCTTCTATCCCTTCCCTTCTTCCTAATCAATCATGGGATATAAAGGAAAAAATCTCTTTAGATAAAATTTGAAAGTAAAATAAGTTATGGAAACATTAAAGACATTAAAGATGACTTTTATCCTCAATTATCATGTATAAACAATTGTTACAATATATAGTGTATAAAAAAAATATGTGCCTATAAATGTAAACGAGAATGTAGATACGATATATTTGATAAAATTATAACATTGAGTTATCAATATTCTTGATATACATCATATATTTTAACTAAATTATTTTCCCCTTTTGGACTTGAAACTAAACATACGTCCTTGCTGTCTTAGTTTTAATCATCCCAAAGCATTCATGTAAAAAGAAATAAATGGGTTAATATCACAAATACTACTTAAATTTTATTAAAATATCCAGTTTTTTATTTGTACTTAAAAACAATTAATTTATTATCTAATTATAGTTTTCGAATTCCTTTTCACCATCCAAACTAATTGTTGTAGTAAATGTATTTGTTGCCCTCTCAAGGCTAATGTTTGAACATTTTATTCATCTTAAAGCTAAGAATTAAATATTCGAATGATCTTAAATCTGAAGAGTGGTCAATGACCATTTATAGAGAGTTGGAAGACTCTTCACCAGTTAATTGCTTGCTGACATGCCGACATTCTTAAGAATGAATAGCATTCCTATTCAAAAAATGGATTATTTAATCTTAGTTAACTCATGCTCGTTTTTATTTTTTTGTCAATAAATTGATTTTATACAATTAGTTTAGATAAAAAGTTTAATAAGGTAATAAATTAATATTTTTAAAATATAAATAAATTATTCATTTTGATAAAATTTACGTCCCATTCATATCGGTGATTAAAAACATTAAGACTAGCTTGAAAGTGTCTGTAAAAAAGACGAAGCGAATGTAGTTGACACCCAAAAATTGGTCAAACTACCGCCTTTACAACGTGTCTATGTCCCTTGGCGGAATATGATTGGTCCAAGCCACATCATTCCCTACCACGTCATCTTCACCTTCTAGCTCCTCCTCCTTTCTCATTTCTACCTACAAATTTTCTTGAAATCCCATTTTCAGCACTTTCCTTTCCTTTTTTTTTTTCCTATACCCTATTCGTCTTCTTCTCCTCCACTGGTATCAATTAAAAACCACTTACCAATAATCTTACAGAATTGCCAACTTGCCAGAAGCTGTTCATTAACTCGGTTTCGCACTTGGTTCAAATGTCGTCTCCTGGAGAGTAATTTCTCTTTAACTGACAATTCCTATTTTATATTTCATTTCCAATCCTAAGTTTACTTGTTTAATTTAATTATTTGTCCAACCGTGAGCTTTTGAATCTGGGATATCGATAAATAAACGATCTTGACGTAATTTCTAGGGTTTGTGGCCGTTGGATTCGATTTATTCATTCCCGTTCTTGATACGAGGCCAGAGTTCCTTTGGGACTGTATCACGAGCTTGAGATGCATGCTTTTTTATTTTTATTTATTTGTTTTTTAATAATTCTGGATTAAAACTTGGGGAATTTTAGGTTTTGCGGAACATGGTTTAAGTACTTGTAACATGAGAGTTGGGTTTAACAGGATTAGTGGATTATTATAAGGTTTTAGACGTGGAGAAGTTGTAACATATCCATATTTAATCACATTGCTTCACTAATTAGCAATTAGGTTGTGTTTGTGATGGTGGAAAATATTTTCTGGTTTTTTTCCTGACATTTTCTGCAATCAAAACTTTAAATTTCCAATGTTATGCTGAATTCAAGAGGTTGTGCATTCCTTATGGCTTTCAAAGCGGCAGCCAATGGCTAGTGGTGTTAACCATCATGATAAATGTCGTCATTCTCTGTTGAAATTTTTGGTGATCGTTAACCACGACAGTTTAAGGTCGACTGATTCTCTTTCTCATGACCTCATACCTAAAAGCATTAGTATATGAGATTACTATGATAATATTTGATAATTGCAAAATTTTAATAATGAACAAGATGGAGAAAAGGTCTGTCAAAACATTCTTAGGGAAGCAAACACACCCTTACTCAATTGTTGTGGTTTTCAATTAATTGCAGTTTAGGATGCTCTCCTCTGCAGATTATGTTTGATTTATTATCTGCATTCATTGGATATTGCAGTGGCAATAGAAAAAAGTTGTGTTAACAGGTACTGGTCTTGTTCAAATGTTGTTTTGGTTTTGTGTTGGGTGTGGTTTGGTGGCAGTAGTGAAAATTTGCCAGTGGCAATGGTTGGTGTATGTATTCGGGTGATCAGAATAAACAAACTCTGATTTCCCTGTCAACTGAAGACTTTTTCATCTTCGTGGGTATTCTTTTCCATTGACAATTAGGGAGTTAGAATATGTATGTTGCTATATTCTGAATGTAGATGTTTAGCCTTTTATATTTTCAGCCTGCCTTATCTGCTTGTTGAGATTTGTGCTATTGTTATTGTGTTCACTTTAGTATAGAAATTTATAGAGAATAAATGAATAGTTTTATGTGATTGCTAGTCTGGTCTTTACTTCCATTTTATGCACATCCTATATGAAGAGAATAATGGCTTTTTGGCTCCTACTTAATCATCAAGGATCTAACCCTTGTCAGGAGGACCCTTTTGTTTAACTTTGCTGGTTCAAAAATTTGGTTGTACTCATCTGTGTATTTTTTTCAGATGGTACCGGTCTCTTCCCCCCATAAGCAAGGCCTTTGGGACTGCATGTTTAGCAGCCACAACAGCATATCAATTGGGAATATTTAATCCTGCACATGTGTATTTGTCGTATAGACTGGTTTTCACAAAATTTCAGGTGGGAAATATACCTCTCAGCATCTTCATATTTTGTCCATGTCCTTTATTTTGTGAAGAACAAGTTATTTAGAAGTCCTTTCTGTCTTAGTTATGATTTTGTCTTTTATTATCTCATTGAGCATATAAACACTTACCAAATATGGCCTATTTGAATGGATCTTGTTGGAACATGGACCTCTATATCAGGATATCAATAGAGAAGTGGCAAAGCTGTAGTCAGTGCCCATTTGTGGACAAAGTTGCCAAGTGTTTTAATGTCCTGTCATATTCCATGTTTCTCTCTGGTACATGTCGACATTCTTGGTTACCAAATTATAATCTTTCGATATGAATTTGTGCCTCTTTGGCCCAAGAGGGGACTAAGGGTGTTTCTGAGTGTTAAGCATGGGAACTGATTGAACTCCTGAACAAGGGAGGGTTAGGATTTTCTTCCTATGAAAATCATCAAATGCTAGGAAGAAAATTTGCTGAATCAAAATACTGAAACGTCACTGCAAACGATGAGAATTGTTTTTGTCTTTTGCACTTGTTGCGATGTATTGCTTTTGTCCTTGCTCATGTAATGTTCCTTTTTTGGATTATCATAGTTGCTCTTGCATGGAGTTGATATCAATTTATCATATTGTTCCATTGTTAATCTAGGTTTGGAGGCTTATCTTGAATTTCTTCTTCCTTGGGAAGTTTTCTATCAACTTTGGAATTCGCCTTCTAATGATGTGAGTATCCAAAGGATGTATTTGTATTCTATTTTCTCTAATGTGCTAATCAAATTTGATTTCAACAATCTAACAGCTGTCGACTTTGCCTTGTGCACTCATTCTTTTACACTGGATTTACATTAGTTGCAATTTCTTATTTTTATAGAGCTAGATATGGAGTTCAGCTAGAGCAGGGTCCATTTGCACGGCGCACAGCAGATTTCCTCTGGATGATGATCTTTGGGGCCATCTCTTTGCTGGTCTGTAGGAGCTTCTTATATCCAAATTCTTGATTCACTTTTCATCCATTGGTGCTTATTTATCACTTTTCCCTGGGTTCAGATAGCGTTGCTTTTTTCTTAGCAAGTAATAGTTTAATATTTTGTTTCAGGCACTAGCGGCCATCGACTTCCTTTGGACTCCCTTTTTGGGTGTTTCACTGGTCTTTATGCTTTTGTATGTCTGGAGTAGGGAGTTTCCGAATGCCAATATAAACATCTATGGTCTCATGACCCTTAAGGTATGATCTCCTGGTCATAATGGTTAACTATTGGCTAGTTGCTTGTATCTTACTTGAAATCCCCAGTCTCTGCCGCTGTTGGTTTTTTAACCCTTAATTTTCAGGCTTTTTACCTACCGTGGGCCATGCTTGCTTTGGATGTTATTTTTGGTTCTCCTATACTTCCAGACCTGCTAGGCATCATTGCGGGGCATCTGTATTATTTCCTGACCGTGCTGCATCCTCTTGCTGGTGGAAAGGACATGTTGAGAACTCCCCGATGGGTGTATCCTTTATTTGCCTTCATGTTCCATTCAACTGCACTTTCTAAGATGCAAAAATCGAAGTCTTTTGCTGGATAGCCTAGCTTAGTGAAGTAATCTTTGTGCTAGCATTTAATTGTTTAGCATTAGATTTCCACGTGCATTTGGTGCGAGTTTAGATGGGTAACAATTTTATTCTACATTATGACCCAGGCAAGGAAACTAGCTCAAAGTCAAAGTGTTTTGAATGCTTCCAAACATTTAGGAGTCTGCACATCTGAATATGAACTTCTGCATCTTAGATTTCATGATTTGGCCATCATATGATTAGTGCAGCATTTATTAGGCAGAAATATTGCTTGACCAAATAACCCGATATGCATATAGTTGAGCACTCTAGGACGGTATCGAACATAATTTTTAGACATATGTCTTGTCTGCTAGGAGTAGGAGTATAGTGTTGGAATGGTAGTTTGGGTAATTACATTTTTCTCCGGCACAGAATCTAGATCCATCATGCGATAGTGGTGAAGTAGATTGCTCTGCCCTCCTACACTTTCTTTTATGTTCCTTAACCTGTGAGCAGGCATAAGCTGATTGCAAGATTGAGATTGGGACGTCCAAGTCCAACCACCACACATGCTCAACCAGAAAGAGAGAGGTCCACTGGTACTTTTACTGGAAGAAGTTACCGGCTAGGTGGATGAGAGTTTGTTCATTTCTTGCACTAGGATACTCTTTATTTTTTATTTTTTATCTTTTCTAATTTCATTTTTTGGGTAGATGTATAAGAATTAAGAAAAGCCCGGTGGACGAATCCGGATGTCCATCCATTTAGCCAGATTGTTGGCATTGCTTAACATAGTCATTGTTAGGTGAGTTAAACCGTATGAAGGGCATTTGAGCTATTTACTAATCGATTGTGGTAACACGCTTTTCAGCTCAAATGTTTTTATATGATAATTGGATTCACAATTAGCCTCTTTGTGTTTTAGCATGGTTCGTTACAAAAAAAAAAAAAAAAGGATTTATTTATTTATCATCGGTCCGAGCATCTTAACTTGTTATTAATGCTATAAAAATGCTATTTATAGATATTGCATGCAAAATGTTTTCATAAAAGAAAAGTTTTTTACATTTAGCATGCATCCTGATCATTTGGGTTTAATGGCATATTCGGAAAGATCTATAAAAAAGACTTCCACTTATGCTAGACATCCATTTTGAATTCGTGTGCTCTTAAACAAACAACTGTCTTTATAATATCTTCGCTTCAATTACTATTTTAATAGACAACATTTTGCAATCTAAGGTGGACATACCGCTCTTAACACTCTAATTCAATACGTGGAAAAATGTTTATCCAGTATAGGTTGGCAAAGTTCTTTTAAGTTTAGGAATAGATATAGATGTGCTGTTTGCTATTCCATTGTCAAAACTGATAGAGAATAATTTTAGTTAATATATATATATATATTTATGATTCTAAAAATATTTTGTGTCATCGAGTTTCTCAGAGCAAAACACATTTATCATCTATCCAATAACATTTCACATGTTTATCCATATATCGACATAATAGAAACATGTCATGAGCTCTCGTTCCATGATGGTAAATGTGAAATATTTGTTCTACACATACTTCTACTAGAGATGAGTGGACACGGGGATTTAAACGGATTTTTCTATACCATGAAATGTTATATTTCTTACACCTATACCATATAATAATAGCATACTTGCTATTGAAATTGAGAAATAAGGTAGAAGGGCAGGAAGCTGTAGACCTGGAGATTTTATAATCTCAACTCGACTGGAGGTGGTTTAGAAAAGTTCCATTCTCATTACGTTTTTTTTCATATGTGACCTATCATGCAATAATTACAATACTATCGAATCTTCCTATCTAGACATGTAACTTTATGGAAATATTTAATAAAAATTTCTCACTTTAAATGGTTTCGGTAAGCTACTACTAACTGTAGTCCTTCTACCTTGTCATCTACTTCTTGTTGAAAGTGTCTTGCTTGTTCCACTTCTAGCGGACGACATTCTATTCCATGTTGGTCTTAGCCTACAATTCCTACAGAGGCATCAAAACTAGACACCATGTACTTAATCCTAATGGTTCATTACATCTACCAATTGATTTATGTTGACTACTTATCGGCCTTATACATATCCTCAGCCTCTCTGTTAGGTTTTATAAATAAAAAGAAACACAACGGAAAAAAAAAAAACTACAAAAACCTATTATATAATCTATATATGACATGTAATAAAATATATATTAATAAAATTATAAAACCCCCTTTTTCCCTAATGAGAAGTACCGTCTTCTCTTAAAGTTGTTTCACAAGGTTTTCACTATAATAACTTTAAACGTAATCCTATTAACGGTATCCATACATATATTAATAATAACAAATTCTAATCCTTTATATTATTAGATAACTAGGATTAGAATTAGAAAAACTAGAAAGCAAATATTATATATCTCCCTCTCTTACTTTTTCTTAAGTGTTTCTAAAAAAACATGATAATAAAAAAAAAAAAATCATTTCTCCTGCTTATATCTCTTTTTTAATCATTAACTAAAATTTATAAAAGTAATTTTTCATTTCATAAACTTTTCGATTATTACAACTTTTCAATTGTATAACAATTTAACATGAAATTAATGGCAAACAACCTTTTAATTACATAAACTTTTCAATTGCAATTGAGTATGAAATTAATAAATTCCTTATCCTTTCAATTACCATAAACTTTTCAATAACAATTAAATATGCAATTAATAAATCCCATCTATTTATATACGAAAAGTCAATAATAAAATACATAACTTTTAAAAGGTACTTAATCTAAAAAATATACTATGCAATCAAATAAATTTCTTCCAATTTATTATTTCAAATCGATTTATTCTAGATCTGAAATAAATATTGACCAAATTCTTTTATCAAAACTTTTTTTCCCATTAATTGTGCTATAGTGTACGACCCTCTAGGTTTCTATGCATAAAGGTAATATATAAACATAAGTCAAGGTAACTATTTAACAACGGTTATTAGTCATCCAATGTAATAGAAAAAGTATGAACGGGAAACTAATTACTATGTAATTAAATCTTTTCATCAAATGATATCTTCATTAAATCATTGCATATCATGTCATTAATGTTTAATCATTTTACTTGATTTCCAAGATAAAATAGAATTAATAATATTTGCAGTGATTACAGGTTTTATAAATCATTATTATCTTAACTAAGTGGCCCTTAATATTGACTCTCTAATATAAAAGAGTGATGAATTTTATTTTGACTTATCACTATACTTTCTATATTTTATGTCGTACCTAATAACCGTATTATTTGCAATCTAAATAAAGACTGCATTTAACGGCATTAAATCATAGCATTCCATATATATAATATAAAGGTTTTAAGTCTAAGAATTATTTATGTTCGTTTATTTAAAGGAGGAACAAATGACATTAAACATGCGATGTCCTCTATTAGTAGATAATGTCTAGAATACTCACTTAATTTTGGATATCAATTTGTATAACTTGAATATCTTTTCTTCGGTCTAATGAGAATGGCTTCAATTATACAACATGTTGATCTAAATATTTATATCTCATCTATTATAATTTCATATATACTGTAATTATTTATGAGATTTTATTGTAAAATATATATCAACAGAAAAGTATATAGATATAATAAATACTTGTTTCTTATAAATAATATCCATTAACACATAAAAAATATCTTGGCCTATTGTGTATAAATTACAACACTGTTGTGGGGTTTTTCTTATTGTAACTTCTTGTTAGAGCTAAATACACTATAGAAAAACCTTACCATAATATTTATGAACTTCAATTTTTATATGAAAAGGAGAAATGATGATATCTTTACCTAATCAAGATGGAACAAACTATTTTAAATTCTTTAGAAAAAAGTGTTAGTTCAAAACAAATTGTTAAGAGCAATGTATTAACTACAAAGAGAAATACAACTAGAAAGGAGATGATATATTAACCACAAAAATCAAATTATTAAGAAAGGTAAAAATGAGATATTAATATCAAGCATATAATATATCACAATAGATAATAGATATATGAATACATAATACTCCAGGGAGTAAGTTTTTAACCGAATGTATATTTCACTTATTGAATATATGTTAAATATAGTAGAGCATGCTGCAATTTGTATTGAATTTGTGTGAATGTTACACAACATTTAAACGATAATGTTTATTTCAAAACTCTCAATTTTCTAAAATTTTGTGGACTTTTGCAAAATTTTCTTTCCTCTGTTTCATGTCCAGTCTTCTTACTCACATCTCATTTCTGGACAAAAAGTAAGTAGATAATTAGTTTATCCAATTTTAACTACACCCTCTATTAAGCATATGACGCATAAATAAGAATATTTATCTTATGTGTTAGACCCTCAATAAAAGGTCTTATTATGGTAGGTAAATCATTATTGCTCTTGAATCTATTCGTTGAGTTGCAGAGAGGAGGATAAGCGATCCCAACGAGACTCTAACTCTTGTAATAACAGGTGGAGGAGCATGAATACATCAAACTCCACTTCTTATAAAAGAAATGAAATATTTCATAGCGAGAATTCGGTAAAGTAACAACGTTTTTGCCGATTCTCTCTTATCTAAATGAGAGAGGGAGAATAATATTTATAGATGATGACCATTGATCTTATCCATCAAATTGTTGTAATGATCAATAACCAAGATTCATCTCTTCTCTTAATAGATCTTAGATAAACTTAATAAGTTTAGACACAATAAGACATTATTTTTTTATGTGAGTCAAGTTGAGAAAGATTAGATTGGTCTCATACTTTAAGCCTACCATATCAAAATTCTCTCAATTATCTTGAATTCATATACAAGCTTGACTTTGTGAGTTTTGTCACCTTAACTCAGTGAATTAAACTCAATTAATTAATAGGCTTAAAACCTACATTTGAATTTAGTTCTTTAGAGGAAAAAATGGAATGTAAATGAAGATAATTAAATTAAATTCAAACTTATTAGATTCGGCTTTTAATAAAGCTTAAACTTTTAAGTTTTAATCTCAAATAATTTTAATCGTATTTAACCTTTAAAATTCCAAGCCAAGTTAGAGGAAGAATTCAAAGTTGAAGCGCTGGCTTGACCGTCCTAACTATACCTATCTTGTACTACTTTGACACGCTGAATCATGATATGGAATGTGAAAAGAGTTTGCCTGATGAGAAGTAGGGATGAAATTGGATTGGGCTGGAATACTTGGTAATAAAGGGTTAGTTTGCTGGGTGGGTGGGCCGCAAGACATGAGTCCACCCAAAGTCCAAAGAAAGAAGAGAGCTGGGCCAGATAGACAATTATTCTATTCAATTATGTTATATGTCGACATCACACATCATCAACTTGGGAGGCAAGTCAGCTTACTTCTTACGCAATTTCTCTCTCTCTCTCTCTCTCTGCCACTCTCTTGCTTCCGTTTTTCAATACCATCCTATATCTTCGCCATATCTAGACTTAACATTACACAACACGAAATAAAGAAAGAAAGAAGCAGAGGAAAGACATAGAAACGACGAGACGCCATGTCGTGGCAACAGTACGTGGACGAGCACTTGATGTGCGACATCGATGCTAACACCCTTACTTCTGCTGCTATCCTTGGCCAAGACGGCACCGTTTGGGCTCAAAGCTCCACCTTCCCTCCGGTTCTCCTCTCTCTCTCTCTCTCTCTCTATCTATCTCGTTCTTGTGTGGTTTGTTTTGTAATTCGTGGCATCGTGTTCGTTATCCCATTTGTTATATAATTTAAGGTATATCTGAATTATACGATTTTGCCGATTTGTGGTTTTAAGTTAGAGCTAGTGTTTGTTGAACTCAATTAGATTCCAAGCTGAGTTCTTTTGTTTATGATGAATTTGTATAAGTTAAATGATGCGAAGCTAGGGTGGCGTAGTGGAATGGTGTGAATTGTGATCATGGGTTTGTTGAAGTCCCTGAATCGCAAAATCGCTATTGAACTTGGGGCCCGACTTATTAAGAGCTTAAAAGTTAAAAATTCCTCTCTATGTCTGTATTTTCAGATGGATAAGAGGTCCAGAAATGTTTCCAATAATTGTTTCTGACGAAATTGTCATTCTTCAGTTACGATGGGTATAGCTATTTAACCAGCATCCATGGGTGGCGTACCACCTATGTCCAATGCATCTGTACTTCGTAGTACATAGTAGTTTAACTGCAGGACGACCTAGGCAAGCCCGACGTTGTGCCTCTGTCATAATTGTGAAGATTACAAGTCAGTTATACCATTCTACGAGTTTATGATATATATATATATATATATTTTGTTGAAAATGGATATAAAATTATTTGGATGCAAAATTTTGGTAAAATGATTAATTTTGATTTATAATTCCACAAATTTGTGATTTTACTGGTTTTTTATGATTGTCCTCGATTTTACCAATTCTACATATTCAGATGAATAGCAGAAGTGCGATTTAACCTTGATCTCACACCTGTTTTGGAGATTTAATCTTTACTTTATCTGGACTTTGACATCGAGATTTAAGACCTGCATGAAACTGTAGACACTCTCATGCAAAGCAGCCTCAAACTGATTGGAATAAACACAAATTATAGAGTGTTAGATTTCATTATCAACTCACCAAGATTTTAGGATTGGAGAAGGTCACTATTTCTTAAGTTTTTGGCATTATGCCCATCAATGTTGAGGTTCACTGTCACTGCATTTCTCTTCTCAAAACAAGGACAAAGTAGAAGACTTTCACATGACTTACCCTGCTGCTCATTGGATTATAGTAAAAGATATTACTTGAATGGTACTAACACCGCCCACCCACAACGAAAAAAAATAAAAAAAATAAAAAGAGAAAAGAAAAGAAATAAGGAAAAAAAAAAAAAAACCATAAATAAGGATGATTGGAGAAGGATACATACCAGTCACTTAGGTTGATCCTCCAAGCACCTGGCCCAAAGAAAACCTCCAAGTTCCTCATTTTTATTTTGGGGCAACAAATTGGACAATTCTAGATGAACATGGGGATTAACTAAAATGGTTGTATCATAAATAAATTTATTACTTTGTCTCAAAGAGATACCATATGAAGATCAAATGACTTGTAGTATGGTTGCAAATGCTCTCTTACAAATTTAACATATATATAGTTTGGTTGCAACTTCCTCCAGGCAGCTCCTTTAAATATGATTCTTGAAGCATTTGTTATTAGACTAATGTAGCTTTTTGATAATATATTGCAGAGGCAAATGAAGTGTGAAAAACTATGTAATCATATTAGAAATCATTTATCTTCCTTTTGGATTAAAAAAATAAAAGAATGAAAAGAGAAGAAAAGAAAAGAAATCATTCTTCTCTCTTGGCAAGTGTTGATTGGAGTTTGCTTGTTCTATTGCCTACTTTTTTGAATGGTAGGGTGGGTCTTGTCTATCTTTCATTATCTTTTTTTGGTCCAGTCATTGCCTTTTGCTTCTGACACATGGGTTTGCAATATGACTCTGTTGGTGTTCTCTGTTTTTGTACTTGGTGAGATTTTCAATGAGAAATTTTGTAGGCACAGTGTTGTGAATGACTAAAACATTCTGTGTTACTTTTAAGCAGTGTGTGTGTGTGTGGGTTTGTTTTTCATTTGTAAATTTTCTTCATACAGTTTAAGCCTGAAGAAATAACCGCTATCATGAATGATTTTGCTGAACCTGGTACCCTTGCTCCAACTGGGTTGTATGTGGGTGGCACCAAATACATGGTAATCCAAGGTGAACCTGGTGCTGTTATCCGAGGAAAGAAGGTATTTTATGTCATTTTGACGTTAACCTATGCCTGCTCTAACCATAGCTACTGGTGTGGTAATTGATGGCTGCATATTAAGTTTTGTTGTTTCTGTTTTGCTTTCCTGTACATTAAAATGACTGGTGTTTTATGTAATTTTACATTGATTTTTACTGCTCTTAGCATATCTGCTGGTATGGTAATCAATGGTTGATATGCATATTAAGCTTTGTCATTTGTATGCTGCTTTCTTGTAGTTTAAAATGACGAGGAATATCTGAAAATTGTCCAAAAATCTATCAAATGATTAGTCTTTTTTACCAGTTTCTAGCTATGTATCCGTTTATGGCTTCCTTCTTATTTTAGGGTAAATTTCACTTTGCATACTTGTATTTTCACTCTTTGACACTTGCATTGTCTTTTTTTTATTTTCATTTTTAACACATCGTATATCTATGTCTTATCACTGCTTCTCAATGAAAGTTAGAGTGTACTTATCAGATTCTAGTTGGTCCATAATAATTAATTTAATAAGATAATAATATTAAATATATTTAATTAATAATATAATAAAAATTAAACATTTACAAAAAATAATAGAAAAAAGAAAATAGCCAATAAAAAAAAGGACCAATGAAAGCCCCCATCACCCCAATATGAGGGCTGCCAACCTAGTCGAGTAGCTTGTTCCAACTTGGAGGATGGCCAAAAAGTTAAAAAAATAAAAAAGGGAGGAGAATATTAAGCAATTGGGTCATGAATCCTTATTATGACTTGATAGGTTTCTTTTCTGCTTATTTTCATTTTTACTTTTTGTTGTGGGCTTCCTTCCTCACAATCTGATGTGTTCCTAGACAATAGCCCCTTATATGGCACGATTATAAAAGGAGGCTTAGGAAGGATGCTTCTTAGCATGCGCCATTGGAACTTATTCAGTTTGTTGAGTGGATTTTGTGTGCAGTGTGTGTGTGTGTTCTTGCTGTATTGTGTTGGGAGTTTAGGGTGGTGTGGTGGTGTCTGCAGTTAGTGTAGTAACAAGTATGTGTTACGTTGGGTTTGAGTTGGTGTTGGGTGGTGTATATGTGTGGGGTGTGTTATGTAGTTAGAGGTATTGTTTGCTGATGTGGCTGGTGGGTTTAAGTGGGATGTGTTGATTGGTTTAGTAGCTGATGTGGCCATATCTGGAATATTCTATGAACTGGAGTTTAAATAGGCATGAAAGTTAGTTATCAACAGTTAGGAACTCTTCTTTGGAATTAGAAGTAAGATCAGTCGGTTGAGCTTTTGCTCTGGTACATCCTTCCTCTCTATTTTCATTCATTTTCTATCCCTAATTCATAATTTCTTCCTAGTAATTGATTTGGTTCATGACAATGGGTGTCAACTCACTGGAAACTTAAAATTCCACTTTTAAGAAAATTTGTAGAAATATGACAAGAACGGATTCTCAACTTGAAGAGTTGGAGAAGAGTTCAAGAGAGATGCATGAAGTGTTGCTAGATGTGAAGCAATGTTTTTTTGAAATGGATAAAAATCAAAAGGATATGGGGAAATGTGACTTCATTACGTGGTGATGTTGCTTCATTGCGGGGAGGTGTTTCCGTTATGCAGGCCTTTTTGTCAAAAATACAAAAAACAATGGAAGATCTATGGGTGATGAATCAGCCTAGTATTGGAATGCTTGGTGAATCATCTAATGTTATTCAATCTGGTAGTGGAGTACATATTGAGTTGTAAAATATGATCCAACATTGAAAGCAACAAACTAATGGAGATCACATGTAAACAGATCAAAGTAGTGTGCGTTTGGAAGAGAACAATGACAAATATCGACTGAATGCTTCGCGAGTTGTCCTTCAATAATTTGAAGGTATAGATCCAGCTAATTGGATTTTGATGGTAGAACAGTATTTTTGAACTTAGAGAGAAGATCGAAAAGTGGATTTAGCGACTGTGTGTTTGAGGAAGATGTGTCTATTGGTTACAAGTTTTACAACAATGAATTCCTTATTTAGATTGGAATATGATGAAAGAGGAAATGTTGAAGAGGTATGACGAACAGTGGGCGTCAAATCCATTTAAAAGCCTTTTGTAGTTGCAGCAAACTACTTCAATTCATCAATATATTGAAGACTTCGAATCATTTATCTTGCAAGCTCAGACCATTTCAGAAATTCAACAACTGGGTTATTTCCTTGGGGGATTACGTGAAGAAATACAATAAGAGTTGATACACATACTCCTCCTTTGCTAGAAAAAGCCCTAGATATCGCAATTAAAGTGGAGAAGGAATTTGATTATGATATATTCCTTGCATCTAGCTGTTATGGCCAAAATGAATGTAAGAGTGCCCCATTTCGATGAAATCATCAAACACTTAGTAAGGCAACCTATGGCACTGTAGTTTACTCTAATTTTCACTTCGTGGTGCTGTTCAACCCTAGCTACAAGTGAACAATGGTGGACTAAAGTATAGAGATAGCCACCCTTCTCAATCCTCTCTATGTAATCCATCAATTGCTGGTATCACTACTGGTCATAGTTTGGTAGGACCAACTGTACATCGATAGCTATGTCAAGCTAGCCGAAACATCCTTCGTGATCTACTCATGGATAGTGCTGGTTGACTTATGTAGAGTTCTTAGATAAATGTGCTAATGGGTTATGTATTTGATGTGATCAACCTTTTCCCTTATCGCATAAGTCACCTAACAAGTCGCTACGTTCTATGTTGTTAGAAGAAGATGTTGAAGGTGAGTGGTAGGTTG
This sequence comes from Lumnitzera racemosa, assembly GCA_024138005.1. Classification (NCBI taxonomy): domain Eukaryota; kingdom Viridiplantae; phylum Streptophyta; class Magnoliopsida; order Myrtales; family Combretaceae; genus Lumnitzera; species Lumnitzera racemosa. The sequence continues at coordinate 648,575 of JAMXBC010000007.1, read as the reverse complement.
GTGAAGAAGTTAATGAAATGCCAACTACAAAAAGTGGTACAAAACCTTCTAGTGCAGCTTTGGAACTTTCCCTTTTAGCTACGAAAGGGTTTGATGGACCCCATACAATGAAGTTTCGAGGTAAATTGCATGAAATCCTGATTTTTAACATGATAGATGGTGGTGCTAGTCACAACTTTATCTCCATATCTCTTGTGAAGCTTTTGAAATTGGAAGTAGATAATTCTATTGTTTTTAAAATTACTTTGGAGGATGGACAACACATTTCTTCCCGTGGTACATGTCGTAATGTGTACCTACTAGTCGATGATATGAAAATAGTTGTTGATTGTTATGTTCTTGAACTCGATGAAGTAGATGTTATACTTGGGATTGCTTGGTTAAGGACTTTAGGAGAATTTAAGATCAATTGGCTACATATGTCCACGAAGATTTTTGTAGGGAGAAATGAGAAAATGTTACTTGGTGATCCTACACTCTCCTGAACTGCTATTCCTTCAAAATCACTACATAAGCTGTAGGAAATTGAGCTATATAGCTTGTTATGGTGGCTTGATGTCACTATTAATTTATCATAAGTTTCCATCGATCTTTAAGTTGAAAAAGTGTTGGCTGATTTTTATGATGTTTTTGAGGAAAGATTTGGGTGACCCCCTTCTTAAGCTAACGATCACCATATTCTTTTAAAGCTTGGTTATGGATCGATTAATGTTTGACCTTATAAATATGCCTTGGCTAAAAAAAAAAATGAGATTGAGAAGTTAGTTCAAGACATTTTGGCTGTAGGAACAATAAGGCTTAGCAATACTCCATTCTCTAGGCCTATTATATTAGTTAAAAGAAAAGATGGCTTATGACGTTTTTGTGTGAATTATAGGGCATTGAATGAAGTTACTATTTCAAATAAATATCCTATTCCGATTATTGAGGGGCTTTTAGATGAGTTACATTTGTGCTCGCTTTAGAATATCTTGGGCACATCATCTCTGTTGAGGGTATAAGCATGGATCCAAAGAAAGTCAAGTGTGCTTTAATAGCCTCTTCCAACTTCTTTAAAAGGAGTTTATGGCTTTCTGGGTTTGTCTAGCTATTATCGAAAACTTATTAAGACTGGTAAAATTGCTAAGTCTTTGATTGATTTATTGAAGAAGGATAACTTTGGATGGATGGATTTGGCTACTTTAGCCTTTGTATAATTGAAATTAGCCTTGATAAGGCACTTGTTCTTGTTGGTTCCGATTTCTCTTAACCTTTTGTAGTTGAGTGTGATGCTTCGAGGAGGGGAATTGAGTCAGTTTTGCATAAAAAAGATAGGTCAATCGCTTATTTCAGCAAGGCTTGAGCAAAAAATCACTTGCTAAGTTTACTTACTAGAAGGAATTAATGGTGCTTGTCTTATTTGTTAAACATTGGCAGCCTTATCTTTTAGGCCAGGAATTTATAGTTAAAACTGATCAGAGGAGCCTAAAGTATCTTTTGAAGTAGCACGTAATGACTTTGGACCAACAAAATTGGTTATCTAAATTATTAGGATATGATTTTGAAGTCTAATACAAAAGTGGACAAGAGAATGGTGTAGCTAATGCTTTATCAAGGGTTTTTGATGAGTTGGAATTGGCGGCTATATCAAGACTAATCTGGACGGATTTAACTGAGATTCAAAATGCAGTGTTGCAAGACCCGATTTTGTCTTCCAAAGTCAAATTATTGAAGGAAGATAAGGACGCAATATTGGGTTTTCATTTGGTCAATGACGTTATTTTATCACAATCGCGTAGTCATTCCTTCCAACTCCAAGTGGATTACTCTCTTCCTCCATGAATTTCATTCGTCTCTCATAGGAGGACACTTGGGTTTTTTGAAGACTTATAGAAGACTAGCTTCAAATATGTATTGGATTGGCCAAAAGAAAGATATAGAGAATTTGGTTGCTTCATGCTCTATCAATCAATGAAACTAGTCATAAACATTGCTTCTGGGTGGTTTACTCTCTCCTTGGTTGATACCTTCAGCTATTTGGGGGGATATATCAATGAACTTTGTGTTTGGACTCTTGAAATCCAAAGGATTTGATGTATATTGGTAGTCATGGATAAATTTTCATAATATGGGCATTTCTTATTGACAAAGCATCCATATACTACTCAAAGCATTGCGGAACTATTTGTTAAAGAGATTGTACATTTGCACGGGATGCCAAAGACTATTGTAAGTAATCGTGACTTTACTTTTGTGAGTACTCCTTGGTGGGAATTGTTTCAATTATAAGGTACTAAGCTTCATTTTAGCACTTTTTATCATCCGAAGACTAATGGTCAAACGGAAGTTTTCAACCGCGGTTTAGAGTGCTACTTAAGATGCTTTGTTGGTGATCAACCCAAGCAATGGGCTACATGGATTCCATGGGTTGAATGTCACTATAATACTTCCAATCGCACCTCTGCCAAGATGACTCCGTTTGATGTTGTATACAGCCGTCCAACCTCTCCACTTTCTTCATTTGTAGATTGAGAGATTACGTCTGCTTCCTTGTGCGAAACACTACATTCACAGTTGGAGAGTGGGTCTTGCTTAAGCTTTATCCTAATTTGCAGCAACGGGGACCTATCAAAACAGGTTTCTTGGTTTTTTTGCATCATTTTAAGTGATTGAAGACATTGGCAAGGTTACTTATAAATTACGATTACCCTTGCGTTGACGAGTTTACCCGGTTTTTAATGTGTCACTCCTCAAGAAAGCTATTGGTTTTTTTCTGTCCATGCAAGAATTACCTTTGGACCTATTTGAAGATGTTGATTACTGGAATCACAACTTCTTGTGATTCTGGATCGCTGCTTTCACATATACGAAGACCAACAAATTCCCCAATTGTTAGTGCATTGGCAAGGAAAGTTTCTTGATGGCTCTACTTGGGTAGATGTGGACTCTTTTAAACTCCAATATCCCTATTTTGTCCTAGAGGACAAGGAACCTTCATGTGGGGGAGTTGATGTGTTTCCTAAGACAACAACCCCTTATATGGCATGTTTATAAAAGGAGGCCTCGGAAGGATGCTTCCTAGCATGCACCATTGGAACTTATTCAGTGTGGTGTGTGTGTGTGTGTGTGTTTGTGTTTGTACTGTATTGTGCTGGGAGTTTAGGGTGGTGCGGTGGTGTCTGCAGATAGTGTAGTGATGGGTGTGTGTTATATTGGTGTTGGGTGATGTATGTGTGTAGGGTGTGTTATGTAGTTAGAGGTATTGTTTGCTAACATGGCTGGTGGGTTTAAGTGGGATGTGTTGATTGGTTTAGTGGTTGACGTGGCCACATCTGGAATATTCTATGAACTGGGGTTTAAATAGGCATGGAAGTTAGTTATCTGCAGCTGAGAACCGTTCTTTGGAATTAGAAGTAAGATTAGTCAGCTGAGCTTCTGCTCAGGTACCTCTTTCCTCTCTGTTTTCATCCATTTTCTATCCCTAATTCATAATTTCTTCTTAGTAATTGATTTGGTTCTAACACAACCGATCGGGTCTGCTGACCTCGTCGTCCACAACCTTTCATGTTTCAATAGGTTCATGAATTGGAAATGGCCTTGTGAATGTGTAGTTTCTGCAATCAGGTGTGGCATATGTATAACCAATATAACACTATCAGTAGGTTCAGCTTTAATAGAAGGATTCGTGTGCATTTCAAACCATCACCAATTTGCTCGAGAATCCCAATATTCTTGCATGCAGCTAGCAAAAATGTTGATTGAATATTTCGATCCATGTGCTTCCCTTCATTTACTTATATGATCAAGATGTTTTATATTTCTATGCATGAGGAGAACGGGTGCTCCTATTTCACCTCTTTCCTGCAAAAGTTTTCTGCCACGATGCGAAGGGTCCGATGCTTTTGAATTTTTCCTCATCATTTTCAATTTTTTGCCAATTCTTGCGTCCTTTTTAAGGCTTCAATTGATGAAAGTCTACACACAAATCAATTTCAGGGCCCTGGCGGGATTACCATTAAGAAGACCAATCAAGCCTTGATCATTGGCATATACGATGAACCTATGACTCCTGGTCAATGCAACATGATCGTCGAGCGGCTGGGTGACTATCTAATTGATCAGGGTCTGTAGTAATTTTAAATATCAGACTCAAAATTTCTTCCTTTCTTTTAGTGAAAATTGTTTCCGGGTGTTGGGACTATATACTAAGAGACTCCAGCTTGTAGCTACATGAAATCTGGAGTTTGGTTGCTGTCAAATGACATACTTGCGGTCATGGAGACCACGAATATGAAAAGGTTTCTGCTTTGAAGAGAATGTTCTTGTCAATTTCTCTAGACCTCCACACGGAAGCATTCTCCAGGACTTTGATATCTTTGCTCGAAGTATAGAATTTGAGATGTATTAGGAAGTACGCACGCATGTGATCTTTGAAGTTTGTGATTGATATTGAGTTGTAAAAATGTGTTTGGTTAAATAATTCTTTAACCATGGGCGATAAAAATCTGTAGGTTGAGTGGGCACTCTTTTATCAAATTTAGGGAGGATGTGTTATGGCCTGAGCTAAAGCTTTGCTTTATAAATGACTAGAACGGGAACCGAATCTTTCCGCAAGTTATTATTTATACGCTAAACCTCTAGGCCTATCAACTTGCAGTGCACGACCCTAAGTTTTGGGGTAAAATCTTCTGACGATGATGGGGAATAGGGAATGATTGTCTTGGACTTTGTGCATGTTTATTCTTTAATCAAGCACCTTGATGGTGTCATTCAATTCATGCTACATAGGCTCCTTAAAAGGGCAAGTCTGCTAATGTCACATTGCGATATAATTGTTATACGATTGATGCGTTGTTTGGATAAATAGAAATCAATTGAAACCAATAAAAATGAGTACGAGTAGGAGGTTCATGTTTGATAATTTAAAATAAAGGTGAAAATAGTGATGGAAACGAAACGAAACGAAATTATAAATATTTGCTAAATAAAAGTAAGAGTAATATAGTCTATTAGATCATTCGTTTCTTTCTTAAATGTTCAAACATAAAATAATATTACGATTTCCCTTCTCATTCTTTTCCTTTTTCTTTTTATTTCTACCTATTTCATCCTTTTCTAAAATTTGCCGAACAGCATGTGAGCTTCCTAAAACAGGTTGGATGGATACTCTCACAGTCTTTTGGAAGGTCGCAATTGCCACCTTAGGGCTATTACAAAAGGGTTAGCCCAAAAATGACCGTGGGAGGCTCTGAGAACCCAGATTGTAGGCCACAAGAGTCGATCACTCTTTCCTGCCAACCTGCTTGGCTCCTAAGTCTAGTGTGGACGATCTTGGTTTGGCTTGAATTGCTAATTAGGTTACTCGATTTTGGGTCACAACGACTAGCTCGAGTCCCGCTTGGGCAGTAGTTTTGAAAGCTAATCTATTTGGCTTTGATCCTATGGTTGTCAGTCAGTGTCCAAAAACTACTATCAATAATATCTATTATCACTTTTTGTAAAATACATAAAACTATTAATTATCGGATTTCAAAATGAAAATTTTATGATAAAAGCAAATTCATGTAATGTAAATAATACATAATATGACAAACTAATTACTAAGAATATTTCGATTTTACCATAAGTTTTTATAGAAACCCACATTTGTCAAGAAATGCAATATCTTAATGATCGGACACACTTTCTTCTTCTTCTTTTCTATAAGAAAAGCTATTGTCTTTTTAATAATATATTTTAAAATTTTTAAATATGGAAGAACAATATTAAAAAAAAAAAAAAAAAGCATACTCTGATCTAAAAGTATTTGTAAGGAAAATATACAAAATGGACATGACATAATATGCTAGTAAAATGAATTTGAACTCTGATTGCCCTTTTTGTAGGAAGAAAGATTAAAAGATATACAATTTAATTTTTTGAATATAGATATAATATTTGAAATCTTCTTCTCTCTCCTTACCTACTATCTCGCTCTCCTCTTCTTTCTACTATCCACATTGTGATTATCTCATATAACCTAAAGGAAAAAAAAAAAAAAAAAACTCATTATAAACAGGTATATATTACTCTATATATATCAGTTGCATACTTATACTTTAACACTCAATATATGTATATCAATATTTGTAACAAGATGCAATACAAATATTGATAGTATTAACATGGAGACATACATACATTGTTGAGGGCCAATAGGTTCATTTTTTTCATTTACTAACCAAACAAATGGAGGCACTTGTTCAGATATAATAAAGCCAAGTAATTTGGCAGGAGAGATGCATTTTAAAAATAAAAATCATTTTCGTTGTAACCATTAATTAGTTGACTTGTTTATATAATTAATATAATATAATAAAATTATTAAATTTATTTAATTAAATATATAATAAAAATACAAATGGTAATCTCTTGGCTGGCCATCCTTTTCCAAGGAGCAGGTGTGTGGAAATAGAATCGATGACCAAAATTTGTTTCTAGGGAACTTGAAGAGAGCTAAATTTTCCATCTTGCCTCCTATGGTTCACGAATTATCAACCGTTATGGATGTTTAACTAATTTATGACATATCGCTTGTTTTAAATTATTAATTAAATTTCCTTCCTTTTCATTTCATCGGCATTCCTTTCCATCTAATTATTTCTCTCTTCCTAAATATAGTTTAAAAGTTGTCAATGATGCCCAAGAAAACGTGACACCTGCTGAGGTAGTTTGTGCAACATATCTAGCTGGTGGATAGCACATATCACACCCTTTAAAAAAAAAAAAAAAAAAGGAGGAAGAAAAATTTGTTTTAAAGGAGTTGAATGGGGTGATGACCCCACTTGAACCTAAAGGGACTTTTCCTACAATTTTTTTAGTAAGTAAATCGTTAGAGGTGAGTACGTAGAGGATGTATACAATATGAGGCCTTATTTATACACAATCTATTGGTATAGTTTCAAAAATTTTAGAACCCAAATTTAACTCGAGGAATTACCTTAGGGATTTAAACTAATAAAATGTATAAGATATGAGGTGCTTTATGAAACTTGTAAAATTTCTTAATAATATTTTTATAATATAAAATTTTTCAAGTTGTGGAACTACCTATCAATTTTTCTATGTATTTGCAACTAACACATTCATCGTTTGGAAATCTCTAATAATTTGATTACATATCCCTCATGAAGACATACATTATGAAACTGCTAAATAATTTATTACGGAATGTCATAAAGTTTAGGTCCACTTATTTAAAATAAATTATAGCCGTTGCTTAATATGCTTTAGGGTTTTTTTTTTTTTTTTTTTGTTTCTACAGTAGGCCAATGAGCTTAGAACTAAGTACATGTTAAGATTATTATAATTTGTTATGATCAAAATATCCAATTAAGAATTTCCATAAGGTGATATAGAATATTTAGAACTTATACCCTATATAATCTTGAAGTATAGATTTTATGAAGGGAACAAAATGAGATATTATATCCTATAATACATCCTTTGAGCTGAGTTCTAGAAAATTGCAATTGGAACGTACTCCATGATATTCAACACCCATGAGGAATGTACTTGACCTCATAGGGTGGAGCAGGTCTAATGTTCCGAGGGAGTTACGCACTCAGGCCTTTTTGCACGATGTACCAGGTTTCATTGATTGCCCTAGCCTTGGGTCCGCAATTCAAGTAGAGGTTCAACTGCTTTTAGTATTTTTATTATGTTATTTAATTAAATATATTTACTATTATTATTTTATTAAATAATTAAACCAAACATAAAGCTGCGATGTACATCTAAATTTTCAAAGCTTGCTCCATAAGCCAAGGCCTGATGCCGCTTTTAGGACCATCCAAAATCTGTATCGTGTTGAGAAAGTATTTTAGTTTCTAAAATTCCTTGTATTTTATTATTCCACTTAAGCTATCATGTATGCATATTGTAAAACACCTCTATAAATAGCAAGGTAAATTAGACTATGAATATTTGTAATTTTTACCCTCTTTTTTTGAGTAACTAAATGTTGATAGGTCATTTTAAACTCAAACTTCAAAGACTCAGGTTAAAGTGTCTCTACTTACTAAGGTTCATTGGAGCACAAATCTAAGTTGGTTTGCTCAACCCCTTTGCAAGTTCACTTTAGCCTAAATCAAGCAACTTGCTTAAGTCTTTCTAAGTACGTTTCCATAAATCCTACCAAATGGAGCATCCTGTCCAACTTATCTAGCACTAGTATAGCTTGCTCGAGCCTACCCTAATTATTTCCCCATCCCAACCTCCTTAGGTCCTTGAAGATTCCAACTTGTGTCCTTTGTAGGCTCGATCCTTCGAGCCCCAAGGCTTAAGAATTCCACTGTCCTTAGATTGTTCACATGCAAGTTCGATGTGTAATGCCAACCTTGACCTCAGAGCAAATACTTAGTGCTCAAAGCATGACTCAAAGACTTTGGTACCTCTATCACTCTCTCTCTTTCCATTTTCTCTCTTTCCATTTTCTCATTAAATGCTCCATGAAATCCGTTTATACGACTTCTACACTTAACTACCCTAAATGTAACATTTACCTACACATTAGATGTAACAACCACTATTCCCAATATCTACCAATCAACAAGGCAGCATTATCCTTACCTGTACTATACACGAGTTCCTTGCACCAACCACATATGAGCCAACCCTGACTTGCCATGTATCCTAGGTAGGTAAGCTCCATGCTTCATAAATAGGCCATGACTTAACCTCTTTTCCTTCCTTTGTTAACTAAACACTCTCACTAACTTAACCTCAAGGGACTTTCTTACTAGTCAACCAACATGCAAAGCGACCAATCCACCCGATTATTCCCTCTCGATGATTAACACATCACCACTATGTTTTTCTATTTTTATATAAAATCAACTGACTTTTAACTATTTTTAAATCTATTATCTCAGCAACGCATATTTCTTTTAAGAAGTATTTAAGATAATCCATTGTTCAGCAACACCACCTTGTTGCAATTCCAATGACTGTTGATGTAAATTTCTTAATTATTTAAGATGAAAGTAGAAGACATTACTTCATCGATTGAAATATGCACTATAAGCGCGAGATTAAACATACAATAGGTGCAACTACTCACCTGTGACACTCACAATTTACATCGTATCATTTATTATTGCAATGTCTATATATGCATACACACACACACACACAAATATTTAACGATAGACTACGAACTTCATTGAATCATCGAAGGTGTTGTTACACAAGGAGGTGCACGTTACAAAGTCTACATGAATCAGTTTTTTTATATGCAACTTCTGGTGCACGTTCTTCGAGCAACACAAACTCTTCCATTACTAGAAACATGCCACTATTCCAGCTGAAGGAGTAGATGAAAACCGATGTATTAAGCATGTTCAGAACTTTTTATAATAACTAGTAGATACAAGAACATCATAGGGTAGAATTCTAATATAAAGATGTTAAAACCGACTTTCAACTTGGAGGTTTCCACTGGTAGCTTTAACTGTCAAACCTGACAAATGCTTCTCATGGTAAGGCAGCTGTCCTTGGCTTAAAAGAAATGGGCTTTTATAGGTTTGTTCAGATAGCAGTCTTCAGGGAAATTTATAGATGAGATCTTCTCCTAGCTAATCAAGGTGATAAGTCATCATTTTATGCTGGCAATAATAAGATGAAGGTAGGCAAGGGATAGCAAGCGGAAGAGTTATGCAGAAGCTGATATAATTCTAGCCAAATTTACTTACAGTCCACAGTAAATACGTAGTCTAACTCAGATGCATTTTGAAGGATTAGACATTAGGCTACTACCCTCCATCCCTCCTTTCAAATTTCCCCCAGATTTCCCCCCTTTTCCCCCTTTCATGACAAAGCAACGATGTAGTTTAATCCCTTCTCTTGAGGGAAAACAATTGTACCAAATCCTAACTTTCTCATTTTCATCACCTAATTTCCTTTCCATCCAATTAATTATATCCTGAGCATCTCTTCGCGCTCAGGCTCAAACAAGAGGTCATGTAATAAACCTTTATAAAGCCTAATGTCCTTGTACCTAAGCCTAATGTCCTTGTACCTAGAGGATACTTCATTGTACAGAGCTTTAGAGGCCAATGGGTCAATAACCTTATCTGCAGTTCTATGGAGAACAAAGAATGGGACTGTAATGGACTTGAGGTTTAGCATCAAGTGAGAAGTCTTAACATTTCATGGCCTGTTGGCCCATTGCACAACTGAATCCCTCGTAACAGGTATTCCCCTTTTATTGGCTCCTTTAAACCGGGGCCTAGGTATGAAAAGAGAAAACAGAGGACCTATAGCCTGCATAAACATTAGAATTCCAATCAAGATACAAGTACTGGCAAACAAGAAATGCATGTGACAAAGGACTGATTTGGTGATATCCGCTAACTGCTATATCAAAACGACAATGCATCAGGATGAACAGAGCACCCAAATAATGAGTTATGGCCTAAAACTACAGCACTATATGTTGTTTCAAATTATGAAGCTTACTCCAACAATAGGGTGGGCAAGCTTTACATGCAAAGCAAGCTATGTTAGTATTACACCCTCTAGATTCTCTTTAATGTGAGCAAATGAAGCTGCCTACAAAATGATGCAGACAATCAATTTAGGCGTCAAAAGTAAGAACAACTATTGAGCCATTGGATGATTTAATGTTTATCTTTAACACCACAGCTCCACCGGTCAAGTGGCCAAAAAGAAAACATGGAATCCTAGGATTATCTAATTTGACCTTTTCTAAGAAAGGTCCCTATCAAAAGTGGACATAAGCTCTTAAATACTGAACGGTAGCCATCAAGACCTATCAACTTCTTATTTGGATGAATAAAGCCTATCAACTTCACTTGCACTAACAATTAGATAGACTAAGAAAAAGAAGGAAAATAAAAAACATGAGTGAACAACCATGTATAAAGCCATGAGTTAGAGACGCATAACATGATGTGATACTTTAGAGCTAATGTTAGGTACTTGAAATAGTTAGTATTTGTATATGTATAGTTAGTATTAGTACTTATATAATTAGTCAAAATGTAAAAGTCGTAAGAGTTAGTAGCATAAATGAGAGAAATCTACTTGCAAACTACTCAAGCTCAACCTTATACCAATTGAGTTATGACATAGGCTTAAGCTACAAGTAACTTATCAAGTCATGCTTGAGTTCCATGATATTTGACTCAACTCGTTTATGAGTTTAATCAGGCTCAACAGTCGAGTTAGAGAATAATTCGCATGCCAAGATTATTTTACTTAAACAACAAATATTTTTTAAAGACCAATAAGGTATAGATCAGCTTAATTGAATCAAACTTGAGCTTGTCGAGAACCACTTCAAGTCAAGCCTAACCTTAAAATTCTTTGAACTTTCAAATTTCAAATTGAATTTGGGCTCGAGTTTAGTATAGAATCATCTTACCTCGACTCGTTAACTACTTTGGTAAGAGTCGTGCCTAAGAAGGTATTGCCTTGTGCTAATGTATAAAGAGGTGTTAGTTAGTAGTAGTGGGCATTCCATCATTTCATGTTTCTCTAGTAGAAACGGAGTAAGAAACTGGAATTTTGCTTTGTTGTATGAGTCCTTTAGCCCTAATTTTATCAAATTAGGAATAAAATTAGTCTTTGAGTCTTTTGATATGTATCAATTGGTCGGACCTACCAGATCTATCAGAAAGAGAAGGGAAATAGCTAGATACTCATTGGAGAGAGAGGAAAACTGCAGAGAGGAAGGGTGGGTGAAGGAGAGAGAGAATCCATTGAATTTCAACAGACGAGAAGAGGAACTATCGGAATTTAAAATAAGAGAGAAAATCTAGCCACTAGATTGAAAGAAGAGAGAGAGATATGAAGATCAATGACCAAAATGACTGGAATTCACCAATAGATATCTTCACTTGAAGAATTGAAACAACTTGGTGAAGTTCATAAATATGTTAGAAAAGAAGAAATCTATTTCATCTAATTTTGTCCAGACATGATTATCCATGAGGCAAGAAATCCATGGCTTAGATAAAGGAAGCTGTATATTAGTCGTTGCAATCAGGTAGATGATTTGATTTAGGCAATGCAAAAGTGGGGCATAAAAAGCAATCTCCCTATCTTAATAAAGACAGCAAATTGTAGTAGCTGAAACAATAAACTAAGTACTTACAACATTAGCAACAACATGGCCAAGCGAGGGAACATATCCATACAAACCATCACCACCACCATGACCTATATCAAGTATCAAAATAATAGGAAAAATGAAAATGATCAAATAGGCACTACAACGATACTGGCTTATATTATAACAATGTAAATTTTGAGCCAAGAAAATGAATTAGAAATAAGGACACTCTCCTTGGAATTTTTTATGGTCAAATTGAAATATTAATCAGCTAAACATTATGCGATATGCAAATTTAAAAATGTAGATATACCAGAAGAATTTGCTTAAGTTTCAATACTACTCAGCAATCCAGTCCATAGCATAGACAGCAAAGCGGCATGAGGTCAACTGCCTCACAAAATGAACATATCTTCCACTGAACCATACCAGAATATCAAATAACAAAAGCATCAAAAGAAGTCGGTAGAATAAAAAGAGAGCATGGAGCTACTCATAATTCGACATGCCTTACCTATGTCAATTTAGTCCATGTATAATGATTAAGATCCCCCTGCAGATGGATTGAAGATACGGCTTTTTATAATGCAAGTCCAAGGATAAAAGTGCTGAAAACAAGCAAGTCATGGTTAATACATGCTTCGGAGACCCCTTGCTTGGCAGAAAACCTAGAATATTTCGGGGATATGAAGATCCCAAACTCACTGCTTTGTTTTATATGAACAGATTATATCCATGTCCCAGAAGTCATCCTATATTATGCAAGGGTGACTCAAACAAAGATCCCCCTTGAAAGAGAAGCTAGATGTTTGTCTATATGCCTTCCTTCTGGTACATTCCATTTACAGCCCTATGAACCAACATTAACATTGAAAGGGAGCATCTCCTAAACTAAAAACTCAAATATGAACTCTGACAGATTGGTCAATTCTGGCGAGATATAATTCAAATCATTGTGAATTATTCATGATTATAATCACTCTGTAAATAAGCTGCATTGACTCTTGTAAGCAGAAATGAATTTGATAATTTGATGTTTTTCCATGAGGTTGGTACCATAAGTACCTAAATGAAGTAATCCACAAATGTGGATTGGTAATTCTTAGTTTATACAAATATTTATAATGGTACCAAAAAAGGTATGGAAAAATCAGCATCCTTTAATTCGTGAAAAGCACGACATGAACATCTCAAGTTCACCATGGAGAGCTCAATTTAGGTTCAAAAATCTGCTTAGTTCTCCCTCAATAACCATATGTAATTTAGATTTGCATGCTGCATTTTTATTTACTGTTTGCAACATCAGTTCCCGATTAAGTTTGATGAGAAAAATCTGTTCTTAAAGGATGTCATTTGGAACATGTATTGTGGGCAAAGAACTATATGAGAATTTTTCTTAGTACATCCCCAAAAACCCTCCTGAAATATCGGGTGATTTATAAAAAAATTAAAAATGAAAAAAGAAAAGGACTTCCCGTTTCGTACAATTGTTGCCCTTCTATCCACATTGTCTAGAAATAGGAAGACATTTCTTATTAACGATAATATTTAAGTCATGAAACGAACACTTTTGTGGTCTCTAGCTATCACAACAAACAAAACACTTACTTTCTTAATCCCAAAATCCAATTCGAAAGAAAATTTCAACACAATTAAGAACCCTGCGCCTCCCAAAACTTCCCCGTACCTTATATGGTTAGGAAAAATAAAGCGGGATCAAATATGACATACTCAAGTTTACCTCAATTCGCTGGAGATGGGAATCCAGGATCGACAAAAGAGAGCGTTCCTCCGGACACCATAGAACAAAAAGTGCCTGGACTCAGCAGGAATTCAACATCAACAGCCTCGAATAATGATTGGCGTCGAAGCATGTCTTCCTCGTCACGTCTGCGGAGCTTGGAATAGGTGGCGGGAGTAGAGTTCCGGCGGCGAAGAGAGGACAGAGAGAAGGAAGGAAGGAAGAAACAAGGATAATGAAGCTTCTAAGGGTTTTGATGAGAGGAATTATACGGCTGCTAGCTCCAGAGGTAAGCTGTTCAACTTCCATCTCCGTCACCGCGATGAAAAGAGAGAGAGAAAGGGTGGGAGGGAGGGAGAGAGTTTGTGTTTGTGGTTTAGGGAGTTTTGTCTAATTGGCATTAAAAACCATTCTTATCCTTCTCTTCTTTGAAATTATTGTTTAGTCGGCATTAAAACCCCTCCTTATCTTTCTCTTCTTGCAAATAATTGTGTTAACTTATGTTTTGCAGTTTGCAAAAGAAAGAGAATCGAATCGACACGTCGGACTCGTACGTATTTCTTTTTGGGAAAGATTTAATTTCTTTTTTTTTACCCCTTTTAAGAATTAAGTTCCTTTTGGTCTCCGGTAGAATAGATTATCTATTCTATATATATTATATATAGTAAAATACTAAAGCATTAATCTAAAGCTCTTTTGCGTCTTTAATATTTCTCATAGGTTTATTATCGGCAATTTTACAGTACTATCCTTTTAAGTTTTGTTTTATTCACTTGGAAAAAATGATTGGACTAAGATTATAATTGTAAATTCCCTTTCGAAACTATCTCTATTCCATTTTCCCACGTCAATTTTATGAGTTATATACACCTATCATTTTAGAGCTTTTAAACTCCATTTGAAAGATAAACAACCTCTATTGCATTAGAAGTTTGAAACGATATAGGCAAATACTAAAATGTCATACATTTATTTATATTTTCTTTCTTATCTTCTCCTTTGCTTTTCACTTCCGAATTAACTTTTCCCTATCATTTTGATCGAAGTATTTAAATTTGGATTAACTCTCACAATTTAATCAGATTTAACTTAATCTGATCATAAAGCTGGTTCGGTTTAAACCCTAATTTAATCTCGATTTAATCCTAATTTAATCTCAATTGAACCCTCATCTAACCTCGATTGAACCGTGGTTAAACTTGATTTTACCTCTTTAACCTTTAACCCTCTCGTATGTTGAAATCAATCATCAAATTGGATCTAACAATAATAATTTTTACACATATCCTCATGTCTTTTGTGTTAGGTTTATCTCCTCCTCTTCTTTCTTCTAAATAAATTTTATAACAATTTCTCTTCACGGCATTCCATAGTTGTATATTTATCTCCCCTTCTTTTTATGTTAATTTAAGATGGTCAATCTACGTGTTACCTGTAGATAAAAATACGCGAAGTTATTTAAATTGGCTAAAAACTTATTAAATAATTAAAGAAAATTATTAATTAATTAAGAAAAATCAGAGGAATAGGGAATGATATGAATTTAGTCCTGGCAAGTTAAGAATTGAAGAAGAAAAATTAACCAATCAAAATCAAACAACACAAAAGGTAAAAATTAAGGGATTTGGGTAATGTTTTGTCCAATTAAATGCATAATAATTACTATAAATCTCTATAAATAGGGAAAAAAATTACAAAGCTCATTTAGATAATTAAAAGTCAAAAAAAAAAATTGAGAGAATCAAAATTAGAAGAGAAAAATTAGGGTTAAGAAAAAATTAAGAAAACTGTACAATTAGGACCTTAAAAGGAGAACCAACACCAGACGAGCACTTGGGAGTGAACGGCCACCATCACTACACGGTAGTGGCAATACCTAGACTGGTTGATAAGGCCACGACA
This sequence comes from Lumnitzera racemosa, assembly GCA_024138005.1. Taxonomy (NCBI): domain Eukaryota; kingdom Viridiplantae; phylum Streptophyta; class Magnoliopsida; order Myrtales; family Combretaceae; genus Lumnitzera; species Lumnitzera racemosa. The sequence continues at coordinate 632,838 of JAMXBC010000007.1, read as the reverse complement.
GCCGGCGGTGGCTAAAACTACCCAAACTGGTGAATTCAATTTCCAACTCGATTTTGAGTAATTTTATAAAAATATTAAATATTCTTAGAAAATTATGAATTTTGTTATTCCAGAAAATTTGTCTATGTAATTTTTTAGAAAAAATATTATTTTGATGAAAATATATTTCGTGATATAAAGTCCTTAAGAAATTATATAAAACGGAGTATGTTTCGATTTTGAAAATAAATGATTTCAAGAGTATAGTTTTGAGCTCAAAATTTTTGTGTAAACTACTTAAATGATATAGAATAATGCTATGAAGTCTGTTTTTAAAAATTAATTTTCAAAATTTTTAGATTATTTTTAGGCTTTACAATGAGGCATAAAATGGGTAATTTAGGGTTAATTAAGTAATTAAATATTTAATTACTGATTTAGTGAATAATTATATATTTTAGGATATTGAAATCTGATAAAGTATGATACTTGTAGTATTTAGAGTGTTAGATGCAATTATTAGGTTAATTATTTAGTAAATAAATAATAGGGAAAAATAGTTAATTTTGTAAATTAGGGTAATTAGGTGTAAAATTTGATTTAAGATGAATTTATACATTTTAAAATGATAATTGATGTTGGGAGATGATATTTAAAGTGATAAAAATATTATATGCATAATACACAATTATTAAAAATATAATAAATATAAATATTACAGTAAAAATTAATATTATGATAATAATAGAAATATACAATAAATCTGATAGAAAACTTAAATTAGGGTAATTATATGAAAAATGTAAAATTTTCTCATAACAAGGATGAATTTGGTGATTAAATTAAGATTTAGGTATACTACACGGACTAAAAAACTAATTAAAGACTAAAAACGATATTTAGGATATCCGAGGATAATACGATTAAATCACATTATGGGTCAGAATGATTTTTTTAGGGTATACGTATAAATCTCTAACAAAAAATTAAGTTAAAAACCTAATTTAAAAATCGATGTGAAAACTAAAACAGAACTTAACACGATTTAACAAGAACTATAAAAGACTTAAGACCTGGATAATTAAGTATATCAAACCCTAAACAAAAAATAATAATAAGCGTTATAGGATAAAACTAACTCATAATAGTTATATGAAAAACTGAAACCACATTTGTATTATAGGGATGATCAGCAATAGCTTGAACGAGTTAGACCTCAAGTAAGTAAGCGAAGAGTCGAGGTAAGTGTCACGCCCCGAAGCGGCAGAGTCGTAACAGCCCCGCCGTGTAAACCATCCTAAGATAGAAGTTGGCCTTACAACCGCTATCTTAGACCTGATCTACACAAGGCGTCTACAACTAACCCGCTTTGAAGTAGACAGTTTGTAATTTAAATAAATTATTTACCTATAAAAGTGAGGAATTATATATATATTATAATTCAGTTATTGCAGTTAAAGTTTACAATATTTTTCTATAGTATTTTTCTATATCATTACATCATTCGGAAATGAAAAATAATAAAAACTTAGACCTTAAAAATATGTGTTTATTCTTCAATATTTTTCCTCACTCCCCAGGATCCAGCAGTTGCTAGCTTCAGAGTAGTTGTTGCCGCTTTTTAGCCAGCACCTACACGACGTCTATAGGGATGTGAGCAACCACAGCTCAGTAAGTTAAGATGGAGGACTTAAAACTATACCATACACACAACAAGGTTTTCAATCATTTATTAGGTACAATGCATATGCAAGCAAATGCCATCACACGACGTTGTCCGACCCATCGTGAAATTAGAGAAATTACGCCCGCTTTAATCCGGGTTGAAGAGTTACCGTTAATGCAATAGCTCACGACCAAACCCAGGCTTGTGTAATGGAGATCTTGCTCCTTCCGTGACTACCTTCGAACCACTGTCTTCACCCTCGCCGCGACCTCCTCTCCTGTTACTTAGTTCGACTGAGGATGAAGAAGGGACCATTTTGCAATCCTCCGCTATCCCTTCCGAAAGGGTCAGTATTTGGCCGGAGAGTCCTAAGTTCCCCTAACGGGTTGCCATGCATGTCCAATTATGATTACTGGTCGGATATTTAATTAAGTCCAGTTTAGGGTGATCGATTATTTCATACAAGTCATACAATATGTGCCAGAGCAACAAACAGAATCATAGCATCACCTATAATCAAGCACATGCACACATTCTCTATATAACAAGCACAACCAAGCATAATCTTAAGCCTCCAAAATACAGCATCGTATTAATCCCAACTTACCTCGACTCCACGCTCACTCACTCGAGGTCCGATTTACTCAGGCCATCGCCGATCATCCTTATAACACGAACGTGGTTTCAGTATTTCATATAATATTATAAGTTCATTTTATCCGATAACGTTTATTGTTAGGTTTTGTTTAAGGTTAAATATACCTAATTATCTAGGTATTAAGTCTTTTATAATTATTTTAGGTTTGGGGTTAGGTTCAGGTTCGGTTTTCGCATCGATTTCTAAATTAGGTTTTTAGTTCGATTTCTAAGTAATGTTTTAGATTCCAACCCTAGAAATCTGTTTCAACCCATAATGTGAAATTAATCACATTACTTCCCGATCTCCTAAATACGATTACTACCCCTGATCAGCATTTTATTCCATCCGGTACACTTAAATCCGTATTAGTGTACCGAATTTACTCATGTTGTGAGAAATTTTTATATTTTTCATATAATTACCTAGAATTGAATTTTGTTTCAGATTTGTTATGTTCTGATTTTCATTATTTTATTATCTAATTAAACCTAATTTTTCCATATTTATTAATTTTTAATTCTGCATATTCCTAATTTTCTACATTTACCACATAACACCTTCATTACTTATACTTAACACTCCATACACTAGGATCAGGTTTCCACATCAAAGATTAACATCCCTAAACATCTAATTACTATCTAAATCAGTAATTAATATCCTAATCACCTAATTAACTCCAAATTACCCAATTTTTCCATCATTTTAGGGCTAAAAATTAACTTAAAAATTTATAAAATTAAATTTTAAAAAATGGCTTCATAGCACTGTTCTATATCTCATTATCATCCTACAGAAAAAAAAATTGAGCTCCAAACTACACTCCTAAGGTCATTTATTTCTAAACCGAAATGTGCTCGGTTTTGCATGATTTCTTAAGGACCATATATTACGGGGCATGTTTTCATCAAAATAATATTTTTCCTACAAACTACATACAAAAATATCCCAAAATAACAAAATTCATAATTTTCTAATAATATTTACTATTTTTACAAAATTACACAAAATCGGGCTGGAAATCAGACTCACCGATTTGGGTGGCTCCGGCTACCGCCAGCCGCCGTGGCCTTGTCGTTCGGCCTGGGCGTTGCCACCACCGTGTGGTGGTGGTGGCCGTCCACTCCCAGCTCCTCGTTTGGTGTGGGTTCCCTTTAAAATCCCTAACTGCACAATTTTCCTTTTTTTTTTTATTTTTCTAGATTTTCTCTTGATTTTTTTGGTGTTTTGATTTTTCTCAAATCCTAAACTGACCAAAAGACTTCTGAAATTTTTTCCCCCTATTTATAGACAATTGTAGAAATTAATGTGCATTAATTTGATGGGATTTTACCCCAATTCCATGATTTTTGGCTTTTTGTTTGCCAAATTCTTATTGATTATTTTTTTTCTTACTGACCACAACCTTATCCTGTTGTAGCTTATCCTCTTCTAATTTTTCTATAATTATTTGCTTAGTTTTAGGCTAATTTAGGTAATGACGCGTATTTTTATCTACACGTAAATACATGTGGGGTACACGTGAACATTTCTAAATATTATTTTGGTCATTCTAAAATTTTTAGTATACATATAATCTACCTCTAGTAATTTATTAGCCAGTTCATTACACTTTTCGCATTTTCGATAATTAATACCTATTATGCTTAAAATTTGAAAATTTTATAGTCTCCTATTTTACTATTTATTTTTTTAAATTTAAGTTTACGGGGTCATTTTTACTAATATTTCTCTCAATAGTTTATAATTTGGGTGTAATCGGATCCTTTAGCCGATCGCCCTAAACCTTGGGTTCTAAGTTCAATCCTACGGTTATTTAGCTGAAATTTGGGGCTTAAGTAAGTTGGGATTAATACAATGCTATATTTTGGAGGCTTGAGATTATACATGATTGTGCTTGTTAGATAGTTGGTTGTGTGCATGTGCTTGATTATGAGTGATGCTTCTGTTTGTTATTCTGCCTTACATTGTATGAAGTGATCGATCACCTTAAACTGAACTTAATAAAGATATGACTTGTAAACATAAATCGAATCTGCATAGAAACCCATTAGGAGAAACCTAGGATTCTCCGGCCAAATATCAACCCCTTCAAAAGAGATAGTACCGGATGGCATAATGGGTCCCTTCTTCATACTTAGTCGAACTAAGTGATAAGTGAAGAGGTCACAGTAAGGATAAAGTCAATGGTTCGAAGGTAGTCACGGGAGAAGTGCTGTCTCTATTGCACAAGCCTGGGTTTGGTCGTGAGCTATTACATTAATGACAACTTCTCAACCCGAATTAGAACGGACACAATTTCTCTAATTTCATGACGGGCTAAACAACGTCGTGCAATGGCATTTCCTTAAACATACATTGCACCAAATGATTTGGTTGATAACCTTGTTTGTGTTTGTGGTGTAGTTTTAAGTCCTCTATCCTAACTTATCGAGCTATAGTTGCTCACATTTCCATAAACGTAAAGCAAGTGCTAACTAAAAAGCGGTTTGCAACTATCCTGAAGCTAACAACTTCTGGATCTTGGGAAGTAAGGAAAAAAATTTTGAAGAATAAATGTATATTTTTAAGGTCTAAGCTTTTATTTTAGAATTTTTCATTTCTGAATAATGTAATAACTAGAAAATATATTACGGTGTAATGTTGTAAACGTTAACTGTAATAACTGAATTATAGTGTATGTATATATTTTCTCACTTTCTTAGGTAAATGATTTATTTAAATTTCAAACTGTTTACTTCAAAGCGGGTTAGTCGTGGACACCTTATGTAGATCAGGTTTAGGATAGTAGTTATAAAATCAACTTCTATTTTAGAATGGTTTACATGGTGGTACTGTTACGACTTTGCTGCTTCGAGGCGTGATAGTTCTGAATTGGTATCAGAGCAAAGTTCTAGTGAACTCACTTTGAAATGAACAATTAAAAGAATTAGATATTTTAGGAGTACATTGAGAGTGGGTAGAAATAAATAGATATTAAAGTATCGTATTACAAATTATAGGATAATTAGTGACTATAACACAAATTAAGATAGGTATTAATCGAAGTTAACTCTAATGATGGGATCATACAGAGAAATTGGTGGTTAGTTGAGGTAATTCAAGTAGAATTAAGGAGAATCCTTGATTTAATCCATAATTGAGATGTGAAGAACAATCTTATAATTGGTTAGTTGGGATATGTTAATATTATGGACAATATTATTGAGAAGTTTGTTAATGAAGTTGTGTTGTAATTGATGAGAAGTGATGAGACATATGGATAATAACAGAGATTAATCTGAGTTTTAGCATAATAGGGATCATGTAATATGACTTGTTGAATAAGGATGATTTGGAAGTGAAGAATTATAACTCAAGCGATGCTAATAAGATATGTGTAGTAACAATAGAAAAAAAATACCTTATTCTGCTTATACGACTTATACTGCAACTAGTACATTATATATCTTTAGATGATTAACCCCAAAGGTTTATTGAATAGCTTTCACATTTTCCCGAATCAGTTGGAGTAGATTAAGATTATATACAGCATGAGAATACAGTATATGAGGTGATAGTTGATTTGAATGATGAATATAATGTATTAGTTGGTTATATTTTGCTAGGAGTTAGGATTGATCCTGTGATTAGTTATCCATATAAGTTAAGATCGTATTGATCTTTTAATAGATAGAATTGTGCTCATTGATGGATGTATATTCTTTGGATATGTACATATGCTATAATGTATTATACACTTACGAGTAAGAATGTGAAAAGGGATTGGATATGTCTTTAGTGACCGATTTTGGAAATATTTTGTATATGCAAAAATTAATGGTTTGTTGAAGTGATTTAGATTGAATGAAGAAGAATCTTTGAGTTAATATAGAGTTGAAATGTAAAGAATATCGATAGAATTGATTAATGGGATATATTAATATTATGGATGAAATTCTTAAGAAATTTGTTGATGGAGTTGTGTTGTAATCGATGAAATGTGATAAAGTGATGAGACTCATGAACAATAGTGAAAATCAAATTGAGTTTTAGAATAAGAGACATATGGTGACATGTACATAAAATTAAGGTGAATCCAAAACTTATAAGATTTATGAAATGATCTCAGCTTGGTGTTTAGTATAAATATGAGGTATAATAATTTAAAGTAAAATAAAACATGATGTAGAAGAGGATTTTAGAATGACAAAACATTGAAAGGGAAAAGTTAGAAACTGATTCAGAAATGAATCAAAATCTATACTAGAGTTATAATCAAAACTTAATTCAGAAGTAAATCTTGTATAAAATGAGTTGGAGAATAAGAGAGATATGGTGACATGTACATAAAATTAAGGTGAATCCAAAAATTGTAGGATTTATGAAATGATCTCAACTTGGTGTTTAGTATAAATATGAGGTATTATAATTTGAAGTGAAATAAAACATGATGTAGAAAAGGATTTTAGATTGATAAAACATTGAAAGGGAAAAGTTAGAAACTGATTCAGAAATGAATCAAAATCTATACTAGAGTTATAATCAAAACTTAATTCAGAAGTAAATCTTATATAAAATGAAAATGTGGTCTAGGAGATGATAAATGATAATGATAATAAGGAGTCTAATAATGATAAGGTACATGAAATTATCGTTATTACTGATTTTCCTATAGAAGTATAAAGTACTAAATCAACAAGTGGAAATGATACTGAATTAATTAGAACACAAATGTGGTAGAATTCTTTTGAATGAACAGTTGTTATAAGTAATTTGAATTATGGATACGGTTTGATAGTTGATCATGTTTTTCTGAGAATTAGAATTGATCCTACATTAGTTATTCATATATGTGGATATCCTAATGATCTCTTAATGGATGTAATTGTGCTTCTTGACGAAAGTGTATTCTTTTGGACATGTGCAAATACAATGATAATCGACATATTTGTAGCTAGGAGTGTAAAAAGATCAAATATATTTTGGTGATCAATCTTGAAAAGTCCTTTATACGTGTAAGAATGGTAAAAGAAATAGTGCTATGAGGTTATAATCAGATTAAAAATTCTTAGGCCTTTAGTGAATCATGAATTGAAGAATTATAGTTTGAAGTGATAATTAAGTGTAAATGAAGCCAAATAAATATGAAATGGATAATAAAATCTTTATGTAATGCTGAGGCAAGTGGAATTATATCATTATACAGTACTTATAATTGGTTATATGAGATGGATAATTAATAAATGATACATGAGAAATGAAATAAGACTGTCAAGTAAAATATAATCGAATATGTATTTAGGTACCCTCAAATAGTTGTAAGATGAGTGACAAGTGATGATAGAAATAGAATTAAGACAAAAAGTATAGAAAGAATTAGGACTTTTAATTAAGAGGTTTCCTAGCTACTACAAGATCAATCTAGAAAGGCATAACTCTTTAGAAAGTAAATTTTATGAGATAGTTTTCTATTAATAAACTAATTATGATAAGAAATGTTGATTACAGATAGTATTTAAGGATCTAAACTTAAAGGGATTAGAAGATAAGTAGTGATTTTATTGAAAGACTCTTCCTTAATTTTAGTTGAATGATGATAAATATGAATAAAAAAAAAATTGATTGATAAGTACCCTCACTGTAGAATATACAAATGGATGAAATGTAAGTACAATGATGATATTAAGGTATTCATTCCCTACGAGTTAGAAACGAGTGAACGGAAAAGGATTTAAGGTGATTGAGATTATCGTTACCTATTGGTTTAGAATTTATATTGGAGGAAGGATATTAATCCATAGAATCATAGGATATAATGGAAATGAAATTTAAAATGAAAGTTACTAATGGTAGATTATGAGAAGTTTGTTGATATCTATAAAAAAGAGACTGAAAAAAATACTAATAAGTGTTGGATCTACTAGTAACATATAAAGGTTCAAATATATTTTTGAAGATTATTTTGTAGATATTTGAATTTCATTATTAAGTTAATCAAGAATCAAACCTATGATTCAAACTCTGTATTAGATGTTGTAAATAAGGCCTTAAGACTTAGATGAGTGACTGTCAATTTCTAAAATAATATTATATTAGAATGATATCAAGATAAGATTAGTACATAAATTGTATTCACAAAATTGGAATAAATATATGCATGCCAACTGTATATGAAAACGCTTGTTGTGGTATCCGTCAATAGTATTTTGATATACAAAGTATCTGTAGATAGCATTATTGGAGTTGAGTGATCATAAGTAGTATATTGAAATGGAAGACATGTGATTTTCGAAGGAGATAATACGTTTTCATTAAGCTCGTTATATTTGGAGAAGGGATTTCGATAGATATTAAAAATATTGAATTGGTGATTAGTGGAAAAATTCATTGAGGTAATCCAATATACGGGGAAGCTATGAAGCTATAATGTACTTCATATTAGAAATTACAATAGGTAATCCAATAGGGACATAGCAAATCTGAATATGTCAAATTGTTGTTGTTGAGTCTCATGTCATGTTGATCTGATCAGTGTATTCTGTTTTATCAAGTAATCGGTCCTTCTTAATACTCTCTCTTTTGTTGAGTCTATTAGTTAAAAGTCATATTCATCCTTCTCAAGTCAAGTCGAGTTAAGTTAAATTGAGTCATTAACCATCTCATTTGAATTCGAGATAGAGAAAAGTCCAGATTTGCCAAATTTGCTTTTGTTAATCTTATGCTAAGCTGTATAAAGAACAAATAAGAAGCTATAACTGTAGTATAGTCATTTTGAGTAGAAGATTATGGATGAGAGGAAAGGTGATGATATGAAGTAAATTTAGAATCGCTAATGATCACAAATAAAACTTAAGAAACAATCAAACAAGGAATAAATGGAGAATAAACCAATAAGAAAATTTGCGAAGTCATAAAGCTAAGTTATAAGATAGTACAATACGACTAGAGGACTACGATAATGAAATAAGCCCTGATTGATACTAAGATAGGGAATGTAAAGGAAGGAAAATTAAAAGATCAAGCAAAAGTCCAAATAGAGAAGAAGTAGAATGTTAATTAGGAAGCAATTCGAAAACTTAATCAGTAGACTATACAGAAGTTTCATTTGAAGATAGTTCAGTAAAATGAAAGATGGGTTTTAAGGTGATGAAGTAACTCACAAAAATACTGGATAATTAAGTTCAGAAGTTTAAGAGTTGAGACCTGAAATAGGTAAAGATACAACAAGACGAATGTCTAGACTTAGAAACTAAAATAGAACTTAATGTAAAGAAGACAAAGTATTACTTATGGTTTCTTCGATTTTTAGAGTAGTAATAATATATAAACTATCAATCTTAGTAAGTAAGCAATACATAGATATATAGTAGTTTCGAGAGCGAAGGGTAGAAATGCAAACCTAACAACCAGCCACTCGAGGTTTCAGTCGGTTAAAAAATCTTATTGTAAGCCCCACAGCCAATCACTCGGGGTTTCGATTGGCTGAAAGATTTGATCATACCTAAATTATAAAGTAAAACTAGAAATATTAGTAAAAATGATCCTGTAAGTTTGAATTTAAGAAAATAAGTAATAAAATAAAAGAATATAAAATTTTCAAATTTTAAGTATATAATTAGTTATTTATCGAAAATGTGTAAAATGTATTCTAATAACTAACGAATCGTTAGAGATAAATTATATGTATATTAAAAATTATAAAATAATATAAATAAGTTTTAGGAATATTTATTTGTACCATATATGAATTTACATGTAGGTAGAAATAAGCGAAATTGCTTAAAATATGTGAAATATATTAAAATGATACTAAATAATTAAAGAAAATTCATAATTAATTAAGAAAAAATAAAGAAAAAGGAATGATATAGATTTAAGTCATAGCAACTGGAGAAAATAAGAAAAAAATTAGCCAATTAAATTAGAACAACATAAAAGGTAAATTGGAAGAAAATAAGATAATTGTAAGCTCCACAACCAGTTACTTAGGGTTTCAATCGGCTGAAAGATCTAATCGAGCTTAAATTATAAGTAAAGCTAGAAATATTAGTAAAATGATCTTGTAAGTTTAAATTTAAGAAAATAAGCCAAAAAAAATAAAAGAATATAAAAATTTCAAAATTTAAGTATATAACTCGTTATTTATCGAAAATACGTAAAATGCATTTCGATAATTAACGAATCGCTAGAGATAAATTATATATATACTAAAAATCATAAAATAACCTAAATAATATTTAAAAATATTTATTTGTACTATATATGAATTTACATGTATGTAGAAATATGCGTAATTACTTAAAATACAAGAAATGTTCTAAAATAATAATAAATAATTAAATAAAATTTATAATTAATTAAGAAAAAATCAAGAAAAATATAGAAAAATGAGGAAAAGTCCAGAAGAGATAATGCAATTGTCTTGTCTCATTAATATACAATAATTTCCTTAAAGCTCTGTAAATACTCCAAATTTTTCAAAAGCTTATTTGGTTAGTTTGGAGAGTGAGAAAAATAGAGAGAGGCCAAATTGAGAGAAAAATTAGGGTTAGAAAAAAAAACCCGTACAATTGGAGCCTTAGAGGGGACCCAATACCAAAAGAGCACCTAAGAGTAGATGGTCACCACCACCACAAGGTGGTGGTAGTGCCTAGACTGGCCGATAAGGCTACAGCGGTCGGAGCTATCCAAATTGGTGAATTCGATTTCTAACCTGATTTTGTGTAATTTTATAAAAATAGTAAATATTCTTAGAAAATTATGAATTTTGTTATTCTGGAATATTTTTGTATGTAGTTTTTAGGAAAAATATTATTTTGATGAAAATATATCCCGTGATACATAATCCTTAAGAAATTATGCAAAACCTAGCATATTTCAGTTTAGAAATAAATGACCTTAGAAGTGTAGTTTTGAGCCTAAATTTTTTGTATAGATTACTTAGATGATATAAAATAGTGCTATAAAGCCCATTTTCAAAAATTAATTTTAAAAATTTTTAGATAAATTTTAGGCCTTAAAATGAGGCATAAAATAGGTAATTTAGGGTTAATTAAGTAATTAAATAGTTAATTACTGATTTAGTGAATAATTATATATTTTAAGATGTTGAAATATGATAAAGTATGATACTTGTAGCATTTAGAGTGTTAGATGTAATTATGAGGTTAATTATATAGTAAATAAGTAATAGGGAAAAATAGTGAATTTTAAGTTAATTTTGTAAATTAGGGTAATTAGGTGTAAAATATGATTTAGGATGAATTTAGACATTTTGAAATGATAATTGATGTTGGGAGATGGTAATTAGAATGATAAAAATATTATACGTGTATCATGTACATAATAAGTAATAATACATAATACATAATTATTAGAAATATAATAAATAGAAGATATTAGAATAAAAATTGATATTATAAAAATAATAGGGATATATAATAAATGTAATAGAAATCTTAAATTTATGTAATTATATAAAAAATGTACAAATTTCTCATATTAGGAGTAAATTCGGTACACTAATAAGGATTTAAGTGTACTGGGTGGAATAAAATACTAACTAAGGGTAATGATGGTATTTAGGATATCTAGAAGTAATGTGATTAATTTCACATTATGAATTGAAATGAATTTCTAGGGTTCGAGTATAAAACAGTACTTAAAAATCGAACTAGAACTTAATTTAGAAATCGATGCGATAATTGAACCTGAACTTAATCCCAAACCTAGAATAATCGTAAAAGATTTGATAACCTAGATAACTGGATATATTAAACCCTAAATAAAACATAGCAATAAGCGTTATAGGATAAAACTAACTTATAATAGTTATATGAAAAACTGAAAGCACGTTTGATCAGTGCTGGCCTGAACGAGTTGGACCTCGAGTAAGTGAGCAAAGAGTCCAGGTAAATTGGGATTAATACGTTGCTGTATTTTAGAGGCTTGAGATTATGCTTGATTGTGCTTGTTAAATAGTTGGTTGTGTGCATGTGCTTAATTATAAGTGATACTATGATTTTGTTTGTTATTCTAACTTATATTGTATGAAATAATTGATCATTCTAAACTGGACCAAATCAAATATACGATATGTAATCATAATCGGACCTACATGGCAACTCATTAGGGGAAACTTAGGATTCTCCAGCCAAATACCGATATTTTTGAAAGGGATAGCACAAGATTGCATAATAGTCCCTTCTTCATCCTTAGTCAAACTAAGTGACAGGAGAGGAGGTAGGGGCGAGGGTGAAGTCAATGGTTCGAAGGTAGTCGCGGGAGTAGCGGTGTCTTTATTGCACAGACCTGAGTTTGGTCATGAGCTATTATATTAATGGTAACTCCTTAACCCAGATTAGAGCGAGTACAATTTCTCTAATCTCATGACAGGCCAGACAACGTCGTGCGATGGTATTTGCTTAAACATCCATTGTACCTAATAAGTTGATTGATAATCTTGTTATGTTTATGGTATACTTTTTAAGTCCTTCATCCTAATTCATTAAGCTGTGGTTGCTTACATCCTTATAGACGTTGTGTAGGTGCTGGCTAAGAAATGGCATACAATTACCTGTCACGCCCCGAAGCGGCAGAGTCGTAACAACCCCGCCGTGTAAACCATCCTAAGATAGAAGTTGGCCTTACAACCACTATATTAAACCTGATCTACACAAGGCGTCCACGACTAACTCACTTTGAATTAAACAGTTTGTAATTTAAATAAATCGTTTACTTAAGAAAGTGAGAAAATATATATATACATTATAATTCAGTTATTGCAATTAAAGTTTACAATAATTCTCTGTAATATATTTCCTAGTTATTACATCATTCAGAAGTGAAAAGTAATAACATATGTGTTGATTCTTCAATGTTTTTCCTCACTCTCCAGGATCCAGTAGTTGCTAGCTTCAGAGTAGTTGTTTGCCGCTTCTTAGCCGGCACCTACACGATGTCTATAGGGATGTGAGCAACCACAGTTCAGTAAGTTAGGATGGGGGACTTAAAACTATACCATAAACACAACAATGTTTTCAATCAACTTATTAGGTATAATGCATGTGCAAGCAAATGCCATCGCACGACGTTGTCCAGCCCGTCGTGAGATTAAAGAAATTGCGCCCGCTTTAATCCGGGTTGAAGAGTTGCTATTAATGCAATAGCTCATGACCAAACCCAGGCTTGTGCAATGGAGACCTCATTCCTCCCGTGAATACATTCGAACCACTGACTTCACTCTCGCCGCGGCCTCCTCTCCTGTCATTTAGTTCGGCTAAGGATGAAGAAGGGACTAATTGCAATCCTGCGCTATCCCTTTCGAAGGGGTCGATATTTGGCCGGAGAATCCTAAGTTCCCCTAATGGGTTACCATACAGGTCCGATTATGATTACATGTCGTATATTTGATTAGGTCCAGTTTAGGATGATAAACCATTTCAAACAAATCATACAATACAAGCCAGAATAACAAACAGAATCATAGTATCACTTATTATCAAGCACATGCACACAACCAACTATCTAACAAGAACAACCAAGTATAATCTCAAGCCTTTAAAATACAGCAACGTATTAATCCCAATTTACCTCGACTCCTCTCTCGCTCACTCAAGGTCCGACTTGCTCAGGCCATCGCCGATCATCCTTATAACACAAACGTGATTTCAGTTTTTCATATAACTATTATAGGTTCGTTTTATCCTATAACGCTTATTGTTATGTTTTGTTGAGGGTTTAATATGCTTAATTATCTAGGTCTTAAGTCTTTTATAATTATTCTAGGTTTGGAGGTTAGGTTCGGCTTCGGTTTCCGCATCGATTTTTAAATTAGATTCTAGTTTGATTTCTAAATAGTGTTTTATATTCCAACCCTAGAAATTCGTTTCAACTCATAATGTGAAATTAATCACGTTACTTCTCGATTTCCTAAATACCATTATTACCTCTAATTAGATTTTTATTTTACCTAGTACACTTAAATCCGTATTAGTATACTGAATTCACTTCTAATGTGAAAATTTTTTATATAATTACATAAATTCAAGTCTTCTATCAGTTTTATTATATATCCCTATTATTTATATAATATAAATTTTCATCCTAATATTTTCTATTTATTATATTTTCAATAATTATGTATTATATATTATTACCTATTATGTATATAATACACTTCTACTATTTCTATTACTTTAATTACCATCCCTAAACATCAATTATCACTTCAAAATGTCTAAATTCATCCTAAATCATATTTTACTCTTAATTTCTTTAATTTACAAAATTAACTTAAAGTTAACTATTTTTCCCTATTACTCATTTACTATATAATTAACCTAATAATTACATCTAACACCCTAAATGCTACAAATATCACACTCCATTAGATTTCAACATTCTAAAACATATACTTATTTACTAAATCAGTAATTAATCCTAAATTACCCATTTTATGTCTTATTTTAGAGCCTAAAAATTATCTAAAATTTTCGAAATTTGATTTTTGAAAACGGGCTTCATAATACTATTCTATATCATATAAGTAATCTATACAAAAATTTTGGGCTCGAAACTACACTAAGGTCATTTATTTCAAAACCGAAATATGTTCGATTTTGCACGATTTCTTAAGGACCATATATTACGAGACATATTTTCATCAAAATAATATTTTTCCTAAAAACTACGTACAAAAATATTCCAAAATAACAAAATTCATATTTTTTTAAGAATATTTACTATTTTTAACAAAATTACATAAAATCGGGCTGGAAATCGGACTCACCGATCTGGGTGGCTTCGGCCACCGCCGGCAGCTGTGGTCTTGCCAACCTGGGTGCTGCCACCACCGTGTGGTGGTGGTGCCCGTCCACTCCCAACTACTCGTCTAGTGTGGGTTTTTTTTGAAGGCCCTAATTGTGCAATTTTTCTTAATTTTTTTTTCTAACCTAAATTTTTCTCTCAATTTTTGCCTTTCCCTAATTTTCTTTGATTTATAATTGTCCAAATGAGTTTCTGAATTTTTCTTACTATTTATAGAGCTTTAGTGTAATTATTATGCATTAAATTGGACAAGACGATTGCCTTATCCCTTAATTTTTGGCTTTTGTGTTGTCTTAATTTAATTGGCCGATTTTTTTCTTATTTTTCCCAGCTGCTACTACCCAATTCTGGATAATTCCTGATTTTTCTTGATTTTTACTTAATTAATTATGAATTTTCTTTAAGTATTTTGTATTATTTTAGCACATTTCGCGTATTTTAAGTAATTACGCTTATTTATACCTACATGTAAATTCATATATAGTACAAATAAATATTGCTAAATATTATTTAGGTTATTTTATAATTTTTAGTATTCATATAATTTATCTTTAACGATTCGTTAATTATTGAAATGTGTTTTACGAATTTTCGATAAATGACGAGTTATATATTTAAAATTTGGAATTTTTATAGTTTTTTATTTTATTGTTTATTTTCGTAAATTCAAACTTACGGGGTCATTTTTACTAATATTTCTAGTTTTACTTTATAATTTAGGTTCGATCGAGTCATTCAACTGATCGAAATCTCGAATGGTTAGTTATGGGGCTTGCACTACCCTGAAACTAGCAACTGCTAGATCCTGGGGAGTGAGAAAAAACATTTAAAGAACAAATATATATTTTTAAGATCTAAGTTTTTATTTTAGAATTTTTCATTTTTGAATAATGTAATAACTAGGAAGTATATTATGGTGAAACATTGTAAACATTAATTGTAATAATTGAATTATAGTGTATATATATATTTTCACTTTTTTAAGTAAGTGATTTATTTAAATTACAGATTGTTTACTTTAAAGTGGGTTAATCGTGAACGCGTTGTGTAGATTAAGTCTAGAATAGCGGTTGTAAGACCAACTTTTATTTTAGAATGGTTTATACGGCGAGTTTGTTACGACTTTACCGCTTAGAGGCGTATTCGAGGCATAACAGCTGTGTACCCATGTTGCATGTGCAAAAATAAAAAAAAGTTGATATAATAACATGTCATTGAAATAAACTATATAGATGACTAATAATGTAGAAAATAAAATAAAATAAGTAGATATAATAGCATATTACTAAATTAAACTATATACACGACAAAGAATTTAAAAAAGAAAAAAAATAAAAATGATATATAAACTACCTTAACGTATGAGAAATAAAAAAAGAAGAGAAAAAAACTACATCACTACATAAATTTATCTATTAAAATATACTATAATATACTACTCTCTTTTACTTTGCTTCATTCAATGTTGTGATTTTAATGGCTTATTGAGAGGTTAAAGCATAAATAATTAAAAAAAATATCATTTAATAATATAATGTTATATATAGAGGTTTTTAATATAATTAGCAACCGAACGTGTGCAAATCTATTAACAAGAAATTTGTCAAAGATTGATTGAAAGAGAAATAAATAAATAAAAAAAGTAAAAATAGTTGAAAATTATCAACAACAAAAAATCGTGCAAATGTTTGTGATTATTAATCCATCGCATTGCAGTAATACAAATCAAAGTTAAGTTACTCCATTTTATATCCTACCATATGCTCATAAAGGTAATACAAAACAAATTGATAAAGTAAATTAGTATGTGACATATAATGATTCCTAAAAAGTTACAGACTTTTCTATGAAAAAATGAAATAATAGGATGAAGACAAAACAGTTAAAAAAAAAATCTGGAGAGAGACAATTATTTTTTGTTAGTTATATATTATTGACATGTGATATTAATAAATAATAATATATTAAAGCGTTTACTTAATGATATTATTAAAGTAGGTGATATGTGATGATATCATATAGGGTGGAGTTTTTAAGATCATCTTTTATGAATTATTGTTTCTATAAGAAAAATAATATTCAAACATTAATCAATAAGGGTGTTAGTGTCTTTAACTTTAATATTGTTGAAGATAATCATAATCCTTAGGTAATGTTATAAATCTATAGTATACAGTACTCAAGTTGCAGGTATAAAATAAAAAAAAAAAAGATAAAATATAAAAATGCAAAATTTTAATATATTCAATAAAAATGCCATTCGTAAGAGTGAAAAAGCCATCAACAACACATCAAACAAAATAAGAAGAAAAATCATAAAATAATGAGATCATGAGACATGAGTTATATGGCAATCACTTTACTATGAGGTCTTGAAAATTAATTGGCATTGTAAAGAAAATAATTTTATCATGTGAATACGATTGAGGATAATTAGTCAATTTGTTATCAATCTAGAGCATTCACCAAAATGGAGGTGAGAAAAAGAAGAAAATGAAAGAAAGCACCTGATATAAATACCTTTACATATCTATTGTGTCCTAAACTAATATACTTTCTAAATAAATATAAACTATTTTTGTTTTTTATTAATTGGATAAAAAAGATAACGTAAACCTAATAAATGGTATAAGTCCCCATTCATGGCAAAAGTTGATCACTATTCCATTAAGAGCTTCTGATATTGCAATGTACGTAATGAAATGTAATGCATAGAATCAATAAAATTATACTACTAAATGTGAAAATGAATAAAAAAAATTAAAAAGGTTTCTATTAAAAGTAAATTACCGCACATGGACACCAATTAAAACTCTTTCAAGATGAATAAATAGAATTTGTACAAATTAAAAACACGAAAACCTATACAAAACGAATAGACATAACTTGAACATTTTAGTAGTTGGTATAAGTTTTTAATCTTGAAAGGTAATATGTTTACATTCCAAACTCCTATGTTTTTGAAAACCAAAACCACCTTCTTCATAAAAAATTTCATTAACAATGTTGTATTCATGTTTTTATAGATTAAAAATACCTTTCAACCTTTTCCATATATTTTCTAAATATTTTTTACGGTAAATAGGTAGATGAGCTGTTATTGATAGTCTCTGACTATATACTTGGCTAAAGGGAAAATCACACATTCTAAGTGAGGAAGATGGTGGTCAGATCTAAGAGAGAGAGAGAGAGAGAGAGAGAGAGAGAGAGAGAGAGAGAGAGAGAGAGGGAAGGAGGTTATCGAATGAGTGGAAGGTATGTTTGCAGCTATAGGTTCTTAGGAAGACAATTAACATACGTATATTGCAAAAACTCCATTTTAGTATTTTGAGTTGTAAAGAGTTAAAATAATGTTGAATACATAAAACATAATATAGAAAAAATATGTAGTAATTAGTGGAAATAGTTGTAACATTATAAAGCTAAGTGTTATTATTTTCTTCATTTCTAAATAAAAAAAACTTGATTATATGAACCTATTCACTGGAAAAGAGTAATGAATTTTCATAAGGAGAAAAAAAAAAGGAAAAGGAAAAGAGAATAGTTTAATACTAATGGGATAATACCAAAAAACTTCTATGTAACACCGTCAAATATATGACACATTCTTTTTTTTGCCTTTGAAAGAGAATAGTAAGTCTTTTGTAGTTTTTGGTATTCAGATAATCCCAATTAGCTAGTAGGAGATCCTAATGCCATGATAACTAAGCAAAACTAAATTTAAGTCGAAAGCATCAAACTTTCGATAATATAAAGCTAAAGCAACTTTATACATCCATAACTATTCAATCAAACTGATAAAATCCTAAAAGGCAATTGATCAAATTATATATAGAAACTTAAGCATGATTTTGCAATATAAATATATGGAGAGTTAAAATTTTCAAATATATAGAATTAAAGAATAAAATTTTGATTGAAATCTATACTTCTTTTTACAATAACTTAATCAAATGGTCTGAGCTCTACTCCTACAATAAATCAACCCTCAAAAGGTCTCTAATATTAAATCTGAAATTGATATAAAAATAGAATTAAATAGATGTAGTCATCTTATAAAAAGAAAAATAACTTGAATATTTGTAAAATACTTTCACCATAAAGCGGTAATAGGAGAGAATAATACAGTTAGCCATAACTCTAGTCCATCGAACTTTAAGTACTTAAACTTGAAAGACACAACTTTTAAAATTAAATTGTTAAAAAGAAAGAAAAAAGCATGAACACAAATAACTTGATTATAAATTCGTTATTTCATAATTATAAAGAAAAAGGTCATATATATTTATAAATAAATACATCTTTTAATGTTCGTGTGGAAACATGAGAAAGAATTCGTTAATTTTTCCTAAAGAGGCAATTAAGAATGATTGTAACTGAACTGTATTCCCCCTTTAATCGGCATTAAAAACCGTTCTTATCCTTCTCTTCTTGGAAATAATTGTCTAGTCGGCATTAAAACCCATTCTTATCTTTCTCTTCTTGGAAATAATTGTATTAGCTTATGTTTTGCAGTTTGCAAAAGAAAGAGAATATATATTTTTATTCTCATCAACATAAACAAATACAGTAAAGAAAACATTTAATCAAAAACAACAATATACTACTCACAAAATAATAAAAACCTAAACGTGAAAAGATGCAAATCTTTAACTCCTAATAGGAATTGAAATACTAACTTAAACTATCTGCATCAATACCAAATTAGAACCATCCATTTAAAAAAAAAAAACAAAATAAACGAATATGCTTAATTAAGGACAATGGCATATATATTAAAAAAAAAATCAAAATGCATGCCTTCAATTTCCATCCATGAATTTGAAGTCTCTAATTCTATCTATAAAAACAAATTACACCCGAGATTAACTTTACTTTCTTTTTTTGAAAAGAAACAAAAAGAAAAAAGAAAAAAAAGAAGAACTTCGACTTATCAATGATTGTTAGCTGGTTTGTGTTAATTAAAAATATTTTTTTGCCTAAGAAGTTGAAATATGAATAGAAACATGGAAAGGGAAATATAACTCTTAGTATACGGGTACGAACCCTAATAGGGTCCATGACTGAACCCATCATCGATTCTTAACTATGATTCTAATAATTGCCAAATACCACTCTCTGACTAAAATTATCACCACTAACAACTTACTCGTGTCTTAAAACCCCTATAATCACTCTCCATCATGTTGAAATAATCACCATCGCAACATCTAAAGGCTACCATTGGAAACCGCTATTGAAAACATCAAAATTACTATGAACTTTCAAGGTGTGGTGTTTAGATCTCCTTTTTCCAATCTTTTGTTTACGAAAACAAGATTTCTTATTCGATTGAGTGTTTAAATTACTCAAAAAACATAGAGAAACAAAGAAAGAAGGAATTGAAAGAGAAAATTGGAGATGAGAGGGAGAAAAACAGAAAATGTTGGGAGAGAGTTAGTGAAGGTGGAGAGAGAGAGAGTCTTCAAGATGAAGAGAAAGGGAAAAGGTTTATATTTCATTTAAATTTCTTGAGTCCTATATTTATAATTATATTTATTTAAATAAATTAGTTTATTAATAATAAGAATTTTATTTTAAAGATTAAATTAATAAAAATAATTAATATTTGTGTTGATGGTTAGGTAAAGCCAATCGAGTTTAATAATATCGGTATAAAATACGACATGCGCATTTCGCAGCCTTATAATTCCCAAATGCAAGTCGCGGGTATCGAGTAGCGACACTAAAGCACGAGGTCAAAGTCGAAAGACCTTCTAATTGAAAACAACCTATTGTCTCTGTCCTAATAAACGGACTACTTAATAGAGAACTTCCATTTCCTCCATTTCTTCCCATTCTCAGTTTCAATTTCAATACACAAATCCTCAGATCTCAGTCTCTCCGTCTCTTCGTCGAATAGAGAAAAATGGCGATCGCATACCAAAAGATGAAGGATTTGCGGAGTTACTCAACAACTAACTCCTTCCCCATTGCTTCTCCATACGAAGAGCAAAGGACTCGAAACGCTAGAGATTGCACGCAAGGTTCATTATTCTCTCTCTCTCTGTCTTAATTCTGTATATGTTTCTTTGAAATTCCATATCAACTACGAGACTCTAATGAAAATTTTATTGTTGATTGATCCAATCCAATCCAATCTTTCGATCCTAAAAGTTTTGATTCTTCCAGTTTAGGTGTTATCGTCAAGTTATTGATCCTCAGAATTTTGATTTGGAGGATTTTTGTTAGCTTTACCCGGTCTATTTGGATGCTATTAAAGCATGTTATACGGTTTGCTCTAGTGGATTTAAATGGACAAGGTCCATCTTAGGGCACTCTAGAATTTACATACTAGCAAATTGTATGTACCTATCCGTCAGTAGGAACTTTTGTTTACATCAAGGGACATAGAATAGGCTAGCTCAAAGTAGATTGAGATTTTTTTTTTTTTCCTTTTTTCCCTCTTTTCTTGTTGAAGATTATTTGATGACTTGTGTGTTATTGTTGTAATTGTCATGATGTTTGACTTATACCGAGTGATGGCATGGTTGTGTAATATGCAGAAGGTGTACGTGCGGGAGTGAAGGCAGCTGCTGTTGTAGGAGTTGTGACTGCTGTGCCAACAGTATGCATAAAGATAACTTTTTAGCTATTGTGTTTCCTTTATGTGAAACAGATAAATGCTAAGTTATGAAGATTTTTTTATAGTTTAAAAATGTAATGATGGTTATTTTGAGCAAAACCTGGTTGTTAAAGCAATAGTTGATGGATTAATTTGCATCATGTGGGTGTATAGAGTTTGATTTTTAGGAGGATTTTTTTTTTTTTTTTTTTACAGTTTTTGCTTAATGAACATGTTGGATATTTTTCTTTTTTGGGGGTAAAATGTCAGATGACATGTTGGATATTTGGGATAAGGGTTTGTCTAAGTAAAAATTTTTCTCTATCTATTTGATAGACATAGTGGCTTTACTTGGAGACTTGCGTTTTTAGAAAAGTTGTATAGCTATCTAACACTATTGAAGTAAAGATTAAGGTTTTGTAACTTCCAGAATGTATTTGGAAAAAAAAAAAAAGAGTTTTAGGAACTTGGGCATCATTTCCAAGCCAAGCAAGATATCTCACCATCAAGTATTCCCTACTTGATGGTCACTGCCTCGGCTGCAATATATAGTTTGTTGCATTAAAACTTTTAGGATTATAGCAGTATTCAAGTTCCTAAAAACTCAATCCTCTGATGATATCTTCATGTTTTCTTGAATATACTACAGTTCTAAGTTGTCAAAGTATTATCCTTGGCAGCAGATACTTTAAAAATTTTGTGCTAGTAAGTGGAATTCCTTGTGAATGCTAGCTTTTCAGTGATCTTACTTTTGTGATGTGGTGTATGAGTACCCCAATTGGCATGTTGCTGTATGTCCAAACCACAAATAGACATAAGATGCCCATAAAGAACTCTTGGTCGGACAAGAATTCGCGATCGTTTTATTTAAAGTCCTGCACAAATGCTTGATTTGAGTAACAATTCTTTCATAGTGAATAGAATACGACGAATTTCAGTATACAGTTTAAACTAGGAAAGATGGGTGCAATCTTTATCCGCTGATTTTTTTTTTTTTCCCTCTCCCTTTCTTTTTGGGTTGGCTCATTTTTTTGTAAATCTGCTGTCCCTCTTCATGGCTACATTAGTTGAAAAATAAGGATTCCTTCTTTTTAGGAACTTATGTAGTCTCATGCTACAGTTCTTCAAGAGTTGAAATGCTCTGTTGGTTGTTGTAGAGTGAATATCCATAAAAGAGTCAGTTTGACCAAAATTAATGATGAATAATATATACCTATCAATCTTTTCTATGTGCTTGAAAGTCCAACTAGTACACCCTTTGTTCTTACAGGTTACATCCATGCTACTTTGGTATGAAATTTCCCAACGTCTTGAATCCAAGATGCTACAGTTCCTGTCTATATATAGGGAACTTTTGTCTTTTGGGCTGAGGGAGTTGAGTCTCCTTGATCATCAGACTTCATATATGTAATCCACCTGAGGCTTATATACTTTAACCTTTTTAACTATGTAATTTGTGAACTACTTCTTTTTTTTTTTTTTTTTTTTGGTATTGAAACATAGGGTTGGCTTTTTCTAACGAACTTCTCCAAAATTGTCATATTCTGGGAGTTACAGGGAGCTTATTAAAAAATTGCATGGTTAAGTGGTCCGTGTGCTATTCAGCAATGTCTCACTTTAACTTCTCCATGGATGTTAGGAGATTAGCACGGTGGTGCCATGTGTAACATATTTGGCCAGATGATGCAGGGATATTTGTTGCTTTGGAAAGTTTTATCAGGTCAAAGATATTTAAGTAATAATTGAAGATATTCTAAAGCTACTTGTGCGATATTAGGTGCAGTGAACAAGATTTCTCTCTGGTTCATTTATTGTTTCATGGTCTATGCATCATAAAGTCACTCAGCTTTGGAAAGCTGACTATTTCTACCTCTGATGAAGCAGTATGTTTGCTTTACTCTTACGGGCAAGTTTGGCATCACCTCAATCCATGACCATAATTTTCTTGAAATCTTATATGAGAAATCATTATGGATTTGGTTTCCTTACCACAAGAATATATAAAAGGAGATCATAATATGCAAATCCTCCTTAAGTCCTGCTTAAGTTGTAAGCCAGAAAATTTTGGTCAATGAACTCAGGACATATTTTCTTCATGATAGCTTCAGAAGAGAGGTTGCTACCATAGGGAGATCATGTTGTGATCTGTGCTCCTGTTGCTTATTTAATCATATGTTTTCCATTTCTGTTGGCTTTGATTTTGAGATGTTCATCATGTAAGCAATGATGCCTTTTTTTTTTATTTCTGGCTAATGTTATTCTTTTTATCTTGTACTCTTCAACTTCCAGTTGGTTGGCTGCCGTGTTATCCCTTGGGCAAAAGCAAACCTCAATTACACAGCACAGGCACTCATCATATCTGCAGGTAGGGCCTGGATCTAAGTTTCCCTCCATTAACCTTGATAGTGCATCGAAGTGAATACTTAGGACTTTGTATTTGAATGTGGTTTGCATTGAATTTTCTTGTTGAGAATTCTTTTTTAGGAATTGCATTCACTTATATTGTTATAACACGTTTTATCAGTATTGGGCCTCATTAGCATGTATGTGGTTCGTTTTGAAACATTTCAACCTTGGGTTTTGTATTGAAGTGAAAAGGGACCGGGGGAACCTTTGCAATGGTGTAACCTGTCACGAAGTTTTCTCTCTTTCGTTTCTAGTATTTTTAAAGTGAAATTGTCATTTCAATTGACTGTTTATGGATGATCACCTACATAGTGCCATAAGATGCAGAAGTTCTTTTCAACCAGTAATATAATTGTCACGTTGTGTTTTGTTGTTTTTGCAACTTGCTAACTGATTTTTCCCGCTGTCGATGAACAGCTTCGATTGCTGCATACTTTATTACTGCTGACAAAACTATACTAGAATGTGCAAGGAAGAACACTCACTATGACAAAAGGACCTGAGAATTGAGATGTGCAGCCTGCTATGCAACTCTAGGGACAAGTTCCCTTATCTTTTGATGTTAATTTCAGGCAGATGCCGGTGCCAGTTCTGGTCCTTTGGTTCGAATGAGTTTGTTGTGAGGTATTTTCTTCTATGTAATAATGATGTGGCAAATGGGGATATACATTATGCACTCACTCATCTGAGCTTTTTCTCTGAGTTGGTAAGAGGGGAAATTGAGAGTTAAAAGCATCCTTCTTTGTTCTTTTTCCTGTCTTTTTTAAGGATGATGCTTAATCAAGATTTTAGAGGTGTACATTTTAATGAAATTTACCCGTCGTGGGAATTGGGAAGGCATTGCAACGCGGGGTTTATTTCTGAATGTCATTCAAAAAGCCTCTAGTGTTGTTTATTACAAGGAATCACATTGTACAGGATAAAGATGCAGCAAGTGATGCAATGTTTCGCCATCACCGCATTCAAATCTGATGTAAATAAATATGTGAGATGAGATCCCTATTCCATTCAAGCATGGGCAAACTCCATCTATGTCAAGTGCAACTCATCCTTCAATCTTCATGGTTAGAAGAATAATAATTTTGATTCATTGTTCCGCAGTACATCAATCTATAGACTGCCAATTCCCGAAACAGCACAATAACGGCATAATTAGAATATGGAAATATAAAGGAAATAATTTTGTGTGAGTGTTTAATTGATTTTTATATCAACACGAACTCAACTTGAGTTGAAACCATCTCGATACAGGCTTGAAATTCAAGTATGGGTGTATTTGTTTCATAGACAAACATTTTCAAACTTATCCATAACGATTTTGTAAATATTTGATGAAAAAAGTTAATAACTAACTTGCTACTAACAATCCCCGATTTTTCTTAAGATGCACTAATGTCAGGCTCGTGGGGCTGTATTCTGGGGTTTCTGAAAGAGAAATAGAGGTTGTTCTGAAAATGTCAAACAGGGGTTGCATAATTTGGGCATCTTATATATATATATATATATATATATATATGGGTTTAATTTAACAGTCTGCATTTCTTAAATGTTGGTTGAGTGAGTTTTGGTATACATCAGAGAGCTAACATGACGTCCGGTTCAGCAGTGCCAACTGACGCATTTGCAGAATTAATGGGTCATAACTCAATCATATAATAGATCTAAGAAATTTTAGACAATTCTATGCAAGTGACCACCGCTCGGAAAGAAAATTTTATGCTTGGAAGAGATAGACATGCTGTATAAGGGGAGCACGAGATAAAAAAAAAAGGTCCTATTTGTTGGCTAGAAACAGGCAGCTTCTGATGAGTCGATACTCTTTAGTTTGGAATAAAGCTACAGCTCCTAGAAATGCCCTCATAGTTGGTCGGGGTATCATTACTGCTGTTTTTGATACTTAGTTCAACTGTGCTGGTTTCACCGCATGCTCCTTATTATACATCTCTTGTATCTCATTTTAATTATCATATCATTTTGCTCTCCTGAAGCCTTCCTTAGAAAGAGGCGTTTTGAATAATGAATAATAAAATCAAGTATCTCAACATCTGCACGTATAGGCTTTCATTCACAATCATCTGGCCTAGACTCACTGAAACTGCTTACCCAAATCTCCTTTCTCAACATACAACGGTGCCATGATTACCGTACGGCAAGGAATGCCTAAAAAAGAATAATTTGGTTCTTATTTGATAAAACATTTTGTTCTATCATCTCTCCGCTTGTCTCCTCTTACTGCTTCAGAAGAAACAATTTTGGCGAACAAAATTTGCAGTTGGCCATTTGCATGATTAATAGCCTATAAATTTCTCTTCCTTGTTTTGAATCATGAAGCCTTACTCTCAGAATGCATATCGGTAGATAGCATCAGCAGCTCCATCTTGATCATTGCTAATGCCAATGACATCTGCTACTGCTTTGGCTTTCTCTGAACCATTACTGAGTGCAATGCCAAGTGAAGCCAACTCCAGCATCTCGGTATCATTTTCCCCATCTCCAATAGCCATTACCTGAAAGAGGCAAATAACTGCGTATGACTTATGGGTGGGATCTTTCTTCCGGTCTCTGATCAACCACATTACATAATCAAACTGTCTGCCTCAGTTGATTCATGAATTGTATCTGGCTCCACAACCTCAACACGTCTATCACTTCTTATAGCTGGCTATTCTTTTCGTTTTGTTTAATACACAACATGATGACAAGTTGAGGATTTCATCGATTGCATACTCTTGACACTCATTAAGTAGCGAAAAGCTATGAAGGATCAATCGATTTCAAAAATGCAGAATTATGGATCATAAATCCATAATAAGAAATTACGGTAGGCACTTTGAAGAGAGAGAGAGAGAGAGAGAGAGCAATAATAGACTTAAACAAATTACAACTATTAAGTCTTACCTCCTTTGCTGTAATGCCTAAATGATCAAGTAGCATTCTCACTCCACTTCCTTTGGAGGTACTAGGGGGAACAATTTCAAGCATGTCAGGGACAGCTTGAACTACATTTGCACGATCTCCAGTGGCTTCTGACCAGTATGGCCTTAGCCTGGTTGCAACTCCTTCGGCTGTGTCTAAAAATATCAATTTCTGCAAGTCCAAAATGTTGTCAGGAAGACAAGATGGTAATATTAGCAAAATCCTGGGCTGCGGCACTAAGATTGCATTTGATTTTGCTAGCTCTATACCATTGCAAATTTGCTTAGTTTTGACTTCTTGAGTCATACCTGTACGTCAGCCTCGGCCAAGAGACTCTCGACAGAAGGTATGATTTCTGCCTGTAGATGAAAAGTTATGGCATGTATTGAACACCAGATCTCAGATTTAACATATCACATAATTATGAAAACAGTCATAGAAAAAAGATTGTAGGATGTACTTTTGGCTCATGATAAACACTGTGCAATGAGTTGACAAGAGGGTGTTCAAAGAGAGTCAAGCAACGATCCTCACAGAAGGCAATGAGAGGAATTTTGTGCTTCTGAGAGTACAGCAATGCCTGCACTTCCATGAATAAGAAATCCTGTTTATTAAAAAGACTCCAAGAATATGAAGCCACAAGGATTTGATATAAATTGAGACCGATTTAGACTATCAACCAATGGAAAGAAGTAGCAAGGGATCAAAGGATACACCAAGTTATAATATTCATTCAATCAAAATCCAACATTCGTCATGCAACCTTATGCGGCTAGTCACTTCTCATCACTTAATGATCATCAATCATTATAGAACCTCTAAACTGGTGGAAAATTCTTTCTGCAGTTAGAGTCTTTGGAGGCAAATGAAGAAGAATAACTACCTCTCTGCAGACACTTTGATTTAAATTTCTTCTGTAGATCTCTCGACCCTGTCTACCATAAACAAGCAAACCCTGAAATGAAAATCGCCAGCAAAAACAATTATGTCTTACCAACCGTATAAATAGACATAAAACCACATATAAACCTTGCCACAGTTAGCCACACATGAAAAGTGTAAAAGGCAAAGAAAAAAAAAACCTGCACAAAGACACCAGGAGAGGACTCTGAAATCACACCATCTTTACCAGCTAAATCCACCATCTTCATAATATTTATAACAGCTGGGCGTGTCTACTCCAAAGTTGGAAAGGATAAATAGTCAACAAACACAAGTCTCCCAACTCATGACAACCACGGTATATAAAGCATGTAAAAGATAAAGCTATCTCAGACAAAATCATATAAACAGAACTGCCATGGCTTCAGTTCTAAAGCTAAAAGATGACAATATAAAACTTCATATGAATGAAATCAATGTCTTAAGATTTCCTTACTTTTCCAGTAGCTATAACCACTTTGACACCCCTCGACAGAGCCTCTTTCAAAGCTTTTGCAGTTGTCAAGGAGATTTGACTTTTGCTGTTTAACAAGGTACCTTGAAATACATTGCAACATGTTGTGACAGCTTCTCAAATAAAGGAATGAGAAAAATCAAGCTCTCTTGCCATAAGAGGGATAGACTAAGAGAGAGATTCTGAAAGGGAAATTCATACCATCCATGTCACAGAAGATGTAGCTAAATTTCGGTTTATAAAATCGAAGACTTCCCTGTTTCTTCCTGTCTTTTAACAAATTAGATATAAGGAAGCAAATCCATGGAAACAGAATCCATAAACAGTGACTGAAAATTTACCATCTGAATCCTCTGCATGGGGATACGCATCACTTTTGTTCTCATATGCACATTGAATCAATCCTTTTCCCCTCCACCCGAGGCTTTTCAAAAGAAGCTCCTCCTCCTTTTCCATTTCTGCTTCTGCCTCTTCACTTAGTTCATGATCAAAGCCCAAAAGATGTAACAGGCCATGAACCTGCAGGACAGAAAACTCAATCTCTAATGTTCATGTAAAATGTTTCTTGCCACTTTTTCATAAAGAAGGTATCTAATTAAACCCATCCAGAAGGGAACAAAAAGAAATGTCATGATTTTCATTTACTATTATCCTCCCCTTGTTTACATAAAAGAAATATTTAATTATTAAAGAAAGTAGTCACCCCCCTCTGAATGCCAGGGAAAAATATAAGAAAGAAAGAAGTGGACGAAATATATTGCGTCACTAACCATTAGGATTCGTACTTCATCAAGGAGAGTGTGTCCCCGTTCTTCCGCTTGTCTTGCAGCAGTGTCAACAGAAATTACAATGTCTCCAAGCATAAGCTGGAAAAATAATTTTAAGAAAAAAGCAAGCCAAATGTTTTTACCCAAGCAGTTGAACTGAACACTCAAAGGAGGTAAACTCTTACAATGGGAAGCTTCAATTCTGGAACGTGTTGTGACATGGAGAGAACATCGGTGGCATGGTCCTCATCCCTCCACTCTTTATTGAGTTTACAGATGAAGTCATCGTTGCAAAGAAGTACAGATAACTCCACACTTTGAAATCCAGCCAGATCTTCGATAGCCGTATCTCTTGTATTATATTTTGAATCTTTCAAGCAATCAAATGCTAATTTCATTGCCATTGGAACGTTTAGGCGTAGTAGTTCAGCAATACTCTAAAATACATGGGGAAAAAAACGAAAAAAGAAAAATGAAGAGGGAAATAAATTAGAGAGCCAAGATGTTAAACATAGTAAGACTTCATTTGAAAAAGAATTCCATTAATGAGTTCCCCAAACACTAGTATACAAGCCCAAAAAGAAGCTTTTCATCTTTCTAAGTCTGCTTACATACTTCAAAAAAAAAAAAAGAAGAAGAAGCAAATATATAGAAAGGTGTAGAAATTTCTTCTTTTGACCCTTAACAAGTGCCCTTTTAACATTATCCATTGAAAACTAATCCAAAAGTATAGTCTGATTGGTAAGTAAAGCTACCAAATTGTTTTTGAGACATAATGGTGTAACAACAGCAGCAGCAGCAGCAACAACACTTAGGCCTTATTACCAATAGATACCTAGGCAAAGTCATGATGTTGCATTATCTGAAGCAACAAAATTAAAAGAACTACGACTGCAGCTAAGCCTGTGAAAGTTCAGCAAGGTTATGCCTAAACATGTCAGAAAGCAGTCACCGCTGCATCCAAGGCCAATAACAAAGATCATCATAGCCGAGGCACTATAATACTCATAACATCACAGAATAACCTAATCCAAACAAGTATATGTCTATCCTCAACAAGGCACTAGCTTACGCTCCATAGCTATTAACTTTTTCAAAGAGATTCATTGTCTAGGAATTATACAACAAACTCATGCGCTATTACTAAACATGTGAACATATTTACTGGAAAGGTGAACCAAACAAAGTAGTTTAAATAACTCTCAATTCGGTTCTTCAAATGGCATACCATTTATCATCCCAGCCCCCAGGGACTCAAATTAAAAGAAACATCCTCATTTAGAACAACCTATTTCCAACACCCATAGTTTTTTTAAATTGTTACCAATGCCCATTTTGATGCCCTCAAGATCCAAAATTCACAGGCATACCTAATAAAGGCTAAAACTTCAACCAGTAACAATCCCAATGATGCACTTTTATATCCTCATCAATAATCCAAACAGTTGGAATGCATAAGATGCTTTTCCAATTCAAAGCCCCCGTAGATACCCAATCAGAATTTCAGAAAACTCAACTAAAACAATACCAAAACTTCACCTATTATATCCTCGTTACATTCTCAACTACATTGCATAGAATCACATCAACTCTCTCCAAACTCCGAAGAACCAATATATTCACAACAAAACACAACAAAGTACACCATTTGCTAAAACTAAAAGTAACAGGTTAATATCTAAACAATTCTTTTTTTCCAATAAAATCTGAATATAGAGCTAAATTGTATATATAAATATAGCAATTTGATACATTAATTTGTAGAAACATGAAAACTAAGACACCCGCGCCATAAGAAACCGAAAGGAGAAAATATTTTGTACCAGTATCTCAGGGTCATCGGGTAAGTCCTCTTCGATGCAAATGCTAACACTAAGTTCCAACTCCTTCTCTTTACTCTTCCCTTGCTTCCTTCCCCTCACTTTCCTGTACTCTCTCTGTCCCTCCCAAACCATAACCCTAACTCTCTCCCCTCCTCCTCCTATACTAATCCAAGAAGTTCTCACTCTCCGTCCAAATAGGGAGGAGGAGTTCGGGAGAGAAAATGAAGCAGCAGCAGCAGCAGCATAGCGCACGGTTTTTGGATGGAGGGAATTGGGAAGAGAAGGAAGAGAAGTGGCGTGTAGGATCTCACGCGCCATTGTGGATGTAGGGATGGGGGAGAGAGGGTGGATGGGTCGGAGAAGGGGAGCGAGGCGGAGAAGCATGGAGTATTACCTGTTGGACGAGGGAGATTGTGGTGGTGAAAGCCGCTGAAGAGTAGATGAGTTAATGGAATAGACACAAAATGGGCATACGGTTTTAAATCCCACCCAGTTTAAAGATGGATTTCGGTTGGAAGGGCTGAATTAAATAAAAGACAATCGGACAACACAAATATTATACTCGGTACAAGTTTAGTTTGTACGATATTAAATATAAAATTTATATTAAAAAATTAATTATTTATATTACAAAATAAATATTTTTTTATAATATTTAATAAAAATAATATTAATTAACTTAATATTATATTTTAAAAATATAAAATATTTTTTATTTTTATTCTATAAATTTTTTTTTTTTACCATGATATGTCAAATTTGAACCTTTTATTCCATCAACTCAATTTTTAATCCTACTATCATTCAAAGTTATAAAATGATTAATATCATTTATGAACTTAGGTCGAGACAATTTTGAGATTTGATATTTTATGTATTTATATGCATGTACCCATGTATATATGTATCTTATATATGTTTTATAAGGAGTTTCAACCATTCTAAGTTTTGAAATGCTAAGTTTACGTTACATGTCACATATAAAATGAGTTAATTAATTTAAAGTTTATTGCACTTAGTTCTAAGTGTGTGCATGTGTTAGTATGACATTCCTATGTGGTTTATGGTAACTGTTATAATGACCCTTGTTGCTCGTGTATTTAGGGTTTTGTATTTTAGGTATTAGTGTTATGTTTGATCATGGCGTTTATGAGACATAGGTTATAACTTGTCTTATGGGAGTGAGCATAAAGATAGTGGAATGAAATATATTGATGATTAGATTGGAAATATGTGATCATGAAAGTTTTTCTTTTGAGACTGTTTTTTTTTTTTTTTTAAATGTAAAAAGGCCTATGATGATGAGCTCAATTTAAGCTCTCATTGTTTCTTTAAATTATATCACCAATTATTTGAAAGTTTGTGGAGTATTGATATAATTTGTGGATAATAGTTGTCTTATGAGCCTTCCATACCTACATTATGCAATAGGTATGTGGTAGAGTTATTTTACATTATGTTTCACAAAATATTGTTCTTAGAAATTACTAGATCCTAAGTTTTACGACATTTAGGAAAAGTGGCAAAATGATCTGAAGAATTGGTAGGTACCAAGTGCAAGTAGACATGGGTCAAATGTTCTTCCTCCTTAAGTGATTTCTTGTAATATTTGTGGATCATTGTCTTTTGCATTTTTGAAGTTATTATTGAAAGTTATGGATTTTATTATAAGATTTCATGTTTCGTGTAAATTAGAGATGATAGTGTGTTATACTCTTTCGTTGTCTAATATTGCATTCTTATAAACATTTAGGAGAATTTTGAACTCTATCCTCCTAAACTGATATTGCAGATGTAGCGAATGACCCCAAGTAGCACCTGCTCCAATTGCAATAAATAAGATAACACAATTAACAAAGTTAGTGCTTATTGCTATCTTAAATTTGTTACCGATAGAGGTGATAGCCTCCCTTTATCAAATCAACTAAACTGGGGAGGGCTCTACATGCTTAAGATTATTTGCAAAATAGACAGGCTTGAGTAGAACAACTGGAGGTTATTTAGCAGAATCACTTCAATACTAAAGTCAAAGATACTTGTAAAGAAGTCTGTAATTTGATCAATGGGAGTTAGGAAAGAGTAGTTAGAGTGTCAATGAGTGTAAAAGAGTGAACTTGTGAAAGGAGAGAGATTAAGTATTTATATATTTAATCCTTGAGCTATTGTCAACTCGTAACGCGCGGCCTTAGGTTTTAGGGAATTGAGGTTGATGAGATCTTCTAATAGCAATGGGAATAATTATTTTTGGGTCTTATATCAGTTTTTTATTCATAAACGTTTGACGTACCCATGCAATTAGTGCCTTGTAGGCTTTCTAAAAGGCAAGTTGTATGCAATGTGGATATTGTATGGTTAGGTTTTGAGAAGCTCATCTTAATGGCCTGATGGGAGCCTTAGTGTTGTTTGAATGGTTCAAAGGAGGCTAGCTTATAGGATACCAAAGTTGGCTTTAATTGTATGGGACTTTGCTCGATTGAGCCCTTTAGTTTCTTTAACTCATTTAACCTATAAGTTAGAATATAGTTGTTGCTTAGCAGTTATTTAGTATTGAACCTAAGGTAATAAACCTAATTCCTATTAAGGTTGTTATCTCACAAATGGAGCCACTCAACCATAGGCCCAAAGTAGTCAACCTAGGCCCATTTTACATGCGACCTCGTGGGTTGCGGCACTCAACTTTGGGCTTGAGGTAGTCAGTTGGCGTCTAAGAACTATTATTAACATATATCTTATCTGGGTGATCAAAGGGCAGGAATAGTGTCTATTACAAAACATTTAGGCATTGTAGGTTAATGTTGAGTTGATGAGACCGTAGGAATGCCATTTTTTATCTTTTATTTTTATTTTTTTTTTCCTTTCTATATAATAAAGTTAGTATAAGAAAAGGAAAGATGGAAAATGCTAAAAATAGTAAAAAATTTAGAAAAATGCAAAGAAATTAGAAAAGTTAGAGAAATACAAAGAAGTAAAAAAAGTAGGTAAAAGTACGAAAGAATAATAAAGGTAAAAAAATGAGAAAGTTAGGAAAATGTAAATATTAAAAAACATAAAAGAAAATAGTAAAAGCAAAAACGAGAAAGCACAAATTTTTAGGCTGTAGGTTTTATATATATATTATAATTTAAGGAAACAAAACTTTGATCCTTAGTTAATATTGGTGATCTGAGGGATTTAAAGGTTTTTTCTTTCTTTTTTATTTGCAGTACTTTCAACTTGGTATGCGTCTAATTTACTAAATCATATATTACTGGATCATGTACCTAGTATGCATGTGTTAAAAAATAAAATTAAAGTTCTTTAAAATTTTCTATTATTTTTGCCGATCAATTACAACATTCATGAATTATATAAAACCTTTTTATTTTAGTAAGTCCACATTATTGATGTTAATTGAATTACGTATACCATCCATAGGTAAAATGAAAAGAATAAGAGAAGTGATAAGCAAAACAAATCTAAGGGAGAGACAGGTGAATAAAAGAAACGTTGAAGTGAGCATTATGTACATGGGAGAAAGTAGACAACTTCAGTAAGTGAATAAGATACTGTTCAGGAGTTGTGGAATAAGTTTTCAAACTATTATTGTAAATGTCAAAATATACGTGTGGAATATATTAAATGCTCTAAAATTACAAATTGCCAAAGCAGTTATGACAGTTGAAAAGGGGATTTACTTTTAACAATATGAATGTAATAAACGGTTTTTTTTATTTATTTATTTTATCTAAACCGGGATGAAGTAAAGCAAATGAGAGCGAGTAAATGAGCTGAAATAACCTCCAGGCTAATTGTTGTTACTGCTTATATAAGGTAAAGTTACCACTACAGCTTGATAATTTTAAGATCTCATATGATATATTAGTATATTACGGATAGGCTAATCTTTGATATCTTGTTTGTTTAGTATGGATCTTTTCCTAATTTTTTACATGCAATTACCATCGGAGACAAGGTAAGATTTGACAAGATATCACCTCCAAATTTTCAATTTGGCTATAACATAAAAAATATAGATAAATGGACATGTTTAGTCATAAAAGAGGTTTTGAATTAGGTTTAGTTATTTATTCATAAAATATAAGGATAAATTATTTACATATTTTGATATGTTATTAATTAGTTCTTTGTCTGAAACTTATATATCTTTTTCTTTAATTATATATATTTTTTTAACTTGCTCTTTTAAGTAGATCACAATATTTTTGTTTGGTTTACTTTGACAATTTTTTTGAACCCATCCACAAAAAGGCATAATTATAGTTGGATTTTATATATATATATATATATATATATCATCCCTAACATGTAGTTACTGAATACAATTAATAATATTTACTTATAAAAGGAGAAAAAAAGAAAAAATAATTTGCATGTCTGCAATTGTTGAAAACGTAATTTTTTTTTTTATTTTTATTTTTTTTGTCCACTACTGTCCAATCAATCATAGTTTGTTTCACTTTCAAATAAAATATCTCTTCAACATGGTAGAGTTTTTATGATAATTAGCAGATCCCGTGATGTACCCAGGAAGTAGGAATTAAGTTATGACTATGGTTTACCAAGAAGAAAATGAAATAGAAATAGCAAAACCCCAAAGCTGAGCCTCATCATATAATCGTTCACGAACTTACTCCAATCACCTGATATGACTTATAAAGGATGAAAAGAAAGAGTAGTAACTACTAATCCCTAACCAATAAACTAAATAAGAGTAAAAAGGAAGTCTCGCAGTACAAGTTTGCAAGAAAAACTGAAAAATGTGTACCTATTACTAAGGAAGGTGAATGATGTATACGGCTTACATAATATGCCTTTTTATACTTACTATTTAGGGATTCTTCTCAAAGAGGGAAGAGGAAAGGCTTAAAAGGTTTCATCAAAATAGAAAGTATAATACACATACATTAGGTAGAACTAGAAAGATGCAAAAAGAATATTCGTCGGCCTTTTGTGCACTAGTGACCTGTTAGACCACGTGGTGCTTAGTCATTGGCTGGATTATCCGGTAGAAACGCACAAACAAGTACGGTGACTACTTCTTGA
Organism: Lumnitzera racemosa; assembly: GCA_024138005.1. NCBI lineage: Eukaryota > Viridiplantae > Streptophyta > Magnoliopsida > Myrtales > Combretaceae > Lumnitzera > Lumnitzera racemosa. The sequence continues at coordinate 596,788 of JAMXBC010000007.1, read as the reverse complement.
ATTGGTGGGAGGAGAGTTCTTCAACGAGTCGGAAGCCGAGCTGCATTGGAAATAGGACGGATAAAAGATTTGGCTAAACGGCCCAAGCTGTCTCGATCCTCCAAGTGGGTCGACGGATTGTATAAGAGAGAAGTAGCTCACAGATGATAGGAAAGGAAGCCTCAAACATTGGCCTGTTCTCTTTAGACACCAAGCCTTTGAGTACTCGAAGATACGGAAAATTTGGAACCAGAGACGGTGGATTCAAACACGACTCGATACAAATTTATACAGATTAATATATAAACAAATTTTATGTGAAACACAAATAAATCAAACCCATTCAAATATAACTAAATTTGTTTTCGAATTCGAGTTAAGCTTTTAAAATCACAAATTTATTTATAGATTCTTGACTATTTTCCTTTAAAAATTTAAGAATAATATAATAAATTTAAAATCAAAATAATATGAATATTTATTTAATCCATAGTTCCACTTCATTTAATAATGCTATATAACTTCAATTTTAAGTTTTTCTATACTTAATAATATTTTATTTTTCTAAAAATTTATATTTGAGATGTAACTTTTTATTAAATATGAAGACACTATATCATTTGTTATTATAAAATTCAAATATTATTATTGTCATTTTTTTGTTGTATCTATATATATTTTATAGATTTATTTAATACTTTTTATTAAATATGAAGACACTATGTAATTTAAGTTTTCATATATGATTAATAAACAAGTTGCATTACGAGTTTAGGTTTTTTAGATATGAACCCGTTTATATACGAAAACGAGATATGATACAATAATACTAATCGTTAGTCCTAAATGAAGGTAAAGAATTGGTTAAACTTGCATCAATAGAGGTTGTATTTACATCACCTTATGTCACAGTCCGAGGCTTTCTTTAGCATAGAATCAGACCATGTGGTGCTAACTATCTCGCCTCTGCAACAGTAAGCAAGCCTAACTCGCACACAACGCTAACCAACAAGGTCTAAACCTATAAGCAACACAACCAAGGAAGAAATCCAACAGATTATAAGGGACACAATCACGAATGGAAAAAGGAATGGCACACTTTTTATTAATTCTGACAGTAATACAAGGCTGCAATGTGTGTGCACAGAAGTACGGTGTATATAACAAGTACCGTCAGTGGTGATCAACTAACGTGATGAATAAGAGCTTTAATCCAGAAGAATATTCACACTCCTATAAAGAGCTTTATGGCTATTTTTGTCCCTGGCAGGAGGAGATATTAAAACTGGTGAAATGGCACCATTTTCTAAAAGTGAAAATTTCTAAAAATAGTAAGGCCCTAACTATACAAAAATAAAGTCCCCCCTTATGTTACAATATGTATACAAGAATGGGCCCCTTGTTAGTATAAGTATCTTACAAAAAGGGACCCTGACATCTTCCCCCACTTAATTTTATTGACGTCTTTGGCAATATGTAGTGGAGCTTGGATCTGATGGCGAAGGTCTTCTGGCTGACAAGGCTGACTTTCTCTCGGATAAGGACTTTAGATCTTCTTCAGTCTCCCAGCTAGTATCTTCTTCTCTTCGATTTCTCCACTTGACCAAATATTCTTTTTGTTATTCTCTAGTGGAGGGATCTCTAATTTTTTGCTCTGCAAAGATGTCTTCCACTGCTTAACTTAGGTTGAACTTGATCTTAACATGTGACTGCTTGGACACATTGTGAGATAGGTCTTCCATGTCTGGATAATATGGCTTTAAGACGCTGACATGAAAAACTGGATGAACCTTCAACCACGCAAGAGGCTCAACCTTGTAGGCTGCTCTTCCAATCTTCGATATGATAGGAACTGGACCAATGTACCTTTGGATCAATCTTCTATCCTTGTTCCTTAATGATCTGACCTGTTCTAGAAGAAGCTTTACGAAGATCTAATCTCCAACATTAAACTCTTTAAGTCGGCGATTCTGATCTGCCCATTTCTTCATTCTCTTAGAAGTCTTTTCAAGGTATGCTTTTGCTACTTGTGAACTTTGCTTCCAATCCCTGGTGAACTGATAAGCTTTAGGGCACCTCCCGATGTATGGTGTCACGCCCCGAAGCGGCAGAGTCGTAACAGTCCCGCCGTGTAAACCACCTTAAGATAGAAGTTGGCCTCACAACCGCTATCCTAGACCTGATCTACACAAGGCGTCCACAACTAACCCGCTTTGAAGTAGACAATTTGTAATTTAAATAAATCATTTACCTATAAAAGTGAGGAATTATATATATATATGTTATCATTCAATTATTGCAGTTAAAGTTTACAACATTTCTTTATAGTATATTCCCTAGTTATTACATCACTCGGAAATGAAAAATAATTCTAAAATAAAAACTTAGACCTTAAAATATATGTTTATTCTTCAATATTTTTCCTCAATCCCCAGGATCCAACAGTTGCTAGCTTCTGAGTAATTGGTTGCCGCTTCTTAGCCAGCACCTGCACGACGTCTATAGGGATGTGAGTAACCACAGCTCAGTAAGTAGGGACGGAGGACTTAAAACTATACCATACACACAACAAGGTTTTCAATCACTTATTAGGTGCAATGCATGTGCAAGCAAATGCCATCGCACGACGTTGTCCGGCCCGTCGTGAGATTAGAGAAATTGCGCCCGCTCTAATCCGGGTTGAGGAGTTACCGTTAATGCAACAGCTCACGACCAAACCCAGGCTTGTGTAATGGAGACCTTGCTCCTCCCGCGACTACCTTCGAACCACTGTCTTCACCCCCGCCGCGACCTCCTCTCCTGTCACTTAGTTCGACTGAGGATGAAGAAGGGACCATTTTGCAATCCTGCGCTATCCCTTCCAAAGGGGTCGGTATTTGACCGGAGAGTCCTAAATCCCCTAACGGGTTGCCATGCATGCTCGATTATGATTACTGGTCGTATATTTGATTAGGTCCAGTTTAGGGTGATCAATCATTACATACAATTCATACAGTATGTACCTGAGCAATAAACAGAATCATGGCATCACCCATAATCAAGCACATGCATACATTCAACTATCTAACAAGCACAACCAAGCATAATCTTAAGCCTCCCAAAATACAGCATCGTATTAATCCCAACTTACCTCGACTCCTCGCTCGTTCACTCGAGGTCCGATTTGCTCAGGCCATCGTCGGTTATCCCTATAACACGAACGTGGTTTCAGCTTTTCATATAATTGTTATAGGTTCGTTTTATCCTATAATGCTTCTTGTTAGGTTTTGTTTAAGGTTTAATATGCCCAATTATCTAGGTATTAAGTCTTTTACAATTATTCTAGGTTTGGGGTTAGGTTCAGGTTCGGTTTTCGCATCGACTTCTAAACCAGGTTTTTAGTTCGATTTTTAAGTAGCATTTTATATTCCAACCCTAGAAATTAGTTTCAACCCATAATGTGAAATTAATCACATTATTTCCCGATAACCTAAATACCATCATTACCCTTTGTCAGTGTTTATTTTACTCGGTACACTTAAATCCATATCAGTGTACCGAATTCACTCCTAATGTGACAAATTTTTACATTTTTCATATAATTCCATAAATTCAAGTTTCCTATCAGATTTATTGTGCATTTTTATTATTCTCAAAATATCAATTTTTATTATAATATTTTCTATTTATTATATTTTCAATAATTACACATTATGCATTATTGCATATTATGCACATAATGCATTTCTAATATTTCTACTACCCTAATTACCATCTCTAAACACCAATTATTATTTCAAAATGTCTAAATCCATCCTAAATCAGGTTTTACATCTAATTATTCTAAATTTACAAAATTAACTCATAATTTACTATGTTTTTCTATTACTAATTTACTACATAATTAACCTAATAATTACATCTAACACCCTAAATGCTATAAGTATCATACTCCATCAGATCTTAACATCCTAAAACATGTAATTATTCACTAAATCAGAAATTAATCATTTAATTACATAATTAACCCTAAATTACCAATTTTATGCCTCTTTTTAGAGCCTAAAAAATTATCTAAAAATTTCGAAAATTAATTTTTGAAAAAGGGCTTCATAGCACTATTCTATATCATTTAAGTAATCTACAGAAAAATTTTGGGCTTGAAACTACTCTCCTAAGGTCATTTATTTCTAAACCGAAACATGCTCGGTTTTGCACAATTTCTTAGGGACCATATATTACGGGACATAATTTCATCAAAATAACATTTTTTATAAAAACTACATACAAAAATATCCCATAATAACAAAATTAATAATTTTATAATTATGTTTACTATTTTTACAAAATTTCACAAAAATCGGGCTGGAATTTGGACTCACCGGTTCGGGTGGCTCCGGCCACCGCGGGCCGCCGTGGCCTTGTCGGCCGGCCTGGGCGCTGCCACCACCGTGTGTTGGTGGTGGCCGTCCACTTCCAGCTCCTCTTCTGGTGTGGGTTCCTTTTAAAACTCTTAATTGCACAGTTTTTCTTATTTTTTTTTATTTTCTGGATTTTATCTCGAATTTTTTACTCTCCCTAATTTTCTCACTTTTCAAACTGTCCAAATGAGCTCTGTAAATTTTTTCCCTATTTATAGACATTTGCTGTAATTAATATGCATTAATTTGACAAGACTTTGTCCAAATTCCTTGATTTTTGGCTTTTAAGTTGTTCAATTTCTATTGGCTAATTTTTCTTTTTCTTATCCTGACATGCCACGACTTGATATTGATTCATCTTATCCTCTTCTGATTTTTTTCTGATTTTTCCATAATTATTTTATAATTTTCTTTAATTATTTGCTTAGTTTTCGGCCAATTTTAGTAATTACGTGTATTTTTATCTACACGTAAATACATGTGGGGTACACGTGAACATTCCTAAATATTATTTTGGTCATTTTAAAATTTTTAGTATACATATAATCTATCTCTAATAATTTATTAGTTATTATATTACACTTTTTGCCTTTTTGGTAATTAGCAGTTATTATGCTTAAAATTTGAAAATTTTATAATCTCCTATTTTACTACTTATTTTCTTAAATTTAAGTTTATGGGGTCATTTTTACTAATATTTTTCTCAATAGTTTATAATTTAGGTTTGATCGGATCTTTTAACCGATCGCCCTAAACCTTGGGTTCTAAGTTCAATCCTACGGTTACTTGACTGAACTTTGGGGCTTACATATGGTACTAATACTGTGTGGGGTAACAGTGGTTGCTGACTTGTAATAATCTCTATAGGGCTCTTAAGGGAGGAAGAGCTCCGTTGGATATTAAAACATAACTAGGCGATATCTAGCAAGTCAACCTAATTCTTCTGGTTAGCACCGATAAAGTGCCGAAGGTATTCCTCCAGTAACCCATTAAATCTCTCTGTCTGTCCGTCACCCTGCCGATGGTAACTGAAGGTCATGCTCAGCTCGGAGCTCAGGAGTTGGAACAACTCTATCCAAAACTTTCTTGTAAACCTAGCGTCCCTATCACTCACAACATTTTGGGGTACACCCCAAGATTTCACCACATGCTTGAAGAAAAGCTAGGTTGTCTCTTCTGCGCTTGAACTCTTTGTGGTAGGAATGAAGGTGCCATACTTAGAGAATCTATCAACAACAACAAAAACGGATTAGTGCTCCCCTACTTTTGGTAGGGAAGTGATAAAGTCCATGGAGACGCTCTCCCATGAGCGAGAGGGCACAGGAAGTGGCTCCAAGAGGCCTACCACCTTCTACCTCTCAATTTTGTCCCGCTGGCAGGTTTAGCAAGTCTTTGTATAAGTCATCACATCCTCTTTCATATTCGGCCAGTAATAGCCCTACTTCAACAAGCTCTATGTCCTCTGCCAACCTGGATGTCCAGCCCACAAAGTATCGTAGGACTCTCTCATGGGTGCCTTTCTCAAGTTGCCTGCCTTTGGGACATACAATCGGCGCCCCTTTATATAAATGGGGTCACCTTCTACCCAAAATCCGCACATCTTCCCTTCTTCAACCAACTCCTTGAGATTTTTGGCCAACAGGTCTTGACTTATGTGTTGCTTGATCTGCTCTTGAATTGAAGTCAAGATTTGACTCGCCGACTGGTGTACAATCTGTACAAAAGATGCTAAATCAGCTCGCCTACTTAAAGCATCTGCCACCTGATTAGTCCGTCTATTATGGTACTCAATCTCCATATCAAACTCTACAAGAAACTCTTGCCATCTAGCTTGTTTGGCTAAAAGCTTCGGTTGAATCAATATATGGTTGGCAGCAGAATTGTCTACCTTTACTAGAAATTTAGATCCTAGTAAATAGTGTTTCCAGGTCCTTAGACAGTAAACAATTGCAAGTAACTCCTTCTCTTAGGCTGAGTACCTGCGCTCTGTTTGATTTAGCTTCCTACTCTCATATGCCACTGGATGACCCTCTTGCAATAACACTCCACCCAATGTAATGTCTGAAGCATCCGTATGGACTTCAAAAGGCTTAGAAATGTCATGAAGTGCGATGACTGGCTCCTCTGTCACTATACGCTTCAACTCTTTGAAGGCACTCTGACATGTCTCATTCCATGACCATGCTTAGTCCTTCTTCAATAGATTTGTGAGGGGTATAACTCGACGGGAATATCCCTCAACAAATTTTCTATAGTAATTTGCGAATCCAAGGAAGGACCGCAACTCTGTTATACTCTTAGGCACTGACCATTGCTTGATTGCTTCCACTTTTGCCATATTCATTTAGATCACCCTCTTTAACAATATGACCCAGGATGTTGATGTGCTTCTGGGCAAAGGCACATTTCTCACGCTTTACGTACAAATGATTCTCCTGCAGCTTCTTGAAAACCATTCGTAAGGGCTTTATATGGTTCTATAATGTCCTACTATATACAATAATGTTGTCTAGATAGACGACTACAAATTTGTCGAGATATTCACAAAATACATTATTCATTAAGGTACAAAATGTTGCAGGAGTATTAGTGAGACCGAAGGGCATCACCAAGAACTTATAAGCACCATATCGGGTTACACATGTCGTTTTGGGCTCATCTCCTTCAGCAATGCGAACTTAATGATAGCCTGAGCGAAGATTCAATTTTGTAAAATACTTAACCCCACTCAGTTGATCAAACAGATCGGCAATTAGAGGAATTGGGTAATGATTCTTCACCGTCAACTTATTTAGAGCCCGGTAGTCAATACATAATGTCAAACTTCAATGCTGCTTCTTTTAAAATAGAACAGGAGCCCCGTATGGTGCTTTTAAAGGTCTAATAAAGCCTGCTTCTAATAACTCATCCAATTGCTTCTTCAATTTGGTAAGTTCGGGAGACGACATTCTATAAGGAGCTCTGGCGAGTAGTTTAGCACCAAAAATCAACTCAATCTCGTGGTCTACCAACCTTTTAGGAGGTAATTCCTTAGGGAGCTTGTTAGGCATCACATAATCGTACTCCTTTAGGACCTTTTTTATTTCTTCGTCTTTCTTGCTTCCTCTTTCTCTGTAAGGAAAGCCACGAAAGTTAGCTCTTGATGTTTGAGGCCTCTCTTGAATTGGAGCACTGATAACATCATAGTCTTAATATTCTTCCCTTCCTTGCCATTGTTGTTTGCCCCGTTCCTCTGAACTGTCACACAGCAAGACTTTTCACCCATGAATAACAAGCAATCCGCTGCAGGCATAGGAGCAACTCTGGCCTGTCTTAAGAAATCTATTCCAAGGACTATGTTGAAGTCATCCAATGGAAAAGCTGTGAAGTTTAAATTTCCACTCCAATCTCTAACCCTCACATTCAGTCCTCTTGCAACTCCTCAAACAGGGCGGGCTTTGGAGTTAACAGCTTTAATCTGGCTAGTGTCCTTAGCAAGTACTAACCCAACCTTTCTACCTCAGGCACATCAATGAAGTTGTGTGTAGCATAGGAGTCTACTATTGTACTGGCACTCTTGCTATCGATGTTCAACTGGACATGCATCAACTCATTATTGTTCTTGGGCTTACATCGCACTGAGGAACTCTTTCCAATAGTCGACAACATGTGCAATGTGCCCATTCGGGGTTGATCCTCTCCATTACTCCTCGACTCATCATCTTGGCAAACACTCTCTACTTTTTGTGCCATAGCATTGAGTGCTACCTTATGTGGATACTCAGCTATTTTGTGTGAGCCATTACACAAGAAACACGAGAATGAGGGCTTCTTACCTCTATTGGTAACCCCACTCTTTCTGGATTGGTGAGAGTTATAAGATTTCCTTTGACTCCATCCAGTATTACCACTATTACTACTTGAACTCGGGGCTCCCCAACTCTTAGGTTTGCTTGACTTGATCGACTTTCCACCCTTGTGTCCTATCGACACATTCTTCATTTTATTGTCATGAGTGTAGTCAGTCAAGCGCTCAACGACTGCTTGTGCTGTAGCTAAGTTAGTAACTTGTTGCCTTTATAACTCATTCTTGGCATAAGGCTTCAATCATTCTAGGAAATAGAATAACTTATCATCTTCAACCATACTCTTGATATCCAATATCAATGTTGAGAACTCACGGACATACTTTCTAATGTCATCACCCTCTCGAAGTTCCCTCAACTTCTTTCGGGCATTGTACTCAACATTCTTAAGGAAAAACTGAGTTCGTAACTCAGCCTTCAACTCAACATTCTTAAGGAAAAACTGAGTTCGCAACTCAGCCTTCAACTCAACCCATATATCTACATGAGTATTGCCATTTTGGATATCCTCATATTTGGTGTGCTATCATAGTTTGGCATTACCAGTTAAGTACATTGTAGCCATGGTAACTGTAAGCCCCACAACCAAGCAATCCGAGATTTCGATCGGTTGAAAGACCCGATCGAGCCTAAATTATAAAGTAAATCTAGAAATATTAGTAAACCGATCCCGTAAGTTTGAATTTAAGAAAATAAGTAATAAAATAAGAGACTACAAAATTTTCAAATTTTAAGTATATAACTCGTTATTTATCGAAAATGCGTAAAATGCATTCCGGTACTTAACGAATCGCTAGAGATAAATTATATGTATACTAAAAATTATAAAATAACCTAAATAATATTTAAGAATATTTATTTGTACTATATATGAATTTACATGTAGGTATAAATACTCATAATTACTTAAAATACGCGAAATGTGCTAAAATTATACTAAATAATTAAAAAAAAATCATAATTAATTAAGAAAAAATCAATAAAAATCAGTAAAAATCAATAATGATCCAAATAAGGTTGTGGCAGGTTAGAATTCACAAAATAAAAATTAACCAATTAAAATTAGACAATATAAAAGCCAAAAATCAAGGAAATTGGGCAAAGTCATGTCTAATTAATGCACAATAATTACACTAAAGCTCTATAAATAGCAAGAAAAATTCAGAAGCTCATTTGGACAGTTAGAAATCATAGAAAATTAGGGAGAGTCGAAAATTGAGAGAAAAACCAAAGAAAAAAAGAAAGAAAAGGAAAACTGTGCAGTTAGGGCCACAAAGGATAACCCAGATTCTATGGGAAGCTGGGGGTGGACGGCTACCACCATCACACGGTGGTGGAAATGCCTAAGTGGGCCGACACACCCATGGCCACCCATATCGGTGAGTTCGATTTCCAGCCCGATTTTGTGTAATTTTGTAAAAATATTAAAAATTATTAGAAAATTATGAAATTTATTATTCTAAAATATTTTTGTATGAATTTTTTAGGAAAAATATTATTTTTATGAAAATATGTCTCGTGATATAGGATCCTTAAGAAATCATGCAAAATCGAGCATGTTTCGGTTTAAAAATAAATGACTTTAGGAGTGTAGTTTCGAGCCCAAAATTTTTTCGTAGATTACTTAGATGATATATAATAGTGCTATGAAGCCCGTTTTCAAAAATTAATTTTCTAAATTTTTAGATAATTTTTAGGCCCTAAAATGAGGCATAAAATGGGTAATTTAGGGTTAATTAAGTAATTAAATGATTAATTACTGATTTAATGAATAATTATATATTTTAGGATGTTGAAATCTGATGTATTATGATACTTGTAGCATTTAGGGTGTTAGATGTAATTATTAGGTTAATTATGTAGTAAATGATTAATAAGGAAAAATAGTTAACTTTAAGTTAATTTTGTAAATTAGGAAAATTAGGAGTAAAATCTGATTTAGGATGAATTTAGATATTTTGAAATGATAATTGATGTTTAGGGATGGTAATTAAAGTGATAGAAATATTATAAGTGCATTATTTACATAATAGGCAATAATGCATAATATGTAATTTTTGAAAATATAATAAATAGAAAATATTAGGATAAAAATTGATATTATATAAATAATAAGGATATATAATAAATCTGATAAGAAACTTGAATTTATGTAATTATATGAAAAATGTAAAAATTTCTCACATAAGGAGTAAATTTGGTACACTAATAAGGATATAAGTGTACCGGATGGAATAAAATACTGACTAGGGGTAATAATGATATTTAGGAGATCGGGAAGTAATGCGATTAATTTCACATTATGAGTTGAAACGAATTTCTAGGTTGGAATATAAAACATTATTTACAAATGAAACTAGAACCTAATTTAGAAATCGATGTGGAAACCGAACCCGAACCTAACCCCAAACCTAGAATAATTATAAAAGACTTAAGACCTAGATAATTAGGCATATTAAACCCTAAATAAAACATAACAATAAGCGTTATAGGATAAAATAAACCTATAATAGTTATATGAAAAGCTGAAACCACGTTTGTGTTATAGGGATGATCGGCGATGGCCTGAGCAAATCAGACCTCGAGTGAGTGAGCTAGGAGTCGAGGTAAGTTGGGAATTAATACACTGCTGTATTTTGGAGGCTTGAGATTATGATTGGTTGTGCTTGTTAGATAGTTGGCTGTGTACATGTGCTTGATTATGGGTGATACTATGATTCTGTTTGTTGCTCTGTCATGTATTGTATGACTTGTATGAAATTATTGATCACCCTAAACTGGACTTAATCTAATATACGATCAGTAATCATAATCGGACATGCATGGCAACCCGTTAGGGGAACTTAGGACTCTTCGACCAAATACCGACCCTTTCGAAAGGGATAATGCAGGATTGCAAAATGGTCCCTTCTTCATCCTTAGTCGAACTAAGTGACAGGAGAGGAGGTCGCGGTAAGGGTGAAGACAGTGGTTCAAAGGTAGTCGCGGGAGGAGCAAGGTCTCCATTACAAAAGCCTGGGTTTGGTCGTGAGCTGTTGCATTAACGGCAACTCCTCAACTCGGATTAGAGCAGGCACAATTTCTCTAATCTCACGACGGGCCGGACAACGTTATGCGATGGCATTTGCTTGCACATGCATTGCACCTAATAAGTGATTGAAAGCCTTGTTGTGTGTATGGTATAGTTTTAAGTCCCCCGTCCTAACTTACTGAACTGTGGTTGCTCACATCCCTATAGACGTTGTGCAGGTGCTGACTAAGAAGCGGCAACAACTACTCTGAAGTTAGCAACTGCTGGATCCTGGGGAGTGAGGAAAAATATTGAAGAATCAACACATATGTTATTACTTTTTATTTCTGAATAATGTAATAACTGAATTATAGTGATTATATATAACTTTTCTCACTTTCTTAGGTAAATGAATTATTTAAATTACAAACTTTTTAATTCAAAGCGGGTTAGTTATGGACGTCTTGTGTAGATTAGGTCTAAGATAACGGTTGTAAGGCCAACTTCTATCTTAGGATGGTTTACACAGTAGGGTTGTTACGACTCTGCCACTTCAGGGCGTAACAGTGACCTTTGATCTCTCATCATTTGTCCCTACAGTAACGAAGTACTGTTCCATATCAAATAGAAAGTTCTCCAACAACTTGGCATCCCTTACGCCGATGAATACCTTGAGCTCAAGTATCTTTAGATGTCCTACATGAGCAGGAATATGAATAGGGGTAAGGATAGGAGCATTTCCCACAGCCCGAGTTAAAATAGCTACTTGTGTCCGTAACTCTTCAACAATCTCGATCGAGACACAAGTAGTAACTTGTCTTCTCACGTCTTCTACTTGAGTCTTTAAGTGTTGTCTTGCCTCATCAGTTGTTATGTGCATTTCCTCCCTAAAGGTTTACACTGTAACACCAAAATTCTCAGCTATCTCAGCCATCTTAGCATTCATCTCTTGATAATTGGTCTTAACTTCAGCCACTATTACTAACAATGCGACCAAATCATCTATCTGCTTAGACACTCCCTTGAGGATTTCCTCAAGGTTATCTAGCCTCTTTGCTCACTTCCTCTTGTCATATCATGGTCGTTCCCATTGGAATAACCGAGGCTCTGATATCAACTGTCACGGTCCGAAGTTTTCTTTAACACAGAAACAGACTGTGCGGTGCTTACTATCCTGCCTTTGCAGTAGTAAACAAGCCTAACTCGCACGTAACGCTAGCCAACAAGGCTTAAACCTGTAAGCAACACAACTAAGGAAGAAAGCCAATAGATTATAAGGGACATAATCACGAATGGAAAAAAGAATAGCATATTTTTATTAATTCCAACAGTAATATAAGGCTGCAATGTGTGTGCACGGGGGTACGGTGTATATAACAGGTACCATCAGTTGTGATCAACCAACGTGGTGAGTAAGAGCTTCAATTCAAAAGAGTACTCACACCCCCGTAAAGAGCTTTATAGACATTATTGGGCCCGGTAGGAGGAGACATTAAAACTAGTGAAATGACACCACTTTTTAAAAATGAAAATTTTTAATAATAGTAAGGCCCTAACTATACAAAAATAAAGTCTCTCCTTATGTTACAATATGTACAAAGAATGACCTCTTATCAGTATAAGTATCTTACAAAAAGGGATCTTGACACTTTGCACCATGATGCATATATAAAATTATACTAATATTAAAGTATTGTCATTTAAATTATAGTATGTGATATAATGAATAGAGGGGTTAATATAAGTGATGGGAAAGGAGACTAACACTATGTTTAGCTAGGTAGAAATTTATAAAAGTTTGTGAAAATGGAAAAAAATTATGTGTTTGGATAAGTCAAATGAAGTAAAAATTAGATGAATCAAAAGGAAATGGGTAGAAAAAATTACACTAAAAAATCCCAATTTTTTCTCTTCAAATTTGATGAGAAACCTATGGAAAAGGGGTAGAAATTTTGTGAAGATACAAAAATACCCTTAATAAGATTATTGTTCATCGTCGTCTTTGTTGTGTTGTATCTTTTCTCTGCATTATCAGTGTCACCTCTCTTTTATCTCTCTCTCCTCCTTTTGGTGATCGAAAGAAAGCTGCTGAATGAACGTTGGTTTGCTTTCTCTCTCTTGTCCTCTCTTTAGGAAACAATACTTTTTCTCTCTTTTTTTTGTGTAAAAATTACTTTTGGACAATTTAAAGAAATATTTCTACAACTTTCCTTCTTTTTCTGCATCTTATGTCCAAATGCTAGAGATATTTATATTTCTTTTCTTTTCACAACTTTTCTTCAATTTTCGCTCTCTACAAAATTCCCAAATATAGTGAAAAATAAGATCAAACAAAAGTTATATATAAATTTTATTAAATTAATAACATTATTAAAATATTTATCTATATTATTAAAGAGGATTGGCACTTAAGTAACTGTTATATTTGAAGTTATTTATTTATCTTCTATTTAATTTTATTTAATAAAAAACTAATAGTAATATAATTTATTAAAATAATAAATAATCGATAAATTGGTTAACTCTCTTTCTCTCTTTAACCTCTCACCATCCTAAAACTCATTTTCTCTGTTTTTTTCTCTATCATTTCACATGGTACAGTACTCATAATCTTTCCAACAATTTATTTCTTTTTTCGTTTTCTCTTCTATCTATGTTTTACATGCATGTATTTGTTAATAAATAAAAAATTAAAGTATTTAAATTAAGTATAGATAGAGAAAAACGAATAAATTTATATTTATATTATTTAAAAAAATTTCGATATTTTTATCCATTAAATAATGATAAATTATAAATATATAAATTTGATATTATTTAATGTATACCCCTAGAGCCGTGCGTGGTATGCTAGGATAGAGTAACAATACACCAAAACGGCTTCGACCTTACCGTTAAGAAAACTGTGAAACCATAAAATACAAAAATTCAGGTGCATTTTATGCCCAAAAATATCATACTGCTAGAGATTTATGAGATGCTGCCTCTAGAAACTTGCAAGGAGTCTCTGCACGCTGCACTATGCACATTTTTCCTTTTTTAAGGAATTACTTGTGTGATTAAGAGAGAGAGAGAGATGGATGAGGAGCGAAGGAGATTAATGGATCGAGAGAGGCATCAAATCGAGCAGATTCGTCTGCTCGATTTCGAGGAATTACAGGTTGAAGAAGTCGACGATGATCACGAATCATCCGACGACGACGCTCCTGCCCCGTAATCATCCTCTCTTTATTTTGTTCACAACAGTCTTCACTTGATTTTGCATGCTTTAATCCCTAGGGCTTTCCATAATACTTAAGGAATGAGTCGCTTCTAACTTTGATGAATACGCTTTTACATTACGGCAGTCGGTAGACTTCACTTTGAGAATTCCACTACACGATACATGCTAAACAAGGTCAATGAGTAAATTAGGCCGTTTCGATGCATCTTCAATGTCCAAACAGTTGGGGGAGAAAGATCATCAGTGAAATTGATTTGCCAATGTTATGCATCTGTTCAGTTCTCCACCTTTACGCGTTTAATTGTTCTTATATATTTGTTTGAAAACATGTTTTGTTTTCTTTCTTATATTTGTTTGGTACTGATGTCTTAGGGTGTAAAAATAATTGTATAATATCGATGCTTAATCCATACGGTACTTGAAAAAGACTTGAACCCTAGAACCATGCAATTCACCTTTCCAATTTCTCTTTTTTTTTTTTCATTGTTCATCGAAATCCATGGAGTTCGTCTATTTATTGGATTTTGGTCTTATTGACTGGTTTTTGCATATTGCTTACATGGACCTTAGTGGTCCTGTTTATGAAGTTGCAGGTCTGCCTCGTGAATTCACCTTCAACACCAGCTTGGCTTCATTGCATACGTATCTTGGTGGTAAGTTTGCTGATGGGGACTTGTTTTTTATTCTAATACATGTCTAAATAATTTGAAATTAATGATTCTGGTGGTCTTTAACAGAGGTTGAAGATACTCATCATAGATTGGCTTTCTTGGAAGGAGGGGCCATCCATCAGTTGCCCCTGTTCTATCTTGAAGGTTTGTAGTTGCTTTGACTCCTTTGCTGTAACTTGCATCACTAAGATGATTGCAAATATGTTTCCTGATATCATTACAATATGCATAGTTTGTCTTTACATCATGTGGAGAGCTTCTCTGATGAAAAAACTTTCCAAGGGTACATGTACTAGTTATTTTACTTTTCTGGATCAAGGTGATTAGAAGCCAGGGCTCACCATTACACTAAAGCTTTTGTCCAAGGGGTCTGTTGTCTTCTCCTTTCTTGTGGTACACAAGATGGAAATGTCCCTGTGTGATCTTTTCGTGCTTAATAGATGGATTAATCAACGTCTTTTGATTGAATTGCTCTTAGTATGTAAATAATTCCCTTTAAGCATGTTCACACACGAAAAAAAGGGAATTAAAGCAGACATGGATGAGCTGTGTTGTGTGTGCAGTAGCTGTGATGTGTTTGTGTGCAAAGTGTGTAGTGTTATGCTTTGGCTTGTGTAGTTTCTGTGTCTGAGTGTGTGTAATTTTTTATGGTGGTACTATTATCTAGCTTGTGTAGTTGTATTCTTGTAATTGTGTGTGTTGTGATGTAAGGTTGTATCTTAGTCATATGTGTCAGAATGTGTTGTAATTTAAATTAGAAGGCAGTTACATTCAGCAGTTGTAATGGTAGTTTTTAATAGAGAAAGAATGGGAAATAGCAGTTGGGGAAAAACTGCTACTTATTTATTCTTGTATTGAAAAAATTGAATGGAAAAGGCAAGTCCTACTTCACTCAAAAAAAAAAAAAAAAAACGCTTATGTTCATGAGATCGTTGAGTTCCTCGTAGCAAGTCCAAAGTAGGTACTCGTCTTAGGAAAACCCTTTAGAATAAGATTGCTGCTGGCTTTGTTCTTGAGCAACCTGACATTCAAAACTATATATGATCCTTGGCTTCCATTGCTTGGAACTTCTTGGCCATGAAGATGATGTTTACTTTAGAATGCAGGGTGGTGATGTTGAAGCTAGCAGATGTGCCATCTGCTACAGCAGTGGTACTGCTGCTACAGATGAAGTAAATGGGCAGAGAGATATCAAAAGGATGATGCCTGAGTTTGAAGACTTGTTCATGCTGCCATAGGGCATTCCACCATTGCGGAGTTGTGAAACAAGGTTCATCTACAACCAGTAACTCCACTTGTTGCAATCTGACCTTATTGCTATCCCCATAATTAAAAAGACAAAATTGAAAGGCAATGGGAAGAGATGCTTGCAAAGGGATTATATGCTCCAACTAATCTCTGTTTTCTTCGCCTGTCTTATTGGTTAAGAAAGTGGATCAAACTTCAATAATGGATTATTAGGCTCATATCTAAGACAAAATTTTCCATTGCAGTTATTGAGGAGTTACTTCAGGAGTTATATGTTGCTCGCTATTTTTCTAAGTTGCATCTATGCACTAGCTATCATCAAGTAAGGATAAAATCCCTTAGATGTAGAGAAGACAACTTTTCATACTCATGATGGATGCATTCCCAATGACGCCATTTGGTCTCACAAACACTACTTATACTTTTCAGCTCTCATGATTGAGGTTCTTAAGGGATACTTAAGGAGTGTTTTTGGGTAAAAGTAGTTTGTTTTGGTGTTTTTTGGTGATATTTTAATGTATAATAGATCATGGATAGAACACTTGTAGCACTTGCATTGGAGACTTCTTCTTAAAAATGTAATCAAATCGAGTTGAACCAAATAGTTTTAGGCTCGAGCTCGGGCTCGGGCTCGGGCTTAGGCTTGATTTGAAAACTTGAAGCTTGAGTTCAATTGAGCTTTAAATTTTAAGCTTGAGCTCAACTTGAAAATATTTATGGCAAGATCAGATATTTTATAAATTTTCCCTAATTAATATCATTTGTTTATATTTAAATAAATTATAAATATATTAAAATTATATAAAATTTGATTAGGTTCGTAAGCCTGATGAGCTTAGTATTTTAAAGTTAAAGCTTGACTCAATTCACTGCTTAAGTTTGATTTGACTATTACTGAATTGAATTTGAATAAAACTCAAATTAAACTTTAATAATTTGCGAATTGGCTTGGTTCATTTACACCTTTATTCTTTTCCTTCTTGGCCTAAGCTAGCCACCAAAGATAATGATGTGCCTAAGTACTCAAAAGAATCCAAGGCATAAATTCCAAAATCGCAGGGCAACTAAAAAGATTGGATTTTTATGTTCTGTACTAATAACATGGCATGTCTAGGAAGAATAATCATTACTTAAGAAGAATGTGGTGCAATCAATAATAAAATCTAGAGAGAATTCAACCACTAGATTTGAACGAATAAGAAATATATTCTTGTGGATTTGATAATCTTATGAGAATGCAAAAGAAGCAAAGAAATGGTTTTCATGGTGTTTTAGGGTTTCAAAGAAAATAAGGAAATAAAATCGATATGGACGATTTCTAAGATTGGTTATGATGCACTAATTTAAGAAACGAGTTGGAGTTGATTAAATTCTAGAATTGATATGACACAATACTAGAAAATAATCAGGATATGTGCCACAATCTATTAACAAACTGATAAGAATGAGAAAGGTTTAGAATAAACTCTTTTGATTAATTCATTAAAGTCTTCATTATTCAGTACAAGGTATGCCTACAACATAAAAAAAGGAAATGACTTTATAGCCTAATTGACTTGAATATTAACTTTCCTAGTAGAAATTATATCTAATCGCTAAAAAGGAAAAGTACGTAAAATATCCTGGGAAACTAAATATCGGCTGGTCCAAAGAAGTAAATTTGGGTGAAATTATTGATGACAATAGATGGTCTTAGCCTATTAGTGAAGTATGGAATACTATGACATCTGGTTTCTCTCATAACATCACGCCAAGAGTGTGGCAAGCAGACCTTAGCAAAGGATTCACTATCAAATCAGCTTACAATTTGTTGAGAGTGAAAAAACTATTAGTTCCTTAGCATGCGATCGTCTAGAATAAAAACAACATTCCAAGACACTCTTTTATTTTGTGGTTAGCAACTAGAGAAAGGCTTCTAACTCAAGATAAATTGCTTCAATGGGGTATTATCTCGGAAAACCGATGTCTCCTATGTGCTGAATCAGAGGAGGGCCAAAATCATCTCTTCATTATGTGTTAGTTTATGAGAACTATTTGGGGGGCATCCAATAAGCCCACATTCCATCTCTCTCGGGCAGTCTCTCATCCACCACCATGATGGATTTTGTGGAAAGCTTTAAATTACTCCGACCAACTATGTGGGGGTAGATACCATCAGTTATGGTTTGTCATGTTTGGAAAGAAAGGAATTCAAGATGGGTGGGAGCTCAACCAACATCCATTGGGGTTTTGGCTAGGATTATTTTGTCTTATTTTGATATATAATTATAGTGAGCTATAGTGTTGACCAAGTTCATCATCCACAAATTCCTTTGTTTTTTTAATTGTGAATTGCTAACTTGGTCTATTCTTTGTACATCCTAGCTTTTTTCTATATATACAAAAGTCTCAACTTACCCAAAAACCTAATTGACATAATTATAAATACTTAAAATAACTTGAACCAAATATCCATAGCAGAACCATAGGATTGGAATCATAAGCATAAAATAAATGAGAAGCTGAAGTTATCTTCCAGAATGTTATAGTGATAGCTATATGTGTGTGTCTAAGTACAGTATTATGCATGCTGTTTGTTGTGGCTGTTTAAGTGTTTATGTTTGTAGTTGTGTTTGTGTACATGAATGTCACGAAGTATAGGGTAATTTGTCTGCAATGTTGTCTGTTGTCAGTGTAATTGCTTATGTCAGGTGTTGGTTACTTTGTGATAATTAGTGCAGTTATGTCTAGGTGTCAACAAAAGAGTGATATTAGGAGTAGTAGTGGCACTATAACTGCTCTTGTAATCGTCATTAAAAGGCAGAAATGAATGGGAAAAGCTAAGTTGTGTTTTGCCCAAAGAAAAAGAAAAAATTTCAGAATATTTCTGAGGAGATCATAGGTTTTTTCTCTCTAAACAAGTCCTAATCCTAGAGATTGTTGAGTTCTCTCAGTTAATGAGCCCAAGCCCTAACTCCAGAGATTGTCAAGTTCTCTCAGTTAATGGGCGCAAA
Organism: Lumnitzera racemosa; assembly: GCA_024138005.1. NCBI lineage: Eukaryota > Viridiplantae > Streptophyta > Magnoliopsida > Myrtales > Combretaceae > Lumnitzera > Lumnitzera racemosa. Next base: position 577,419 of record JAMXBC010000007.1, on the reverse strand, counting down.
AATGCATTATGAAAATTGATCCTGGAACACAGAACCAGATCTGGAAATGAAGCATTTGTCAGAAGCATGTCTTAAACCAAGTTAGAAGCAGCAACAATCGGGAGCAACACATTGCAGAAGCTTGTCTTTGGAAGTAATAGTAGAATAAATCAGATTTAAAGTATAATCAGAAATTTGACTCGGATCAGAAGCTCTTGTTGGAATCTCAGATTGAATAGCAGCAGAGCAGAAGTAACCAGAAAACACAAGTCAGAAGCAAATGGATTGGAATCACAATTAGAAGCGTCAAGAATTTCTTGACTTTGGATTTTATCCAAAAAAACTTCTTGACTTTGGCTTTGGTCTGAGTTCTGATTCCCATTAGATAATCTGTCAATTGCATTTCCATTTTCTTTGTTGTCCGCATCTTCTGTTTTTTGTTGCTGTTACATATGTAATATGGTACCACTGGAAACTGCACAGGAAACTTCTTTTCCTTCATGGCCTAGGTTAACAGCGAAGGATAGTCTGTCAATTGCACTTTTTCCTTTGTTGTCTGCATCCTCTATTTTTTGTTGCCTTTGCACATCTAATATGGTACTACTGTGTTATGCCAGGAGTTGTTCTTTTTCCTGAGGCAACGCTTCCCCTAAGAGTTATTCATCCCAATTTTATAGCTGCTATTGAGAGGGCAATAAGCCAAGCTGATTACGATGCACCTCTTACCATTGGCGTAGTAAGTGAAACTTGTATCTCTCAAGCAAAAGAATTTGTTCTTTTATGTTCTAGTTTAGAAAATAACCCAGAACTTTTGTATAGATTCGCATCTACAGGGATGCCAATAATCGAAGACTAAAATTTGTAAATACTGGAACAACTGCCGAGGTATGCTTTTTATGGTTATGTCTATACTTTTCTGATAAATAGCATAGTCAATGGGCCTATTTTATAGGTGCCTTTACTCTCCATCAATGTAATATGCCATGAAATGTCCTATAGATTAGGCAGTATCGGAGATTGGAAGATGGTTCCCTCAATGCACTAACTCGAGGACAGCAGCGGTTTCGTCTCTTACGGGGTTGGATTGACGCAGATGGAGTGGTTAGAATTTCTTTCTTGTCGCCTGGAAAGTTTTAGTGAAGTATGCTAATTGTCTGTTATTGCCAGAAAATCGGTATGCTTGGTTTTGTCTGTTATGTTAAGTGCCCTTTTCCATCAACTTTGTTTCTTTTAGGCATGTGGAGAAGTTCAAATAATCCAAGAAGATCAACCTTTGAGGACTCCACGGGATGCCTTTGGAAAATTGCCTTCATCAAGCACCCTTCCTACTGGAAATTCTTTCATTAAATCTCTGCGGGATGATGACTCTGATGCATGTTCCGAGGATAGCTTTGAGAGTGCCCTCTCAATTCAAGAGCGAACGTTGCACGAGTCTGCGATGAAGGCTTGCAGTGGATATTCCAGAATGGATGAGTCTACAAGCAGTGATGATGATACACCTGCGTCTGATTCAGAATTTGATGTGAGTGGATTGAATCCTTTTGGTTTTCTTTTTGTTCTTGTTATGATACTTTAGGCAATGCCTAATGCTTCCAAATTTTTATTGTGAAGATTCTTGTTTCTACATCTCCTATGAATGGATGGAACCAGTTTTTGAACTAACAAAATCAAGCTCTACCAATCGTTTAAGCTAAAAAAATTATAAGAAAAGCATTTTCTTTGCTTCTGTGTGGCGTTGGCATAAAATCTGCAAGTTCATTAGCTTCTCTAAAGATACTAGCAATCCTTGCATTATAGCTTCAATCATCTTTTGAATCCTCTTCACTGTGTAGAAAACATCCAAATGCAAAGGCACTTTTCTCTTTAACCGCTAAAGTTGAATCTGTCTCTGTCTATACCAGAAAATTCATTTTTGAGACCAATGTGAAACCATTTTCAATCTCCATCAATTGTATAACCTCAATGTTGTCAACTGCACTTGTAAACCCATATACGAAAGTATTGTGCCCTCTTTCATCCCGTACAAGTTTTTCTCTAAAAAACTCACGATGTGCATTATTACAATCTGAATTCAACTTTAAAATGGCTGCCAGGAGTCACATTCCATGTGACAATTCTTGGATTCTTGAAACTTGAGGAATACTCAGAAGCTCCTGCGATTCCTTTGTTCTTTACACGTGGCATTCCTTTTGTGGGAGGCGTCTTGTCTTGATGTCTAACCTGTCTCTGGACAAGAACATTTTCGTCCTGCCCAAGTATAGAGAACATTGTAGATAGTTCATAGGAAATTTTTCCAGAGCTGTAGCTGACCACTTTCTTTACTCTTTGATGAGTTTTCCTTTGCTTGAGTCCACAGTGCAATAAGCGTATTGGGAAGCATGGAGTTTCTGCCCTGATTAATGATCCAAGAAACTTTTGAGCTTCTGAACTGTATTTGAACATCCATTGACAAAGGAAAGCAGATCAAATTTTATATGTATAGTTTCTTTCTGAAGCCGGTCAGAGATGTTGATGAAGATGCTATTTCAATATCAAATGAAAATGACATCCCATATTACTTTTAGCATCTGCAGTTAGTGAACACTGGAAAGAATATATTTGCTTAGTCGATAGAGTTGCTATTAGAATATTACATCTTAGCTTTTCTGGCTATCTGCAGTTAGTGAACCCTGAAAAGAATATTCTGAGAGAAGATGGTACTAAGAAGGCCCATGCATCTGTGGGGCATTCTGGCAAAATGACAGGGTGCCAAACAAAAAGGAGATCCGATGATCTTTATCATGGAATTTCAACAGCATTCTGGCCTTATTGGGTCTACCGCATGTACGATTCCTATTGTCTCGCTCAAAGGGCAGCAGGTATATCTGGATTTATGCTTTTGCTTTATAGTCTCAGCCTGTGATAGATGCAATTTTTTACTTTATACTTGGAATGATGAATGCATTGTTGCTCACTGTTTGTCATTCTCTGTTTTCATCGAGAAAGAAAATAATATCAAATTCTAGTTCTTACTTATAGTGATTTTGTCATCCTAGTCGATAATCTGGAGTTTATATTGATTGAGATGTAGTAGGAAGGGTGCTGAATCTCAGCTACTATAAGCTTTTGGAGTTTTAGTTATATCTATAGTATTAAAACGCCAAGGAGTGGTTTGACATTTGATGTCTGTAAAGAATATTTTAATAATATAACAAACAACAAAATGGAAGTGGAAATTACAATTGGGATGCTATTTGGAGAAGTAGGAGGGAAGTCATGCTTGGAATGCTGTTGTAGAAAAATGCGAGGGAAGTTTTTAATTGCTTACTTACCATGGTGTGGGTGGTTTCTTTGATAGTCTGATAAAGTGGGGAAAAAAGAAGTCTGTGGAAGAAGCAAAGTAAGGTTTTAGATCAGCAGAATGCCATTGACTTGCAGGAAAGTGAATGATAGATTCAATAGTGCAGTTGCTACTTGATAGTGGAGTCCTGTTGTCAGTTTTTTGAAAACCTATTTATTTCTTTTTACCGTCTTCAAACTTACTATAAAATTGTGTATATGGTGGAATAGTCATGAGAAAGTCATTGAGTATATCGATGGAGAGTGAATTATTCTCTTTCTAAATGATTGCCCAACATGTCGCTTTAAAATCTCTAATCTCACTAGGTTTGAGTGACAGCTATTCCAAATTTATTTCCCTGTTGCCATAAGTGCGAGTGATTTGAGATGATGCCATAAATCCGGATATTGAGTCTTTGCATAACTGGTCAAGTTTGCTCCTTCGGTGGCCAAAAGGTAACGAGTTTCAGGGGTGTAATAACCTGGTCAACAAAAATGAAAGGGCGAGGGCAGGATTCAAAGATAAGGCTGTGTACACATGTGACATCCTTCCCTCATACCCTCACTTCGCTAGAGAAGTGCTTTGGCACATTGGGGTACACCATTTGAGTAGAGATTGAGTCTGCTTTTCATTTGTCAAGAAAAACTGGAGAGTATTAATTGCTCAAAAATATAAAAGAAAAAAGATAAAACCATACAAGAGAGGAAAGTATTCCTTTTGTGTTTTGACCAAACACATAATTACAATTGCAGTGGTGGCAGGCTAATTGCAATGTCCTTAAGCTGCTGATGCAATACTAAATTTTGTAACTGCTGAAGCAGATTATCATTGATTCAATGATGCTGATAAGTCAATTGCAACCGTTGCAGACCTGTGGAAACAGACTGTTGGGGCACCAGCAATGGATGGCTTTGTGAAGAAGCCCGATCTTCTATCATTTCACATAGCTAGTAAAATGCCAGTATCTGAGTCTAGTAGGCAGGAGCTTCTGGAAATTGATGGAACATCATATCGATTGCAGAGGGAAATTGAGTTGTTAGAGCATCTTAATCGCATCCGTTGTAAAATTTGTCAGGTAGACTTTGGTCTAGGACTTCATTTGGTGTGTGGACTGGTGCATGTCCTCCTTCCTGATTGCTGCTTTTTTGATACTGGTTATGTTTGCTTCTATTTCTTCCATGCAGACTCTGATTGCAAAGAGAAGTGACATGCTGGTGATGTCCAGTGATGGCCCTCTTGGTGCCTATGTGAATCCAGATGGGTACATCCATGAGACAATGACACTGTCCAATGCAAATGGCCTAGCACTGCAAGGGCGTCCTAGTGCTGAATACAGCTGGTTCCCTGGGTATGCATTTGTAACCTGACGTTTTACTTAAAAAGTTCTTATGACCTGATAACTAGTGCGCAAGTTTTGATTGAAAAGACTTATCAATCAGAATTAGTGGACTTTTATTTACTGGGTTCCTTGGATGTGTTTTTTATCATTGAGTGTTGCAATGATATGTATCTGCAGATATGCCTGGACGATTGCAAACTGTGCCGATTGTGGAACTCATCTGGGCTGGCTTTTCACTGCTACGAAGGAGAATTTGAAGCCCAGGTCATTTTGGGGAATACGAAGTGCTCAAGTTGCTGATGACATGCGGTAGAGTAAAGATGCCCATCGGTTGGATATCTGGTGCAGCCATTGACCTCCCTTGGGGTGTGTACCTTGTCCAATAGTTCCACATAAACTGTTTGAGTGAATGCAGTCGTCATCTAGGGAAATTAGATGTTGAGTTAGGATGAGAGATGCAATAACATCCTTTCAATAGTTGTCTTTTGTTCTCCCTTTGTGTATAATGTTGTACGCTCTAGTGATAAAATGCCAAGCCTATGTAGCCTATAGCAGAATACAGGTTTGTGCTAGTGGACTATGTAATTGATTTTTAGGGCATCGAAAAGTAGCCACAACATGGCTCTTGTATGTTAGGGAGTCATGGTTACTCTGAGTCTTGGAATGCCAAGACTGTGTTACTCGCTCTTTCGTAGTTTATCGTATCAAAATTAGGTTTTCATCTAAATTTATGATGATCGTTACGTGTATGTACTCCTAATGATTACCTACCGAGTTTAAAACTCAAAACTTTTTATGGGACTTTAGTAGTTTAGGTGCAAAGTTTATTTCTAGTTATCTCTATAGATAAGAAAACAACATCGATACCGGTACACCGGAAGAATTATTATAGGGGTTGATTTAGTATAATTTAAGAAATTTAGCATCGTATAGCTCGTTTACTTTCTAGGATAGAGGAGATAGAGAATAGAGTCAATCATTCAGAATTACTAACAAAATTTACATCCTAGTATTTACTTTTTTGTGAATTTTTGCTGTAGAAAAATATTTATTTCACTTTATTAATTATAGTACTAAGTTAGTCGAAAATATGCTTCTCTAGGTTTTGGTGAGGGTATGATAATCATATTACTCGAACTCTTAGAGGGAATGAAAAAAATACCATATTGGAAGAGAGCACAACCATTCCCTATAGAGAGGGAGAGAGGGAATATAAAAGCGAATGAGAATAAGAATTTCCTATCCAATTTTAAAGCAAATAAAGCAATGGAAAGTACTTTTAAAAAAAAAAAGAAAAAAGAAAAACAGCTATTCTGGTCCATTTCTATCATCTCGATTAAACAAGCTATTGGTATCTTGTATTTACGTAGTGATTTGCTATTAGTGTCTGGACTTGTGATGTTATTGTTGGTTTTTAGCTTTGCATGTTCATATCGCGGTATGAGTATATAAACTGTAATGAATGTCTAACAGATTTTGAATGAAAGATTTGGTATCATGGTAACTACAATATAAGAAATGCATTATCTCATTTAGTCACTAGTTTAATTAATAATCTCTATAAAATGGAAATGCAAATAAAATATTACTACTAACAAGATGGATGGCTGGGGGGAGAATACATAAACGAATACAAACAGCGAGACACTATGCTAAGAAGTTGCCTAAGCCATTACAACGGGGTGAGCTTATCGATACCAAAAAAGGTCGACAACGAGTAACAACAATAACAATATTAATTGTAAATATAAGAAATGAGTTGAGCTCGGAGCAGAGTCCACCCGGAATCAACGATAGTTTCGATATCCGGGGCTGTACATGCAGCTTTCTGCATACTTCACAAGATCCTTGGGCCGGGGAAGCCGTGAAGCCAGACCTATTCGAAACTGAGTCAGTCTATTTGTTAAAAAAGAAAAAATTCATTTACACAAAAGAATCTAAAGGGGAAGGTCAGGTCCCGGCCGATACAATACAAAGCTAATAAGACCAAAATTGAATTAATAAAAACTTACCGAGATCATAAGCCTTGGAAGCTACTTTTGCAGCGATGTGGGCCGATATTTTTCTTATATTTGAGAATGGTGGATAGATTAGCCCTTTGTCAAAATTCTCTTGTGTGGCTTGTGCAGCCAAGGCTTCCGCTGTTCATGCATATGGGATTAGATGAAAGAGTTACACAATGAAGTAGTGAACCGAGAGCATGAATTCCTGAAATTTTACTTGGGCTACTGGGCATGTGTTGCTAGAAAATAGATAATTTCTTACTAGATGATATTGTGAATGGTGTGATGAAAACATCGTCGAATGGGGAACGCAAGTTAAAACTACATTTTTATTCCAACGATAGCCAAATTCCAGATAATTCTGCTCCAGTGATATGAAAAACATTCATATACTTACAAGCTGCCAAAAGCAGGTCATCATGCACACGGATAGCACCGGAGACGATCAATCCCAACCCAAATCCAGGAAATATGTAAGCATTGTTTGCCTGAATGGTCATGGTAACAAGAATGAGGAGCACAAATTTTCGCAGATACTTGAATCGTTGAAAACTAACACAAATAACCGCAAACTATTATGAGCAGAGATAGATAGGTGCCCATACCTGTCCTGGCACATAAGTTTTTCCATTGTATTCAACTCTGTCAAAGGGACTTCCACTTGCGAAGATTGCTCGGCCCTGAAAGTCAAAAGGACAAGCAGATCAGAGATCTTGAAATTATCTTATTAAGCATGCAGGATATGCAACTTGAATGGATGAAACCAACTTACCTCACTCCATGTATAGGCTTCTTCAGCTGTACACTCAGATTGAGAGGTTGGATTGGATAGAGCCAGGATTATCGGTTTCTGCATGTATCCAATAGATATGAGCTTCTCCTCCTTATGATTTATTATACACACACAAAACAGAGAGAGAGAGAGAGAGAGAGAGAGAGAGAGATAGAGAACCTCATTTATTGATGCCATGGCCTCAACCACTTCCCTAGTAAATGTTTTCCCTACTCCAGATGATCCTATCAACACGGTTGGCTTGAGTGCCTGATACATTGACAGAGCTGATGATTAGAGGAAATCCAAAAATTTTGCATTAAAGCAACAAGCATGACACTCCTGTATTTGTCACACCTTGACTGCTTCTAGAAGGGTTCTGACAGGCTCGTGCTCATGCGCCCAAGGCTTCTTGAAATGTTGAAGAGACTCTTTACGTGAACTGACAATTAATCCCTGCAAACCAAGTCATGTAATTTATCACCCACAAGTTGCTCCATCAAAACTCAAAAGCCACTGACATGGATTTATTAGGTGCCACAACGAGTGGCCTTTCTTTACCTTTGAGTCCACAAGCCAAATCTTCTTGCGGGTTTCTTCAAGAGGGGCTTTTGTCTGAAACATTAACGTTTGCTGAGAATTCACGGAAAATAGAGATATATTAGGAGAAAACAGATATCACGAAAATGCTATATACCTGTTTTGCCATCTCAAGGGCTATAAGCTCTGCTATGCCGGTTCCAGCCTTCAGAGTACAAGAAAGAAAATTGAGAAGATGGAATGGCAGGTCACGAAAATATAGTGACAAAGCGTTTTATGCCATAACAAAGATAAGCAAAGATTGCACGACACGACATGGTTTCCTTTAGTTGATATTCTCATGTGCTGTGTTGCATTTCCATCGGATATCCAGCACAAGATAAGCAGATAAATTTTCATAATAATGAAGAGGAAAAAGGTGAAAAATGGGAATCCAAATAATTAAAAAAGGATAACAGCAGCTTCGCTTGGTCAATTAGAATCAAGATAATCTCATGATTGGATTTCTGGATTCTTCAATCGCTGCAAGGCAAGAGCAGGGCAGTCAGAAAGGGCAGAATAGCTTTTAGACTCACCTCTCCAGCACCAAGAAATAAATACTTCTGTTCAGCTAATTGTTGGCCTACTGATCTCAGAGCAGCAATAAGACCAGCAAGTACCACAGATGCTGTACCCTGCAAACAAAAGAAAGATGTTGACTATGGACATTAATATGTAAGGAAGATCTATCAAAAATAATAGTTAAGTGACCACGAATGTTGAGAAAATAGAAGTTCAAAAGGGGTTACACTATAAGCATTCAGAAAAATAAAGAAAAAACCTAATCGTCCGAATGATCTATAGATTGCTTGACATACATCATCAGGTAAGAAACGAACCACATGAATACAACTTATATGGCACTTTACCTGTATGTCATCATTGAAGACAAGATGAGTAGGACTATATTTTGCGAGCAGTTCAAATGCATTGTGGTTGGCAAAATCCTCGAACTGAAAAAAGAATAGCTGGTATGTTAATCCAAATGGGATGCAACTATGAAAGTAATCTCTTCATCACAAAATGAGACTTAAGGGCTCACTTGTACGAGGACTTTCTCCCCATAATTCTGCTTAACAGCTGACATGAACTCTTCCAGAAGTTCAGCATATTCCTGAAGCACACAAGGGAAAGCCCTTTAATTCATGCTATGAAATGAATAAATAACACATTCCAAAACCACAAGAAATCGGCATTAACACCAGCTTTTTGATATATGAATTATCAGGGCAAGTTAAAAAAACTGCAGATACCTGCCCGGTTGCCCTTTTTTGCCTTAGACCAATGTAGAACTCATCCTTTAACAACTCTTCATTATTTGTTCCGACATCAATGGTGACAGGCAAGCACTGCAAATATGATGATCAAGCTATCTTACTACCACAAGAAGTCATAGCAGACTAGATGCACCAAAGTTTACTGAGACTTGACTGCATAAAGGCTTGGGAATGGCATGTTATTTTCTTGACAATTTCTTGAAAACCAATAAAACACACACACATACTAGAATCATCCTTGGTAAAGAAACAAACTGTAGATCTGTTCATGATCAGGTCATAGGATAATGCCATTATAATTTCATAATGTTCCTGAATGCGGTGGATTGATTGTATAACTTCAAATTTCTAGTTTGATTACAATGTGTCAATATCCTGTCTATTCTTATAGGATTTAAAGAAAAAGAAATTGAAATCCCTACTGCTGAGGGGCGAAGTCCTCCAAGTGCTGTATAAAGTGCAAGCTTCCCTACAGGTATCCCCATTCCCTGAAAAAGAGAAAAAATTGTATCCACTTGTGGTAAATCGAGTATGCAAAAAAACCATGTAAACTTCTAATGGATCAAATGGTATTTTACTAAATGAACTAGGTGGAAGTACCTGGCAACCAAGATCACCAAGCCCCAAGATACGTTCACCATCGGTCACCACAATGACTTGCACGCTCCTCTCTGGCCAGTTTTTCAATACCTCAAGTATCTTTCCCCTGCAAAACACAGCATGTAGGATGCTTTTAGCAGGGAGGCTGAGAAGCATCAGCATAATTGTATATGGTGACTGGAAGCTGTAAACCATACTTCTCTTTTAAGCTAATATAAAGACCCTGTGGGCGCCTAAATATGCTGCCATATTTCTGGCAAGCCTCACCAACAGTTGGAGTGTACACCACTGGTAGCAGTTCCTCAACATTATCAATGAGAAGTTTGTAAAACAGTCTTTCATTCCTCTCCTACACAGTGCAAATATGTGACCTTTTGAGCCATACAAATCAAAAACCAGAATTTGTGGTCTGCATTTGACTGATATAAGAAAAATTGATAGTCCATTATGAATCTGGGAAGAATCAAATCTAGGCTTATTGATGATCCATCATCATCTTTCTTTCATAGCACCTTACTTCCATGGGAAGTCAAATCCCCATTTCCGCCATGAAAGAAAGATGTCCTGGACCACTGGACAATTGGCCATATCTGTCTGACGCCATCATATCATACTATGTTCATGGTATAGTATGAACAAATTCAATTGAGCAGGTCCTTCAATAGTTAATTTATTTACATTACATCATCCTGGAAGACGGTTGAATCATAATCGTTGGTTGATCACTCAACCTCAAAAGTCAAAAGTCCTAAGAAATATGCCTCCATGGATCAGCTTCACATGAATTTGTTATAATCAGTTTGAGTTTTCACAAACTCATAACAATATTGACGAATAAATAAAAGAGGAAAAAAGAAAGTCATTAATATAATCCATATATCAGGAAATTGTAGTCAAGTCCAAGCCTGTAACCACGCAATAGAGCTCTTACCTGGAGGTCCATCATGGCCATATATCTCTGCAATGGAACTTTGTATTGGCGGAGTATGCACATCAACTTCTTTTCCTGTTAAAAAGTCAGCAAAACGAATGAGCAAAACCCATAATATTGAAGCAAAGATAGACCTCTGCCAGGAGACTGACCTGAAGCTCCTGGTTCAGGATAGCTGGGGGCAGAAGGCCACGCAGGTAGTGAGCATCTCTTTCATTCTCAGAGAAGGCTAATCCTTTGTTGTGGCGCGGGTCTCGCAACAACGTATAACCACTTCAATGCAAGCATAAAGGAAGGTCAGCAGATTAACAAATTAAGAAGAATTTTCTGCTCTAAGTATCATAAAGGAAGTGGAACACTAAGGCAATTACAGTAATCGGCAGGTCAAAGTGAAATATGCACAGAGTATATCCCTGATTTTTGCTATCACAGTCGATTCTACAATTGGGAGGCTGTTAAGCAAGTAGAGGAGGGAAATGGATGCTATTATATTAGGAAGTGACAACATAAATAAGCTAGAGCTATTTCATCAACTAAGAACACCTAATTATTCAGCACACAAACGTTCAATCAATTTTATATTTAATGCTTATCAATTCGGTATGAAATAACACAAGTTAGAGTAATACGCTCAGATTAGATCCCTTGTGTGCACAAACCAACCCTTGAAATTTTGGAGGGAAGACAGGAAATACTATTGAAGATCTTTAGTTCTACTACTATCTTCTCGAACTCGTTCAAAAGATTTTAGAAAGGGTTAATATTACAAATGTTATCTAAACTTGACCAAAATGTATTATTTACTATCTATATTTTGAAAAAATCAATTTGCTACCTTAGTGAAGCTTTTATGATCACTTTTACTACCTGAACCAACTTTGTTAAGTTTGTTTGTTGAAATGAACTATTTTTTTGTGAAGTGGATCACGATTCATTTTGCCTCGGCCACTTGATGAGGTGCGCACATCTCCTTCTAGGTCGCCTCTAGCCCTAGGATGGTAGGAATATTTAATTCTTGATTTGCCCTTATGTCTAAGTCGGCAAAGCTACTTAACGGGATTAGATCGGGTAGTAAAAAAGACAAAAAGACTTCAATTAGATGGTCAATCGATCCCTTGGAAGTACAAATCACATTTTGGCATAGTTTGGATATCATTTATTACAATAATAAAAAATGGTTTGAAATCTGGAATAATCTGACAATTTCCTGTCTATACATCAAGTCAAACTTTTTACTAATATTTTCTCATCCTCTTATATTGCAATAGAACATTAGATATGTAATAGGGCAAAGCAACGGCCAGCATAAAAAGAAAATTCAACTGAAAAAAGAAAAGAAAAGAAAATAATTCTAGAAAAGCAACAGATCCTTCAAATTCTATCGGAAATCAATATCGAGATTTGTGATACTCTCTGTACAAATGATTTCATTACACTGTTAGGGGAAAAAAAAAGAAAAGAAAAGGAAGAAGTATTCAACTAGACAATAACTTTAACCTTATAATTAAATCACGGCTAAAACACACATATGGACACTAAGATAAGTCTTATAACGCGATTCACAAACTCTTAAAACTTGCAAACATCTCAATAGAACGATGATTAAGTTGAGGCTATAACGCATAGCCAAATGTCAGGCATAATGTAAAATGAGTTTACCTAGCAACGGATGCAGTCCAAGGGGTAACAAGGTGATCCTCCGTGGCAAAATCCTCACCATACACATCCTCAACACCACCGCCTTTACCATTACTGTGCATATCCACCACACCAGTGTTTCCATTCATTACCTTCTCCATAATTCGTTCACACACTTTTCTCTCTCCTCCCACTATCACCAATCTCTACAACAGAAAAAGCTACGCTATCTCAATAACGATACAATGCAATGCAAGATTGGAAATTTAGAACTGGGTATTTATAGTTAAGTTGAGCGTCGAAAAGGGCATCGATTATTTGTCAAAATGAGTGTGGGTAGGGTACAATTGCATTTTTTGAACGTGGACTCAAGACAACGTGTGCGACAATGGCTTGAATAATGATGCTGAATTGTTATTGTTACTGTTATTATTAAAAGTGGAGATTACTTTGGGAATGGGTCAAGCGAGATATGGAATGTGTAACATGATGACAACTTTAGAGAGACTATGATGACTACGTGGGAAATGGTGTTGCTTAATGTAATGTAAAGGTACCTACCAGGAAAGTATGTCTTCCTAAGGTCAGCATGGTGTAGCTAACGGCCTCCGCAACTCTTCTATATTCGCCGCGTATAGAGAGAAAAAAAAAAAAAAAAAAAAAAAGAGAGAGCGAGAGAGAGAGAGAGAGAGAGAGAGGGAATTTTTCTTCTTTTATTTAATTTAATTTTCTTCAGTTTCACACGTACCGTAGTTTTTATTTAATAACCGACAACTTTTCTTTAGTACATATTACTAGAATATTTCAAACTTACTTTTCTCCTCCTGCTTTTTTTCTTTCCTAGATCAAGTTCGTTACAATGAATGAAAAAGAAAGACTTGTTTAGTTTTTTATTTTCAAAGGATATATTAATCAAATAAACTAAAAGATAACAAAAAAGGATTATCACAAATGCTATGCTAGTTATATATATATATATATATATATATATTCCAACTACTATATATCGATAGAGGAAAAATTAAAGTGGATCTATTACATTAAAAAATTAGTATTTATATTATTTAGCTATAAATTTTTTTATATGAATAAGAACTTTACATTGTCAATTAACTTTCAATATTTGTTCTATAAAAAATCATGCCTCGACTAAAATAAAAATTCCCCATTTTCATGGTTCTTAGGATAATTTCATTTGCTTTAATTACAGGGGTGGGGTTGGTAATTTAAGACATGATTCATGAATTTGAATAAGACATAAAGACAACTATAAATGGATTTGTATATGAAAAAAGACAACACAAGATACAAACGAGTTAGATCAATTTAAATATAAAAAAATTCATATCCAGGTTTAGGTTCAACTCGTAAGCTGTTTATAAACCCATTTATTAAACAGATCCCATAAATATATTGCAGGTTCACCTTGTGAACCCTTTTAAATTTAAAATAACCAATATTTCGAAGGATAAAAGAGCATTATTTTTTTATTTCATGAATATGTAAAGGATGACACAAGTGCAAGTCCAAATATTAGTAGTATTGTCTCCAAGTTCTTACCGATAAGTGTTAGGACTTTATATGTGGAAGGCCTGTAAAACAACATACTGTGAGGAGACATCGAGGGATTATCTGGTGTGGTCACTCCGATATTTAAGTTAACAATAGAGTTTTTAAAAGTATGAAGTAATTTGAAATAATATATAAGCTTGATATGTACAGTCTAGAGAGATTTACTGTTAGGCAGTAACTTGATATTTATAATGGAGTGGAGCCGACAGTTGAGGGTTATTTTGGTAAGAAAGATTTTCTCTCACAAGTATAAGAGAATGGAATCGTTATATCTAATATGTCTCACTTATTCTAAACATAGCTGTTCAACACTAACCGATTATTATCTTATACATTCTAATCGTTGCGAAGCTTACTAGGCTTTGTCAATATGAGCCTAAAGCTTAAGCCTACAAGGGTGTGCTCCATACTACAAGATGTATCGGGTTTGGTTGGGCTTAAAGAGCCCATGTTCAAAGTGCTCTATTAACAAGTAGCAATAAATAAGAATTTAAGATTTCATCGATGATAAATGGGCAAACGACTTATAAGAAATTTTTCCTTTTCATAAATACATATATTGAATTTAAATTTATTTTATTTGTTATGATACTTATAGTTTTTATTTTATCTAGGAATTTTAATCTTGTAAAGTGAGCGAACACTTAAAACACTTAGAGGTGATGGTAATATGGACTATAGATATGTTTACATGAGAAGCAGCATATGATGGTTAAATCAAATATTTTGAGTTATTGAAATACTTATCAATTCCTCAAGTCACAAAAATAGCAATTGATATCTTAGGCATATTGATATCTATGATAATGTTAGAATCCGCATTTAGTATGCTGTCAACTTCTTAATCATTTAAACCTAACATTTTTGTTCTTACCTTGGACTTAGATGGTGGGTCTATTTTTTTTTTTAAATATATGCACTTTTGATGATGGGCCAGTTCTTTCTTTTTTCCCTTTTAACATGCCTACTAAAAAAAAGTTTACGTCATTTTGGTTAGACTTTTATATATTTTGGGTGTCCCTTTCTTTTTCTAAGTGGATGCCTCTTTTCTTTTCTATTTTTTTGAAGTAGATGAAATGGGTAAGGAAGCTTTATGGTTTTGCATTTTGGGTTTTTTGAATTTTATCAGGCTTTGGATAAGTTTATTCGTCGTCTAAAAATAGAGCTAAGTCTATGTTTCATGGCTTGATTGGGGGTTCTTTTAAGAATAGTTGCCTTTTAGCCATGGATCGAGAGAATTGTCACGCCTCGAAACGGTAAAATCGTAACAGCCCCATCTGTAAACCATTCTAAGATAGAAGTTGGCCTTATAACCGCTATCTTAAACCTGATCTACACAAAACGTCCACGACTAACCCTCTTTAAAGTAAACAGTTTGTAATTTAAATAAATCATTTACCTAAAAAAGTGAGAAAATATATATATAAACTATAATTCAGTTATTATGTTATTCAAAAATGAAAAATTCTAAAATAAAAACTTAGACCTTAAGAATATATGTTTGTTCTTCAAATAATTTTCTTTACTCCCCAAGATCTGGCAGTTGCTAGTTTCAGAGTAGTTGCATGCCGCTTCTTAGCCAGCACCTGCACGACGTCTATAGGGATGTGAGCAACCACAGCTCAGTAAATTAGGATGGAGAACTTAAAACTATACCATAAACACAATAAGGTTATCGATCAACTTATTAAGTACAATGCATGTTTAAGCAAATGCCATCGTACGATATTATCCGACCTGTCGTGAGATTAGAGAAATTGCACCCGCCCTAATCCGGGTTGAGGAGTTGCCATTAATACAATAGCTCATGACCAAACCCAGGCTTGTGCAATGGAGACCTCGCTCCTCCCGTGACTATCTTCGAATCATTGACTTCACCCTCATCAAGACCTTCTCTCCCGTCACTTAGTTCGACTAAGGATGAAGAAGGGATCATTATGCAATCCTGCGCTACCCCTTTCGAAGGGGTCGGTATTTGGCCGGAGAGTCCTAAGTTCCCCTATAATCATAAATCATACAATACAAGCTAGAACAACAGACAAAATCATAGCATCATTTATAATCAAGTACATGCACACAACCAACTATCTAACAAGCACAACCAAGTATAATCTCAAGCCTCCAAAATACAGTAACGTATTAATCCCAACTTACCTTGACTCCTCGCTCACTCACTCGAAGTCCGACTTACTTAGGCCATCGCCGATCATCCCTATAACACAAATGTGGTTTCAGTTTTTCTTATAACTATTATAGATTCGTTTCATCTTATAATGCTTATTGTGATCTTTTGTTTAGAGTTTAATATATCCAATTATCTAGGTCTTAAATCTTTTACAATTATTCTAGGTTTGGGGTTAGGTTCGGGTTCGGTTTCCGTATTGATTTCTAAATTAGGTTCTAATTTGATTTTCTAAGTACTGTTTTATACTCGAACCCTAGAAATTCGTTTCAACTCATGATGTGAAATTAATCACATTACTTCCCAATCTCCTAAATACCATCATCACCTATTAGTATTTTATTCCACCCGGTACACTTAAATCCTTATCAGTGTATCAAATTTACTTCTGACGTGAGAAATTTTTACATTTTTCCTCTAATTACATAAATTCAAGTTTCCTATCAGATTTATTGTACATTTTTATTATTATCATAATATCAATTTTTATCATAATATTTTCTATTTATTATATTTATAATAATTGTGTATTATGTATTATGTCTTATTACTTATTATGTACATAATACATATCTAATATTTTTATTACTCTAATTACTATCTCCCAACATCAATTATCATTTCAGAATATCTAAATTTATCCTAAATCAGATTTTACTACTAATTACCCTAATTTACAAAATTAACTTAAAATTTACTATTTTTCGCTATTACTCAGTTATCACATAATGAACCTAACAATTACATCTAATACCTTAAATGCTACAAGTATCATACTTCATCAAATTTCAACATCCTAAAACAATAATTATTCACTAAATCAGTAATTAACCATTTAATGACTTTAATAATATTAAATTACTCATTTTAAAGCTTAAAAATTATCTAAAAATTTCAAAAATTATTTTTTGAAAATAGGCTTTATAGCACTGTTCTATATCATCTAGGTAATCTATACAAAAATTTTGGGTTCAAAACTACACTCCTAAGATCATTTATTTCTAAACCAAAACATGCTCGGTTTTGCATGATTTCTTAAGGACCATATATCACAGGATATATTTTCATCAAGATAATATTTTTTCCTAAAAACTACATATAAAAATATTCCAAAGTAACAAAATTCATAATTTTCTAATAATTTTTACTATTTTTACAAAATTATACAAAATCGGGCTGAAAATTAAACTCACCGATTTGAGTGGTTCCGGCCACCGTTGATGGCCATAGGTATGTTGGCCCACCTAGGCGCTACCACCACTGTGTGGTGGTGGTGACCGTACACTCCTAGCTACTCGTCGGGTTTGGGTTCCTCTTTGTGGTCCTAACTGCACAGTTTTCCTTTTCTTTTTTTTTTCTTTGGTTTTTCTCTTGATTTTTTAAGCTCTCTATTTCTCTTAGTTTCCAAACTGCCCAAATGAGCTTTTGAAAAATTTGGGGTATTTATAGAGTTTTGTGGTAATTAATGTGCATTAAATTGGATAAGACATTATCCAAATTCCTTAATTTTTGACTTTTGTGTTGCTCTAATTTAATTGGCTGATTTTTTTCTTATTTTCCTCAGCTGCAACGACCCAATTCTGGATCAGTCCTTATTTTTCTATATTTTTCTTGATTTTTCCTTAATTAATTATGAATTTTATTTAATTATTTTGATTATTTTAGTACATTTTGCGTATTTTAAGTAATTACATATATTTCTACATACATGTAAATTCATATATAATACAAATAAATATTCCTAAATATTATTTAGGTCGTTTTATGATTTTTAGTATACATATAATTTATTTCTAGCGATTCGTTAATTATCGGAATACATTTTATGTATTTTTGATAAATAACGAGTTATATACTTAAAAATTATTCTTTTATTTTATTGCTTATTTTTTTTTAAATTCAAACTTACAGGATTATTTTACTAATATTTTTAGCTTTACTTTGTAATTTAAGTTCGATCGGGTTTTTCAACCGATCAAAAACTCGAATAGATAGTTTTGAGGCTTACAAGAATGGCTGCTAAGCTTTTAGGTTGGGTCGAATCGTTTAAAAGCAACCCTTAAAACCTATAGAACTCCCTTAATTGATAAAGCAATGAGTTGATTCATTTGTGTGTTCTTATCTAATAAATTTCTAATTTACACAGAAGGTTGCTAAAAAGCAATTGATTTTGAAAAAGGTGATATTACAAAAGAGTTTACTAATTTACATAATACCATACAAGTATTAACCTAGAGGTGATGAACTTTTTATTATAGAAATTGTATCTTATAATGGATAACTTATCTCCAAATAATTTTTCATCTACAACAAGAACAAAATGTAAGGTTAGGATTGGTAGGAAGGAATTGATTGACTTATATCAAAAGCTAATTGATAGTTATATATTGATAATATTTCGTTTTCAAAGACTTATAGAAACTGAAATTGGTAAGAAATTGACGATTATTGATAATTGCAAAACAAGGTAACAAGTAAAGTAACATGAATCCCTATATCATGAAATATATACAAGACCCAGAGCGGTTCTTTTGTAATAGAAGCCATACTTTTATATTCAACTTTTGTCAAAGAGGTCGAAATGGTATTCTGTATTTTTGTTTTCCATGAAATGAGCAACTTGCCAAGTAATGCACAATGTTCATGAAATCATGTAAACATAAATTATAATATCTGAATCCCAATATATATTTTTCATACTTCCTTAGGTAAATAATTTGTTTAATTTATGAACCATTCACTTCAAAACGAGTTAGTTGTGGACACTTTATGCAAATTAACTCTAAAATAATTACTATAAGATCAGTTTCTATCATAAAATGATTTGTATAGTATGGCTGTTATAATTCTACTATTTCGAGACGTAATATGACCCAAACTCAATTAGCGGATCTTTTAACTTCCACAACTACAACTTGGATATGGATTGATTTTGACTACAATTCTTCCCAAAAGTATTTCAGCTTACTGTACTATGAAGTGATTGTTTAATTTTGCTATCGTACATTTACAATTTTACATTGTAATTGATAGATTAAAGGAACGTTGGTTTGTCCATACTATTTGTAAATCCCATCCCAAAATTCTTTAGATGAAACTTTGCCCTAATCCACTGGTCATTGAATCGAGAAACCAATGATGTACAATGTAAAACAAAATCCATAGTACTTTTGGTTAGGTCTCAAAATTGTACTATTGACAAACTAATGCCATACAAATAGATCAGTTACACGCCAAAAAGTTACTTCCATTAAAGACTGTGTTAATTATTAGAGGATGAGATATGTGATGGATCTAAAGTCTCTCCCGCTTGACTCATGATGATGTATTTGAATGCAAATAGAAGAAAACCTAAAGAATTGATTAAGGATGAAGAATCGTCATTTCTCTGATACCAAGTGAGAAGAAAGACTAAAATGAATAATGCAAGATTAGCTACCTTGCTCTTGCTCTAATCCAAGACTCCATGGAATAATGAGTGTTTGTGTTACTCGAATAAACAAAATCATATAAGTACAGTTTTTTTTTTTTTTTTTTTTTTTTATGAAGCAAAAGTTACGAACTTAACTAACTTTCGGAAAGAATACGTAATCAAAAGAAAAAGGAGAAAAGTAAGAAAAACTAAGCTACTGCTAAATAAATAAAACCTGTATGCATTTATACAGCTAACAAGCAAAAGAAGGTTAGAAATATATATTAAAAATGAGGACGTAAATCAAGATAACGCCATAAAATTCAAAAGGAGAAACGAAATGGAAAAGAAGAAAAGCAGGTTTAATGACTACCGAATGAAAAAAATTCTTTAAAAAAAAAAGTTAATAATAATAATAATTTACAATATATGAAATTTATTCTTAGGATGATAAGAGAATTTATATTAGATATTGGAAAAGAATCTTCAATGACTGCTATCTATCATCCCATTAATCTTTTTGATCAAAATTTTTTGATTACTTAAGTTGTTTGATTTGTCGATGATATCTAATTTGGTATCCATAACTATTTCTTGCTAATAACATTACATATTACACTATATCAAAACTAATTTATTTTATTAAAAGATCAATATTTATATCATTAAAATATAATACATATATCTATATATATATATATAATAAAGTTTTATTATTATTTCGGCAATTAATTGTAAGTACTACAAGAGCATGTTGAGCTGAATATTTAATCGGTGCTCTTACTTTTTATTTCAAAGCACATACTAATACACTTTAACTTGTGATGTCTCCCCTCGTGGGCATGATCAACTAAATGATTCCTTTCGCATGTTCCGCATTTATAGGCTTCTGAGTTGGCCATAATTTTACAAAAATATGAACGATTAATTGATTAATGCTAATTAGGCCTGATTATATGTGCTTTTTTATTTTATGGAAATAAAATTTTGAAAATTCCAAATTTCTCTCTCTCTCTTTCTTTTTTTTTTTTTAAAAAAAAAATAGAACTGGATGTAGATAATAGAATGATAAAAATAGAAGTAAGAAAAAAAAAAAAGAAGCAATTATTCCACAGCATTCAGTGGTTAGATTCCTCATTGCCTATGAGACTGACGAATCCAATTCCAAGCAGTTGAAACGTTCGGGTCATGTATTATGATTTTCCCATATTTACTGTTCTGGATTTTCTATTTCGGGTCGGAATCGTAACCTGGATCGATAGGCTGGGACTCATGAGATGAGTCAGACCTGTCTTGTGTATCAGTTGATTTGGCGGTTCCTACACAAGTCACATGCAGTGATCTGTCATGAACTGACAGGTTTAATTAATCTCGACTCGACACGTTGATTGGTAACGATTTAATTTTTTATTTTTTATTTCTTTTCCTCAATTCATCTAAAGAGGAGAAATTAAAACAAGAAAAAGTTGTCCGTGGATCGTAAGTGACAAGTCTCGTGAGTATAAGACAAATCTCACACATTTACGAATGCATATTATATCAAATTATCAATTCCCCTTCTGTACAAAGTGACATGCATAAAGATAAAACTTATGACCTAACCTATACGCTATTGACTTTACGCATCTCACTTACACATGTACATGATGCATTATTGCAAAGAGATGATGAGAGAGAGATATATGATAGACAAAATATGGAAGATTTGATTCAACAAGGCATAAGATGATAAGCATTCCGAAGAAATCATGATCATGAAATCGTGGACACGGTAGTGCGATTTCAAATTTTAAAATGCAAAGTTATTATATCTAAAAAGCCTATCGAATGAGCCATGTGAAGTATGAAAAATACGTGAAAAAATTAACGTTAATAATTGAATCAAGACAAGTCAACGTTGAAGAGTTTAAAAAATAAAAATGCTTTAAATTAGAGAATTATATTCGTCAAATGCACAATTTTTCCCTCTATTTACTTTACACAACACGATTTTATTATCTATTTTACCTAACATGTTGAAATTTTTCTTTGTAACTACTAAACTCTTCTGTTAATGTGTTTAATTTCTCATTTCAATATAATAGTTTTTACATTTATTTACTTTTATATCCCCGGTTTATATTAATTTTTATTAACTAAAATCATATTAAATTTTTTTCATTAATTAACTTATGTTTTTAGATTATGGAAAGTTTTTTTTTTTTTTTTGTTACATCACAGGCAAAAGCACTAATAACTGCAAAGTTAAGGTGCAAACATCATCCAATGCCCTTATATAAAACATAGAGCCAAATTACGATTTCCCGAACTTCCCATAGGATTAAACTCCTAATGTAATGCAAAGTCCTTCACTAGGATTTGAGCAAATGATGTTTAAGTATAACTTGAATGCGGAGGAAGAAAAGGCAATTAAGGAAGAGGAGCAACCACAGCAGGAGATGGAAGGCCTTTTGCCTAGTAAAGGGGGACTCAATGGTAAGCCACCAAGGCGTTGAAATCCGAAATATTTACTAAACATTTCTGTAAAGTTGCAAGTGAAGGTAGAAATGTTTATATATTTTATAATTATTATAACAAACATAACACATGGAAAACTGATAACGGATATGGAACATTGAGAAAGCACATGGGGTTAACGGAATGTGGCCTATAGAATACATAACAGTAAATAATAAGGCCATCTGCTTATAAAGATCCATGTTATTTCATTTTTATGAGGAAAAGTAAAAGGAAGGTTTATGTAAAATGATATCCGGTATGCATATGTCTTTTGAGGCGGGTAGCAATCCATTTCTCGTCTTCTATGAATAAGAATGCTCAAATCTTATTGCTCGATTGTTTTCTTCATGAACACTATGTAGAACAAATATTCATTCGTTTCATAGTAGCAAGTGACAACTCGCTACTATCTTAAGTACTCTTGATGCACATTGTCACGCCTCGAAGCGGCAGAGTCGTAACAGCCCCGCCGTGTAAACCATCCTAAGATAGAAGTTGGCCTTACAACCGCTATCTTAGACCTGATCTACACAAGACGTCCACAACTAACCCGCTTTGAAGTAAACAGTTTGTAATTTAAATAAATCATTTACCTATAAAAGTGAGGAATTATATATATGTTATAATTCAATTATTGCAGTTAAAGTTTACAATATTTCTCTATAGTATTTTTCTATATCATTACATCATTCGGAAATGAAAAATAATAAAAACTTAGACCTTAAAAATATGTGTTTATTCTTCAATATTTTTTCTCACTTCCCAGGATCCAGCAGTTGCTAGTTTCAGAGTAGTTGTTTGCCGCTTTTTAGCCAGCACCTGCACGACGTCTATAGGGATGTGAGCAACCACAGCTCAGTAAGTTAGGACGGTGGACTTAAAACTATACCATACACACAACAAGGTTTTCAATCACTTATTAGGTGCAATGCATGTGCAAGCAAATGCGATCGCACGACGTTGTCCTGCCCGTCGTGAGATTAGAGAAATTGCGTCTGCTCTAATCCGGGTTGAGGAGTTGCCGTTAATGCAACAGCTCACGATCAAACCCAAGCTTGTGTAATGGAGACTTTGCTCCTCCCACGACTACCTTCGAACCACTGTCTTCACCCTCGCCGTGACCTCCTCTCCTGTCACTTAGTTCGACTGAGGATGAAGAAGGGAACATTTTGCAATCCTACGCTATCCCTTCCGAAAGGGTCAGTATTTGGCCGGAGAGTCCTAAGTTCCCCTAACGGGTTGCCATGTATGTCCGATTATGATTACTGGTCGGATATTTGATTAAGTCCAGTTGAGGGTGGTCAATCCTTTCATACAAATCATACAATATGTGCCAGAGCAACAAACAGAATCATGGCATCACCCATAATCAAACACATGCACACATTCAACTATCTAATAAGCACAACTAAGCATAATCTTAAGCCTCCAAAATACAACATCGTATTAATCCCAACTTACCTCAACTCCTCGCTCACTTACTCGAGGTCCGATTTGCTCAGGCCATCGCCGATCATCCCTATAACACAAACGTGGTTTCAGCTTTTCATATAACTATTATAAATTTGTTTTATCCCATAACGCTTATTGTTATGTGTTGTTTAGGGTTTAATAAACCTAATTATCTAAGTCTTAAATCGTTTATAATTATTCTAGGTTTGGGCTTAAGTTCGAGTTCGGTTTTCGCATCGATTTCTAAATTAGGTTCTAGTTCGATTTCTAAGTAGTGTTTTATACTCTAACCCTAGAAATTCGTTTCAACCCATAATGTGAAATTAATCACATTATTTCCCGATCTTCTAAATACCTTTATTACCCCTAGTCAGTATTTTATTTCACCGGGTACACTTATATCCTTGTTAGTGTACCGAATTCACTCCTAATGTGAGAAATTTTTACATTTTTCATATAATTACATAAATTCAAATTTCCTATCAGATTTATTGTACATTTTTATTATTATCACAATATCAATTTTTATTATAATATTTCCTATTTATTATATTTCCAATAATTACCTATTATGTATTATTACCTTTTATGTATATATTACACTTCTAATATTTACATCACTCTAATTATCATCTCTAAACATCAATTATCATTTCAAAATGTCTAAATTCATCCTAAATTATATTTTACTCCTAATTACCTTAATTTACAAAATTAACTTAAAATGTACTATTTTTCCATATTACTTATTTACTACATAATTAACCTAATAATTACATCTAACACCCTAAATGCTACAAGTATCATTCTCCATCAGATTTCAACATCCCTAAACATCTACTTATTCACTAAGTCAGTAATTAATAATTTAATTACTTAATTAACTCCAAATTACCAAATTTTCCCATCATTTTAGGACTAAAAATTAACTTAAAATTTATAAAATTAATTTAAAAAAAACGGCTTCATAGCACTATTCTATATCACATGAGCATCCTACAAAAAAAAATTGAACTCCAAACTACACTCCTAAGGTCATTTATTTCTAAACCGAAATGTGCTCGGTTTTGCATGATTTCTTAAGGATCATATATTACAGGGCATTTTTTCATCAAACTAATATTTTTCCTACAAACTACATACAAAAATATCCCAGAATAACAAAATTCATAATTTTATAATAATACTTACTATTTTTACAAAATTACACAAAATCGGGCTGGAATTCGGACTCACCGATTTGGGTGGCTCCGGCCTTCGTCGGCCGCCGTGGCCTTATAGTCCGGCCTGGGCGCTGCCACCACCGTGTGGTGGTGGTGGCCGTCCACTCCCAGCTCCTTGTCTGGTGTAGGTTCCCTTTGAAAGCCCTAATTGCACAGTTTTTCTAATTTTTTTTTAAATTGAATTTTTTTCTCAATTTTCATCTCTCCCTAATTTTTTCTGATTTCTAACTGTCCAAATGAGTTCTTGAATTTTTCTTGCTATTTATAGGGCTTTAAAGGATTTATTGTGCATTAAATGGGACAAGACAATTGCCTTATCCCTTGATTTTTGGCTTTTATGTTGGCTTATTCTAATTGGCCGAATTTTTTCTTATTTTTTCCAAGCTGCCACGACCCAATTCTGGATCATTCATGATTTTTTCTGATTTTTCTTGATTTTTCCTTATTTAATTATGAATTTTCTTTAAGCATTTAGCATTATTTTAGCACATTTCGCGTATTTTAAGAAATTACGCGTATTTATACTTACATGTAAATTCATATATAGTATAAATAAATATTTCTAAATATTATTTAGGTTATTTTATAATTTTTAATATCCATATAATTTATCTCTAGTGATTCGTTAAGTACCGGAATGCTTTTTACGCATTTTCGATAAATAACGAGTTATATACTTAAAATTTGAAAATTTTTTAGTCTCCTATTTTATTACTTATTTTCTTAAATTCAAACTTATGAGATCGGTTTACTAATATTTCTAACTTTACTTTATAATTTAGGCTCAATCGGATCATTCAACTGATCGAAACCTCGGATTGCTTAGTTGTGGGGCTTACACACATGTTTCCATATATGCAAACATATGGATAGATAGATGGAATTAGATCGCATACATTGGGTTTACTTGATATTGGGTGGATGAAAAGTGGCAACTACAAAAAATAGTTACTTGCATTACGAAAATTTAATGAGTGCCACATAGCTCAAAATATTTATGACATTCTATACACTATTCTAAAAGAGTATGAGTTGGGTAGGAAAATATTCTCTATTGATTTTGGTAATGCTGCAGCAAACCCACAATTGGTAGCACATTCAATATGAGTGTCATATACCGAACTTATGTATCAAGGATGGCTTGGCTTGTTGATACTTCAAAATATGTCTCATCAAATAGGTAATTGATCAAATTTTAAATAAAACCAATAATTCCCAAAAAGTAGATGAAATTTTGCAAAAGCAAGAGGAAATGTCTCGAGAGATTCAAAAGAGATGCATAACATAGGTGAAATTTAACATATAAGCTCATCCAAAGTACTATCCCATTCAAAGATGATCTATGCCAATTTGCCTTGAAGAGGTTCTACTATACCTAAGTGATTAAGAACATTGCACCAAGTGATTTATTATATTTTTTTTTATAATTAACTAATACATTTTTGCAAATATACTAGCCTAGCTCTCATTTGTTTGTTATGTAAGCTGTAAACATACTAGCTACTTTGGTAAACGCGTGTTATACGATATGCTTGCTAAATGGTTATTTATGAGATTTATCTCCCTACTATTGTATTAGATTCTCGTATTAAAATTGATAGCCCGTTTTATTATATAAATTGTTACTATGAATATGCCGATAAGTTCTTCAATACACAAGATGTTTACTCAGTTTTTACGAATAATGTCCTTCAATGGGCGAATCGGGTATTACATGAGTTATTTCAACATTTTTCATTCGTTTATGGTGACCAAGTTCTAGCGAGTCCATTACCTCCCACTACTTCCTCATCATGCAGTGTTAGTAGTTTACCTATTGTGAATCATTTACTATCGTAGAGATTGAAAAGGTAAAAAGGCTTTAGTGGAGTCTTAATAGAACTTAACAACTACTATAAATAACTTTTGAGTTTGGTGACAACATTCACATCTGAGACTATAATATTCTCGACTGGTGGAAGAGGCATGCAAAAACATTTTCAATTCTTTCTTGAATGGTAAGGCATATCCTTACGACTCCATCATCGACAGTTGTTGTTGAATAAGGCTTTAGCATGATTAGACTAATTTTAGATGATCGTAGAGCATCACTATCGATAGTAATTGTAGAAGCTCTTGCATGCGTCAAAGATTGGGCAAAAGTGAAAAGGTGAGAGCGAGAACTATGTAGGACATTCAACAAAGATAATGAATATTTTAGGGATTTCAACACATCGGGTGAAAACATAGCATAATCCACACCTAAGCACTAATGAGGTTAACTTTAATTTTTAAAAATTTTGACATTTAGAAAAAAAAAATTTTGTAATTACAGCAAAACTAAATCAATTGTTTTGAAAATTATGATATGACCTTTAGCATTTTCAAAATGGTAGGTAGGCAGACAAACTTAGAACATTTTTGAAGATTTTTAAGTATATTCTAATTTAACTACCAGAGTTTACCGGATATATATAAACAACGCAATGGACCTCGGTCTTGATACCACAAGTGACCAGGTCATTTGAGTTGCCCCCCTTTCCATTGTGTTGGGCTGCAAATCGTGACTATTTATTAATCATTCACGATATGTATAGTATAAGATGGAAAAAAAAAAAAGAAGTCAAAATTGGAAGCTATCCTATGAAATATAATATCCTATCTTAGAATTTATTGGATCATGCATGGGCTGACAAGTTTCCATACGTAATCCTAATTTCGTTTGATTTAAATTAAGAAGCTAGCACAGAAAACGGATCGGAAATGTGTGCATTGCATGATCAAAAATAATTTCATGGTTTAACTTTGATTCCCTCGTTCGTAAAGCATATTGTAGTAATTGATTTTCACTCGATTCGCTATTCATTTCCCTTCGATTGATTTGGTTCAATGGAATAAAGGTACTGGAGAGTTTAGACAATTAAAAATGGTTTTCTTAATAATAACGGAGATAAGCACGAACTAAGTTGAGACCGAGATTGAGATTGAGATTGAGAGAGCCTTTTTAAATCCCTTATCCTAGAAAAATTAAAAAATATATATATATATATATATATAAGTTTTAAAGCAGTATCATAATGCATTGTATATATTCAGTCTCTCTATCTCTTTTTTTTATTTTTTCCTTTGAAATTGTGTAGTATTAAGAATTTTGACGGTTTTTTTCAATTATAATAATATTATTATATCTATTTTAACATTATCAATCGATGTATAAATTCAGTTCGACGTTCCCATTTCTCACTAGTCACTATTAAGTGCTGGCAAAAGTTTGCACAAATCTCTCCCTCTCTCTCTCTCTCTATATATATATATATATATATATATTTATATTTTATAAATCGACGGTGAAAAAGTTGACATTCTGATTGTAAATTTCTAGAAGTATACACGTGGCATTTAGGTGTCCAAGTTTTAGCTGCACAACTTCAGACTCAACAGAGAGTGGGGGACTCAAAAAAAAAAAAAAAAAACGAAATGATTGTCTCAGCTGCCCTCTTTTGAACATTTTCATCTTGGGCTTTTGACGAGGACGAAGAATCTCTCCTTCACACACCATAATTTAAAAAAAAAAAAAAGAAAAAAGAAAAATCCGACAGTGTAATATTTAATATAAGAAAAATCAAATAGAAGATAAACAAATTATTGACATAATAATATATATAAGTGGTTACGACTTCCGAGTACTTCTAACGACATCAATGCACTTCCGAGGCGGGGGTTAGGTACTAACTGGTGAAGGCCTAATAAAAAGGCTCGGTTGCCTTGGTTTGGTTTGGTGTGATGTCGTGTCATGTCCTGTCCTGTCGTCTTATGTCACGTACGAGGGTGAAGATGGAAATTCGGCATTTGTAGTTGGAATCTTAACGAATGACCTGAATTAAATTTTTCCTTTTAATCGTAATATATATATATATATATATATATATATGCTGAGAACCTTTATGTTATTGCTCGTATAACATGTTTCATTAGGAACAATCAGGCTCCATGTAAATTGCCATTATATTATCTCGGTGAAAAAAACAAAAAAGGGTAAGACTGGCGCTGGTCATTCCTTTTACACGATTACTTTGTTTTATTTTAACTGCGATTTTACAATTTTGCCTCAAATAACTTTAAGAGATACATTTCGACCTATATTTTAGCATGAGTGTAGACTCAAATTAATAATCAAAATTTTTATTCTAACATTTATGGACGACCTCATACTCACTATTGTAATTTTGGGTTTGGGTAGTGAAATATTAACGGCGCAATGTGGGATACTGACAACTTTTCCTGTATTGTGCGATGATAAACTTCATCACTTAAACAATTCTGCGTGGAGTTGCCATTGATTTACTTATCAAGAAAATATCTGTATATAAAAAGTATCAAATTCATTTAATAATAATACTTGTTGATGTTATATAAGAGGTTGATAAAGTTAATATTTAAATAATTAATAAATTTTAACTATCTTTTTTGCAACTAATTTTGTTCATAAAACTAATATAAAGCAAAATTTTGATTTAATATGTATATATATATTATTTATAAATTATGATAATAAAAGATAAATACATATACATTTCATCAAATTTAAACTAAAAATTCTTTTAACTACTATTTACAACAAAAAAAAAATTTCTAGTTGCATGTAAAATAAAATTATGTTTTTCTAAAATAGATTTATTCGGTTTATTCTTTTAAACCAATTATAAATTTTCAGTTTGGTTTGGTTTGTGTTGAAAAATTTTGCAAATCAAATTATCAAAAAAAAAATTATATTTTTTTTCCACTTAGTTGGTTCTTTATCGATGGCTATATGTAGGTCCCTCCTTTTACAAATTTCCTTAATGTGTCAAGAATTATGTTAACATTAGAGGTGGGCACAATTCGGTTCGGTTCGATACGGTTTATCTCTTTTTACTAAACTAAACTTAATATAATAATTTAATTTTTTTTTTAAAAATTGAATTTAACCATATGATTTGATTCGTAAATTTTTTAAATCTAATTAAAACCGGTTCGATCCACGATTCGAACCATTTATTTTAAATTTTCGCTAAATATTTTTATTTTTAATAAATGTAAAATTTCAGATAAAATTTATACAAATTGATGGAAAAATATAAAAATATATAAAAAAATTATATTTATTTAACCAAACAGTTCGGTTTTTTTTTTTTCAAATTAAACCGTAAACCATTTATATATAACCAAACCGAACCATAAACCAAATAATTTCAAAAAAACCTATTTTTTAATTTGATCCATGATTTACAATTTACTCCTAACTCTAGTTAATACTAGCACAATAATAAACTGATAGTATCCTTAAACCCTTTTTCGCTAAACAACCATGTGATCTCGAACCTCTTCTAATGCCGCCTTCTTTCTTCCTCCTCCCTTCTTTCTTTTTTCTTTTTTCTTTTCCTTTTTTTTTCCCCTCCTTGACTTAAGGGGACAAGATGAATACAAAACATTAAGCAATTACCTTAAAAAGGACTACCAAGAAATACTATTAAATATTTGATCTTTAATGCTTATATATCCACGTGAATCTATATATGTATTGCAATTAGGAGTAAACGTGATTCAATTCAATATGGTTTGCTTTTTTTAACCAAATCGAACATAATATAAAAGTTTTTTTTTTTAAATCCAATTTAGTTCGTAAATTTTTTTAATCTAATTAAAATCGATTCAGTCTGATTTGATCTATAATTCGAACCTTTTATAAAAAAAATGGTAATTTAGAAAAGAAAAATTCATAAACGTGAAATTTTATATGAAAGTCACCTAATTTAATCTTAATAATTGACTTAAAAATAAGATAAAGAAGAACAAGATAAAAAAAAAAAAATTGATGAAATTCATAAAGATGAATTGGAAGAAAAAAAAATAATTACATAATTTTTTTTTAATCAAATGATTATGTTTACTTCTCCGAACTAAGTTGTAAACAATTTGTATATAACTGAATCGGACTAGAAATCGAATAGTTATTTTTGGCTCAATTCGATCTACGGGTTGCGTTTTTTTGTCTAGTACCAATTGCAATACCGAAGCTAGAAAAATCCATTAAATTCGATTATTTGTTGAGGGAGGCCTTTTCGAATAGTTTACACCATGTGGTCAAGTATTGCGCTCTTCCAAACAATATATTTGATAAAAAAAAAAGAAGAAAAGAAAATAGACTAATCTCTTAAGTTATTTAATTATCTTTTTGTAATGTGTTTTCTATTATTTATTATTATTGTGATGATTATTGACTTATGACTAAACAGAAGTCTTAAACACCAATTTGATTATTATATATGAAATCCCACAATCCTTATTTTCTTTCTTATTATAATTATAATTATTTATTTATCTATTTGATAATAAGCATAGGAGTATTTGCGTAATTTAAAGCCCATGCCCTATTTTCAAAATTCTAAAGTGTATCTCTTTGCCTCCCTCATTATTTCCTCTTACAGTAAGGATGCCTCCCTCTAATAAATATATTTTCTTTTTCCCTTCCTATCTATTCCAACATAAACTCCAGAATGATCACAAGGTAAGAATGCTCTAATTCGTTCTTAACAAAAGTTTCTCTATTCAAAGCGATGATGAACTATAAGGCACAAAGATTTTACAGAATGGTTCTTGCATCCAACATGTATGTATGTAAGTAGCAAAATTATCTTTTTAATAATGGGAAATGTGAAAGTTAAAAGTTAGCTGATTGTTTATGTGAGTGGGAGTGGTGAAGGGTGTAAAATAGTTAATTTCAAGAATCGAGTAAGTTTCTTCATTGTTAATGTTTTAATTGCATAGGAAAATGTGTATTGTTGAGTAGTAGAGATTATATATTGCATCGCTTTAAGTTTTGAAGGAATGTTCATTGATGAATAAGAAGCACATTCCAAGAATGCATACAGGTGACTGCAAATATTGTGGAGAATGAAATCACGTTCAATGATAAAAAGTTCACAAAATCTAAATTTTACGAAAGAATTTGGAGTCTTTAAAAAGAGTTCGAAGGATTTATAATTGAAAAGATTATTTTTTCCTATATGCATTTTCCAACCTAATCTCACTTATTTTATTTATCTAAATATATTTTATTTATTTAAATGGTACTTCTACACTTACTTACACCTCAATAAGGTTTATGTATATTAGAAATACTAATGATAATCATAATACTAATAATAGTAGTAGAGTAACAAAATTAAAACACTTGTAGACAGACTAAACCTGTGCATATTTAAGAAAACTTAGTTAGTGCTAAGCTCTAATTGATGAGTCGACATTTTTGCCAATTTTTTTTTTTTTATTTATTTAACTTTTTCCTTGTAAATGGACTAAACCAATGGATACCAAGTTTTTTTTTTAATTAATTATATTATTATATACATTATATTTGTATTAAACTATTTGTTTTTAATTTTTTAATTTCCTTTTTTTTTATTATTTTAGATTTTTTCTTTATTTTTTAATAATTCTTTATGGTTTTATTTTTCTATTTTTTTAATATTAATATATAGATGTATATATATCAACATCATATGGCTTCCACGCATGCACCATATGAGTGCTACGTGGCAAATAACGAACATATCGACTTATATAACAATGTAATAACAACGATCATTTATTAAACCATTAATTGAAACGTTTATTATTGATTGCAATGTTTTTCTTTCATTTGAACTTACTCTTAGTCATTTATACCCTCCTATATAATTCTCCTATGTTTATTAACATATATCTTGCCCTTCTCCCTAAACCAATTCAATGTGGGGTTGAGATTATGGAATCATCTGTAATCCCAGATTATGCATGTCAAACGCTATTTCAATGTTATTAATTTAACCTATATTAAGTTCAATTCACTTAATATAAATTACTTGACATTAAATTAAGAAAATATTTTTAAAAAATTTAATAAAATTGAAGTTGCTAACCAATTTAACTGGTAAAAAACAAAATTATAGTTTTCGAGTCTACTAATTTGTAGATTTTCTAAGAAAATGATTTTTAACAAAAATAAACCAAAGAAAACTGAATTCGGGGGCTAATCTATTAAGATTAAGTCATAATATAAAAATGAAAGAAAAATTGATAGGCTATTATTTTTATAATTTTCTAAAAATACTAAAAATATACCTAAATAAACAAAAGATAACTAAATTGATTTTTTATATTACGAATTTCTAAGTAAAAGGGAAATTTTTTTTTTAACTTTACACGCTTGTCCTGAAGGTGCATGCGCACCCACTAATCGGGATTAAACCGGTTTTAGTTCTCTTTTTATAAAATTTTTAGTAGGTAAATTCTTTTTTTTTTTTTTAAAACCAAGCTAGGTTTACATTTTTTAATAATATATTATTTTTTTAATAAAACCGAATAAATCTAATTTTTTTGAATTAAAGAAAACCTTAACTAATTAAATTTTTTTGAAAAAATCGGTTAAGATTTTTTTTTATTTTTCACTACGTATAAAATTTTTTTTTCCTAAATCCTAACTATAAGATCTAATAAGTACGATCTAGATATGTATCTTCATACTATTTCTTTTGAATCTCAATCGCAAAATATGTTGAAGATACGATCTAAATATGTATCTCATACATATCTCATTTAAATCTCAACCACAAGATACGATGAAGATACGATCTAAATACGTATGTTTATATGTATTTTTTTTTTTAAATTTCAACCATAAGATATGTATCTCGATACGTTTTAGATATGTTTGTTTTTCAAAAAAAAATGACTGCACTAAAAATATAACTAAATTTTATTAAAAATTGGAATTATCTAAACAAATCATGCAATATGAAAAAAATAAAAAATAAAAACCTGCACTTAAAGAAAAAAATTAGTAAAAATAATCAAATTAACTAATAAAATAAAATAAATAACATAAATAATTTTTATCGAATTGAGTTGTGCGTGATCGTGTGTCGTGATTGTTTAAGTGTTGTGGCTACTATGGATAGTGCAAACTTTGCATTTGTGACTATGTAATTCAGCATATGTGTGGCTAAGTAATTGATGTTGTTGTTGGCGTTGGGATTAAAGATGGCCAACTGTTATTCGTCGAGGACATGCGTGGGGGTTATGCAATTGGACGTGAGTGTATTGTATCATGGATTACGTGGGCGTAACAACAGTAGACTTGTCATTCGATCAATGGATTGTACGATACTATTTAGCGGTGTGCTTCAAGGACTGCTGTAGTAGGCTCCAGCTTGTGATCAAGAAAGGTTTGTCCAATTAAATGTGTTCAGGCTTCAGGGGGCCTGTTGATTAGGAGTAGGCTCGATTTGGTTCAGGATTGAAAGGTGGGTGGTGGTGGGGGGTGGAACATGTCTTGGAGTGTATTAGTTGTTACTGTGGTGCTTAGATTTGAGGACATACGACTTCATTTGTTGAAGTCGGTCAGTGGACATATATTGTTGTGGCTTCTATTCGGCTTTGTAGTCAACGTGGAGTGAAAGGATATGTATTAGAATGTGTCAAGAGGCGTGCAATTCAGTCAAGCGTTGGGTTGTGTTAACGTGATAATGTGGAATGACGGCTTCGGTGAGTGAATGTATTGTGGAATTGCGTGATAAAAAAATAAACCTTCCTGAATTTCACTGATAAATTCCTATTTATAAACCACAACTAAATCTTTCGTGTTTAAGATACGGAAGATTCAATAACAATTATTTAAAATTTTAACCTAGCTCTATAAACCTTACTTAATTTGGGCTTTCCATTTTCATGATCTGATTTGATTCAATTTGATTTAATCTAATAACCCATTTAGTAAATCCTAAGTTTATTTTAACCCAATATAAATTAGATAAAAAATTTACTTTATATCGAACTGAACCAAAATTATTTTAATAATGCTCAACTCTCCAACGACTAAAGAATTTATTAAATTAATCACACATTGTTATTTGATTTGATACTAAGCGATCAGACTTGATTCAATTCTATTCAACTTAACTCGATACGATTAGACCCGACTCCACTTGACTCGATACGATATGACTCAACTCGATACGATACGACTCGACTCTTTCTTTTTTTATTTTTCTTTTAATTTTTATTTTTTTATATATTTTATATTTTCTTATTATTTTGTTTATTTATTACCTTGACTCAACTAATGAAAAATAATAAA
Source organism: Lumnitzera racemosa (assembly GCA_024138005.1). Taxonomy (NCBI): domain Eukaryota; kingdom Viridiplantae; phylum Streptophyta; class Magnoliopsida; order Myrtales; family Combretaceae; genus Lumnitzera; species Lumnitzera racemosa. The sequence goes on along the minus strand of JAMXBC010000007.1, from coordinate 542,507 downwards.
AATGAGGTGTCTACAATACACAAAAGCTATTGAAGCAATATTGGTGCACCTCTCATTATCTATCACTAGAGAATAAGTTTTACTTTTCACAAAGCAATGTATGAAAAATAAATTATTCCTTTACTCAAAATCATTACATGAGGTAATACTCAAATTACGCCCAACAGACCATTGATAGAAAGAACAAGTCCAACATTACCTATAATTTCCTCATCAATCTGTTCTTCACTTTCCTTCTCATCATCGCTTACGACTTCGTCCCTACGATTTATGATTACTCTATGTAAACACCTAATTTTTGCTCTTCCATAGTCTTAATTTTTATTTTTACAAAAAGGGTTCTAATTGAAAAAATAATAATAAAAAAACAAAAAAAATTAATAAAAATAATAAAAGATTAACAAATAATGAAAATACAAAAAAAAATAAGAAAAGGAAAAATCATAAAAATTTCGAAGATTTTTAGGAAGTAATTTATATTAGGAATAATTAGTTTTAGTGTTAGTTTAGTTAAAAATTTTACTTTAGAAATTTGGATAGTTTAAATATAATTTAATTGTAATGAATGTTAAGACACAGATTAGCAGCCTAACAGATAAGTAGCGGAGTACTTGGGTGGATTTAGTTGGAGGTCACGGGTTCGAGTCTCAGTAGGCACTTATGTCTTTATTTTTCTAACTTTGTAGAAACGAGACGAAAGTCAGTTTCATATCTAATTAAATTATATGAGTCTAATTAAATCAGATTTGAATCTAGTTTTTTTAGATATAATAGAATTTGATTTGGACTTTATAAAAGAAAAAAAATAACGGGAATCAAAGGGCTTCATCAAAAATCCAAAATTTGCTTTACCTAAAATATCTGCTTCATCTAAAATCTTCTACTGTAATTCAAACTAGATGATCAGCTAACCCCAAACGTCCAGACAACAACGACTGAACTCAACGCCAACAGTAGGTAACTAACAACGCCAGCGATCTTCGATCCACTACAACACGTCTAAGCAAGTCTACGGTAAACGACAGCAGATGCTACGCCTGGATCAAGATCCCACAACTGCAATTTAGTCTAACACGCTCCGGCAGTGACAACAACAATCCATGCCGATCGGTCGTGTTGAGAACAGCACACAGTATGTAACTAAGCCCCAACGGCACCTACAATTACATACGCCGATCACTCTTCAACCATCTACGATCACCACTATCCGACCATAATCACCACCGCCCTTCATTGCTACAACACTTCAGCAGAAACCAGTGACAACACACGACTCCCCTAACAACTTGCAGTAGTCCACAGCACACTAAGATCCGACGAATGCAGTAGCTGAATTCCATCCTTCGTCGTTATAGTCGCCCAAGCAAACCGACGAGCGTTGCCATGGTTACTGTTGTTCATGCCACTACTGTCTATGTTCACTGCTACACGCTGACTGAACTCGTACGTTGACCAATAGCAGCCGTGGCATGATCTCGACGAGCAGTTCTTCGCCGAACAGCCGCTGCTGGATCCGCATCTCCATTATTCCACAACTCACACGTACGCGGCCATCCATCCGTGACAGTACACGAACGATACTGTGTAACACATCATTGTCACTGAATGCAGTTGTAACTTCACTGCGAGATCAAATAAGAGAAGTCCAGGTTTAGTTTTTCTTTAACTGTTTGTTATTATTATTGTTCTACTATTAAATTTTTGTTGTTTTATAGGTAGATTAACATAAAGTTATACGTACTTTAGTCTTAGGGAATTTTCAGTAGTTTTATATGCCGAGTATATTATATGATATGACTTTATTTAGTTAGATAATTACTTAATAAGTAGAGATATAGATGTGTATATATATATATATATATATATATTAACTTAAGTGTTCCTTTTAGCATGGTTATTTAATAATAGTTATACGGATATAAAGATATATATATTAGTTTAAGAGTCGTTGAGATCGGTTTTATTATATATATACATTATCATATTTTATTAGTTAAAATAATATATACGTATATGTTAGTGTAAGAGTTTTAGTGATAGATCTTATATAAGTATATTATATGGAATTATATCATTTTTGGTAAATAGCTATATATATTAGTTTAGGGATTATTATGATTGGGCATTTATATTTTAGATTTGGCTTTACTTAAGGATTTATCATATAGAAATTGTTTTTCTTTAAATAAAAATTAATAAAAGGCCCTTTTAAAAAATAGGATTTTTAGAGTATTTTTTATAAAACAATAATAACACTTAAGTTTAGGACCCCTTTAGATTTTTTTAAAAATAAATCGAATAAATTAAAAACATAAACTCGGGCAGTTTTTTTAAATTAAAATAAATCAACACGTTAAAGATTTTTTAAAAGAACTACGATCGTTTGATCCAAGCTAGCGGGTACGTAAGCACCTTCAGGGCGACGATAAAATATGTAGAAACTTAGGTTCTTTTTTTTTCTTTTGATTTTATTTATTTATTTATTTTAAATATTATAATTAGAAAAATAATCCTAATTTCGGTAATAAATAGTGATACCCGTTAGGGTTTAATAGGTTAGCCCCCGAATTCGGAACCCTCTGGTTCTTTATTAAATTTGAAATTAAAGATCGATAGCTAAATTGTAACTAATCTACCCAATTGGTTACAGTTTCTTTTTCTTTTCCTGACTTCGGTCGGGTGGCGACTCCAAAAAATTATTTTTAATAAAAAATCGGAATTTCTCATTTTCTTTAATCGATGATTAATATTAAATGGGTTATGGTTTAGTATTAATTAAGAAATGAGAAATTAATTTTAAACAAAAACCGAAAAATCAAGCTCGACACTCTACAATGAGGACATTGAGCAACTAAGTGGCCAAACCTTAAGCACATAGAATACTTCACATCTCTACTCCTTCCTATAATACCTCTAGACCTTAAAGCTCCATTGTTAAGATTTTTAGGCATAACAACATTCTTACCCTTACTTTTTTCCTATCTTCATTCTTCATTTCTCCCTTTTCTTCCTTCTCAACCTAACTATCATTTCTTTCAAGCCTACTATCATTAGAATAATCAAACTCAATAATAGGATTAGAATCTCTCTTACATGATTTTCCCCACACCTCTGAAGCTTGATAGCAATAGCCATCCATATTGCCTCAAGACTAGCTACCTTATACAATTCAATATCATAAGCAATCTCACAGCTCAATCCATCTAAGAACCTCGACATGGCATCTCCATCATCTTTTACTATCTTAGCTTGATATAAACTAGTCCAAGGATTGATAAGGTTGATTATAAGGGTGGGTCCAAGCTTAAAAAGAAGGGTGAAAATGTAAGCGTGTACAGTAAAGAAAGTAAATAAGCAAACCTTCAATTTGCTCTAAAGAATATGATATACAAATGGAACTACCAAAAACTCACAGTACAATTCAATATAATGTACAAAATTGTTCTATGAGATACTCGCCACCTAGCCTTGTTTGAAGGTTAGGATAAGAGTGGAGTAAGCAATGAAGAATAATGCTCACAAAAAGAAAAGTATATATTCAATATCTGATGTATGATTATTGTGTAGCTATATACATAGTGGGTATTTATACTCGAAAGTTAGGGCATCCTATTTAAAATGGAAAATACTAAAAGGGTAGTGTCTAAAATAAGTATGATACAAGATAATGCGAACTGGAGCCAAGGACCAATAAGGATGGTCATTGAGGTGAGTCCAAGCTTACAGAAAGCTTAAAAAGGCGATAGAAGTCGCAGAAACAACAGGAAAAGTAAAACAAGCAAGCCCATGAATAGTTATAAGGATATGATACATTAGGGAACTTCCAATGACTCACAGCACAACTCGATATAACGTATGAGATGATCCGGTGAGGTTACTCGCTATCTAGCCTTACTTAATAGTTCAGATAAGAGTGAAGTAAATAAACAAGCTATAAACAATGTTTATGGAAAAGAAGTATATTTAATATCTTGATAATGATGAGATGGTACATGTATAATGGGAATTTATACCCGAAAAACCAAGGCAACTTGCCTAAAATAGAAAATACTAAAAAAGGTATTATCTAAAAGAAGTAATGTACAAGGAATAATAAATGTATAATTGAAAATACAACAAAATAAACATCTTGTATGGGGACTTCTGTAATATGGTTACTTGGACACATAGCTCTTTGTAGATGGATGACTTTCTGGTAGAAAAAACAAACTGTACATTCTGGTTAGTGATTGTCGAGCCGAGGTGCTAAGCAAAGGTAGTAGATTAGTTGCGCTGAGCTAAACAGATAATTCTTTTGAAGTAAATTTGCCTTAGACATACTTAGTTTAGCTTGGATTTGAGTCAGCTGAGCTGATGGTCGTATGAGCCAAGTTGATGTTCAATTGTAGTTTAGGTTGGCAGCTAAAGATGAATGATAAGTGCTGTAAGCCCCAAAGTTCAGCCAAGTAACCGTAGGATTGAATTTAGAATCCAAGGTTTAGGGCGATCGGCTAAAGGATCCGATCACACCCAAATTATAAACTATTGAGAGAAATATTAATAAAAATGACCCCGTAAACTTAAATTTAAGAAAATAAATAGCAAAATAGGAGACTATAAAATTTTTAAATTTTAAGCATAATAACTGCTAATTACCGAAAAGGCAAAAAGTGTAATATAATAACCAATAAATTATTAGAGATAGATTATATGTATACTAAAAATTTTAGAATGACCAAAATAATATTTAGGAATGTTCACGTGTACCCTACATGTATTTACGTGTAGATAAAAATACGCGTAATTACTAAAATTGGCCGAAAACTAAGCAAATAATTAAAGAAAAATATAAAATAATTATGGAAAAATAAGAAAAAAATCAGAAGATGATAAGATGAGTCAAGATAAGGTCGTGGCAGGTCCAAAGCTGCAAAATAAAAATTAGCCAATAAAAATTGAACAACACAAAAGCCAAAAATTAAGGAATTTGGACAAAGTCTTGTCAAATTAATGCATATTAATTACAGAAAATGTCTATAAATAGGGAAAAAATTTACAGAGCTCATTTGGACAGTTTGGAAAGTGAGAAAATTAGGGAGAGTAAAAAATTCGAGAGAAAATCCAGAAAATAAAAAAAAAAGAAAAACTGTGCAGTTAAGGGTTTTAAAAGGAACCCACACCAGAAGAGAATCTGGAAGTGGACGGCCACCACCACCACACGGTGGTGGCAGCGCCCAGACCGGACGACAAGGCCATGGTGGCCCGCGGTGGCCGGAGCCACCAAAACCGGTGAGTCCAAATTCTATCCCGATTCTTGTGAAATTTTGTAAAAATAGTAAATATAATTAGAAAATTATGAATTTTGTTATTCTGAGATATTTTTTTATGTAGTTTGTAGGAAAAATATTATTTAGATGAAAAAATGTCCCGTAATATAGGGTCCTTAAGAAATCATGCAAAACCGAGCACATTTCGGTTTAGAAATAAATGACCTTAGGAGTGTAGTTTCAAGCCCAAAATTTTTCTGTAGATTACTTAGATGATATAGAATAGTGCTATGAAGCCCTTTTTCAAAAATTAATTTTCTAAATTTTTAGATAATTTTTTTAGGCTCTAAAAAGAGGCATAAAATGGGTAATTTAGGGTTAATTATGTAATTAAATGATTAATTTCTGATTTAGTGAATAATTACATGTTTTAGGATGTTAAGATCTGATGGAGTATGATACTTATAGCATTTAGGGTGTTAGATGTAATTATTAGGTTAATTATGTAGTAAATTAGTAATAGAAAAACATAGTAAATTATGAGTTAATTTTGTAAATTAGAATAATTAGGTGTAAAACCTGATTTAGGATGGATTTAGACATTTTGAAATAATAATTGGTGTTTAGAGATGGTAATTAGGGTAATAGAAATATTAGAAATGCATTATGTGCATGATATGCAATAATGCATAATGTGTAATTATTGAAAATATAATAAATAGAAAATATTATAATAAAAATTGATATTTTGAGAATAATAAAAATGCACAATAAATCTGATAAGAAACTTGAATTTATGGAATTATATGAAAAATGTAAAAATTTGTCACATTAGGAGTGAATTCGGTACACTGATATGGATTTAAGTGTACCGAGTAAAATAAACACTGACAAAGGGTAATGATGGTATTTAGGTTATCGGGAAATAATGTGATTAATTTCACATTATGGGTTGAAACTAACTTCTAAGGTTGGAATATAAAACGCTACTTAAAAACCGAACTAAAAACCTGGTTTAGAAATCGATGCGAAAACCGAACCTGAACCTAACCCCAAACCTAGAATAATTGTAAAAGACTTAATACCTAGATAATTGGGCATATTAAACCTTAAACAAAACCTAACAAGAAGCATTATAGGATAAAACGAACCTATAACAATTATATGAAAAGCTGAAACCACGTTCGTGTTATAGGGATAACCGGCGATGGCCTGAGCAAATCGGACCTCGAGTGAACGAGCGAGGAGTCGAGGTAAGTTGGGATTAATACGATGCTGTATTTTGGGAGGCTTAAGATTATGCTTGATTGTGCTTGTTAGATAGTTGAATGTATGCATGTGCTTGATTATGGGTGATGCCATGATTCTGTTTATTGCTCTGGTACATACTGTATGAATTGTATGTAATGATTGATCACCCTAAACTGGACCTAATCAAATATACGACCAGTAATCATAATCGAGCATGCATGGCAACCCGTTAGGGGATTTAGGACTCTCCGGCCAAATACCGACCCCTTCGGAAGGGATAGCGCAGGATTGCAAAATGGTCCCTTCTTCATCCTCAGTCGAACTAAGTGACAGGAGAGGAGGTCGCGGCGGGGGTGAAGACAGTGGTTCGAAGGTAGTCGCGGGAGGAGCAAGGTCTCCATTACACAAGCCTGGGTTTGGTCGTGAGCTGTTGCATTAACGGTAACTCCTCAACCCGGATTAGAGCGGGCGCAATTTCTCTAATCTCACGACGGGCCGGACAACGTCGTGCGATGGCATTTGCTTGCACATGCATTGCACCTAATAAGTGATTAAAAACCTTGTTGCGTGTATGGTATAGTTTTAAGTTCTCCGTCCCTACTTACTGAGCTGTGGTTGCTCACATCCCTATAGACGTCGTGCAGGTGCTGGCTAAGAAGCGTCAACCAATTACTCAGAAGCTAGCAACTGCTGGATCCTGGGAGTGAGGAAAAATATTGAAGAATAAATACATATTTTAAGGTCTAAGTTTTTATTTTAGAATTATTTTTCATTTCCGAGTGATGTAATAACTAGGGAATATACTATAGAGAAATGTTGTAAACTTTAACTGCAATAATTGAATGATAACATATATATATATATATAATTCCTCACTTTTATAGGTAAATGATTTATTTAAATTACAAATTGTCTACTTCAAAGCGGGTTAGTTGTGGACGCCTTGTGTAGATCAGGTCTAGGATAGCGGTTGTGAGGCCAACTTCTATCTTAGGGTGGTTTACACGGCGGGGCTGTTACGACTCTGCCGCTTCGGGGCGTGACAGTTCTAAATTGGTATCAGAGCGTAGTTTTACTGAACTCGCTTTGAAATGAACAATTAAAAGAGTTAGACATCTTAGGAGTACATTGAGAGTGGGTAGAAACAAATGGATATTAAAGTAACGTACTACAAATTATAAGATAGGTAGTGACTATAACACTACATTATGATAGGCGTTAATCAGATTTAGCTCTAGTGTTGAGATCATATGGAGAAATTAGTGAATAGTTGAGGTGATTCAAGAGAACTGAAGGAGGATTTCCGATTCAATTCAGAATTGAGATATGGAGATCATGTGATATGACTTGCTGAGTAAGGATGGTTTGGGAGCGAAAGGTTGTAACTCAGGAGATGTTAGTAAGATATGTATAGTAACGATAGAAGAGAAATATCCTAGTCTACTAGTATGACTAGTACATCATATATCCTTGGATGATTAACTCTAAAGATTTATTGAATGGTTTTCACATTCTCTTGGATTAGTTGGAGTAGGTTACGATCATATATAACATGAGAATACGGTATATGAGGTGACAATTGATTATAGTATTGAGGAGTTTAGTAATGGTGAAGTATATGGAATAATTGTTACCTCTGATTTTCCTTTTGAAGTATAATGTCCTGAATCACCAAATGTAAATGATACTCAATGAATGGGAAGATAAATGTGGTGGAAATTTGAATGATGAATACAATGTGTTAGTTAGTTATATTTTGTCAAGAGTTAGGACTTATTTATATGATTGGTTATGCATATAAATTAAGACCCTATCAATCTTTCAATAGATATAGTAGTGCTCATTGATGGATGTGTATTCTTCGGAAATATACATCTGTCGTAATGTATCATACCCTTGTGAGAAAAATATAAAAAGGGGATTGGATACGTTTTAGATTATCAATTTTAGAAGTACTTTATATATGTAAAAACTAGTGGGTTATTGAAGTGATTTAGGTTGAATGAAGAATAATTTTTAAGTTAATATAGAGTGGAGGTGTAAAGAGTTTTGATAGAACTGATCGGTGAGATGAGATGTAATGACATGACGAGACTCATGAACAATAGTGAAAATCAATTTGAGTTTTGGAATAACAAAGATATGGTGATATGCACTAAAAATTAGGGTGAATCCAAAACTTATAAGCTTTCTGAGATGACCTCAGCTCGATACTTAGTATGAATATGAGGTAGTATAATTTGGAGTGAAATAAAGTATAGTATAGAAGCGGATTCTAAGAAGACAAAACATTAAGAGGGAAAAGTTAGAAACCGATTCAGAAATGAATCAAAATCTAATTTAGGGGTGAACCTTATATAAAATAAGAATGCAGTATAGGAGATGATAAATGATGATAATAATAAGGAGTCTAATGATGATAAGGTATATGAAGTGATTGTTATTTCTGATTTTCTTATGGATGTATAAAGTATTAAATCAGCAAGTGGAAATAATATTAATTAGAAGACAAATGTAGTGGAATTCTTCTGAATGAATAGTCGTTAGAACTAATTTGAATTATGGATATGGTATGATAGTTGATTATGTTTTCTTAAGAACTGAAATTGATCCTGCATTAGTTATTTATATGTGGGGATATCCAAACGATCTTTTAATGAATGTAACAGAGCTTCTCGATGGAGTGTATTCTGTTGGACATGTACAAATGCAATGATGATCGACATATTTATAGCTAGGAGTGTGAAAAGATTAAATGTATTTTTGGTGATTAATTTTAGAAGTCCTTTATATGGTAAGAACAGTAAAAGGAATAGTGCTATAAGGCTACAATCAGATTAAGAATTCTTAGGCCTTTAGTGAATCATGAATTGGAGAATCATAGTTTAGAGTAATAATTAAGTATAAGTGAAGCTAAATGAATATGAAATGGATCATGAGATTTTTAGCTAGTGCTAAGGCAAGTACAATGATATCATTATACAGTACTTATAAGTGGTAAATAAAATGGATAGTTATTAAATGATACATAAGAAATGAAGTAAAATTGCTACGTAAACTACAATTGAATAAATATCCAAACACTCTAAAATATTAATTGGATGAGTAACAAGCGATGGTAGAGATGGAATTAAAGTAACAATTTGGAGATGATTAGGACTTTTAATCAACAGTTACTTAGTTATTTTAAGGATCAATCTGAAAAGGCATAACTCTCCAGAGAGTAAATTTTATGAGACAGTCATCTATTAGTAAACTACTTAGGATAAGAAATGTTAATCACGGATAGAATTTAAGGATCCGAGCTTAAAGGGATTAGAAAATAAGCAGTGATTTCATTGAACAAAAAGATTTGTTGATGAGTACCCTCACCATAGAATATACAAATGAATAAAATGTAAGTACAATGATGATATTAAGGTATTCATTCCGTATAAGTTAGAAACTAGTAAATGGACAAGGATTTTAAGATAATTGAGATTTTTGTTACCTATTAGTTTAGAATGTATATTAGAGAAAGGATATTGATCCATAGAATCGTAGGATATGACGGAAATGGAAGTTAAAAGGAAAGTTACTGATGGTGGGTTATGAGAAGTTTGTCTATATCCATAAAGAGAAGATTGAGGAAAATATCAATAAGTATTGATCTACTAGTAACATATAAGGGTTCAAATGTATCACTGAAGATCATTTTGTGGATATTTGAATTTCATGATTTAGTTAATTAAGAATCAAACCCATGATCAAAACTCTATATTGAATATTGTAAATGATGCCTTAAGAGTTTGAGGAGTGACTGTCAATTTTTAGAATAATATGAGATTAGAAGGGCATCAAGATCAGTACATAAATTGTAGTAACAGAATTAGGAGAAACAAATGTATGCCAACTATATATGAAAACACTTATTGTGGTATCCTTCAATAGTATTTTGATATACAAAGTATTTGTGGACAGCATTTGAATGATCATAAGTGATATATTGAAATGGAAGACATGTAATTTCCAGAGGAGATAGTACGTTTCCATCAAGCTCGTTATGTTTAGAGAAGGGATTTCAGTGGATGTTAAAAATGTTGAATTGATGATTAGAGGAAAAATCCATTGAAGTAATCCAGTATACGGAGAAGATTTAAAGATACAATGTACTTCATATTAGCAATTGCAATAGGTAATCTAACAGGAACATGGCAAATCTGAATTGTCCAATTGTTGTTGTTGAGTCTCATGTCTTGTCGATCTGGTCAGTGTATCTCGTTGTGTCATGTTTTGTTCAGTAATAATCTTAATACTGTTTCTTTTGCTGAGTCTGTCAGTCAAAAGTTATATTCATCTCGAGTTAAGTCAAGTCAAGTCAAATTGAGTTGTTAACCATCTCATTTGAATCCGAGATGGAGAAGCGTCAAGATTTGCCAAATTTGCTTCTGTTGATCCTATGCTAAGCTGTATGAAGAGCAAATGAGAAGCTATGATAGTAGTATAAGCATTTGAATGGAAGAGTTTAGATGAAAGGAAGGGTGATGATATGAAGTAAATGCAAAATCAGTAATGATCACAAATAAAACTTAAGAAACAATCAAACAAGGAATAAATGGAGAAGAAACCAATAAGAGAATTTGTGAGGCCATAAACCTAGGTATAAGATAGTACAATACAACTGGAGGAGACTACAGCAATGAAATAAGCCCTAATCGATACTAAGATAAGGAATGTAAAGAAAGGAAATTAAGAGATCGAGTTAAGGTCCAAGTAGAGAAGAAATGGAATGATAATTAGAAAGCAATTAAGGAACTTAATCAGTAGACTACACATATGTTTCACTTGAAGATAGTTCGGTAGAATGGAAAGTAGGTTTTAAAGGATATGAAGTAACCCCAAAAAAATACTGGATAATCAGGTTTAGAAGTTCAAGAGTTGAGATACGGAGTAGGTAAAGATACGACCTGATGAAGGTCTAGACTTAGAAACTAAAGTAGAGCTAAATGTAATGAAGACAAAGTAATACTTATAGGTTGTTCGATTTTTAGAATAATAATAATATATAAACTATCAATCCTAGCAAGTAAACAATACATGGATATACAGTAGTTTCGAGGACGAAACTATTTTAAAGGGAGGTAGAATGTAAGCCCCAAAGTTCAGTCAAGTAACCGTAGGATTGAATTTAGAACCCAAGGTTTAGGGCGATCGGCTAAAGGATCCGATCACACCCAAATTATAAACTATTGAGAGAAATATTAGTAAAAATGACCCCGTAAACTTAAATTTAAGAAAATAAATAGCAAAATAGGAGACTATAAAATTTTCAAATTTTAAGCATAATAACTGCTAATTACCGAAAAGGCAAAAAGTGTAATATAATAACCAATAAATTATTAGAGATAGATTATATGTATACTAAAAATTTTAGAATGGCCAAAATAATATTTAAGAATGTTCACGTGTACCCTACATGTATTTACGTGTAGATAAAAATACGCGTAATTACTAAAATTGGCCGAAAACTAAGCAAATAATTAAAGAAAAATATAAAATAATTATGGAAAAATAAGAAAAAAATCAGAAGATGATAAGATGAGTCAAGATAAGGTCGTGGCAGGTCCAAAGCTGCAAAATAAAAATTAGCCAATAAAAATTGAACAACACAAAAGCCAAAAATTAAGGAATTTGGACAAAGTCTTGTCAAATTAATGCATATTAATTACAGAAAATGTCTATAAATAGGGAAAAAATTTACAGAGCTCATTTGGACAGTTTGGAAAGTGAGAAAATTAGGGAGAGTAAAAAATTCGAGAGAAAATCCAGAAAATAAAAAAAATAAGAAAAACTGTGCAGTTAAGGGTTTTAAAAGGAACCCACACCAGAAGAGGATCTGGAAGTGGACGGCCACCACCACCACACGGTGGTGGCAGCGCCCAGGCCGGACGACAAGGCCATGGTGGCCCGCGGTGGCCGGAGCCACCAAAACCGGTGAGTCCAAATTCTATCCCGATTCTTGTGAAATTTTGTAAAAATAGTAAATATAATTAGAAAATTATGAATTTTGTTATTCTGAGATATTTTTGTATGAAGTTTGTAGGAAAAATATTATTTAGATGAAAAAATGTCCCGTAATATAGGGTCCTTAAGAAATCATGCAAAACCGAGCACATTTCGGTTTAGAAATAAATGACCTTAGGAGTGTAGTTTCAAGCCCAAAATTTTTCTGTAGATTACTTAGATGATATAGAATAGTGCTATGAAGCCCTTTTTCAAAAATTAATTTTCTAAATTTTTAGATAATTTTTTTAGGCTCTAAAAAGAGGCATAAAATGGGTAATTTAGGGTTAATTATGTAATTAAATGATTAATTTCTGATTTAGTGAATAATTACATGTTTTAGGATGTTAAGATCTGATGGAGTATGATACTTATAGCATTTAGGGTGTTAGATGTAATTATTAGGTTAATTATGTAGTAAATTAGTAATAGAAAAACATAGTAAATTATGAGTTAATTTTGTAAATTAGAATAATTAGGTGTAAAACCTGATTTAGGATGGATTTAGACATTTTGAAATAATAATTGGTGTTTAGAGATGGTAATTAGGGTAATAGAAATATTAGAAATGCATTATGTGCATGATATGCAATAATGCATAATGTGTAATTATTGAAAATATAATAAATAGAAAATATTATAATAAAAATTGATATTTTGAGAATAATAAAAATGCACAATAAATCTGATAAGAAACTTGAATTTATGGAATTATATGAAAAATGTAAAAATTTGTCACATTAGGAGTGAATTCGGTACACTGATATGGATTTAAGTGTACCGAGTAAAATAAACACTGACAAAGGGTAATGATGGTATTTAGGTTATCGGGAAATAATGTGATTAATTTCACATTATGGGTTGAAACTAACTTCTAAGGTTGGAATATAAAACGCTACTTAAAAACCGAACTAAAAACCTGGTTTAGAAATCGATGCGAAAACCGAACCTGAACCTAACCCCAAACCTAGAATAATTGTAAAAGACTTAATACCTAGATAATTGGGCATATTAAACCTTAAACAAAACCTAACAAGAAGCATTATAGGATAAAACGAACCTATAACAATTATATGAAAAGCTGAAACCACGTTCGTGTTATAGGGATAACCGGCGATGGCCTGAGCAAATCGGACCTCGAGTGAACGAGCGAGGAGTCGAGGTAAGTTGGGATTAATACGATGCTGTATTTTGGGAGGCTTAAGATTATGCTTGATTGTGCTTGTTAGATAGTTGAATGTATGCATGTGCTTGATTATGGGTGATGCCATGATTCTGTTTATTGCTCTGGTACATACTGTATGAATTGTATGTAATGATTGATCACCCTAAACTGGACCTAATCAAATATACGACCAGTAATCATAATCGAGCATGCATGGCAACCCGTTAGGGGATTTAGGACTCTCCGGCCAAATACCGACCCCTTCGGAAGGGATAGCGCAGGATTGCAAAATGGTCCCTTCTTCATCCTCAGTCGAACTAAGTGACAGGAGAGGAGGTCGCGGCGGGGGTGAAGACAGTGGTTCGAAGGTAGTCGCGGGAGGAGCAAGGTCTCCATTACACAAGCCTGGGTTTGGTCGTGAGCTGTTGCATTAACGGTAACTCCTCAACCCGGATTAGAGCGGGCGCAATTTCTCTAATCTCACGACGGGCCGGACAACGTCGTGCGATGGCATTTGCTTGCACATGCATTGCATCTAATAAGTAATTGAAAACCTTGTTGCGTGTATGGTATAGTTTTAAGTCCTCCGTCCCTACTTACTGAGCTGTGGTTGCTCACATCCCTATAGACGTCGTGCAGGTGCTGGCTAAGAAGCGGCAACCAATTACTCAGAAGCTAGCAACTGCTGGATCCTGGGAGTGAGGAAAAATATTGAAGAATAAATACATATTTTAAGGTCTAAGTTTTTATTTTAGAATTATTTTTCATTTCCGAGTGATGTAATAACTAGGGAATATACTATAGAGAAATGTTGTAAACTTTAACTGCAATAATTGAATGATAACATATATATATATAATTCCTCACTTTTATAGGTAAATGATTTATTTAAATTACAAATTGTCTACTTCAAAGCGGGTTAGTTGTGGACGCATTGTGTAGATCAGGTCTAGGATAGCGGTTGTGAGGCCAACTTCTATCTTAGGGTGGTTTACACGGCGGGGCTGTTACGACTCTGCCGCTTCGGGGCGTGACAAGTGTTAAAAGGTTCGGCTGGACTAGGGAATTAGGTTGGTAGATTGCAACAGCTCAAACTCTTCAGTAGTAGTTTATAAGGAAAGAATTTACCTAGCCATACTTTCCAACCTTCGGGCTCAAGTAATAAATACGCGTAATTATTTAAAATACGGGAAATGTGCTAAAATTATACTAAATAATTAAATAAAATTCATAATTAATTAAGAAAAAATAAATAAAAATCAGGAAAAATCAATAATGATCCAAATCAGGTCATGGCAAGTCAGAATTCACAAAATAAAAATTAACTAATTAAAACTAGACAACACAAAAGCCAAAAATCAAGGAAATTGGGCAAAGTCATGTCTAATTAATGTACAATAATTACACTAAAACTCTATAAATAGCAAGAAAAATTTAGAAGCTCATTTGGACAGTTAGAAATTAGAGAAAATTAGGGAGAGGCGAAAATTCAGAGATAAACCAAAGAAAAAAAAAAGAAAAGGAAAACTGCGCAGTTAGAACCACAAAGGAGAACCCAGACCCGACGGGCAGTTGGGAGTGGACGGCCACCACTACCACACGGTGGTGGCAGCGCCCAGGCCGGCCGATAAGGCCACGGCGGCCGGAGCCACCCAGACTGGTGAGTCCGATTTCAAAACAGATTCTTGTGTAATTTTGTAAAAATAGTAAATAGTTTTAGAAAATTATGAAACTTATTATTCTGAGGTTTTATTGTATGTAGATTTAGGAAAAAATAGTGATTTAGTTTAATCACATCTGAAAATATAGGGTCCTTAAGAAATCGTGCAAAACCGAGCATGATTAGAATGGAAAATAAATAGGCTTAGGAGTGTAGTTTGGAGCTCAATTTTTTTTTCTGTAGGATGCTTATGTGATATAGAACAGTGCTATAAAGCCATTTTTTTAAAATTAATTTTCGAAAATTTTAAGTTAATTTTTAGCCCTAAAATGATGGAAAAATTGGGTAATTTGGGGTTAATTAGATGATTAAGATATTAATTACTGATTTAGATAGTAATTAGATGTTTAGGAATGTTAATCTCTGATGTGGAACCCTAATCCTAACCTTTAGAGTATTAAGTATGGTTAATTTAGGAAATTAGGTAATTAATATAATAAATTAGTAATATGTGAAATTGTAAATTAATAAATGTAAAAAATTAGGGTAAAAATCAGAATAATATTACAGCTGAATTAAGATTGAATTTTAGGTAATTATATATAAAAAAGTAAGATTTTCTCACATCGGGGATAAATCCGATACCCTAATTAGGACTAACGTGTACCGAATAGCATAGAATACTAAATTAAGACCTAATAGGATATTTCAATACTCGAGCTTAATGTGATTAATTTCACATTAGGATTCAAGCATGTTTAGGACTTAGAAATCGAACTAAAACCTAATTTAGAAATTGACACGGAAACTGAACCCGAACTTAATCCCAAATCTAGAATAATTGTAAAAGACTTAAGACCTAGATAATTAGGTATATTAAACCCTAATCAAAACATAACAATAGGCGTTATAGGATCAAACGAACCTATAACAGTTATATGAAAAACCGAAACCACGTTTGTGTTATAGGGATGATTGGCGATGGCCTAAGCAAGTCGGACCTTGAATGAGTGAGTGAGGAGTCGAGGTAAGTTGGGATTAATACGATGTTGTATATTGGAGGCTTAAGATTATGCTTGTTTGTGCTTGCTAGGTAGTTGAATGTGTGCATGTGCTTGATTATGGGTGATGCTATGATTCTGTTTGTTGCTTTGGCATGTATTGTATGATTTGTATAAAATAATTAATCACCCTAAACTGGACTTAATCAAATATATGACTAGTAATCATAATCGGATATGCATGGTAACCCGTTAGGGGAATTTAGGACTCTCCGGCCAAATACTGACCCCTTCGAAAGGAATAACGCAGGATTATAAAGTGGTCCCTTCTTCATCCTTAATTGAACTAAGTGACAGGAGAGGAGGTCGTGGCAAAGGTGAAGACAGTGGTTCGAAGGTAGTCGCGGGAGGAGTAAGGTCTCCATTATACAAGCCTGGGTTTGGTCGTGAGCTGTTGCATTAACAGCAACTCCTCAACCCGAATTAGAGCGGGCGTAATTTCTCTAATCTCACGACGGGCCGGACAACGTCGTGCGATGGCATTTGCTTGCACATGCATTGCACCTAATAAGTGATTGAAAACCTTGTTGTGTGTATAGTATAATTTTAAATCCTCCATCCTAACTTACTGAACTGTCGTTGCTCACATCCCTATAGACGTTGTGCAGGTGCTGGCTAAGAAGCGGCAAACAACTACTTTGAAGCTAGCAACTGCTGGATTCTGAGGAGTGAGGAAAAACATTGGAGAATAAACACATATTTTTAAGGTTTAAATTTTTATTTTAGAATTATTTTTCATTTCCGAATGATGTAATAACTAAGAAATATACTATAGAGAAATATTGTAAACTTTAACTGCAATAACTGAATTATAACATATATATATATATATAATTCCTCACCTTTATAGGTAAATGATTTATTTAAATTACAAACTGTTTACTTCAAAGCGGGTTAGTCGTTGACGCCTTGTGTAGATAAGGTCTAAGATAGCGGTTGTAAGGCCAACTTTTATCTTAGGATGGTTTACACGGCGGGCCTGTTATGACTCTGCCGTTTTGGGGCGTGACACTATCCATGACAATCATTACTAAATCTTTGCTTCAAGCAATTCAGGATAATCCAAGGACAAAGTGCATACTCAAATCAACCTATGGTTTGGTCAGAACAAGCATAGGCATTGCATTCTCTTGTTCTGCTCGACTTTTTGCTTTCTTGTAGATAGTACATCCCCCAATCACACAATGTACATTAAATTTCATTAGAACCTATCATTCAATGGTTCATACGTTCTCCAAAATGCCCTGAGAGTCTTCCACCGTAGGCTTCCCTTACCGGCAACTCTCTAATCAAACAAGTTGATACACATAATTTACCTCCTCTAAATAGATAGCATCCTCCATATGGTACTCATCTACAATTCTTCCATCTCTACAGTGTTTATATATAAGGCCAAAATGAGAATCAATCTGATACTATTCTTCAATGCTTGTAAACTCTAATAATTTGGTTTGCAACTCAGTGAGAAGAATATGTCTTCTTGGCAGAGCATCGAAAACTACATTGTTCTTGTCTTGCTTGTATTTTGTGAGAAAACTAAATCCTTCTAGAAATTTAATCTATTAGACTTGGTGTTTGGAAAGCTTTGTTTGGCTTTGCAAATATCTCAAGGACTCATGATTTGTATATATGACAAATTCCTTTGGTAGGAGATAATGTTGCCATACATAAAGAGCTTAGATTAGGGCTAAAAGTTTTTTATAATAAACAGAATTATTTAGTTGTGCTCTTCTAAGCTTCTTACTATGATAAGCGATAAGTTGACCTTTTTGCAATAGCACAACTTTGATGCCGATACCTAAAGCATCATATTTAAGCTTAAACACTTTATCAAAGTTTGATAATGATACGGATTCTGTGGATAAACATATGAATCCAATATCATATGTAATCAAAAGGGTGGGTTCAAGCTATGAAATGGCTTAAAAAGTAGATGACATTTGAAGGTTGAGCAAGGGTTCCCATACATTGACATTAGATATGATGCACTCATACCTTACACAAGTTTGGGTTACAGTTGATATGATACACAAGTATGGCCGAAGGCCACTCACTACTAGTTCACGCTCAAATGGGCTAGATAAAAGCAGCTTAAGAATAAGTAAAAGGACATTTAGCTCAAGTGGGAGTAAAAAGTTCAGTGTATTCTCTATATATGATGATAATATGGCTATTATAACTTGAAAGTATTTATAGTACTCAATTAAGGTAAGTCCTGAATTACAAGAAATTACAAAAAAAAAAAAAAGGATATCTACTAGTTGGGAAAAGGGAGAATAATTTATAAGGGTAACATTGTAATCGTGTAAAGAGAATATCTACTGTCAGAAAGGACACGCATGCATAATTCTGTTCATTCTATAGTCTTAATAATGCTGCGATCCGTGTAGGGGTAGGCCTTGATTAAGTTGGATTAGCATTAGCAGTTCGGTAACTCTGATTGCTAGGACTGCACAAGGGTTGGCTCAAGGATAACTCGCACTCAGGATTAGCCTTGAATGGTCGACTCCTAACAGTTGTTAGCTCAGCCTCGGCATTGTGGAGATAGTTATATCTAGATTTGGTACTTAGCTAGTGTGTTACGAAGGGGTCAGCTTAGCTCGGCATGTCGATTGATCACCTTGATAGTCTCTTGGATGATGTAGAATGCAAAGTAGCTCAATAGATCGAACTGGGGCAAATACTGTGCCTCGGCACTTAACTCCCCTTGGTGCTTTAGTAAACCATCTAAGAAAGCCCTGGAGTTTAAGAGCGCATGACTGATCCTTAATCCCTATCATCTCCTCCAGATTGTTTGAGATTTGGGATGAAAGCTGGTTTAACTCTAGGTTACTCGTCCTTGAGAGTGTAAGGTTAGAGATCGGCAATGTTGAAGGAGCCTGAAACTCTATATCCTTTAAGTAATTCAATCCTATAAGTATTAAGATTGATTTTTTCAAGCACTTTGAAAGGTTTGTCGACTCTGAGAGACAACTTACTCTTCCTCAAGCTTGGGAATTGTTCCTTACTAAGATGTATCCAAACTAAATCACTTGATTGAAATTCTCTATTCCTCTATCTTCAGCTTCGCTTCTTAAGCTTAGTATTAGGTCAGCTCAATTGCTCTACAACCTTCTAGTGCATGGCTTTGACGGCTTTAACTCTTTCAATGACTGGCTAATCATCACTAAGTTTCAGTTGGGGTACTTGGTCCATCAGGAGCTTGAGGTTAAACTTGTAGGCGACCTCAAATGGAGACGTGCTTATTATGCTATTAGCGGTCTTATTGTAGGTGAACTCAACAATTGACAAACATAGATCCCAGTCGACCGTATTTCGTTTGACAACAACCCGTTACACACTCCCTATGGTTCTATTAATAACCTCAGTTTGTCCATCAATCTATGGATGGCAGGACATGCAGTACAACAACTTGGTGCCCATTCGCTTCGATAACGTCCTTCAAAAGTGGCTAATGAACTTAGGGTCTTAGTTGGAAACAATGGTTCTAAGCACACCATAAAGCTTGATTAATTCTTGTCAGAAAAAAAAGAGAGATGGCCAAAGCGTTGTTAGTTTTAAGATAAGGCACAAAATGTACCATCTTACTAAATCGGTCCACAACCACCATAATAGTATGAAGTCCATACTAAGCTCAGACTGTGGTTTGGTTGGAACGAGTAAGGGAGATAATGTCCTTACTCAACTTGGCTCTTTGCCTTTTGGTAGGTTACACATTTCTCCAACTTGGACTGTACGTCTCTCTTCTTGGCCAAAAGAATCTCACAGATAGTACTTCATGGGTTCGACGTTAGCCAAAGTATCCAATTAATCCTCTTCTATGTGCCTCGCGCATGAGTAATTCTCTCATGGAATAAGTCAGGATACATGGCTTCCTCTTCCTGAATAAGTATTCGTCTTCTCTATGATAGTCATTTAGTGTTTATCCTTCCTTACACCGAGCATAGATAGGTCCAAAATGTGGATCGTCAACATAAATATTTTATATCATTGAAAGACCAAGTAATCTTGTTTACAGCTCGATTAGGAGGGTATGCCGTCTCGATAGGGTGTCAGCTACTACATTATTCCTTGCATTCTTGTATTTTATGACATAAGAAAAACTCTCCATGAACTCGACATATTTAGCTTGCCTTAGAAACAACTTAGGTTGGCTCTTCAAATACCTCAAGAATTCATAATTGGTGTAGATCACAAATTCCTCAAATAGCAGATAGTGTTACCATACCGTTAGGGCTCGGATTAAGGAGTAGAACTCTTTGTCATAAGTAGAATAGTTGAGTGTAACTTCTCGATGTTTCTCGCTGAAATAAGCAATAAGTTGGCCTTTTTGCATCAGTATAACACCTATGCCTAATCCAATGCATCATACTCTATTTCGAACACTTTGTTAAAGCTTCGTAGAGTTAAGACAGAGACTATGGTCAGCCTCTCCTTCACCTCCTCAAAACTCCTCTTTTCTTTCTCTCCTCATCTAAATTCAACACTCTTCTTTGATAGTTTGGTAAGTGGGCCTGCAAGTGTACTGAAATTCCTTATAAATCTGTAATAGAATGATGGTAGGTCGTGGAAACTTCTCGCATCTATAAAATAGGTTGGCTCAGGCTAGTTAATAATTGCTCTTATTTTCTCATTATTGAATTGAATGCTACCTTCACTCACAACAAACCCTAAGAAGATCACCTCGGATCGCCAAAAGTTGTATTTCTTCAAATTGGATTAGAGTTGTTTAACTCGGAGTTTTGCAAAGACTCTTTGGAGATGCTCCCAACGAATCTCCAGGTCGGGGCCATATACCAAAATATCATCAAAATAAACTACGACAAACCTTCCTATTAATTTTTGGACCACATGATTCATCAAGCACAAAAATGTGCTTAGCGCATTGGACAATCTAAATGACATTACAAGCCATTTATATAAACCATGTCGTGTCTTGAATATAATCTTCTACTCATTACCCTTGCGCATTCGAATTTGATAGTATCCAGATTTAAGGTCAATCTCGGAGAACATTGTAAGTCCTAAAAATAAGCCAGATAATCATAAAATCGAATTTAGTGCACAAAATTTACAGCGATCGGTTAAAAAATCCGATCAAACCTAAATTATAAACTAAAGTTAGAAATATTAGTAAAAGTGACCCTATAAGTTTGAATTTAAGAAAATAAGTAATAAAATAAGAGAATATAAAATTTTCAAATTATAAGTATATTACTTATTATTTATTGAAAGTGCGTAAAATGTATTTTGATAACTAATAAATCGCTAGAGTTAAATTATATGTATACTAAAAATCATAGAATGACCTAAATAATATTTATAAGTATTTACTTGTATTTCACATGTATTTACGTGTAGGTAAAAATACGTGAAATTACCTAAATCTCCCTAAATTAGTTAAAAATTTATTAAATAATTAAAGAAAATTATAAAAAATTAAGGAAAAATAAAAAAAATTAAGGAAAGGGGGAATCAACCAAATCAAGTTGTGGTAGCAAGGGGAGTAAGAAACCAAAATTAACCAATAAAAAACAAGTAACAAAAAGGCAAAATAGAAGAGATATGGGCATTTTCTTGTTTTAATTAATATACAATAATTCCTACAAGGCCCTATAAATAGCAAAAAAATTTACAAAACTCATTTGGTCAATTGGGAATTGGAAAAAATTGAGAGAATAAAAAATGAGAGGAAAAATTAAGCTTTTAGAAATTTTATCCCAAATTTGTACAAAGAGGGCAAGAAGGCCGAACCTATATACCACCACCACTTGAAACCGAATCACCACTACCACTACCACCACCACCACCACCACCACCCCACTCCAAACACACTGCTTGGACCGGCCAACACACTTGAACCGATGTTAGAGGCCAAAAAGCTTTCGAACTAGGTAAGTCTTACATCTTCTCCGATTTTGCAAAATTCCTTAAAATTATTTATTATGCTCAGAAAATTATGAAATTTATTATCATGATATTTTATTGTATGTAGATTTAAGGAAAAATAGTGATTAAGTTTAATTACGTTTGTCAATATAGGGTTCTTAAGAAATTAGATAAAACCGAGCATGATTAGAATTAGAAAAAAATAGGCTTAAGAGTATAGTTTGGAACTCAATTTTTTTCTCTAAAATGCTTAAATGATATAGAACAATATTATGAAGCCATTTTTTTTAAATTAATTTTTAAGTAAATTTTTAGCCCTAAAATGATGAAAAAAAAGGTAATTTTGGCTTAATTAAGTGATTGGATGATTAATTGCTGATTTAGAAGATAATTAGATGTTTAAGGACGTTAATTTCTGATGTGGAAGCCTAATCTTAATCTTTGGAGTATTAATTGTAATTAATATGAGAATTATGTGGTAACTGTAGGAAATTTAGGAATATGAGAAATTGAGATTTTAATAATAAAAAAAATATTAAATTGGATAATATAATAATAAAATCAGTACAAAATAAATTTGATAAAAAAATAATTTTAGGTAATTGGATAAAAAATATAAAATCTTTTCACATCGAGAATAAATCTGGTACCATAATTAGGATTAAAGTGTACCGAATATATTAGAATACT
This sequence comes from Lumnitzera racemosa, assembly GCA_024138005.1. NCBI lineage: Eukaryota > Viridiplantae > Streptophyta > Magnoliopsida > Myrtales > Combretaceae > Lumnitzera > Lumnitzera racemosa. The sequence goes on along the minus strand of JAMXBC010000007.1, from coordinate 519,503 downwards.
ATATTAAGATCCAGTATGATATTAGAATATTCGAGCTTAATGTGATTAATTTCACATTAGGATTCGAGCATTGAGGATTCCCTATTGTTAAAAATAATTTAGAACTAAAACCAAAATGTAATTTAGAAACCGAACCTTGAGCTAATGTAGAGTGAATCATTAATAAATAATATGTATATATAGAAAAGTGAGTTAAATTATAACTTAGAATATGTATTATCAAAATATAAGTACTAAAAGACGTATTTGTATTATAGGATATCCGAAGTCGAACCAACCTGTAATTTAGTGATTGAGCAACTAAGAATTCCAGGTAAGTTGAGTTTATTGCTTTACCATATTTGGAATACTATTTTAAGGTGCTCGAAGAACTAGGATTGTATATAATTGTGATTGTAAGTAGTTTTATACACGTGTTTGCGTATCTAAATTCATATTGGAATTTGTGTTGTGATTGATGATTATAATAACTGGATTGGTGTGAAATTATCTGAACACCCTAAATTGAACCTAATCACAATCGATCCTAAAACCCTAAATTGTCATGCATTGCAATCCTTTAGGGGATTATTAAGATTCTTCAACCAAACATCGATATCTTCGAAAAAAATAGTGTTAGATAGCAAAATTGGTCTTTTCCTCATCTTTATTCGAGCTAAATGACAAGAGAGGAAGTTGCGATGAGGATGAGAGCATTGGTTCGAAAGATAGTTTTAGGAGGAGCAGTGTCTCTATTGCACAAACTTAGGTTTGGTTGTGAGCTGTTGCATAACATGAAAACTCCTCAAACTGAATTAGAGTAGGTAAAATTACTCTAATTTCGCAACGAATCGGACTACGTTGTGTGATGATACTTGCTTGTTGCATTGCATGAAAATAATTTATGAGTCTCCAATTTAACTTATTGAGCTGTAGTTTCTCATACCCATATAGATCTTTTTGCAAGTCTTGATCTCTGAATATTTCAAGTATTATGCCGCCTTACAATTATTCTGAGGTCAGTTTTTTTGAAGCCAGGGGTGTGGGGATCAATTTACTTAGCAGTAGATGTGTAACTAAAGTGTCATTTGTAGTTTAAGAATGAAAGAATGATAGTTGTTATGTAAATTAGTTTCAAATACCCGTATGATCTACACAAGGCGTTGACGACTCCTCACTTTGAAGTAAACAGTTCAATTAAGTGTTTAACTACAAATATAGTAATTATCACAAATTTTTAATAAACATACATAATTATATGTAAAGTCTACAAAACTTCCCAGGAAACTCTATATAAATATAGTGGTTTACTAATTTACATAACAACTATTAGTCTTTCATTCTTAAACTATAAATGACACTCTAATTACACATCCACTGCTAAGTAAATTGATCCTCACACCTTTAGCTTTAAAAGAACTAACATTTGGATAATTGTAAGGTTACATAATACTTGAAATATTCAGAAATCAGGACCTGCAAAAGGATCTATAAGGGTATGAGTAACTATAGCTCAGTAAGTTGAATTAGAAACTCATGAATATATACAAACACAAACAAGATTATCAAGTAATTAATTTCACGCAATGTAACAAGCAAGTGCCATCATGCAATGTAGTCTGATTCATTGCAAAATCAGAGAAATTTCATCTGTTCTAATTCGGATTGAAGAGTTTTCATGTTATGTAATAGCTCACAACCAAACCTAGGCTTGTGCAATGGAGACGCTGCTCCTCTCGCGACTACCTTCAAACTATTGACTTCACCCTCGCCGTGACCTCTTCTCTTGTCACTTAGTTCAACTAAGAATAAAGAATGGACTATTATGCAATCCTGCGCTATCCCTTTCGAAGAGGTCGGTATTTAGTTGGAGAATACTAATAATTCCCTAACAGGTTGTAATACATAACATTTTAGGTCATTAAAATCGAATAAGATTAAATTTCATTTACAGTATTCAAACAATTTTACACCAGTTCAATCATAACACAAAATCAATCACATTACAAATTTCAACACGGAATCAAATACATCAAACACATGCATAAACTACTTATAATCACAACTATATACAATCCTAAGTCTTCAAGTACTATAAAATAGTACTTTAATACAGTAAGTAGTAACCCAATTTATTTAGAATTTCTCAGTCGTCCAATCACTTAATTGCAAGCCGATTCGTCTCTGAGTATCTTATAATACAAATAGGTCTTTTTAGTACTTATACTTTAATGATTCATATTCCAAGTTATAATTCAACTCATTTTTCCATGTATACCTATTATTTACTAATGATTTATTCTACCTTCTTTCAGAGTTCGGTTCTTAAATTATATTCTAGTTTTGATTCTGGAATCTTAAATATGCTCGAATCCTAATGTGAAATTAATCACATTAAGCTCAAGAATTCTAATCCTATTGGGTCTTAATTTAATATTCTACAATGTTCGGTACACGCTAATCCTAATTGGGGTACCAGATTTATTCTCGATGTGAGAAAATCTTACATTTTTTTATACAATTACCTAAAATTAAATTTTATTTTAGATTTATTATATTATGATTTTTATTATTATATTATCTAATTAAACCTAATTTTTCATATTTATTAAATTTTCAATTCTACATATTCCTAATTTCCTATAATTACCATATAATTTTTTCATTAATTACGCTTAATACTCCAAAGGCTAGAATTGGGTTTTCGCATCAGAGATTAACAACCCTAACTGTCACTTCCTAAAGCGGCAGAGTCGTAACAGCCTCGCTGTATAAACCATTCTAAGATAGAAGTTGGCCTTACAACCGCTATCTTAGACTTAATCTACACAAGGCGTTCACGACTAATCTGTTTTGAAGTAATATATATATATATATATATACACTATAATTCAGTTATTACATTATTCAAAAATGAAAAATTCTAAAATAAAAACTTAGACCTTAAGAATATATGTTTGTTCTTCAAATAATTTTTCTCACTCTTCAAGATCTAGCAGTTACTAGCTTCAGAGTAGTTGTTTGCCGCTTCTTAGCTAGCACCTACACGACGTCTATAGGGATGTAAGCAACCACGGCTCAGTAAGTTAGGACGGAGGACTTAAAACTATATCATAAACACAACAAGGTTATCAACCAACTTATTAAGTGCAATGTATGTTCAAGCAAATGTCATTGCACGACGTTGCCCGGCTGTCGTGAGATTAGAGAAATTACGCTTGCTCTAATCTAGGTTGAGGAGTTGCCATTAATGCAACAGCTCACGACCAAACTCAGGCTTGTGCAATGGAGACCTCGTTCCTCCCGCGACTACCTTCGAACCATTGACTTCACCCTCGCCGCAACCTCCTCTCCTGTCACTTAGTTCGACTAAGAATGACGAAGGGACCATTTTGCAATCCTGTACTATCCCTTTCGAAGGGGTCGGTATTTGGCCGGAGAGTCCTAAGTTCCCCTAATGGGTTGCCATATAGGTCCGATTATGATTATAGGTCGTATATTTGATTAGGTCCAGTTTAGGGTGATCAATCATTTTATACAAACTATACAATACAAGCTAGGACAACAGACAGAATCATAGCATCACTCATAATTAAGCACGTACACACATCTAAGTATCAAACAAGCACAACAAGCATAATCTTAAGCCTCCAAAATACAGCATCGTATTAATCCCAACTTACTTCGACTCCTCGCTCACTCACTCGAGGTCTGATTTGCTCAGGCCATCGCCGATCATCCCTATAACACAAACGTGGTTTCAGTTTTTCATATAACTATTATAAGTTCATTTTATCCTATAACGCTTATCGTTATATTTTGTTTAGGGTTTAATATGCCTAATTATCTAGGTCTTAAGTCTTTTACAATTATTCTAGGTTTGGGGTTAGGTTCAGGCTCGGTTTCCGCATTGATTTTTAAATTAGCTTTTAGTTCGATTTCTAAGTATTGTTTTATACTCGCATCCTAGAAATTTGTTTCAACCCATAATGTGAAATTAATCACATTACTTCCCAATCTCCTAAATATTATCATTACCCCTAGTCAGTATTTTATTTCACCCAGTACACTTGAATCTATATTAGTGTACCGAATTCATTCCTGATGTGAGAAATTTTTTACATTTTTCATATAATTATATAAATTCAAGTTTCCTATCAGATTTATTGTATATTTTTATTATCATCATAATATCAATTTTTATTCTAATATTTTCTATTTATTATATTTCTAATAATTGTGTATTATGTATTATCACCTATTATGTACATAATACATATTTAATATTTTTATTACTCTAATTACTATCTCCCAACATCAATTATTATTTCAAAATGTCTAAATTCATCCTAAATTAGATTTTACACCTAATTATCCTAATTTACAAAATTAATTTAAAATGTACTATTTTTCCATATTATTTATTTACTACATAATTAACCTAATAATTACATCTAACACCCTAAATGCTACAAGTATCATACTCCATCAGATTTTAACATCCTAAAACACATATTTATTCAATAAATTAGTAAGTAACCATTTAATTACTTAATTAACCCTAAATTACCCATTTTATACCTCATTTTAGGGCCTAAAAATTATCTAAAATTTTCGAAAATTAATTTTTGAAAACAGGCTTTATAGCATTGTTGTATATTATCTAAGTAATCTATACAAAATTTTTTTGTTCAAAACTACTCTTAAGGTCATTTATTTCTAAACCGAAACATACTCGGTTTTGCACGATTTCTTACGGACCCTATATCACGAGACATATTTTTGTCAAAATTATATTTTTCCTAAAAACTACATACAAAAATATTCCAGAATAAAAAAATTCATAATTTTCTAATAATATTTACTAAATTTTCTAATAATATTTACTATTTTTACAAAATTACATAAAATCGGGTTGAAAATCGAACTCCCCGATTTGGATGGCTCCGGCCACCGTCAATGGCCATGGGTGTGTCAGCCCACCTGGGCTCTACCGCTACCATGTGGTGGTGGTAGCTGTCCACTCCCAACTGCTCGTCAGGTCTGGGTTCTCCTTTGTGGCCCTAACTGCACAGTTTTCATTTTCTTTAGTTTTTTTCTTGAATTTTTGAAGCTCTCTATTTTTCTCACTCTCCAAACTGCTCAAATGAGCTTCTGAAAAATTTGAGGTATTTATAAAGCTTTATGGTAATTAATGTGCATTAAATTGGACATGACATTATCCAAATTCCTTAATTTTTTACTTTTGTGTTGCTTTAATTTAATTGGTTGATTTTTTTCTTATTTTTCCCAGCTGCCACGACCCAATTCTGGATCATTCCTTATTTTTCTATATTTTTTATGATTTTTATTTAATTAATTATGAATTTTATTTAATTATTTCTTATTATTTTAGTACATTTCGCGTATTTTAAGTAATTACGCGTATTTCTACATACATGTAAATTCATATATAGTTCAAATAAATATTTCTAAATATTATTTAGGTCATTTTATGATTTTTAGTATACATATAATTTATCTCTAACGATTCGTGAATCATTGGAATGCATTTTACGCATTTTCGATAAATAACGAGTTATATACTTAAAATTTGGAATTTTTATATTCTTTTGTTTTATTGCTTATTTTCTTAAATTCAAACTTACGGAATCATTTTACTAATATTTCAAACTTTACTTTATAATTTAGGCTCGATCGGGTCTTTTAACCGATCGAAACCTCAAATGGCTAGTTTTGAGGCTTACACTAACCATCTAATTACTATCTAAATCAGTAATTAATGTCTTAATTATCTAATTAACCCAAAATTACTCAATTTTTCTATCATTTTAGGGTTAAAAATTTACCTAAAAATTTCAAAAATTAAATTTAAAAAAATGGATTCATAGCATTGTTCTATATCATTTAAGCATTCTACAGAAAAAATTTGGGCTCCAAATTACACTCCTAAACTTATTTATTTATAATCCAAATCATACTCGGTTTTGCTTAATTTCTTAAGAATCTTATATTTTCAGATGTGATTACACTTAATCGCTATTTTTCCATAAATTTACATACAATAAAACCTCAGAATATTAAATTTCATAATTTTCTAGGAAAAATAAATAATTTTACGAAATTATACAAAATCGGAACAGATGAGACTCACTCGGTCCAATGACTTTTAGCCTTCCAACACCAGTTTAGGTGTGTCGGTCGGTTCAGGCGGTGGGTCTGGAGTGGGGTGGTGGTGGTAGCTCAGTCCCAAGTGGTGATGGTGTGTAGGTTTAGTTAGTTAGCTTTTACTGCACAGATTTCTTTCCTTTTTTTTTTAACCCTAGGTTTTCTCTTGAAATTTCGATGCTCTCTATTTTTTTTCTGATTTCTAACTATCTAAAAGAACTCAGTAGTTTTTTTTTTCTTATTTATAGAGCTTTGTGATAATTATTGTGCATTTAATTGGACAAGACATTGCCCAAATCGCTTAATTTTTACCTTTTGTGTCGCTTAATTTTTGACTTTTGTGTTGCTTAATTTTGATTGGATAATTTTTTTTCTTCACTTCCTACCTTGCCACAACCAAATCCACATCATTCCTTATTCCTCTATTTTTTTTTCTTAATTAATTAATAATTTTCTTTAATTATTTAATAAGTTTTTAGATAATTTAAGTAATTTTACGTATTTTTATCTACACGTAAATATATGTGGGATACATGTGAACATTCCTAATTATTATTTAGGTCATTCTATAATTTTTAGTATACATATAATCTATCTCTAGTAATTTATTAATTATTAAATTATACTTTTCGCCTTTTTGATAATTAACAATTATTATACTTAAATTTTGAAAATTTTATAGTTTCCTATTTTATTACTTATTTTCTTAAATTTAAGTTTACGGGTCATTTTTACTAATATTTCTATTTATAGTTTATAATTTGGGTTTGATCGGATTCTTTAACTTATCACCCTAAACTTTATGTTCTAAGTTCAATCCTACGGTCATTTGACTTAACTCTAGGGCGTATAGTGATTCGATTGATCACTCGGCTATTCACACACATCCTCCAAGAACCATCCTTCTTTGGCGCTAATAAACCTGGTACGGTACTGTGGCTAAGGGACTCGTGCACATATCCTTTCCTCATTAACTCATCTACTTGCCTCTATAGTTTGATGGCCTATTCAGGATTTAGCCTGTAGGTAGGCTTGTTTGGCAATGTGGCTTCTGGCTACAGGTTGATTGCATGTTCAATGCTTCGGATGGGAAGTAAACCTTCCCGTAGCTCATTAAGGAATAGGTCAGCAGACTCGTTTAATAAGGTTTTTATCTCGGCAGGCAGTTCCTCCTCCTTAGGTCTCATCTCCAAAATTCTTTGGACAAGCAGATAGGTCAATCCTTAGAGCTCCATCTCCTTTTTTTTTTTTTTTGTTCAACTCGAATCACCACCAAAGCTTCTTTCTTCAAGGTTCGGCTAAGTTAAGATTATATGACCTTTACCTGCTCGATAGTCACAAGTCTTAATTTCATCCTCTTGCCTTTATGCTCCACAGAGTATGTATTCCTCTTTCTGTCATATATAACTGCTCAATTAAACATCTATGGTCGTCCTAGTAAAATGTGGGACACACTTATGGGCAGTACATCATAGGGTATTTCATTTTAATATTTGCCAATGCAAATCGACACAAGCACCTGCTTATTCACCTGTGAGGTTTCCCTGTCACTAAGCTAATGAACCTTGAAGGTTTCAAGTAGGGTATGATTGGTAATTTCAACTGCTGGACAATAAATACAGTGGCTGCATTGGTGCAACTCTCATTGTCAACAATCAGTGCGCATAGTGATTCATCCATCTTGTATCCAATATGGAAGAGATTTTCCCTTTATTCGCCTTCAGGTACGAGACTGACACTCATCGTCCTTCTTAACACTAAAGTAGCTGGCATAAAGTTGTCTTCCTTACTGTAGATAACTTTCTCCAAGAACAGTTTGATCTGTTCGACCTCCTTCAGCTCCTTTTCTTCCTCATCAGTATTATCAATCTCAATAGTGGGCACCTCACCTCAGATTACCATTATTCACTTATTTGAACACTGAGTAGCCATATGTTCAAATCTTTAGCATTTGAAACACTTGATCTCACTTGTCTTCCTCCCTGAACTCTGGCCCTTCTCAAACTTTATTGAGGGTTCCTTCTCCTTAGCTCTAGTAGTCTAAGTGGGTTGGGTCTCGACAACCTTACTTGATTCCGTTTGTACAGGTTTGCTGGAAACAATTCAACTACTGCCTGTTCAACTGACTGGTGGTTAGAATCTTCCTATTTGACACCTTTCTATCTTTTAGGCGGCTCGAATTACGTCATTAAGTGTTCCAATATCCAGGGTTTCCAGGACATCCCCAATCTCATACTTCAATCTACTAATGAATCGAGATACGGTTCGGTTCTTTGATTCTATGACTTTACATCAAATCATTAACATTTGAAACTCCTTAACATAAGTGTCTACACTCAGCCCTCCTTGTCTTAACTCTTATAGTCTTTTGAAGGTATCCTACAAATAATTATTTAGCACAAACCTTCTTCGCATAACTCTCTTTATTTCATCCCAACTCTTAATCTTTTTGTTCTCCTTTCCTTCTTCAGGTGGCTTGTAAGTTTTTCCACCATAAGATGGCATAACTGGTGAACTCCAACGCAACAAGTTTAACTTTTGCATTGTCAACAAGTTTAACTTTTGCATGGTCGGGTGCATCATGGCATTTAAACTGCTTTTTAATCTTATCTATCCAATATAGGTAGTTCTTAGCATCACTACTTCTAGAAAAACTTGAGATACGCATCCTTAATCCTTCTACTCTAAGGGATCGTACATTTCTATCTTCATCTTCGTAATACTCCTCTGCATCATCATCTCCTTCTACTTCTTCCTCAATCTCTTTAAGCGCTAGCCTTTATCTCGTATCCTTACCATTTCCTTCAGTTTGGGATAGTCGAGCTGGGGCGTTAGCTCGGCCAAACTAACCATTGTCTTGCCTTTACTGCTTACGTTTTCTAGTAGGGCTATTCTTAGCTCATTGCCTGTCTTCTTGGATAACAATCATCAAACTAGCTACTAAGTCGATAAACCTATCCAAGTAGTTACCCATTTACTAAGGTGTGAAGTTTCCTTCCTGCCCTTAGCCATGTCATGTACCATTTTCTTGTTTTCCCAAAATTTCTTGAACACTTGAGTCTGACATTGATGGTTACTTCACAAAAATTGATGTCTAATAATACAACCTAGACTTCAATAACCGATACTCCAATCGTTACGACAACTATACAACAAACGAACAGTCAACCACACTTTGTTTTGCTTATTGAAAACTGGGGAAAACAAAGCATAGAACATTGCTTAACTGCAAAACTCCGAGGCTAACAATAAAACCATTTTTACACGAGATTAGTAACAAACCACTCAAAGAACATAGTAGCAAAATCCAGCTTCAAACGTAGCCAAGCTCTGATACCAAAATGATACGGATTCCGTGAATAAACATACGGACCTAATATTACGCGTAACTAAAAGGGTAGGTTCAGGATACGAGATGGCTTAAAAAGCAAATGATAGTCAAAGGTTAAGTAAATGGTTCTCGTACATCGACGTTGAATATGATACACCAATGCCTCACATGAGCTTGGATCACACTTGATATGGTACATAAGTATGTCCAAAGGTCACTTGCCACCAATCTACGTACAAATAGGCTAGATAAGAGTAGCTTAAGAATAAGCAGAAGGACACTTAGCTCAAGAGAGTAAAAAGTTCAATATATTATATTACAATTTACATGTATTTATAGTATCTAATTAGGGTCAATCTTAGGTTACAAGAAATTACAAAAAAAAAAAAAAAGATCTCTATTAGCTAGGAAAAGGGGGAATAATTTATAGGGATTATAATGTAATTGTACAAAGAGAATATCCACCATCAAAAAGGATAGTACGCACGTAATTTTGCTTATTCTGTGGTCCCAATAACGTTACGATTCATACAGGGGTGGGCCTTGATTAGGTCGAATTGGCATCGGCAACGATAATTCTGATTGTTGGGACTGGACAAAGGTTAGCTCAGGGATGACTCACACTTGGGATCGGCCTTAGATGGTCAGCTCTTACCATTTATTAGCTCAACCTCAGCATTGTGGAGATGGTTGTATCTAGATTTGGTAATTGGAATGGTATGTTACGAAGGGTTCAGCTTAGCATGTTGACCGATTACCTCGGTAGTCTCTTGGATGGTGTGAAAAGTAAAGTAGCTTAGTAGATCAGATTAGAGTAAACACTGCTCTTCGGCGCTTAACTCACCTCGGACAGCTAAACAAACCATTTGAGAAAGCCCTTAAGCTCAGGAGCGCGTGATCGGTCCTTAATCCCTATCAAATAAAGTCAAAACTGAAGTAGAGGTTAACTTTGCTTTTACCTCAGTAAAACTCCTTTCCTCTTTCTCTCACCACTTAAACTCCATATTTTTTTTTGCAAGCTCAATCAGAGGTGCCACTAGGGTTTACTGCTCAACAATGGCTCATACCTTCTCTTCGTCAACTCTTCGTCCCTCTCCACTAACAACATAATCTAAAAAGATTACTTCTTCCTGATAAAAACAACATTTCTTTAGGTTTTTTAACAATCACTTCGCTCGAAGGACAACAAAAACAGCTTAGAGATAATCGATATGCTTTACTAGATCGGTACTATAAACAAGGATGTTATTACAGTGGACGACGACAAATTTCCTAATCAAATCTCTCAAAACATAATTCATCAATCTCATAAAAGTGTTAGGGGCATTTGATAATCCGAAAGACATAACTATCTATTTGTACAAGTTATGTCGAGTCTTAAAAGGCAAATTTTCATTCATCTCCTTATCTCATCCAAATCTGGTGGTACCCAGACTTCAAGTTGATCTTACTAAACACTTTCACATTACTCAATTCGTCCAACATATCATCTAGCCTTGGGTGGGGTATCTATACTTAATCGTAGTCTTATTGATAGCTCCGCTATCCTTCTTTAGCATAAGCAATGCATATGCATAAGCAACACTTTGCTATTTATACACACATATGCTAAGTATCATCCTTTTTAAGCATAAGCAACGTAGGCATAACACATGGGCTAAGGATCTCCCTCACATATCCCTTCTCTAATAGTTCACTGACTTGCTTTTGGAGTTTAGCAGCTTATTCAGGGTTCATCCAATAAGCTGGTTTGTTTGGCAAGGTAGCACCAAGTATCAAGTTAATATAATGTTCAATGTCTCGAAATGGAGGTAATCCTTTTAGTAGCTATTCCGAGAACAGGTCAGCATATTTATCCAACAGTTCCTTTATCTCTAAGGGTAGTTCAACTTGCTCCTTCAATTCAAATAGTCGCTTAACCAATAGAAAGGTCGGCATGTCAGCTTTTATAGCCTTTCGGAGCTCGGCTCTACTCAAAACCAAAGTCTTCTTAGATCCTCAAGCAAGTTTAGTTTGTAGCTTACTAACTTCACTTAACATCATAGGGTTTAGAGTAATCTTCCTCCTATCTTTCTCGAATACATAGTTATTCCTAAATCCGGCATGCATAACTCTCCTGTTAAAAAGTTAAGGTCTACCTAGTAGCACATAAGATGCATGCATAAGTAGTATATCACAAAAAATTTCATCGAAATAGTTTTTCATTGAGATCGGCAGCAATATTTGTTGAGTGACATGCAGTGCTCCCTTTTAGTTTAGCTAATGTAGTTTACATAGCTTCAAGTGTAAAATGGTCAGTAACTTGAGTTTCTTAATTAGTTTAGCAAACGCTATGTTGTTCCAGTTCTCACTATCCACTATGAGTGCATAAACCTAATTATTTACCTTGCAAGTAATGTAGAATAAGTTATCTCTTTGCTCCTCCTCAGTAAAGGGTTCTATACTCATTGCATGTCAAGTAACCAAAGTTAGCTTATCCAAGTTCTCGGCAAATACATCTTCCTCAACTAGTTCATCCTCTAAGTGATTTCCTTCTCAGGAATGACCTCTTCCTTGGGTTCCTCATCAATAGTATCCACTTTGAGCTTCAGAACATCTCCTTTGATAATCATGGTTCTTTAGTTCGGACGCTAAGTAGCCACATGCCCAAACCTTTTGTATTTAACGTATTGGATTTAGCTTATCTTAATCTCAGATTCTTTTCCTTTCTCATAAGTTCTCGATGGCACTTCATCGTCAATAAGTCAGCTCTTTTGTTTAGCTTGGACATCCGTCCTTCGAGTTAGCTCAGTACTATGCTGAGCTCAAAAACTTCCTTAAGTGGGTTGACTTGATTGCATAAGTCAGCTCATTAGAGGTCCGCTCATTCTATTCCTCCTTTATCTCTCTACTCGTTGGGTTATTCTTATAGCCCCATCTAATGTAATAAACTGTTGAAGCTCTACGACATCTCGGATGTCGCCTCTCAACCTAGTGAGAAATCTGGATATCATTAAGGTAAATGGTTTATTCATTTCATAGCAAATCATGAGTATCTAAAATTTTGTACATATCCATTAACAGTTCAGCCTCTTTATCTTAGTTCTTAAAGCTGAGCAAAAGTATCATACAAATAAGTATTTAGCACGAATTTGTTCCCAAGGATCCTCTTCATCTTAAGCTAAGTATTTACCTCTCTATATTGTTCTTGTCTTCTCATGATTTTGAAGTTTTACCGCCACATTGTAATATATCCTGAAAACTTTATAGCAACGATTCTCACTTTCTAATGGTCTTAATACTGGTAATAATTAAGAACACGTTCAACCTTCTCTTCCCAATCTAAATAGTCATCCGCATTCCAAAAACCATTAAAGCTCAAAATTTGAAACTTCACATGGTCGGTAGCTCGAGGTGCCTTAGCTCGCCTTTCTTCCTCATTATACTCTTCTTCTTCTTCTTCTCCATCCGTATCACCCAAATCAATCTTTCTTTGCACTCATCATCCTACTCCTCCACCTCGAGCTTGTCCAGCTGAGTTCTATCCTCTTGCAGGTCAAGTAGCTTGGGGAGTATTCTGTATGACCCTAGTAGGTCGAAAGGCCAATGCCTGAACAACTTTAATCAAATCAGTTATGATGTTAGCCATCTCATCAATCCGTTCATTTGTTCTTCTAAGGGTGTTTTGGGATTACCGTCTATGATGGACAACACCATTGTTATTATCCTCAATATCAGCGTTAACACGTAGATCCATCATTCTCTTTGATAAAATCAGTATCAAACTCAAATTCTAAGAAACAATAGATATAGTTCCTTTATGCCAAACAACACAAATACACACTTCCTCACAAAGATTTAACTAATCTGTAAACACAATAACTCCTCCAAAGAACAATAAACCTAATTGAAACTTGCTCTGTTTTTGAATGTTCAAAACAGGGCAAAATAGAGTATGCAACAATAGTAAACTACTACACCCTTTTACTTACTCGAATGCTTATAGTGAGTCTTTACAAAAATTCAATATACTACTTCACAAAAAAACTTAAATATAACTTATCCAAACATACCTTCTCTTTTATACCAAGATAATACGAATCGGTCTAAGGAATGACAAGGTCAGTTGCAAGAGTGGGTCTAAGCTAATAAAAAACCCGAAAAGAAAAGTGAAAATGCGCATACAAATGGTAAAGAAAGTAAACAAGCAAACCTTTGATCCGCTCTAAAGAATATGATACGCCAATGAAATTACCGAAGACTCACGGTACAACTAGATATGATGTATAAGATAGTCCGATGAGAGTACTTACTACCTAGCTTTATTTAAGAGTTAGAATAAAAATGGGATAAGCAATTGAAAACAATGCCTATTGAAAGAGAAGTGTATATTCAATATTTAATGTATGATTATTGTATGGCTACACGTATAGTAGGTATTTATACTTGAAAGTTAGGGCATCTTACTTAAAATGGAAAAAAACTAAAAGGGTAATATCTAAAATAAGTATAATACAAGGAATATCCAAATGGTATAATTGAAAATATAGCAAAAATGGTTATCTTATACGGATGATTATGTTATATAATTGCTCAAACACATGGCTCTCTATGGATGGGTGACTTTCTGGCAGAAAAGACAATCTGTGCGATTAGGTTAGTGACTACAAGTAAAATGTACGATCCAATGAGGTTACTATGAAATATTTACTCATAGGTTGAGTAAGCTCTTCTATTATGGTTTCTCTTGGCTATATGTTTCATTTGAGCTATGGTATTGACCAAGGTAGTAGATCACCTGTGCCAAACTAAGCAAGTAACACCTTCAAGGTGAATTCACCTTCAAGGTCGACTAAGTAGATGGTCGGTTTGGTCGAGCTAATGTCCAGGTGTATTTTAGGTTGGCAATTAGAGACATTCAATAAGTACAGGATGGTTCGGCTTAGCCAGGGCATTAGGTTGGGAGGCTGCACCAACTCGAATTCCTTAGTTGTGGGTCATAAGGAGAGAACTCACTTAGCCATGCTTTCTAATTCTCGAGCTCGAGTCAAGGGTCTAGTGATCTGATTCTTATCATAGCTCTAATTTTAGCCACCTTAAACTCCTTAGTGTATTCCTCAATAGATTTATTACCTCACATCAACCTCACATACATCTCATGCTTATGATGACTTGGAACAAATCAACTTCTCATCAATTCTTTCAATTCATTCCATGTAATAATCTCTACCATGCTAGTACCTCCCTCAAATGCTATACATTAGACCACCATACTTGTGTATACCCATCAAAACCCTACAATAGTTAACCAAACAAGTTCAGGATCTCTATGCCACAACAATAAAAAAAAAAAAAACTCTTTCTATTCTTTCTAACCAATCTAAGAAGTCATTAAGAGTACTTGCACCACCAAAAGATGAAAATTTTAATTTGATAGTCTCTACTCCTTATATGCCTCTAGTTTGCTTGGCATCCAATCCTACGTCATACTTTTTATACTGTAACTCATATCTAGGGGAAATTCTAAAGATTGGAATATATACTTACTTGCGATTATAAGTAGTTGATTGTGTGCATGTCGTACCTATGCTTAGTTACTAAGATGCTAGTTAGTAGCTCGACTACATGTTTTGGCTATGTTGGTATGAAATTGACTCTATCTAGTATATTCATGAAATGATTAATCACCCTTAACTGGAAAAAGCATAAGTACGACTAAAACTTTAAAAGGACATGTATTACATCCTATTAGGGGACAGTTAAGATTCTCCAACCCCATTTCGATCCCTTTGACGAGATGTAGTATGTTAGCCTTTCATCACCTTTAGCTGAACTAAGTGATAGAAGAAATGATTATAACAAAATTAGAGATGTTAGATCAAAGGTAGTTGTGCGAGAAGCAATGTTTTCATTACATAAACTTGAGTTTAGTTGTGAAGGCATCATGGCCTTTATGATAACATTATAACCTTCATATGTAAACTCCTTAACTCAAGTTAGCACTAACTCCACAATGGATCGGATAACTTCATGCAGAGGGCATATTACTTATTCATGCATTGTATTTAATAATTGATTAATAACTTAGTCGATTTGCTCAGCTTATAAATGCTTTTTACCTTCAATCCCTTACTAAATTGGTGATTTTTTTTGCTCATTCCCTTGTCGTTTTCTGTAAGTCCAAGAAGTTTAAGCATTGGATGGGCTAAGATTCTAAGTGTATGAGAGTTTGTGCAATCCCAATTGGAGAACCTACGCCTCGATGTGAATGTAAGCTATTATGAAAAAAGCAAATTTTAGAATTGTTTTTCTTTACCCATCTTATCGATTGAAAAATGGTTTTTGGGTACACCAATTCATATGAACTTGATGCATTTGCATTCCAAGCGTTAAATTTTAAGTAAAATTTTGACATTATCATGTCATCAAACAATAATCTTTTGAAATTTTTTGTAACAATAAATTAAACAGTCCCCTCCACCCTTTCCCCCTTATAGTTCAACAAGGACCAGCAAGACCGGTTTCGCTGCGAGGGTTTCGTGTACGACCTGTTGAAAGTGAAGAGAAGTCATACCGGACATCGCTTGGGAGTGTAGGATTAAAGAACAATTTGGAAAGGACTGCAACCATGGTGTCAATATAATGGTGGAGCCCTCCATATTACTTTTGCTTTTGGTTTTGGTTTTGGTTTATGAATTTGGACGTAGAGTTTAGATATCCCATCAACCTTTGACTCCTATCGCGTTAAAACCAAACTTATGGGGTATAATTTCGACGTCGAATGCTAGGATGACAAGTGCGACATTTAGATGCTTCATTTCTTTTTCCACTACATTTTCCATAGACTTCCTTAATACTTTGTATTACAAGATCCTGCGGGACTTTTGAGACTGTCTAAGACAAAAGACTAATTAGACAGTGTATTGGACCATGGTAATTTGGGCTAACGGAGTCTGAACTTCTATGATATGTACTGATAGTATGTTTTTCATTACGTTTGCTAAATCCTGGAAGTCTTCACAATTATTTGTAAACGAACAATCTGCAAAGACAAGCATTATTCAAATGTCTTCCAAAGGAATATAAAATGGATTAGAAATCCACTTAATGTTTACTTTGTCTTTGCGTATCCTACTTAAGTGGGATACATAGCACATTATTATTGCTAATAGAGTTTAGAGCCTAACGTGAATACTCCTTTAAATCATAGAAATTAAGGCTATGTTACCAAGGACTACCTTATACATTTGTCGAGGGACGCCTTCTTGCCAAAATTAAATGAACCATGAAAAAAATTTTACTATTATATATTAGTGTTGTCAAATTTAGGTTTACCTTTACGGTTCAACCCAATTCAACTTAATCTAGTTATAAAACTGGTTTAGTTCAACTTTATTCAAACCCTAGTTAAATCACAATGAAACTGCTTTCACCCCTTCATCATTTGATCCTTTCATATGCTTAAGCTAATCACCTAGCCTTGGTCTAACATTATTGTATATATGTAAGCATAATTGGATACAAGAAAAAAATAACAATAAATTTACCAAACTAAAAATCACAATTAAATAAATAAAACTACTTTCAATGTAAATGTAAGAAATTTATAATTGTAACTAAAAAAAAATAATCAACAAAAAAGATAGATAATTAAAAAGCAGATAGCATATTTAAACATATTCCAAATAGCTAAATATATGACAATAGAAGGGTAGTACATTCATATTGGTAGATGCATGAAATATAGCAAATGATCACCTATTGATGACGCTACTTAAAAAAGTTTAGTTAACACTCTTTCAAAAACATTTAAATTCAAATATCTTTTAAGATTGCATTACAATCTAACAACTAAGGCAAACCTTTTGTCCACTCTTCATATTTCATTTCTATTAAAGCTGGTAATTTGAGACTCAACCTGTAAAACTTAAATATAATATGATATGATTTAAACAAGTTTATTTATAAAAAAAGCTATTAAGAGACACAAACCAACCGAATTAATTTAAACACATTTAAATTTACATTCAAGTTTACATCTAAGTCCTAAACCATGTGTGAACATGTTTATTAAACAAATTCGAGTTTAACCAGCGAACCTATTTATCATTAATAAGTTTGTTATGTTTTTCTTTTTTCCCACCTAAAGTCCAAAACCAAAACATCGTGACAAAAATAGGTTTCATTTACTCAAAACACAATCACCAAATGTCTTTTTCACTTTGTTCCAACAGCATTAGCATAACACTAAAACTATGATGTAAGCCTCTTCCTTTATTTTTTTCCTTTACACTCATATGAAGATGAGAATTACATAACCCCAACTTAGATGAGTAGGTTTGTTTTTTTTTTTTTTTCTAATTTACTATAACTACTATTTTTCACAATACAGTTAATTACAATAGTCTTAAATGAATGAATACCAACATTAGAAATTTCCATCCCTAAATAATCTAAAATCATTTTGAATAATTTCACGTTATATATTTGTTTCTCGTTACTGCAAAATTATCAAGTTGCTTATGGTGTAAAAACCTTAAAAAAAAAAAAAGAAAAAAAGAAAAAAAATGCGGGCTTTGGTTTTATTATGTGAGTATTAGAGTAAATTCTTTTCCTTTTACCTTGTTTTATGGTAAGATTTAGTACATTCCATGTTCCCATAGATTAATGCAATGCTTGTGCAGATGAGATTTACTTTAAACATATCAACAAATCTAATCTTTTTTCAATTAAATTTTCTAACTACTAATAGTAAACTTTTATATATAGTTATCTTTCTATTTTTTTTTTTCCTTTTTTCAACTTACTTATTTTGCTTCTTCTTTTTTTTCATGTTTTATAAAATATCACATACGTACTACCTAACTATTCATACCATACGTAACTAAGAAAATGACCTAACTAACACGAATGGGATGATCAAGAAAATTAGGATGGAGAGAAAGAGTGTGCAATCTCAATTAATTATAACATGGTAGAAGAATATTATAGCATCAAACTCTATAATAAATAAAAAAAACGAGATAGCATTTTTAAAATGTTCAAATGTTTGATTTTTCAAACAAAATTTTATTCAAGTAACAATGTTTGTTGGAATTTATCTCCAATCTAAATAAGAAAATGAAAGAGATATTTAAAAAAGACAGTAGGTAAATTTAATATGTTAGATAATGATATTAACCAACGATTAAAATTAAAACCTTTTATAAATATATCTCAAAGTGATCTTCTTTTTTTGTGTTTTTAAGCCCAAATAGAGAGCTTTATTATCTTTTAATATAAACCCAATTAAAAAAAATCGAATCAAATGAACCAATACAATAAACTCTACTTTAATCCCACTATATCAAATCTCTCTTGATCGTCTCAAATTCTTAAGAGCTTTACTCTCTATAGCTTTTCACTTTTAACTTAAAGAGTCCAATCCATTTTGTTATTGAACTCGAAGCTCGTGAGTCAAATTTAGCTCTCCACAATTACTATTATTAATTTTCATGTGGGATTAAGGCATATGAACAAGCTTAAATTCTAGGTCCGCAATTATTTACATTATGTAATTATATGAAGTAATATCCCTCGGTATTTAAAACTTGAAGAAATATATCGATGACAAGAAGCATGCAAAATTGATGAATTCAACTGCCTTTTTTTCTAACAAAAGCTTTACTTTACATGTTGAAAATAAATCGAAGAAATTAATCTATAACCTTTCAATCGATAAACGGATTGAACCCAAACAAAAGGCATGTTTATTAGATCGTTTGGGTTACAGGCTTATGTATTGATACATAGTGAACAAACGGATTATGCTAACAGATTAAGGTTTTTTAAAACGCAAACCCATTTGGACGTAAACAACACACTACAAAGTAACACAAATGGCCAGCTCTAATTCCCACCCTTCTGTGCTCTTTCCATGACTGGAGATAGCAAGACAAGTAATATATGATGCTTTCTTTTATTTTATATATATATATAAACAAGGAAAGGAAAAAGTGGAGAGAGAAGAAGGTAAAAAAAAAAAAAAAACAAAAAACACCACAATCCATCAAATACCTGCCGTATGGGTGGGGTCCATGCCCCCGTCTCGCCATGGCAAGTCCATGCCAGGTTGCCGGTCGAAACCAACACTTACCCAGCTCTACCAACAATAAACGGTAGCATAACTTTCTCCAAAGTGCCGACTTGATTTATTTTAACCTTTTAATATTGCATCTATCTTCAACATCCCTATCATCCTGCCCAGTAGAACCTTCTTTTTTTTTTTTTTTTTTTCCCTTTGATATTTTTTATAACCAAAACTTTAAAATTATTAATCACCAGCCTACTGCTCTGACGGTTACTAGTGGCCTTCCACAGCAAGCAATGCTAGGAAACATAACACAGTCAATGAGCAGTATTAGCGGTTAACCCGACTAAATGTAAACAGAAAAACGTGGAAAATAGCTTTTTACTCCTAAAGGAAATCATTTTTCCCAAATGTCGGATCACCATTTTCCATAACGATTAATTACTGACACTACAATCTATCCTCAAACACCACTTACCCCTAAAAGTTGCTAATAAAAATAATATAGGACATTTCTGAAGCTTCGAAAACGTAACAAGTTTCAAAAAACGCTCACAAAGCTTCTTTCAAGACACCTACATTGCAATCGCTATTGGTATTTTAATTCTCAAAAGACTGACCACCTATTCATGTCGTCTTTTGAGACCAAATTTCAACATCGGCTACGCACATTGCAGTAAGAATTCACAACTGGAAATAACATAGAAATGTGCCCTCAAAATTCAACCATTAGAACACCTAAAAATATATGTATATTTTCAACAACAAATGTCACCCGTTTTGTCCATGTCTGCAGAAGAATTGAAGAGAGAATTAGTACCAACACAAAGCAGGAGAATTTGTTGCATAAATGGCACATAGCCATGCCATCAAAATGGCACGAGCTTGTCAAGACACAACGCAAGACGGACATAGACATGAAAATAGACAAGCAACCACAATATTATCAAGCACAAGGTCCAATTTTACTGAGCCAAACATCTGCATCTCTAAGCTAAGACTACCCTCAAGACCAGAATTATAATTCAGTTGAACCCCCTTTTCCATGCAGGATAATCTTTGTCCTAAGACCACACCCAAAACCCTATAACCAATTGATACTGGCCAGCCTTATATGTGGTTTATTAAATAAAGCCTTAAATTAGTCACAATCATGACGAACATTGACTACTGCTTTGTCATGCTGCCATAATCCATCTAAAAAGGTGTTCTATGCCTGCTACCTACAAAATCCAGCAAGGACAAAAAGCATACAACAGGCTCAGCTACCCTTTGCACATATGGCAATTGAATGGCAGTAGAAAACCACCACATCTCTGTACATCTAGCACAGTATATACCAAAAGATGAAGCAATGGCTTGACCCCCTTCTACTTGGAATGCCCATACTCAGAAGGGAGTTGAATATTATCTCAACCCACGTCACTTGGCAACCGTAATAGAGCAGGAGTATAGCCCCATTCAATGGGGAATAGAACTACCATTATCCTAACATTGTTTTAGTTGGCTCAAAAAAGCCACGAGTGGAACCAGAATGAAGAGAAACTGACCCAAATATCCTCAATATTCTCTGGAATCTGTAACCACCTACTTCCATGGCCATGTGCCACCATAAAATCAGGTCTACCATGATCCAACAAATGTACAAAAGTTACCAGAAAAAAAGGGGGCATGGAAGGCTAAACCAGAAGATCTAGAGTGTGTGCTTGTGTGCACACGCGAGTGCATGACAGAGAGACACAGACAGACAGAAACAGAAGATGGTGGGTGGAGGTGGTTGTCATGAAAGCTAGGGCTGATTTGCTTGACATGATAAGTTAAAGCTAACAGGACTATGTTCAGGTGGAACTGTTCTGGTATTGCATTATGAACATAAGCTACTATGTTCCCCCACCTGGAGAAAAGCTAAATGATTTTCTCTTCTTTTTGTTTCTTTTTTTGCTTTCTCACTACCAACCTCAAAATGCACTTGACATCAATTTTTACAGCCATGAAAAGCAAGAGGTGCCTGATTTGCAAGAGAAAGTTCTCAACTGTAGACTCCTAGTTCAAGGTAGGGCATGATTACACCAGCCAGTAGAAACAAAGAAGTCAAATCAAGTAGATATTTTAGCAGATGGTGACAATCAAATTATGGAATTGACAGATACATGACAATGCATCTATACAAAATACCAGAGTCCCAACTTCTTTTGTCTTTCATTTATTTAATTATTTTTGAATTAAGTATTACGCTTTCAATTTCATCTGGTTAGATTCTCATACCTGCAGCAAGCCAGGTGTCACTGGAGATGGGTCATCCTTCAAAAACCTACAAACAAGAGGAACAAAATCAAGGACTAAAACAGAACTCTAGTGCTACAAATCTTTAGGAGAGGAGCAACCACCAATCATCATTGATGATTTGTATATACTTTAAAGGTTGAGACTCAACCAACCAAGAGTACACCCAATTCCCTCCTCCAAATGGATTGCTCCAATTCATGTAAGTGTGCAAGTCACACATGCGGTTTCACAATATAGAAATGACCTAAGCCACTCAAATAAATAGGGGAAAACTTATACACAAGACCTTCTACCTTATTTACACACAATTCACGGAGAAGCATTATTCCAGCAATGACTCCCTAGAATCACACATCACATCATTCTTATAAGTAACAGCATACTCACTCAAAGATTCGGTTTAACAACTGAGTTCATGAATATTGCTGTAGAGATATCCAATACAATTATTACAGGAGGAAAATGGAGCATATGGCCAAGGAGAAGAAAGGGCAGAATCCAACCCCGAAAGTTTGGAGGGAAATGACATGGCTCTACAACAATCATTTGTAGCTTCAGAAGTACTCTTAAATCATAAAAGAAGATCAAATTTCATGTAGAGTTAATTGAATTTGATTTTATGTTGGTTTTACCACATCTGCATACATGTAAGCAGTTATGCAGGGGAAAGAACAGAACTTTCTTCCAAAGCAATATAACTAGTTGAAGCTTCTTTCTGGGAAGTGAAACTGCAGCTTATAAAATGTAAGGTGCACAAATCTCACCCAACTTTCCTTACGCCACAGAATAACTGCAATACGTGGTTGTCGAATGTGCTAAGCAAGTAAAAACGTTCCAACTCTATCTAAACTCACTACTACAGCATATGTGGCGAATAAAGGTGAAACAGACCCTGAATAAGATTGTATCCAATATATTGCATGAAAAAAAAAAAATCTATATGCCAGATACATCCGGATAGACCAAAGAGAAGTAGGACATCCCCAGCACTTTACTTACCAGTTGTGTACACAAATTATAAAAGCTAGTGGCATCAAACATTCTGGCAATGCTTCGTGCATTGTGTTTCCCATGGAAAATCTTGAAGAATACTATCCAGCCAATAGCATTTTCACAGTAAAAAAAAAAAAGTCCTATTGCATCATAGCTGAACTACTTCAGAAATAAACAAGGATACTTAAGAGGCTGGAGAAAAACTGTTTTATCTTCAAAATGCAAAATCTTTTGAGTGGTAGAAATCACAGTTTTACAATTATACAATTGTACAGAGTAACAAGATATACATAGCAAACTAATGATAGATCTAAAGCCTTTCCAGCGATGTCTGAGAAACAAAATTATAATTTAACTAAATTAAGGGCCATTAGTATTTAACAGAGACACAGAGCTATTTGGTTGCTTTCTCACTTAAAAGGAAATTCACAAAACAATCTGTGTGACAAGGATTACATTTGGGGGGAAAAAAAATTCTCCAGAGGTTCTCTTCAGCTAGGAAACTGCTGATATATGGGGTTGCTGGACTGAATAAGTGCACTTATATTACACAATGATGCAAAATACTTTAGAATGGAAACCTCAAATCCACTCTCTCTAACTTGCCTTGTAATGTCTGAACATCAATTAAGTAAAAGGAAGAAAAACATATAGATCCTCATTTTTAATGACCAAGAAGCATAATTACAGACTGAGTAATCCCAAAATCCCAGCACCATTGGTCAAATCATAATTCATCTTTTAAAACTATCATCAAAATTAAAATCAGGACTGTGCACATGCCACCAAGATGCTTTTAAACTTACAACTTCCACTTGACAGGCACAGAAACAGTTTGCATCACATTGGACATGAGATGCTGCCATGAGCAAATCGACATGATGGAAGACATTCCACCGGTGAGTTGGCGAGTTGATAAGATGCAATGAATAGATAACAACTACTTCAGCTTTTGCATACATCAACTCCTCATCACGTTCCTATGATATTCCCTACTCCTATACTGGAATATGGGCAGTGAAAACTGCATTTGGACTGCTGGAGTGACCCATCAGGTGCCAATCGTACAGAACAAAATTTGGCAGCTCATGAGACGGTTCGACCATAGCATATAGAGGCAATATAGAGATTCTTTGCCCATTTTTCCTGGAAGAAGAACGATGGATAAAAAATTCATCCAGAAAGAATATTGATCCCCAAAGCTGAATAAAATAATCACCTTGATATGTGTACTGGGAAATCCAGAAGTTCGTAGTGTCTCTTGAGTTTCATCTGCTGGTTTTCTCCGAGGAATACTTAAAACAAAAGCAGCTTGGTCATAAGTTGCTGCAGTTGATGTAATCCGGTAGCCAGCTTCCCACCTACGATGAATACCTTCACTAGGATAAAGAAAATCTAACTCCACAACCTGAAGTTAGGAATCAGTACAAAGTCAAAAAATAATGCCAAAAACATACTCAACCATGAATTAAAGGCAAATTTTTTTAGTAGACCTGAGAGGAGAATCCCGCGCCACGAGACATAACAACAGCCCATCTACTTCCAGCTGTTGCCATAGAGGTAACAAAAAACCCCTCCCTCCATTTCTTGTTGATCCACTTGTAGGGAAATGAATCACTAACTTTGTAGGACTGTTGCAAATATTGTGTCCCTAGATTTTATTCAAGAGAACAACAATCAGTGGAATGTACATCATATCACTGAAAAAGGGAAAAAAGAAAAATTTGTCCATAACCAGTTTGACTAACCCTTTGACATCACAACTAATGAGCTTCCATCATTAGCTCCTGCAACAGCACTTATGTAATAATTCTTCTCCCACTGCTCCATAATCCATTCCTTTAGAAAACAATGAAACAAACAAATTCAATTATTTTACATCAGAAAACATATGTAACACCAACCTATGTTCATGTTGTCATGAAGGGAGATGAAGCAAAACCATATAAGAATATTCAAGGACAATTTAGTACCCAGTAAATAGATGTCCAAGCAATAAACAAAGCAAAACTAACCTTGAATAGGAAGTAAGGGGAGAGTGAGTGAACTTGAGCAGTGAAACCAGTGCCAGCATCCATAATCAAGGCCCACAGGTTTGAGCAAGAAGCCACACTGCTAATGAATAAACCATCCCTGTTTCCAACCTCAATATGATGGGAAAGCCGTGCATCTGCAACATTATAGTGATATCTGCAATGACACAGGAGCATTCAGTTTGTGAAATGAATGCCTATAATATGCAGCATCAATATAAACTTCAATGAAGCAAAAGAGAGTTTTACCTTTGCTTCATGGGACGCCGAGCATTGTAGACACTTATCCATTGCGTAGCTGGCATTCCTACTCGAACCTTTTTCTTCGGCTGTTCATCTTCATCTTGCTCTATAGTCAATCGTCCCCTCTTATGTCCAACCTGGCATATAAGCTTCACAATGCAAGGAGATAACTTAAGCTTTTACATTGGCAACCCCACTCGCTGGTTTGGAAAAATCTCCTTTTTATGGTGATATTTGGCTTACCTTCTGTGCACCTTCGGTGTTAATTGGCCTAATAGCTGGATTTGGTCCAACAATACCATCAAAGAGAGAAATATATTTGGCATAGTTGGGCTCTTCATCAAATTTCAAGTTCACAACATACTCTACAAATTGCCGAAATGGTTGAGGACAAAAGCTACACAAAGTTTCTGGAGAAGTAGCCATTTTCCTTTTGCAGACAAGGAACCCCTTATTCTCTCCCTGGAGAATTTGTCGTGTCAGGGTAATAGTCCAAGAGTAACAGTCAAAATCCAATTCAATTGCAAACAAACCTGATATCCTTGCCAAGGAAGACGCCCACGGAGAAGAAATATGAGTGTGTATGCAAGAGATTCTAGATCATCTCTTCGACTACCTGTTCTGCCAAGGTGTGCATGCACACTGGCATACCGAACAGTTCCTCTACAGTATTACCATTATCATGTATCAATTGCCATGGCATTATATCAAGAATATGTGTTGGAGCCAAACACTTTGCATCTAAAAAGGCACACATCTAACCTGAACACATCTGGCCGCTGATCATATTCAACATGAAGACCAGTTGAAGTATCCTTCCATTTTGTCGCTGCAAGCCAAGAATGGACAAAATAAGAACTCAGACAAACTCTACATATAACAGAGTATTTACCTTCATGTTGAGCCTACTATATTGCGCACCTAAACCAAGGTCCACTAGGAACAGCTTCTTTTCTTCGGGTGTTCCGGGAGGACCAAGTAAAAAATTCTCTGGTTTCACATCTCCATGTACGTATCTGGAGGGAAAGAATATCCATAAGAGAACTTGATTCTTTTGCACAATAAGCATGATAGCTCAAGGACCAAATTGGGGCAAGTAGGACTCAAATTATGCGCAATCATAAATATTATGTAGTACAAAACCCAGAAAGATGAGAGCTGGGAGTATTGTGTGAGCATTCTAGAATGATTAGACTATACAAGAGATGACATGGACAATAGCCCATCCACATCTGTTAAGAATATCTTCTCTTAAGATGACAACTGACATATTTCCTCTTCTATTTAAAAGCATCTTGTAATAAGCATTCTCCTCAAAGTATTCACAGCAAAAGCCAAAAAAGTTGAAATACAGTCGCTGTAATTTTGTTCAGAACAGTTGAATATCTTAGTAAACTTCAAGCAATCAACTTATGCTAGGATAATACTCCAGATTATCCATCAAGAAGTAATGTAAGAAAGAATCCTTCCTATTTGGTTCTAGATGGAAGAGCATTGAACTCGTTTGACAGCAAACAAGAACCCTCTTTTCCCCCAATTTACCACATTTGTGTTGTTCCACACCCTACTATTTTCATTCCTGTCCATGCTATCTATCCCCATCCCTCACTTAAGAGACTGTGTGATTTAGCTCTTTCTCAAATAAAAGTATCCGTCTATCACAATTCCCAAAATGTTTACACTTCTTAAAGATGAATATTTGTCTTGTCATGATATTGGTTTATCTTTGAGGCGTGGGATATCAATCCTGACATCCTTAAACCAGGTTAATTTTCATTGATTGAAACTACTGGAATCAACTCATTCTGACGACAGAAGTTGGTACTCTAGAGGCAGCATATTGACATCATCAAAATCTTGCTGTGGATGAGAAAAAATACTCACACAGGCATGAAATCCTCGAAACCAAGACATTTTCAACTTTAAAAACTTGAAAAAGTTTGGATACTCAATCCATATTGACGGGAAGGTTTGAATCAGAGGATTCTGATAAGACAAGACTCGACCGAGTACGGACTCATCTTGAGATAGTTCATTTGTGCATTTGGATCCTTTTTGGTAACTATAAAGTTTAGATGCTCTATTTCAATCTTCATAAATATGATTTGTGTGGGTTGAGAATAAAACTGAGACAAATAAATCAAACAAAGCATGATGGAATCATATCAATACAATAACATCTAAGTTACCATCATGGAAACACAATAACATCCACTCATACCACATCAACAAATACAGAACATAAGAAAGGAACCGAAGAGATTACCCTCTGGAGTGCAGCTTCTCCAGTATAGAGATAGCTTCAATCGCAATACAGGCGACCATTTCAATTGACATGCTGGTGTAAAGCAAACAATAAGAGCCTTGATAGTAAGATCATATACCATCTGCTAACTTAATATAGAAGAATGTTACCTGTGTGAATTGTTATTCCAAACATCCCACAGACTAGGACCAAGCATATCCATTACCTATGAGCATCATGAGCATATCATAGAAAGTATGTCCTATGCAACAAATTACCTGTTGACTGACACTTCATATATAACTGATAAACATACCATCACATAATAGTCACCTTGCAAACCCTTGTAATGTACCCTTGGGACTCCATGGCTTCCACCCAAAGCACTGTATGTTGCAGGAAAGTCAATGCAATGCAGCGAAATGAATTCAGAGAAGCTAAGTTCTTATTTGTTGAAGAAATTACACAACAATAAGTACATCATCTCTTACTTGTAAACTTGCCATTCATAGGGTGGTCCATAATTACATCCTTTGCTGCTTCTGTGCTCAAATTTTATTGCCACCTAATTACAAAGCAAACAATATAAATCAACTCATCAATTATAACGTGTAGAATGACTTCAGATAAATTAATACACAACTAATAGTTCCATGCCTCAACAGCACCAGGGCCTGTCCTTTCATTCGAACTTGCTGCACCAACACGGCAACCAACATACACTTGCCCAAATCCTCCTTTCCCAAGTTTCCTATCTATCATATAAATAGGGGAACTGCCAATTTGGACCTATTAAAATAAATTAACCCAAAAAAAGAATCCTAAACATATCAGAAAACAAAAGGCAATTTCTCAAAAATACAGTTAACAAGAACAACTTGCATTGCTAGTAATATAATAAATTTCCAAAAGAGTAAATTAAGATGCAAAAGTATGAAAAAAAGGCAAAAATGTCCAATTTAACGGCCTATCCAGACTGCTTTCTAAAACTGAAAAAGTAGGAAACCAACGACACCATATAGAGTCACCAATCCACGAAGCTGAACAAAAAAATCTGTTTCATGCATACCATGTACCATGATATGAGACAGCTACCAACAAGTAGTGTTGAAATAAATATATAAAAACCATGACAATGACTACCTTAGTCGTGACTGATCTAAAATCAATATTATACTACAATGAGGGGTCCTGAGAAGAATTCCCGACATTGAGATTTGATTCTTGCTTAATTCGCGATGAATTAGCTTTTCTCTGACAAAGCTCTTGAACGACAACATATTGTTACAACCTATCAAAAAATGACAGGTATGATATACCTACATTGCTGGCAATAATTATTGCTGCAAGCAGATTTCACTGAAAACCTCAAAACTAGCAACCAAAGACTGGAACTTTAAAACTAGAAATTCCAATATATATCATCAAGTAACCAAAACAAGAAGTACCGGCGTTTCAATCCAAAACCTTAACGGTAGTCCCCAATTCATCTCAAATCAAAAGAAATGAATACAGACATAAAATAAAAGAGAAAAGCACATACTCTCTCAGGTAAAGGAGGAGTGGTTCCTTCATCCTCACCGCCATGAGCATTATCACGACTCCGACCACCACTATCCTGCTCAATCATGGCTCAAGTATGGCTGAAAACGTTGATCAGTCGTGTAAAACTTTACCGATCGTCTTCTTGTTCGGGTGTTTTTTTTCTTTTTTTCTTTTTTTTTTGTTGACGTCGTCCGGTTAGGTTTTGGTGGGATAATAGTATAGTTGATCGGCTTGGGTTTTAGGGATTGAGGAGTTCAGGCATGGCAAGGTGATTGTAGTTGTTGTTGTTAGATGAAGAAGGTTCGTGAAGGTTCTGAGAGCAGTATCAAAACTTCTTTGGTTCGTGCGTTGAGGCCTGTCTGTGATGTGAAGGAGTTTTGAAGAAGAGACGAACGGAATGGTATGGATAAAAAAATGTTGATTTTGTCTCTTGACCTGTACCCGTACTGCTGTAATTTTATGGTTAAAATATTTTTAGAAAGAACCTTAGGGCAAAACTCCGGTCTGCTCTAGGTCCAGTGTGTGTATAATTGGGAAACGGGGGAAAAACACTAGCCCCTATTCTGGGGTAAGCTAAGGTAGCTTTCATCCGGCCTCTACCGTCATGCTCGGCCGTTACCTAATTAACGAGCTACAAAATTTCAAGCTTTTCAAATTTTAAAGACTTTAGGCCCCAGTAAGGAGGGAGACAAGCGAATTGCAAAAACCTAAATCATAGATTTATTAAGTAAGGATTAAGAAAGGAAATTTATGATATTATTAAACTTGATTACATGTCTTCTAAAATGAAAAAGGGAAATAAAATAAAAATGCATTAGCCAGTGTAAATTTTCTTTATTTAACTTGTAAAAATAAAATCTTTCATCAAACTCGTCCATAAGCCTTATGATTAAAGAAAAAGTAAGTTTATTCAAGCTAAATTAAACCAAAATCTCTACTATGATGCTATAAGAATGTATGGTAATATCTTAGATTTTCAAATTATATATGAATGCATAGTCTTTTGTGTTATGCTCCTACACAACACAATATGATTGAATTCATAATTCTACCTAATCACTTCGTAACTTCCTCTTTTTTTTCTCCCTTTTTCTTTACCTAATTAAACTCTTTAGATGTTGATAAGACTTGAATTTCTTGTTAGATTCTCAGTTAAGTCAAAATCTCAAGTTCACATGGATCAACATGTCTAAAAAGAGTAATTAATAGACAATAATGTGCAATATAGGGACCCTCCATCACTATTTACCCTTAAAATGGCCATTTAATTAAGGATAACAATAATCTCTATAACATAAACAATGCTACCGTTATAGCAAACCTAAGAAGGGAAGAATCCCAATGACGAATAATAAGTCACACCAATTTTAGAATATATGACAATTGAGGAAAATCAAGTATTAGCAATCACAACAATGGAAAATCTACCAAGAAATTAATTAAAATGTCAACATTAGATTTTCAAAATAAAAAATGAACTAGAATGAAATTGCAAGGCAAGATATCTTCTACTACTTTTATCTATACGTAGCTGTTATAGTGTACAATGTCTATAAGTTCTCCCATATGATATTCTTATAATGAATGTATTAGTGATGCCTCATTGGAAGATTATAATGCAAAACAAATTCAATGTCATTACAATGTATGTACATAATGCATCATTCGAACTACTGTAATGTAAGTAGAATGGATAATATGATACTACTAAACCATACTCTACATATGGGGAAGTAGTCTTATTCTTGCAATCTTATTATGCAATATAAGTAGGCTTTATCAAACCTAATGAACAAGCCTATTTTCATTAGTTACACCAGTGGACACTTGAGGGCATAATGGCAATTGGATCACTAGCAACTTACTTTATGTTTCACTTTTTCCTAAAGATGTCTTTACTTTACTCAACTCCCTTATCTTATCACCTTTGCATTGAAATCCTGATGCTAATTCCTCTTAATCAGTTTCTCCATCCAAAATAATCAAATCCTTTGCCTCTATTTCATTCCCCCCCTCCCTCCCCTCCACTGCTCCCCTCTTTTTTCTTTTCTTAAAACCCTTAGCCATAAGGATGAGTATGGAAATTGCAATCTTAAGTCTAATAAAATCTTTAGGGGGTAGAGAAATTAGATGAAAATTCCCCAATCACTTTAAAAATGAGATCTCTGTAGACTATGCATAACTTCATGCTTCCATCCCTTTCTCAAAAAACAGTATGAAACCACCTTATAGTAAGACAATCGGACATATGAAACCCTTCTCAAGTAAGTCTTTTAACTCTATAATTTATGCATAACCTCATCCATCCATTATTTTGCTTCATAAACAATCCAAAGCATCCTACTATGAGACACTTAGACATATGAAATCTTTAAGTTACACTAGCATATGGTTTGTAAAGATTAAGGAATATGCAAGAGCTCTATAAAGAAAATGAACACTACAAACTTTGATGATGACATACTTAAGGTGTTAGATGAAGGGCAAAATCAAGAGACTCAATCGAAATTATAGACTTAGAACCTAAAACTAATAAGTAGTACATCAAAGATACAAATCTTAATAGATTTTTAGAGAAGCTAAAGGTTAAAGATTGGTTAGGTGTTATAAATTTTGAAAACTTTACGTGACAAGGGTTCTTTAATCTCTCCTCATAAATTGAAGAGTTTAGCAACTTTGATTCCCTCACTCATTATCAATATTTAC
This sequence comes from Lumnitzera racemosa, assembly GCA_024138005.1. Classification (NCBI taxonomy): domain Eukaryota; kingdom Viridiplantae; phylum Streptophyta; class Magnoliopsida; order Myrtales; family Combretaceae; genus Lumnitzera; species Lumnitzera racemosa. Next base: position 487,926 of record JAMXBC010000007.1, on the reverse strand, counting down.
TCTCAGTTTGACATCATTCCTTCTTTCTAAACTCAGACTAAGCAAAGTTCTTCTAAAAATTTGAAAAAACTTAAGTCTTTAATCAAAGAAGTAAGTGAGAGAGAGCCAAAGATCCAAGTTACTATGTAACTTTGTCAAGTTTAAACCTTCTCAACTTATAAATCCCTTTCCTCATTTCAACTCCTTAGGCTGTTATTCTTAAAATCCCTTAAATAAATTACCTCTATCCATACTTTATCAACCACTTCACCATCGTAAGGAAAAGGAAGAGATCTACTTCTAATGAAGTAAAATTTAATTTTTTTAATTACTTGTTTATGGTAACTAGTAAGATTAACTAAGTTGATAGGCTATATTTTAAAAGATTTGTTAAAATCCTATTTTGTTAGTCTAAGTGCTTTTATGTACTCATTGTTAGTGAATTCTCGAAAAAAAAAAAACTGAACTTATAAGTGGGTTAATGCTTGTCAATTATGCTTGCTCAAGGAGCAAACACATGCTATTAAAGGCACAAAGGTCGTCTTATATGTGTGCACTTCAACACTTAAGTCAACAAGGTAGTTAAAAATATCAACAACAAGATAATAAGAAAGAGTTAGGGTTCTAATCCCTTTACCATAAGAGTTTGTAGTGATACTAATAAAAGTGAGACAAAATAGATAAAGCAAACGACCTATTTCTAGGATCTCTTTATATTTAAGATTAAAGTGGATCTCAACATATCATATTATCGTCTTATTTATCTAATGCACTCTCCACTATCCTCATAAGAATGTAGGCCACTGTAAGCTCCAAAATTGCAATTTGAGATTTCGATCGATTGAAAGACCCAATAGAGCCTAAATTATAAAGTAAAGTTAGAAATATTAGGAAAATGATCTCGTAAGTTTAAATTTAAGAAAATAAGCAATAAAATAAAAGAATATAAAAAATCCAAATTTTAAGTATATAACTCGTTATTTATCGAAAATGCGTAAAATGCATTCCGATAATTAACGAATCACTTGAGATAAATTATATGTATACTAAAAATCATAAAATAACTTAAATAATATTTAGGAATATTTATTTGTACTGTATACGAATTTACATGTATGTAAAAATACTCGTAATTACTTAAAATACACGTAATGCACTAAAATCATATTAAATAATTAAATAAAATTCATAATTAATTAAGGAAAAATAAAGAAAAATCAAGAAGAATAAGGAATGATCTAGATATAGGTTGTGGCAGCTGGGAAAAATAAGAAAAAAATCGGCCAATTAAATTAAGACAACACAAAAGCCAAAAAATTAAGGGATAAGGCAATTGTCTTGTCCAATTCAATGCACAATAATTACACTAAAGCTCTATAAATAGCAAGAAAAATTCAGAATCTCATTTGGACAGTTATAAATCATAGAAAATTAAGGAAAGTTGAAAATTGAGAGAAAAACCAAAGAAAAAAGAAAAGGAAAACTGCGCAGTTAGGGGCACAAAGGAGAACCCAGATCCGACGGGCAGCTGGGAGTGGACGACGACCACCACCACACAATGATGGCAATACCCAAGTGGGCCGACACATCCATGGTCACCGACGGTGGCCGGAGCCACCCAAATCGGTGAGTTCGATTTCCAACCCGATTTTGTGTAATTTTGTAAAAATAGTAAATATTATTATAAAATTATAAATTTTGTTATTCTGGAATATTTTTGTATGTAGTTTTTAGAAAAAATAGTATTTGGATGAGAATATGTCTCGTGATATAGGATCCTTAAGAAATCATGCAAAACCGAGCATGTTTCGATTTAAAAATAAATGACCTTAGGAGTATAGTTTCCAGCCCAAAATTTTTATGTAAACCACTTAGCTGATATAGAACAATGCTATGAGCCCCGTTTTCAAAAATTATTTTTCGAAATTTTTAGATAATTTTTAAGCCTTAAAATAAGGCATAAAATGGGTAATTTAGGGTTAATAAAGTAATTAGATGGTTAATTACTAATTTAGTGAATAAGTACATGTTTTAGGATGTTGAAATCTGATGGAGTATGATACTTGTAGCATTTAGAGTGTTAAATGTAATTATTAGGTTAATTATGTAGTAAATGAGTAATAGGGAAAAATAGTAAATTTTAAGTTAATTTTGGAAATTAAGGTAAGTAGGAGTAAAATATGATTTAGGATAAATTTAAACATTTTGAAATGATAATTGGTGTTTAGAGACGATAATTAGAGTGATAGAAATATTAGAAGTGTATGATATACATAAAAAGTAATAATACATAATATGTAATTATTAGAATATAATAAATAGAAAATATTATAATAAAAATTGATATTTTAATAATAATAAAAATGTACAATAAATCTGATACGAAACTTGAATTTATGTACTTATATGAAAAATGTAAAACTTTCTCACATTATGAGTGAATTTGGTATACTAATACGGATTTAAGTATATCGGGTAAAATAAATACTGACTAGGGGTAATGATGATATTTAGGAGATCAGGAAGTAATGTGATTAATTTCACATTATGGGTTGAAACAAATTTCTAAGGTTAGAGTATAAAACACTATTTAGAAATCGAACTAAAACCTAATTTAGAAATCAATGCGAAAACCAAACCGAACCTGAACCTAACCTCAAACCTAGAATAATTGTAAAAGACTTAAGACCTAGATAATTAGGCATATTAAACCCTAAACAAAACATAACAATAAGCGTTATAGGATAAAATGAACCTATAATAGTTATATGAAAAACTGAAACGACGTTTGTGTTATAGGGATAATCGGCGATAGCCTGAGCAAGTCGGACCTCGAGTGAGTGAGCGAGGAGTCGAGGTAAGTTGGGATTAATACAATGTTGTATTTTGAGAGGCTTGAGATTATGCTTGGTTCTGCTTGTTAGATAGTTGGATGTGTACATGTGCTTAATTATGAGTGATGCTATGATTCTGTTTGTTGCTCTGGCATGTATTGTATGATTTATATGAAATGATCGATCACCCTAAACTCGACTTAATCAAATTTACGACGAGTAATCATAATCAGACATGCATGGCAACCCATTAGGGGAACTTAGGACTCTTCGGCCAAATGCTGACCCCTTTGAAAGGGATTGCGCAGGATTGCAATTGGTCCCTTCTTCATCCTTAGCCGAACTAAGTGATAAGAGAGGATGTCGCGGCGAGGGTGAAGTCAGTAGTTCGAAGGTAGTCGTGGGAGGAGCAAGGTCTCCATTGCACAGGCCTGGGTTTGGTCGTAAGCTGTTTCATTAATGACAACTCCACAACTCGGATTAGAGCAGGCACAATTTCTTTAATCTCACGACGGGTCGGATAACGTCGTGCGATGGCATTTGCTTGCACATGCATTGCACCTAATAAGTTGATTAAAAACCTCGTTGTGTTTGTGGTATAGTTTTAAGTCCTCCATCCTAACATACTGAGCTGTGGTTGCTCACATCCCTATAGACGTCGTGTAGGTGCTGGCTAAGAAGCGGCAAACAACTACTCTGAAGCTGCAAACAACTACTCTGAAGCTAGTAACTACTGGATCCTGGAGAGTGAGGAAAAACATTGAAGAATCAACACATATGTTATTACTTTTCATTTATGAATAATGTAATAACTGAATTATAATGAATATATATAAATTTCCTCACCTTCTTAGATAAATGATTTATTTAAATTACAAACTGTTTACTTCAAAGCGGATTAGTCGTGGACGCCTTGTGTAGATCAGGTCTAAGATAGTGGTTGTAAGGCCAACTTCTATCTTATGATGGTTTACACGGCGGGGCTATTACAACTCTGCCGCTTCGAAGTATGACAGCCACTAGCTGATTAGGCTTGAGAATCTAAAGTAAAATGCACTGCCAATTGTTTCCCTTTATAATTCTTAACGAATGGAAAGGTCAAAAAATTAGATCTTTTATATACTCATGCTTCTGTAGTTTATCTTATAATGAATAACACATAAATCTTAGTATTGGCGTGTCTTAATTCCCTTACATTTTCTTATATAAGTTTTAAATGAAATCTTGCGTTTTTATTAGATGTTATGAATTAATTTGTTTTTAATTGAAGGTGTGAACTTCTAGTCTATGACTATGTAACTTATATGTATAAACTTTTGTGATCAAATCAAATCAAATATAGGCTGCAACAAATCTTTTCCCATCTAAGTATTGTTTTTATTTCAAGAGATTCCATCATTACTAGAAAGGAGACACTATAACAAATCTCATCCTTTAATTAGATAATGACAAAATCTTCTCATGTAACTAATGAGTTCTCTAAGTGTTTGACGGTAATTTTCACAAGTAAGAAATATTTTGAAAATTTAACTCATAAGATTAGCATAAAATAATCACAAAGGGTTACTTATCCCTAAATCATCCAATTATAAATTTTGTTACTTTATTCATCTACAAGTTTTGTGGCTAAATTTGCAAAGTTTTCCATGAAGTACAAACATACTAATGTGTTAAATCTAATATTTTAAAATCTAAAATGAAATTTTCGTGTTTGATTAAATGATTGAAAGGAAAATTCATAGTTGTTATAGCTTTCTTTGAAAAGTAATTTTCAAAATATTATTTCCTAACATAGGATATTTTTCCATAATATTAGTGTTAAACTAAAAAAGCTATTGGTTGGATTTTATAAAATAGGAAGTTATTATTTTTGTACAAAGATTATTTTGATAAAAAGAAGACACAAATGTAATTACTTTTGAAAGGAAACTCCTTTTGAATTAATACTATAAATGGACAAATTATATACAAATCTTGTATTAAATTACTGTTAATGAAAAATATTCTTCTATTTATAGTCGTTGTGGAGATTATTTATAGAAAAAACTAATTAAGATTATCTTTCACAACAATAAACATGTAATAAATTTTCCTACCCATTACATAACTAGGAAAAGAAGTGAAAAAAAAAAATAACAACTTTTTTTTTTTATGTCCTTGAGTCAAATTTTGAATTATAAAGTCTCACAAATCTTACAAAAAGAAGTTGTGTTTCCTTTAACAAAATATTTAAGTTATATTTTATGTTTTATATTTTTAAAGAGATTAATCTTCGTAACATTTAACTATTTTCTTGAAGAGGTTAATCATAGTAAGGAAAACTTTAGTGTAATATTAAAAGGAGATGCATTTTTTAAGCTATTAAAGGAAAAGTTAACTATTATATGGTATCAATATAGATTATTTTTGTATGGTATCATAAGGATTATAGCTACTAAAGATATTCAAAGTAGTTAATAATACCTACTTGGATATAAAGTTAGAAGAGAAGGTAAAAGATAACGAGAGTCAATCTCCTATATATATCTTTATGTTATCTTGCTACCATACTCTCTTTATGTTTCCCATAACTTATAATTATACTTAGTTTTATTCTGCACTTATTATTGGATTCTTGCAATAAACCATTAATAAGATAAAAAGAAGGAAAAGTTTTTAAAGTTTAGCAATATATATCAACCTTACTAGATGTTATGCTTTGAAACAGTAAAGTCGTAATAGTCATGTTATATAAATCATTTTAAAATAGAAGCTAACCGTACAACCACTATCTTACATCTGATTCATATAAGGCGTCCATGACTAACCTGTTTTGAAGTAAACGGTTCATAAATTAAATAAATTATTTACCTAAGAAAGTATGAATATATATATATATATATATATACTAAGATTCAAATATTATATTTTTTAAGTAATACATTATTCGAAAATGGAAGATTCTAAAATAAGAGCTAAAAACTTAAAAATATATATGTTCTTTAGATTTATTTCCTCACTTTCTAGGATCTAGTAGTTACTAATTTTAAGTTTCCAGGTAAATATAGGCTACTTTCTAACTAATACCTATAATAACGTTTATAGGGATGTGAGCAATCAACAACTCAGTAAGTTGGAATGAAGACTTAAAATTATTCATCAAATACAAATAAGTTTATCAATCAAATTAGTTAAATGCAATGCTTATACAAGCAAATGCTATTGCATAACGTTATCCAACCCATCGTAAGATTAAAGAAATTGCATCCGCTCTAATTTGGGTTAAAGAGTTTTCATTTAATGCAACAGTTAACAACTAAACCCATACTTGTACAATAAAGACATCGCTTTTCTCGCGACTATCTTCGAACCGTTGACTTCACTCTTGTCGCAACTTTCTCACTTATCACTTGATTCGACTAAGGATGAAAAACGGACCAATTATGCTATTCGGGTCTCTAATGAGTTGCTATGCAAGTTTGATTTATAATTTCAAGTCATATATTTAATTAGATCTAGTTTAAGGTGTTCAATCATTTCAAATAAATCACACAAATACAAGCCAGAGCATTAAATTATAATTATATCATCAAACTCATAAATAAGCATATACAAGCATGCGTATAATCAATTATATAGTAAACACAATCAAGTATAATTTTAAGCCTCTGAGTACTACAAATTAATACTCTAAAATACAATAACGTATCAATTCTAACTTACTTGAACTCTTCGCTTACTCACTTAAGGTGCGACTCGAACAGGACATCGTCGCTAATCCATATAATGCAAATGTTGTTTCAGTTTCTACATAACTATCATAAATAGGTTTTGTTTTGAAATTCTTATCATTATTTTAATTTAGGGTTTTATTATACTTAATTATTCAGGTTTTTAAGTCTTTTACAATTATTATTAATTTTGAACTAGATTCTAATTTGGTTTCCTAATCGGTTTCTAAATTAGGTCTTAACTCAGTTTTCGATTATGGATTTTTTATACATAAACTCTAGGAAATCATCCCGACCTATAATGTGAAATTAATCACATTATTTTTCAAGTATCCTAAATATCGCTTTTAGTCCCTAACCAATGTTCTAGTTCATGTTGTATATTGTAATCCTAATTTAATTAAAGATTTTTTACTTTGAATGTGAGAAAATTTTATATTTTTCATATAATTACCTTAATTTAAGTTTCTTACCAAATTTATTACATAATTCTATTATTAGCATATTATTAATTTTATTCTAATATTTTTTTACTTATTAATTTCTTATACTTGCATACTATATATTATCACATAATATGTACATAATATGTACATAATATATATCTAACATTCTCATCACTTCAAATATTATATCTCGATATTAAATAACATTTCAAAATATCTCAATTCATCCTAAATCAGATTTATATCTAATTACCAAAATTAACTTAAAATATATTATTTTACTTATTACACATATACTACATAATACACATAATAATTACATCTAACATCCTTAATGTTGCAAATATCATACTACATCAGAATTCAATATCTTGAAACATATAATTATATATTAAATCAATAATTACGTATTTAATTACTTAATTAACTCAAAATCACTCATTTTATACATAATTTTAAGGCCTAAAAATTATCTAAAATTTTCAAAAATTAATTTTGGGAAAAATTTGTTATATCAATGTAATATGTATCCTAAATAATTTACACAAAAATTTTGAAGTCAAAACTATACTCTTAAGGTCATTTATTTTCAAATCGAATGAAACTTGGGTTTGTGAGATTTCTTAAAGATAATATATTTCTATATATAAATTCATTAAACTAAATTTTTTTCTTAAATCTACATACTAAAATATCTCAGAATAACAAGTTTCATAATTTTTTAAATTTTTTTATATTTTTAACAATTTAAACAAAGTTAAGAGAAAATCAGAACTTACCGGCGTTAGTTTCTCTAGCTACCATTGACCACCAAGGCTTTGTTGGTCAACTTGGGCGCCACCATAACCTTTGGATGGTGGTGGCCATCTACTCCTACATTGTTGTCGGGTATTAGTTTGCCCTATAGCCCTTATTTACATATTAAATTTCTGATTTTTTTGTAAAAATACTCTCCCTACTCTTTCTGATTTTTTTTTTTATTTTCCTAAAGTCCTAACACGTCAAAATGATTTCCATAAGAGACTTTCCAATTTTATAGGCTAGTTTGATTTTTTTTTTCCAATTTTCACTTAATATTTGTCCCTTATCCTCTTCCACTCCACTTTTTATTTGCCTTAATTTAATTGGTTACTTTTATTTCTTCAATTTCAAGCTAAAATGACCCACTTTTGGACATTTTCTCATTTTTTCATATTTTTCTTTAATTATTTAGTATTGTTTTAGTATATTTCGGGTATTTTAGGTAATTTTGAGTATTTTAACCTACGTGTGAATACATATATGGTACAAATAAATACTCCTAAATATTATTTATATTATTTTATGATTTTTAGTATGCATATAATTTATCTTTATTGATTCGTTAGTTATCGAAACTCGTTTTACACATTTCTAGTAAATAATGAAAATTTTACATATAATTCAGTATTATAATAATTAATCATTTTATTATTTATTTTGCTAAATATAAATTCATAAGATCACTTTTACTAATATTTATAACTTTATCATAAAATTTAGACTTGATCGCCCTAAATTTTAAGGTTCGAATCCTAAACACTAAATTGCGGAGCTTACATTAGGCACTAGATTTGACAAGTTTTTTTTTTTTTTTATTTTCATAGTGAATTTTATGTCAAAAATCCATCAATTACCTAAAGAATGCAATAGTTTCACAATTTGCACATCTAAAAATATTATAATAGAATTGTGTCTTAAACCACACACCCTTGGATATAATTAGATTAAAACGAGCCAAATCAATCTTCTAACTTCTTGTAAATGATACTCATCTGCCACACTCATACTTAATTGTATTCCTACTAATTATCGTATGAATGAAGGTTTGTTTTATTTTATCTTAAAATGTACACATGCAAAATTTATGTTGAGAGCATAAACAATGATGAGCTTGCACTAATATTGATTAAGTGTGCATTTGTAAATTAATGTAAAGAAACAAAAAGGACACTTCTAAAGAATGTATCTTAATTTATGCACATGATTTCTTATCAATCTGACACCCGTCCTCTTCTTATTCGTCTACTTGTCTTTCGCATAACTATTTAATTTTTTAAGTTAGTTGTAGATAGTATAGAACATATACATATTGATATATAGTTCAAGTAGAGAAACAATCTACTGTTACATTGCAATTAAGTTACTCTACCATTCTAAATGAACTCTATTTTCACTATCTATACGTGATCTTCAATGATAGCTTGCATAAGTACAATCTTTCATTTTGTAAGGTATCAAAGCATTAAAAGTACTAATCATTGACATTTTGAATCAATTTTCTTGTATTTGCATCTTAAATATAATTCTAGAATAAAGATTTGAACACATCAATTTAGCAATTCTTTAAAAGAGCCTTTAATTATGGATCCCCTTTATTTATCTGGTCAAATAATTTTAATAAGTTAATTGAAACCCTTAGTTTTAATGGAAAATAACTAAACAATTGTACAAAAGACAAGTGGACCAATAAATGACAAGTGTTGACTTGACAACAAGCCATATGTACGTAAAATGATCAAAGCGTGGGAGTTTACCATAGTAGACTCAAGAAATATTGGGATGAATTATAAAAATTGCGAGGATATCCCATGTACACTTGTGGAATAATGAATTATTTCACTTATGGTTTAAAAGAAAATATTTAGAGTGAATCTCAAAGTAAGCTGTTGAAAGAAAATTGATAGAAGTTACAACATTTAGATATGTGTAAACATTTATAGTCTTTAATACTTATAAATCTATAGATAATGGTGTTGTTCAATTGACTTGAGCTCATCTAAGTCATAATTTACTTCTAAAGTTACAACATCGAAATATGTGTAAACACTTAAACTTACAAATTCCATATGTTATATTTGTCCTGAAGCTAAATTTTATAAGTATCCTTTCACAAGAAGTTCATATATGTTTAAGTTTTCTTTTTAACTTTTGCATGTTGATGTTTGGGTCTATATATATGTTTAGCCAATTTTTAGTGCTAAATTCTTCTCAACTACAGTGACTAACTTCATAAGTTCTACTTAGACTGACTTGATTAATCACAAGAACCATATTTGTTCAGTTTTAGAACAAATATTATATTATGTTTCTAATAATTTTTCAATAGTTCCTAAGTTTATGAGAACGAACAATAGGTCTATCCAAATTGTGCTAATCCATGTTCCATAACCTATGAATCATTTGTCACCATACTTTAACACGTTTGCCCAAAGAGTTTACTCATCGAAGAGCATTGAGAATGCATGCTCATATGCCGAATAATTTTCTAAGGGAATGCATATCTACAAAAACTTTCTTAGTTAACAAAATGCTTATGGCAAGTTTAGGTTGGGGATCCCTACGTGAGATGTTATTTGTCTTTTCACCAAATTATAATGATCTTAAAGTAATTGATTTATGGTCCTTAGATCTTGAATTTGCTCAATATCATGACCAACGATCAATATATCATCCAGAAAATAAAAGAATGATAATATAATGATCTTAATGTGATTGATTTATGTATCTTTAGATCTTGAATACACTTGATATCATGACCAACGATCAATATACCATCCATATAATAAAAGAATGATAAAGTCACCACTACTAAATTTCTTTGTAAAGATACAATGGTCTAATATAGACTTGGTATATCCATGGTCAAGTATAAAGGATGAAACTTCTTATAGCACTATTATGGATCCTATTTCAGCCTATTCAACTTCTCTTTAACCTACAAACTAGGTGCTTTTTATGCTTAATGCTAAAACCTTCAAGCCACTTCATGTAATCTCTTCCCCCAAATCACAATTAAGGAATATTGTCTTCATATCTAATTGCTCAATATCTAATTTCAAATTGATAGTAATTCCATAGACAAATTAAATGGAAGACATCATCACCACCAGTGAGAAAATCTCATGATCTTTCTTCTAATCGAACCCCCTCACAAATAACCTTACCTCATATTTAGGTTGTGAGCTATTCCTTTCAATCTTCAATATGTATAATATTTATTAATTTTTAAGAGGCTACTTGCCCTTAGGTAATTCCATTAAATCATATGTGATTCTTACCCTAGGATTTCATCTCTTCTTGCATGGTTTTTACTCATTTCTTTTTCTACTCATGTAACATAGACTCTTAATAACATCCTGGCTTTCTCCCATTTATCAGCATTATGTACTCATCTAGATTGTATTTAGTGGATAGTCCTTGCTTTCTTATGGATCTCCTCAACTCTATTTATTGATTAGGTTCTTAGGCCATTGCACTGTTTTCAATTGAATTTTACACGTCTTCCCCATCATTACTAGGATCTTCAGGTGGAGATATTGGATATATTGTAGTAGGAATCTTGCTTGAGGATCTAGATTTCTTTGGCTTCTTTATATCTTTGATATTTTGATATTCAGACCACATCTCTGTTTCTAACAATTTTCTTCTTTATAGAATTCCATAATCCGTACTTATCCTATAAGTATATAATGTTTTGAGTTTGCATCAAGCATTGGTTTTTCATTATTGGGAATATGCATGAATGCCCCGTAACCAAATATTCACAAATGATTATAAGAAATATTTTTACTTACCTATACTCTTTTCCGGATATGACCATTTAAAGCCTAGGAGGGAGATAAGTTGATCAAATCCATTGTTGTTCTCATCACTTTTCCCTAAAATAACTTAGGAAGACTAACATGAGATAACATACACTTAATTTTCTCAGTAATAGTTCAATTCATTTTTTTTGCAATGCTATTTGCTATAGGATCTTTAGTACTATCTTTGCAAGTTTAATCCTATAAGTTTTGCAATAGTCCTCAGTAGGACCTCTTTATTTACCGTTATTATTCACTCAAACATATTTCAATTGTAGTGTTTCTCTCTCAACTCTAGTATGGAATTGCTTAAACACATCAAAAACTTGATATTTTGATTTCAAAGCAAAAGTTCATAACTTTCTAGTGTAACCATCAATACAGGTTGCAAATTAAAGTGCACCACCAACTGATATATTATAAGCTGTAAATATAAGCCTTGTAACCATAGGATTAGGCTTAGTACACGAAATTTATGATGATTGGTTAAAGGATCCGATCAAGCTTAAATTATAAATTAAAACTAGAATATTAGTAAAAGTGACTCTATAAGTTTAAATTTAAGAAAATAAGTAATAAAATAAGATAATATAAAATTTTCAAATTCTAATTATATTATTCATTACTTATTGAAAATGTGTAAAATGCATTCTAATAATTAACAAATCACTACAAATAAATTATATGTATACCAAAAATCATAGAATGACCTAAATAATATTTAAGAGTGTTTACTTGTACTACACATGTATTTACGTATAGGTAGAAATATGCGAAATTATTTAAATTGTCCGAAATTAGCTAAAAAATGAAAGAAAATTATAAAAAAAATCAAAGAAAAATCAGAAAAAAATAAAGGAATTGGGGAATGCTTCAGATCAAGTCGTAGTAACTAGGGAAAGTAAGAAGAAAATTTGACTAACAAAAATCAAATACTTAAAAAGCAAAAATGAAAGAGGATAAGCAAAAAATTTTGCCTAATTAATGCTCTAAAATTCCTTTTATAGATCTATAAATAGCAAGAAAATTCTTTGAGCTCATTTTGTTTGTTAAGAGTTGGAAAAAATTAAGAGAAGCGAAAATTGGAGAGAAATTAGGGTTTTAGAAAAATTCTTCACAAAAATGTACAATTAGTGCATTTAGGCCGAACTTACGGGTCACCACCACTTGGGACCGAACCACCACCCCTACCCTGCTCTAAACCCAAGGTCTAGACCAGCCGACCACCACTAAGTTGTGGTTGGTGGCGGGAAACCCAAGAGTTAGGTGAGTCTAATTTTTTAACCGATTTTGCAAAATTTAGTAAAATTATTAATTTTGCCAAGAAAATTATGAAATTTGTTATTATGATGTTTTATTATATTTAGATTTAGGTAGAAATAGTGATTAAGTTTAATCATGTCTGTAAATATAGGGTTCTTAAGAAATTAGATAAAACCGAGCATGTTTAGAATTAAAAATAAATAGGCTTAGGAGTGTAGTTTGAAGCTTAATTTTTTTTCTATAGAATACTTAAGTAATATAGAATAGTGATATGAAGCCATTTTTTAAAAATTAATTTTTGAAATTTTAAAATAATTTTTTAGCCCTAAAATGATGAGAAAAATAAGTAATTAAATGACGAATGACTGATTTAGAAGGTAATTAGATATTTAAAATGTTAATTTTTGATGTAGAAACCTAATCCTAGTCTTTGGAGTGTTAATTGTAATTAATATAGGAATTATGGAGTAAATTTGAGTAATTTGGTAATATGTGAAATTTGAATTTTAATAAATATGAAATAATAGGTTAAATTGGATAATTTAATAATAATATCAGTACACATTAAATTTGTTACAAAAATTAATTTTAGGTAATTATACAAAAATTGTAAAATTTTCTCACATCGTAAATAAATCCGATATATTAATTAAGATTAAAGTATATCAAGTGGGTCAGAATACTGACTTAAGACCAGTATGATATTAGGATACTCAAGCTTAATATAACTAATTTCACATTAGAGTTTGAAATGTATTTTAGGATTACTCATAGTAGAAATCAAATTAGAACTTGAACTAGAATCGGATTTGGAAACTGAACCTCGAATTAACGTAAGATGAATCATTAATAAATGATAGGTATATGAGGAGAATTGAGTTAAATCTTAACTTAGAATATGCATCATCTAAGTATAAGTACTAAAAAGAATGTATTTATATTATAAGATACACGAAGACGAATCAACCTGCAACAAGTGGTTGAGCGACTTAGAATTCCAAGTAAGTTGGGTTTAATGCTTCATCGTATTTTGGAGTACTATTTTAGAATACTTGGAGACTTAGGTTTGTGTATGATTGTGATTATAAGTAGTCTTATACATGTGTTTGTGTATTTGATTTCATGCTGAAATCTATGTTATGTTTGATGATTGTTATGACTAAATTAGTATAAAATTGTTTGAACACCCCAAATTGAACCTAATCTCAATCGACCTAAATACCTTAAAAAGACATACATTGCAATTCTGTAGGGGATTATTAGGATTCTCCAATCAAATATCGATACCTTCGAAAAAGATAGTACTAAATAGTAAATTGGTTATTTCCTCATCTTTAGCCGAACTAAGTAACATGAGAGGAGGTCGAGATGAGGATGGGGGTATTGGTTCGAAAAACAGTCTTAGGAGGAGCAGTGTCTTCATTGCATAAACTTGGGTTTAGTTGTAAGTTGTTATATAACATGAAAACTTCTTAACACAGATTAGAGTAGGTGAAATTACTCTGATTTCACAATGGACCGAACTGCGTTATGTGATGGCACTTATTTGTTGCATTTCATGAAAATAATTGCTTAATAACCTTGATTGTGTTTGTATACATTCATGAGTCTTCAATTCAACTTATTGAGTTGTAGTTGCTCCTATCTACATAGATTCTTTTGCAGATCTTGACTTTTGATTTGTGATGCCGCAATATAATTACCTAGAGGTTAGATTTTTTTTTAAACTATGGGAAGTGGGGATCCATTAGCAAAAGATCAAATCTTATTTAGAGTCTTACTAGTATCCTTAGGATAAATAACTGATATATGATATGTATATTAGTTAACTATTGTATTATATAGGATATCTTTGGAATCCTACGATAATGTGGATGTAATTATATATATATATATATGACTTAAGATTTTACTTTTACTGTAAATTTTAGCCAAAAATCTTAGTTGAATTATTTACTTCAAAGCGATGAGTCGTCGACGCCTTATATAGATCATATCTATGATAGGCACTGTGAGGTCAATTCTTGTTATAGGTTGGTTTACATAATAAAACTGTTGCGACTCTGCGACTTTAGGGTATAACATATATCCTTTATGCAATACACATTTGTATTAACAAAATCAACTACATGAGATTTTTTAGGAGATGAATGTCTATGAAATGCAACCTTGTTGCTTATTGGTAAGAGAATCGATGTAGGTTTTTAGAAGAGTACTTAGGTAGAAGTTATTTCTTAGCAAGCTGTTGTAGTCATTTCTTGCTCATGTGACTAAGTTGTTTGTGCCAAAGTTCAATTGATGACATATTAATTATATTACTCCTCCTTTACTTAGTTTGCTAACAGTAAGTAAAGAGTATTAATTTTCTTTCCTTTAGACACTATAAGGTAACTATTGGTAATCTTCCATTTACCTTCACCAAAATGGGTACCATGTCCATCATCCTTAAGCTTTCTTGTAAATATAAGGTTATTAAACTTGAATTTTTTGTTTTATTTTCCCTCATTAGATTAGTAATAAATCTTAACCTGTTTAATATCAATCATCGACTAAGAATCAAGAAAAAAATGCCTTTTAATAAATTTGGAAAGAATTAAGTTAAAATCAATTAAGTAGATTGATTTTAACTTAATTGTTGGCATGTGAGAAAATTGTTTTTGAAAACTAGAGATTTATGAATTTAGGGCTTATCTTATTAAACTCTAGATGGTACCATTTTAAATCTTATGAATTTAGTCTTTAACCTTCAAATTGTTCATTTATTAAGAATGTTTCTAATTTAGCCAGTATAAAGGAAAATAATGGAAACTAAATCTAATTATTCATAAAAGGGAAAAAAATTATCAATATTTTAAGTTACCTAAGAAGGTGCTTATGTACTCATGACTTAAGGTTATACTTCTATAATTCAATTCAAAAAAATTTAGTAGGCTGATTTCTTTAGTTTGGGAAAAGATCAAGTTTACGTTTCTTCCTCGTTTAACTTTACTTAAGAAAAATTCTAGGAAAAAGGGTCTTAATTTGGATTGGTTGTTTTTGGAAAACAATAATTCCTAATTTTTGAAATAGGGCTTATTATTATTTTTTCTAGAAAAGGAAATCATTTTTCAAAGTGATAAAATGTTTTCAAAATCATTTTTTGCTATTTATTTTAAAAAAAAATGGGAAAAAAATATTTGAAAAAGAGATTTGTGTGAAGAAAAAAAGAAAATAAGCCTTTTTAATTTTCTTATCAATTAAAAATAATAAAACTAATAAAATAAAAGAAAAGAGGAGCAAAACTAACATGAGTTGGTTGTTCGGATCAAGAGCATAAGATAGAGTCGAGTTAAGGTTGGCTTTTTAAGTCGAATCTAGTTTGTAGGTCGGATCTTAGGTTGACACGAGAGTAGAACCTGAGATAACTTCCTATGGTGGCTTCTTATTTCAAGCAGGTGACTTTGCTTTTACGTACTTTTGATTGGCAAAACGTCGATTAGTAGTAGAGCTATAGATAAAGGCAGTAGTTTAGGTAGCAGTCGGGTTTGGGTGGAAAGAGAATAAACTAGGGAAGTTTGAATAGGGACTAATCGAAGTCAATTAGGATAATTTTAGGGGTTATAAAGGGTGATAAGTAAAGTAAAATAGGTAATTTTGTCTATAGAAGTGGTTGTTAGAGGCAGTTACATGGTAGCTATGTCTTAGAGTACCTAGAGGTGGCTAACGATACTGGAGAGTACAATAAAGAGTGTGAGAAGCTTAGAGCTTGGGGAAGTTAAGAGAAGTAACAGTTTAGTTCGAAAAACTTAGAGCTTGGGTAATTAGCTAAGGAGAGAGTGAGCTGTAAGTGGTTTAGAGAGAGAATGAGCTTAAGTGAGTAAGAGCATGAATAGTAGTAAGTTGATAATGGAAACATGAATGGGGTAGTCTATTTATACAATAACGAGCTTAAATGGGCATGGAAAATGGATTGGCCATGAATGTTCTTATCTCGAGTGATCTTTGTATCGAAGGTGTCGAGTTTTATTTTGTTTTCCTTAATTCAATCTACATTAAGTCTAGCTCAGTTAATATAAATTACTTGACGTTAAATTAAGGAAAAAATTTTCTTTTAAAAACATGTGTTTAAAAAAATATTTTAAAAAATTGGAATTGCCAATTAGTTAAACTGGTAAAAAATCAAATAAAGATTTTGTGGTAGGAAAACGTTAATTTAGCCATTAATCTGTAAATATTCTAAAAAAATATTTTTTCTAGAAAATTAAATTAAAAAATTTACTCTTTGGGGCTAACCTATTAAAATAAAATCACCATATAAAAATAAAAAAATTAATAGTTTTTTATTTTTATAATTTTTCAAAAAAAAATACTAAAATATGTATTGATATGCAAAAGTATAATCAAAACAAATTTTTTTATGATCTTTTTTTTACTACGAAGAAAAAGAAAAAAAAATTAAATTTTTTTATGGTTTCTCTGGAAGTGCCTACATATATGCTAGTCAGGATCAAACTAACGTAGTTTTATTTTTTAGAAAAGATTTAGTGAGTTAATTTTTTTCTTAAAAAATTAAGCCATATTTACGTTAGTTATTAAATTATTATTATTTTTTTAAAAATACTTAAAAGAAATCTAACTTTACAAATTTATTTAAGAAAAACCCTAACTAACTAAATCTTTTGAAAAACTTCGATTAATATTTTTTATTTAAAAAAAGTACTACGTGTTAAAAATGAATTTTTCTAAATTTTAAATGCGAAATCTACTAAGATACAATTCAAATACATATATTCTAATCTTAGAGGAAAGATATGCAATTTTGATAAAAAAAGATGCAATATGCAATTCATCTAAAAGAATGAAATTTATACAATTTATCTAAAAATTTACAAATTTATCTAACTAAGATACATGACATGTAATTTAAATTAAAATTATTAAATAACCTGCACTAAAAAAACTAAGTTAGTAAAGCTATTAATTAAAAAAATAAATAAATAACTAAAATAATTTTACTTAATTACCTAAGCAAGTCGAATCGTATACGTGATTAAATTGGACATGTGTTGGACAGTGCTATCCTCGTGCAGTGAAGTGTTTGTGTTACTTGTGAGTGGATGTGTGTATGTAAGACGTGTACTGTACTCAACGTGGACGATGTGTATTTGTTACGATTCTATCGTTTCGGGGCGTGACACCGACCAAACATAACATAAGCACAACACCAACCAAATGTAATGCATACATGCATGCTGTACTATCTAGATTCACACACGCATACTGCACAAGGCGTCCACGACTAACCCACTTTGAAATAAACAATTTGTAATTTAAATAAATCATTTACTTAAGAAAGAGTAAATATATATATACGCTATAATTTAGTTATTACAGTTAAAGTTTACAATATTTCTCCGTAATATATTTCCTAGTTATTAAATTATTCAAAAATAAGAAATTCTAAAGTAAAAGCTTAAACCTTAAAAGTATGTGTTTATTCTTCAAATGTTTTTCCTCATTTCTCAGGATCCAGCAGTTGCTAGCTTCAGAATAGTTGTTTGCCGCTTCTTAGCCAGCACCTACACGACGTCTATAGGGATGCGAGCAACCACAGCCCAGTAAGTTAGGATGGGGGACTTAAAATTATACCACAAACATAATAAGGTTATCAATCAACTTATTAGGTGCAATGCATGTTCAAGTAAATGCTATCGTATGACGTTGTTTGGCCTATCATTAGATTAAAGAAATTGCGTCCGCTCTAATCCCGGTTGAGGAGTTGCCATTAATGCAATAGCTTATAACCAAACCCAAACTTGTGCAATGGAGACATGGCTCCTCTCGTGACTACCTTCGAACCATTGACTTCACCTTCGCCGCGAACTCCTCTCCTGTCATTTAGTTCGACTAAGGATAAAGAAGGGACTATGTTGCAATCCTGCATTATCCCTTTCGAAGGGGTCGGTATTTGGCCAGAGAATCCTAGGTTCCCCTAATGGGTTGCCATGTAGGTCCGATTATGATTACATGTCGTATATTTGATTAGGTCCATTTTAGGGTGATCAAGCATTTCACACAAATCATACAATACAAGCCAGAACAACAGACAGAATCATAGCATTACTCATAATCAAGCACATGCATACAATCAACTATCTAACAAGTACAACTAAGCATAATCCCAAGCCTCCAAAATACAACAACGTATTAATCCCAACTTACCTTGACTCCTCGCTCACTCACTCGAGGTCCGACTTGCTCAGGCTATCGCTTGTCATCCCTATAACATAAACGTGGTTTCAGTTTTTCTTATAACTATTATAGGTTCGTTTCATCCTATAACGCTTATTGTGATCTTTTTAGAGTTTAATATATCCAATTTCTAGGTCTTAAATCTTTTACAATTATTCTAGGTTTGGGGTTAGATTCGGGTTTGGTTTCCGTATCGATTTCTAAATTAAGTTCTAGTTTGATTTTCTAAATATTGTTTTATACCCGAACCCTAGAAATTAATTTCAACTCATAATGTGAAATTAATCACATTATTTCCCGATCTCCTAAATACCATCATCACTTCTAATTAGTACTTTATTCCACTTGGTACACTTAAATCCTTATTAGTGTACCGAATTTACTCCTGATGTAAGAAATTTTTACATTTTTCCTTTAATTACATAAATTCAAGTTTCTTATTAGATTTATTGTACATTTTTATTATTATCATAATATCAATTTTTATTATAATATTTCTATTTATTATATTTCTAATAATTGTGTATTATATACTATTACTTATTATGTACATAATACACATCTAATATTTTTATCACTCTAATTACTATCTCCAAACATCAATTATCATTTCAAAATGTTTAAATTCATTTTAAATCAGATTTTAAACCTAATTTACAAAATTAACTTAAAATTTACTATTTTTCCCTATTACTCATTTACTACATAATTAACCTAATAATTACATCTAACACCGTAAATACTACAAGTATCATATTTCATCAGATTTCAACATCTTAAAACATATAATTATTCACTAAATCAATAATTAATCATTTAATGACTTTAATAACCCTAAATTACCCATTTTATGTCTCATTTTAAGGCTTAAAAATTATCTAAAAATTTTGAAAATTAATATTTGAAAACGGGTTTCATAGCACTATTTTATATCATCTAAGTGCTCTACACAAAAATTTTGGGTTCAAAACTACACTCCTAAGGTCATTTATTTCTATACCAAAATATGCTCGTTTTGGATGATTTCTTAAGGACTATATATTACGGGATATATTTTAATCAAAATAATATTTTTTATAAAAACTAAATAGAAAAATATTATAGAATAACAAAATTCATAATTTTATAATAATATTTATTATTTTTACAAAATTACACAAAATCGGGCTGGAAATTGAACTCACCGGTCTGGGTGGCTCTGACCATCGTCGACCACCATGGCCTTATTGGAGGGTCTAGGCGTTGTCACCACCATGTGAAGGTGATGGCCGTCCACTCCTAACTGCTCGTCTGATATCGGTTCCCCTTTATGTCCCTAAATGCATGTTTTCCCTTTCTTTTTTTTTTCTTTGGTTTTTCTCTTGAATTTTTGAAGCTCTCTATTTTTCTCACTCTCTAAACTGCCCAAATGAGCTTCTGAAAAATTTGGGGTATTTATAGAGCTTTGTGGTAATTAATGTACATTAAATTGAACAAGATATTGTCCAAATTCCTTAATTTTTGGCTTTTGTACTGCTCTAATTTAATTGGCTGATTTTTTTTCTTATTTTCCCCAGTTACCACGACCTAATTTTGGATTATTCCTTATTTTTTATGATTTTTCTTTATTTTTACTTAATTAATTATGAATTTTAATTAATTATTTAGTATTATTTTAGCACATTTCGTGTATTTTAAGTAATTACGCGTATTTCTATATACATGTAAATTCATATATAGTACAAATAAATATTCCTAAATATTATTTAGGTCATTTTATGATTTT
This sequence comes from Lumnitzera racemosa, assembly GCA_024138005.1. Classification (NCBI taxonomy): domain Eukaryota; kingdom Viridiplantae; phylum Streptophyta; class Magnoliopsida; order Myrtales; family Combretaceae; genus Lumnitzera; species Lumnitzera racemosa. The sequence goes on along the minus strand of JAMXBC010000007.1, from coordinate 467,094 downwards.
TAGTATACATATAATTTATCTCTAGCAATTCGTTAATTATTGGAATATATTTTACACATTTTCGATAAATAATGAGTTATATACTTAAAATTTGGAATTTTTGTACTGTTTTATTTTATTTCTTATTTTCTTAAATTCAAACTTACGGGATTATTTTACTAATATTTCTAGCTTGACTTTATAATTTAGGATCGATCGTGTCTTTTAACCGATCGAAACCTCGAATGGCTAGTTTTGGGGCTTACAGTCGGCGTCATGCAGTAGTATGTGTGAGTGTCAAGTCATACACTCCACTATATCATGGGTGCTCATGTGTGCATTGACATGTATTATGTGTCGTGGGTGCTCATGTGTGCATTGACATGTATTTTGTGTCGTAGGTACTCATGTGTGCAGTGATTAATGTACGGCGTGTAGGATGGTAGAGTAGACTTGCAAAGTGCCGGATAATAGAGTGTGTGATCAGTTGAGTGTAGAGTAAATGGTGTAGGCATTGTGCTGTAACCGTGAAGTGGATAGTGGATGGTGGGTGGTGAATCTTTGTGGGAGAGTGAATGAATGTGAGCAATATGTGAATTTGTGAATGAATGTTTAGGAATTTGAAATGTGTGTTTTTTATAGCTTATTGTCCACTATTTATAGGCTATAAATTTGAATTTTTTCGATCCTCTTGAATGAAGATTCGATCTTAACAAATCTAATATTAATAAGATATGATGATATTTGATTTTGATTTATTAAATTCATTGAAGATTTAATCTAGTTTCTAGAAACCTTATATTGATTTAGGTTTTCTATCTCAGGTTTGATTCAATATATGCTAACCCATTTAATAAATCCTAAGTATATTTAGCTCAATATAAATTAAATAAAAATTTGTTTTATATTGAATTGGGTTAAGAATATTTCTAGATGAGGTCTAACTATTCAATGACTCAAAATTTATTGAATTGAATATACATGTTCAACCATTGTTGGATCCAACCCTAAACGATTGACTTGACTTGACATTTTATTATGTAATCATTTTCTTTCAATTTTCGTTATTATTATTTTCATTTATTATTTATTTATTTATTTTCATTATTTATTTATTTATTTTCAAATTTGATCCAATAAGAAAGGAATTCTAAAAGTGGCAAAAAATGAGGTATCTACAAAAGGAAAAAGAGAGGTTTGAGTAGATTTTGGGTAGGCAAGTTGATAATTTTTCATAAAAAACTAAATAAAATCTTCAATTACCTTACCCTATGCTCGAATTTTCTAGATCATATAAAAGCTAAAATCTTGAGTAATTTTTTTTTTTTTGGTAATATTCAAGTGGAATTTCGAGTACGTAAATGAAGGTATTTAGTCAAGTTTATGGGTTCAATATGTAGTATCCCAACTAATCTTTGTGATTTTACCAATGTCTTGGTGGAATGATGAAGAAAAAAGAGTTAAGAAAAGAGGTGTACAAAATGGAAAACATATGAAAGAGAGGGAATGCTTGAGAAAGAGAGGGAAAATGACAAGCACATATATTTAGCGCTAGACATGTATCCAGGGTCTTAAAAAAAATGAAAAACACATATGCTCCTTTGATAAGACTCAAACCTTGAACCAACTAATTTTCTAGTGTGTACCCTTACCAATTATGCAAGCTTGTTTCTTAGTCAATATGCACATAAAGTAATATTTAGGCACTTATTAGGTCTACATTGGTTTTGAAACTACAAATCCGGTTCAAGCCCAAGCAAAACCCTAAATGACCAGCTTTTGATAAATTAAAACTTGTGATGACTACCATGAAATTACTTTTTTCTTAAATCAATCAATTTAAGTACATCAAGGCATCATTTGAAACCATGATTAGCTTAAATTAATTTCATTTTTTACAAATAAAAAATATTTAACATCAATCATGGTTTGAAAATTAAATTTTCAAAAATAATTAATATTCTAAAATATAACTCGGAACCATTAAATCGCATATCTACACTATGACTCTACTCTACTCTAAACAAAAATTGACCCACTCTAAGTGACTCAAAGACCCTAAAATTAACCTAAGCTCATATTTTCCTAGAAACCCTGCTTTCCTAACTTTTTTTTTATGTTCTTTTCATTTTTTTTGTATTTTTTTGATTTTTTAACTTTTTGTATTTTTGAAATAAAACCTTTTACTTAAGAAAATTCTAAGATTACAGTTGGATAAAAATGGGGTGTCTAAAAAGGTTTAGATAATTATGTGAAACGTTTTTGACATCTCTTAGAATGTGCTTATTGCAACTAGTATTAATTTTCAAAACAATATCTCTATGCTAATAATTTTAGATGTTCTATTGTTTCCTATCCTAACATAGCAAAATCATTAGTAGCTTGAGAAGAATTCACCGTGTAATGTCACATTGAAGGAGACACCAAAGTTAATAACTTAACTACTATCATGACATGCAAGACTAACATAATGATCATCCCAAGTAATATGATTGTTAAAATCGTGATTTTATTGTTATTTTAACATATAGAATTAATAAAATCGCATATAATACACAATCAGTAAAATATTGAGCTTATAGAATCATACATTAAAATCTATAATTTTACCGAAAGTCTGCACCAAATAACTTTATATCCTTTTTAATTGAGAAAAACATTATAAAATTATAAATTCATAGAATTATATAATTGAGTTGAGATTTTAGCAAATGTGCAGGTAATAACAATTTTACGATTTGTTGCTACCGTCATTACATCTTCCCCTTCTCTATTGCCTTTACCTTTTACCTATATCATGTACTCCTACTTTAATGTTCTGAGTTGTCACGGTGATAACATTTAACATTTCTTCTTATTGAGTTAAATATTTTCTTAGATCTACTAAATCTATAAGATGAGCTTATAGTCTTATTCTACATCTTTCCTATTTATTAGTAACAAGTGTTTGAGTCTCAAAATTGATACTTTGCTCTCTCCTTCTATCCTCTTCATTCATTAAGCCATCTTTTATAATTGCAAAAATGAGCTTGCCTTCTTGTTGATAAGCTACATTATACATAAGCCCCTCAGGCTTAGATTGGCCTATTTGGAGTCTATGTTGAGTTGTTTGAGCCCTTGTTCGACTTGTTTCAAACTTATGCCTAACTATTAAGATCTTGCTTAAGCTTTCTTACTAATTCAAGTCCTACCATATAACTTAGTTATCAAGTACTCGGAGTTGAGGTGAATTTGCATAAGATTCAGGCTGACCTTCCTAAGATCATTAGCTCAAATGCCTACTTGATTTGGTTGGTTGGTTTAGGGCATTAGTTCACCAAATGAATGAACAACTTCTAGAAAGGAAAGTAAGTTGTCTTCCTTTTTGCCTTGGCTTGGAGATACTCAAAATGTCCTTATAGTGAAGATATGCTTTCCATAAACATTAAGGTACACTTTTCTTTGATAGAAATAACCTCTCGAATTTATCTCGACCTCTTCTACTATAAATAGGGGAAGAAGCCAATGGATAAGATCATCTAAAGACTCCTATACTTGATCTAGCCGTCTTGTTGCTATTTTTCTCTATCTGATTTCTATTTTAAGCATTGGAATGATTATACTGCACAACCCCCTAACTGTTCTATTTACTATTTCTCTATTTTGTAGGCTCAACAACAACTTTTCGATGACTTTGCAATCCAATCCCTCAACCAACAAAAACTAAGTACGGCACTTGCGGAGCAAAATTACAAATAAATGCTATAAGTATCTCCCAACTATTTGGTAATAAACTCAATAGTAGTAATGTTTGTATCCCATTATCAAATACTGATTTCATGGTAGTCAATTAGTTTATAAGACCTTAGAAGTCATTTAATTGCTCTGTGATATTGGGCCTATCATGATATTTCAAATTTATTACCCTTCTAATTAAGGAGGTTTTATTTAAGGTAATTTGCTTTCATACATAAACTCAATTTCTTTTCCCTATAGAACATTTGCTTTGGTCTCTTAATAGCTTTTCTATGCAATAATTTCTTAATCTTGATTAGATTTATCCTTTGGGTTTTTAATATCACCATCTAAACGTATATAAATCATTATAATATAAAAGGTCTTCTATTATTGGCTTTGAAATTGAATAATTTGATAAATTTAATTTTATTATGGCACTTGATACGTTTGCCATGCTTGTAATACAAAAACTACTAGTTGTTAAGAAAAATAATGTCGTAAAATGGGAAAATATTTTTCCTCTTGCTTACTAGTGATAACCGAATATAATAAACTGTAAAAGTAAATAAATAACGATCACCAACTTTTTAGGTGGAAAACTCCAATAGGAGAAAAGGTGCACCGTGCAAAATTTTTCACAATCAACAATGATAAGTTTACAAAAGGTCTCTTCACTAAATATATTAATAGATAAACAAACATTACCACAAATGATTGATTTCGACAAAATAACTAAACAAATCAATTCATTTAATTGCGTAAACGTCTAAAAAGATTGATAAAGAATGAAAGTAATAATGTAATACTCCATGGTAGGAATCCAATGATTGAAGTTTTGGCATTACTTGGAATTCGATGGAATTCCTGGTTATAGATCCAAAGGTTGCTTAGGGGAAGTTTCTTCGTTAAGAATTCGGAGATAACGAAACCAAAACCAAATTCCTTTTCTTAGTTTTCAGTCTGACATCCGACAAATACAATTGAAAATGCATGCCGCTCTTTCTCAATTTCACAGCTCTGCCCCGACCACAAGTCGTTGTCCAATATCTTCTTGTTTCTTCTTAAATATGAAAATGAAATATAGTATTACGGTTTTCATTTCTTTTTAAATTATTATTACCAATAGATATGGGCCATATAAGTTTGGACTCAAAGTCCAACATATTTATATCCAAAAAGATGATCCTTAAAGCATCACTATTAGTATTTCTCGATATTGGTTCCAAGAAGCCAAGTATATTTGAGTTGAATTCTTAAACATTGTAGGTTCTCGATCAAGGATCTCAAAAAGTTAACATTTTTTTATTAAAGGTTTTTATTATGGATCTTGTAAATAATATAAATAAATGTTAAGAACTTCTATTAAAAAAATTTATAAATAAAGTAGAGAAGTTATTAGAAAAAGAGTTTCTTAAATTATTGATATGGTATTTAGAAATTTTAAATGGTTCCTATGGATGATGATGCTTTAGGAGGAATTGAATTATAACTTTTAAATGACTAAATATATGAAATTACATAATTCTTTGTACTTATTGTAGCATCCGGGTGGTAATTCTTTGTAACACGGCATCTAGCTACGAATAAATATATAACAGTATTCATAAAAAAACAATCCCTAATATATATATATATATATTTATTTAATTAATTAAATGACAATAATCATTAGATATGAACATGAATTGTTAAGATATCATTAAGTGTGATTTTACTATATTCATTAAAAATGTATACACTTGTATACATAATTCATATCAAAGTCAATGTAAGTAGCACGTGGCTTTAATTAGTAGTGAGAGTATTACTCTTATGCTAAAATATTTTTACTTTTATTATTCAAAAAAAAAAAAAAAGGAAAAGGAGAAAAGATTGACGCAAAAAATTTGAAGCGAAGAATATTTCTCTTGCATATGAAATCACACACACATAAATACATATACACGTATAGTATAGATTACTGTGCGTTGTGTTCTCGTAGGTCTAGGTTGTGTGATTTGTGTTATGTTTATACTAGGTTCTTAAATGTACGGATGGTTTTATGGAATCCCTTGTTATTTGTCATCAAATATATGGAGAAACTACATAAAAAGTGATCTAGAAACATTGGTAATCATTTTATTTTTATTTTTACTAAATCATGTATAGATATATATAGGTGATCAATTAGAAGCCACGTTTTCATGTGCTCGAGCTCGAGTCCTTGGTTGTTTCGATTATCTGTACTGCCCCCTCAATAATTTGGTCGAGTCCCTTGACCTACAGCATAGCATAATCGTTTCCATACAATAAAATTAAAATTTCAATACTTAGCGATTTCTTAATTACAGATAATGATATACCTATATTGGTCATCGAAAGAAATGAAAATGATTTCCTACTAATTGCTACACTGATGTTTCGCAATTGCTTTATGAATTACCCCCAAAACAATTATCTTGATAAGATTTTGCGATCTACGTTTTTATTAAGAAAAAAACCAGGTGCATTCTACCTTTAAATGGGATTGCTTTTATTTTATTTTATTTAATCTGCTTTTACAGGTGATATAATGTCTATAACGTAATTATATGGTTTGGAGCGTGCTTATACCGCTCCTCGACTGATTTCTATTTATTTTGGGGATTATAAAACCATACTTAGTGATGATAACACGAGATAATAAATGAGGTTTTTAGGAAAAAAGTTAGAAGCACTTTTTAATGTAAAACCATACTTTTTTCGTTTTTACATATTTCCACCATAAAAATTAAAAAAAAAATAAAATTAGACTTTCCGTAGGGGATAAAATTCCAATGAAAAGGTAGAAGGTACTTGCAAAAAATTATTTCAGGGATATATTACACTACAATGCTTGACTCATTGGTTCATCATCACAATTTTCATTTGAAAGGTACTTGACATTTTCACAACCAGATAATTTTAAGTCACTTTTACCATTAATTGATGCATCAAACTTTAGTAAAATATACACTTTTAGCATTCATCAGATTTTAACCAACTTGTTGCTATCTCTTGCAGCTGAAGTGTTATCATTATATAATGATTTTACAATCAGCAATTGAAGTGCCATTATTAAATTTTTCTTTATTAAGTCAACTCTCTCATAAAAATGTCCGGTATACCTTCTAATTATGAGGTTTATAAACCTTTTGTTCGTGCTTAATAGTTTGTCACATGGCCTCGACCTCGAGGCTTGCTTTGATAAGATAAGAGATTTATTGGTTGCAACATTATCTTCGAACTAGCGCCCTCGCCGAGGGGATTTAGGTGTAAGCTATGAAACTTGTGAAACCCCGAGAGTTTGGCGAATTACGCGTACGGTTGGATAAGCTCCACGGTGGGTAACCAAAAAACGGAGACATGGAATAAGGTAGTGTGATGGCCTTGGTACTTATCATTGAACACCTTCAAAACTCGGTGCTTTGCATGTCATAGGTTCCACGTTTTAACGTATCCTGTAATTTCTCAATGCATACAGAATAATATGAATATGAATATGAATATGACTATGTATAATTTATTTGTCAAATATAATGCAAATTTAACCATACTAGCCCGCTCATATAACTCATTGTAGTTATAGCTAACACTCAGTCATTCAATATCACTCTTTATGTTTGTTGCATCTTACTTCCATATTGTGAGTTTTTTTTTTTAAATTTGTTGCATTTATATTTGCTATAGTTCACATACTTTTTACCAAGTTTTATAATTTAAATGTAAAAACAGTGTTAACTTACAGCATGGATAAGTGATTCTGGACATGAATGGCTAATAATATTTTAACCTAAAGGGTGACAAAAATATAGTCCCATAAAAATAACAACGCTAACTTTTCCATTCACATTTGATATGTGGTAGTGCTTCCTGGTCCAAATAATTAATTTGAATAAATGATATAATTACACATTTATAAATTAATCACTAATAGATCAAAGAAAAATAAAAGCTTGAAAATAAAAATAATAGAGATAGAATATTCAACTTCCTCATGGTTAAGGTGTAGTTGCTGCCACGGTATGTGATTGGCATGTGGGGCGGGTGGTGGGGGTTTGCATGACTCCTCGCAAATGATTGTTAGCCATTGACAAATAACACCTAGATATAAAAGTAGGCTATTCGACTTACTAACCATAATGACCATGCCGGGGAGAGGGGTGTTCATATATAGTTTTGTATGTGGGTCAAAGCTATAAAACTTTTGGTTATTGGGTTCCTTTTTATATTTTTAGATTTTATTATTTTAATTAATTTAGTTATTTTATATTTATTAGTTATATTATTTATTTATACAAATCATTTCAATAAATCTTCTTCTTCTTCTTTTTCTTCTTCTTCTTCTTCTCTTTTTTTAAATCATTTTGATACATTAGGTATTGCCACATGCCAAATGTAGACTAAAAGGTAGGCCAGTAAATGAGACAAGTTGAGTCTAGCTTCTAAAAACTCAAGTTCAATTCACTTAAAAATTATTGAACTTAAACTCAAACTTAAACTTAAACTCAAGTTAAACTTTTTTTGAGCCTGCAAATTGAGACTTGAGCTTAGCACGAAGAAACATGTAAATAAATAAAATAAGGGATATTAAATAAGGATTAAATTATACATCATATACTATCTTATAACATATTATATATTTATATAGATATTAGCTTTTGAATTTTAATAATATATGTAATATATAATATATAATATAAAAACTTAAGAGCCTATTCATGAACTTAAACGAGTTAAGTCATGAGTTTAAGTGAGTAGACTTGTGAGTCCAAACTAAAGTTTTAGCTCGTAAAAATAAGAAAAAAATTTGTTTAGACTTCAAATAGAAAAATCATTAAATGTTGAGAAGTAGAAATAGGGGTCCAATCAGAGTGGTCATATACGTATAGCGTGAGTAGCGCAGTATACGTGGCTTCAAAGAAGTGAAGCAAAACTATCACTTGACTTTTCTATTTGAAATTACAAGTGACAGACAATCTCAATATCTCAAATACACAAATGACAGATAAAACAGCTTTAAGGATTCTCAAGCGTTCACCTTATAACTTGAGCGAATGAGAACAATTCTTTGCCTGAATGCTATTTGATCTTAGAATACAGAGTTTTCACAGTGAAACACTGTTTCTCCGATCTCTCTAAGAGTTCTAAATGATGAAGAAATTTTGAGTATTTATAGGCTCTTAGACATAACAGCATCTGTCTGATTATCTAAGTGATCAATGAATGAGCGAGCTAATGGGCGCAAGGCCAGTAGCCTTCCTTATAAGTGCATGAGCCTACTTGAGAAAAGTTAAAAGTGGACGGACTGGTCCAATGATCTCTATTCCAAGCTCACTAAGCTAAATTTTCTTGAATCATCATAATATAGACTAAACTCCTTAAGTCTTATAACCTGGCCTAAGGAGTCAAGCCTAAATAAATAATAAGCTTACCCCAACAATTTTCAGCCCTCTATATTTTGCTCCCCAACCAAAAGCCCCTTAGATACATTCAAGGGGGTTTTAGGCATTTCTAGAGATTGTTTCTTCAATTGTTATGTAGACACACTAAATGTAGACTTTACTTGGTTGATTACTTCCAATAGCTAAGAAATTGATGCTTCTTTTGGATAATTGGTGAGCTGAGTATGATATACTAGTATTCATTTTATTGCTATAGAACACAGATTTCGATATGTTTTGTATTGCATTATTGATTTATTGCTCCCATGATATTGATTCACCAAATAATGTGTGCGTGGTGGCTCTTCTTGGTATGTTGTCCTTATTTTACGATCATTAGTAGAAAAAATGAAACCATTGCAGTATTTACAAAAATCTAGAGCTTTCATGACATCCTATCCGACTACGTTATATGCATATATATATGTGTGCGTGCTTCATTTATACTAGTAAATGGGCCAATACAGTCGTGAAGTAGAGTAAAGCTCCAAAGCGAATGAAATGAAACAAAACAATAGCATCTGCCTCTTTACAAAGATTGCAAGAGTTATGTTATGCTATGTAGAGACAGCGTAGGGTTGTGAGGGCAACACCCCTGCGATACGGTATGGTATATATATATATTTTACTTTTCTCATATTCTTTCATCACCATTTATATCTCTTTTCAAAATCAAACTTAATCTAATAAACACCATTTTGCTCGATCTTTTCCCGAATCTTTTCGTATCAATTCAAATATTCTTTTCTTCAAAATTATCCAAAACCTTATCTCATAATGTTGTTGCTTCTTGACATTACTAATATCTTTTCCTCAACCCATATCTAATTTAAATCTATCAAAATTTTGACTTCAAATCCTATAACTTATAAGAAGGATATTCAATATGAATCAAAGGATGACATTCTTCAGCAACCTTCAATGTGGATTAAACAGCTCCATATTAATTTATCTTGAGAAGTCTGTTGGCATGAAGCAAAGAAACAAATGCACAGTTCATATTACGTGTTCGAATTCTAAGCCTCGGATGTGAAATAATGATCAAACTTACAGGACTATTCTTCATTTGACCCTTTCGTTTTTCTTCATTATTAAAACATAACTTAACATCATGTCCGGTATAAGAGCTAGTAGAGAATCCTGGCGTCACATGTCTTACTGGAATAGTTACTACCTTCTTTCTTAACATTATTGAGCCCCAATAGCAAGATACACATCTTCAACTGTATCTTTTTTATACCAATCACATCTCCTTTAAACTTGATCTCAACCTTATAAAATATCATTCAAATTCCTTTCACTTCAATTTCAAATCTTCTAATATCCATCTCTAAATATCTTTATGTTTATTATAATAAACATCTATTCATGTCAACTCTTCTTCCATCTAAGTTCAAATTCCTAGCAACTTATGCTTATAAGTGGTTAGTGATGACTTTTGACCTTTCCTTGCCTTTTGATTCAAATTTCTTATTTTAGCTCTTACCTTATTTTCCTTCTTCATTTCCTCATAGGTGACAGGAGATGCGGTTAGTCGATGATGAAGATAAAGCCGATCAAAGTTCAACAACAGTGTACATTCTCATTACAAATTTGATCGAAAAATTTTCTTTTGATGGCATCCAATAGTGATAGCTTGACAGTTTTTTTTTTAAATCACTAGCAACAAATAAAAGGTGACAACAACTCTACTTCTTATCCTTCATTATTCCCTTGTCGCTACTATCAAAGGATAGGTCCCCATATTGCAACTTCATGAAACAATATCATAGACTAATGATAGAGGAAATTTCCCTTGTCCATAGCTTTAAATCTCTAGTCTAATTTTTGTTTTTTTTTTTTTAACTGTTTGCTTTGCTTTTATTGTTTCTTGATTTAAAGTCTATATTTTGATCTTCATCTCACCTATTGGCTTCATAGATTATTAAAAGTTTCATTCATTGAGAAAACCAAAACATGAAGATAAGGCGTCATCCAACTTTAATAATGGTGTTACAAGACTCAATTCTTCCTGCATCGGTCCATATATGATTGTGTCCCAAGCTAAAGTATATGTCTTTCTCTTCTTCTTTTTCTTTTCTTTTTTTTCAACATGGCTTTTTCTTGATAGGTGGTACAAACTTTAATTGGGCAATCTCCTTTTATTGATTTTTTTTTTCAATGAGAACGGTAATATCCTCCTTTTCGTATAATTTGCAAGCTATGTAAAAATTGACAAGCTCCGATAAAATTAATTATTATGGCGTATTTAACCATATAAAATCTTACTTTAAGCTACCAATTCGGAGACGTCGACTTCTTACACAGATTATTGGCTTGTCTTTATTTTCCACTTCCAATTGTGAAATTGTTAATCAATGGAATCTTTTGTGTCTTATCGTTGTCCTCGTTGTGATCATATTCCCAACACCCTTATTGTCGCATCCCACCCATCCCCCCTCCTTTTTCTTTTTATATATATTTGTGCCCTACTACTAATCATGAAAATGGACTAGGATCATTTCATATTGACAGTCTTTACACTTACTATTAAACAGATTATGGAGGATACTTACTTTACACTTGCTCCTTACACTTGCTAAATCCATACGACACTATATTTTAAATAGATACTTCTTGTTAAGTAGTAGATTTCTCTCTCTCTCTCTCTCTTTTTTTTTCTTATTCATATGCAATTCTCATGATTTTTTTCTCTCTCTCTCTTTTTTAATATATATTTAGGGAGGAGAGTGGTAAAAGAGAAGAAGGCTAATCTAAATTGAAGGACTTGATCATACATCAAGATAAATGCTCGCCACCAATCTTGTGTCTTCGGGATAGGTAATTGGATAAGACTATTTCTGAAGACATATTCCGAGAGAAGAACAAGCTTTGAGAAGCCTGCACAACACCTTGCACTGGTGGTGGTTTCTAGTTTATCAAATGTGAGCCTCATGTTGATTCTAGAGATACCATCAACGAAGATTTAGTATTGTGGTTTAGAAATAAGAAGAAAGAGTTACCTCTCTCTAATACCTACTTCACATTCTTAGATGAGCCACCCTCCATGTAAGATGATTGGGTAGCACACATTGCGAACAAGTCGGAGTATATGACTTTTTGAAGAAAATTGGAGTCCTCTATTATATTACTACTTCCATTCAATTGTGGTTCCCATATGCGAGTGGAATGGAAGTATGGGAGGCCATTATTTTATGGTAGATCATCCAAAGTTTTTGAAGACATTATCCATAGATATTTAGAATTCAATACCATTGCAAGAATGGTAGGACTACTCCTATTATTTGGATGTTTCGCTTCAATCGTTCTTTTCTTTGAATACAATGTATGTATTTTCTTGCTAACATCTTTTGTTATTCTTATAGGAATAATATCATAATTCATTGCCCTTAAATAACCCCAAAATCTACTTTGAGAGCCAAAGTTGGCTAAGTGGTTCCTTTGCAGGGAACTAACTTCCAATGAGCAAGCTTTAACCATTGCAAGGCCTTGAGCGAGCAAGCCTCGAGAACATTAGTCTTTTAATGGAAGAGCCTTGAGTAAGAAAGCCTCAAGTGTTAGGAAGATCTCATTCAGTAGGCTTTGAATGAAGCAGGTCCTAACAGGCCTCAAGCATAATAAAACTCGCATGTAGCAAGCCTTAATAGGCTTTACATGTGGTAACCTTGTTTTGCATTGAACCTTGGCAAGACTGTAAGATTAGCATTATGATGTCAATGTTCTGATTTTAGAATCAAGACGAAAGAGTTGCCTTTCTCTCATCCTTTGTTTTCCTTCCTTAGGAAGGTACAGCTTGAATAGGTGCACAAGTGGATCATATCACCATAAAGCTATAGCATATGGTTTCTCTTGAAGAAGACTAATATCCTTGCTGCCATCACTGCTTTTACTCAATTGTGGTTCTTAAGTGAGTGACATGAAAGCATGGTAAGCTAGGATTTACCAGTATATCATTGCTTAAACAATTCTTGCATGAGCGCCAAATGCTAAAGCATTGCCTTAGGCTTGAGCTATAGAGGCCAAGATGCTAGGGTGTTATCTAGACGTAAGGCATGGAAGTCAAGATGCCAGGCATTACCTAGGCTTCAGCCATGAGAGCTAAGATGCCAGTACGGCACCTCAGCTTAACGTATGTAAGCTAAGATGCTAAGGCATTGCTTGGGCTTGAAGCATGAGAGCCAAGATGCCAGGGCATCGCTTGGGCTTAAGGCATGGAAACCGAAACGCCGAGGGGATACTTGAGCTTGAGGCATGGGAGCTAAGACGCCAGGGAATTGCTTGTGCTTAAGGCATGGGAGCCGAGATGTCAGGGTGTCGTCTAGGCTTTAGGCGTAAGAGTTAAGATGTCAAAGCACTGCCTAGGCTTGAGGCATGGGGGTTGAGATACCAAGGTACTACTTGGGCTTAAAGCGTAAGAGTTGAGATACCAAGGTATTGCTTGGGCTTGAAGCATAGGAGCCAGGATGCCAGGGTGTTGCTTGGGCTTAAGGCATGGGAGCTGAGATGCCAGGGCATTACTTAGTCTTGAGGTATGGAAGCCAAGATATTAGGGTGTCGCCTGGGCTTTAAGGGTGAAAGCCGAGATGCTAGGGCATTACCTGGGCTTTAAGCGTGGAAGTTGAGATGCTAGGGTGTTGCTTGAGCTTTAAGCTTAAGAGCTAAGATATCAGGGCATTACCTGGCCTTAAGGTGTAGGAGCCGAGATTCCAGGGCATTGCCTGGCCTTAAGGTGTGGGAGTCAAGATTCCAGGGCATTGCTAAAGCGTTGTTTGGAGTGGTTTTTAGTGGAGTTGCTAAAATGTAAAAGTAAAGGTCCGATTGGAGTGGTTACGTGCATGCTGCGTGAGGAGTGTATTATATGTGGCTTCAAAGAAGTAAAGTGAGACCGTTATTTGAAGGGATGATTAGGTGAGAATAAGGCGGAAAGAAAGAATAGACAATCTTAATGTCTCAAATGTACAAGTGACAGACAAGACAGTCTTAGGGAACCTTAGGCGTTTACCTTGTAGCTTCAGTGGATGAGATCAGTTCTTTACTCGAACACTATTTGATCTTAGAGGGTAGAGTTTTTATAGTGGAACACCGTTTTTACGATCTCTTTAAGAGTTATAAATGATGAGAAAATGTTGGGTATTTGTAGGCTCTTAGATATGATGGTATCCGTCGGATTATTTAGGTGATCAACGGATGAAATGAAGTTTGCTCGATTCATGATTATTTAGAATAGGCTAGCTAATGGGCTTAAAGCTAGTATTCTTTTTTATAAGTGTATGAACTTACCTGAGAAAGGTTGGAGGCGGACGGATCAATTTAACGATTTCTATTACGAGTTCACTAAGCTAAATCTCCCTGAATTATCCCAATATGGATTGGATTCCTTAAGCTCTGTCACTTGGGTCAAGGAGTCACGTCTAAATAAATAATAAGTTTATCTCAATAATTTTCAACCTTCTACAAAATATATTCCTATTATTATATTAACAGCATATGTTTGTGATTGTTTTGAAAATGGAGTAAATAAATAAAAAAAATAAGGGTTAATGAAAAGATGTACTCCTTGTCGTGTGTTTGTGGATTGAAAGACAACTGGAAGTACTACAATTACAAAATTTCTATTTAAAAATATTTTACTTAAAGATTCTATTGCATTTAATTAGACCATGCCTAAGCTAGCTGGAAGATGATAATCTAATTTGGTTTTCTTTGTAGATTTAATGTTTGACTTTCAAATGTAATAAATTACTTTTCTAAACTTTAATAAATTAGTAACATAAATAATATTTCTTCTTTTTTCAACTCAAAAAGACATACTATTTTCGATTTTTTGTGGGTACTTAAAGTACATTTTAATTAGTATTTCCGCATAAAATAAAAACTATAGTTTAAGGGGCTTATTTGTAACCTTTGTGAATTATTTGCCATTGTATAAAAGTTTAGGAGGTGATTTATAAATAACTTTCTCTAAGCTTCTCAAATTTATAAATAATACATAGTGCAAATAATGTAGAAAGAGATTTAAATATTATAGTATGGGAAGATATATGTATATATAGTAGAAGATATTTTCGAAAACTTATTAATATATAATATTAATTAATATTGTAAAAAGATAATGTCAGGAAGAGAGAGAGAAAAAAAACTATATGTTAAAAGTGCGGAGTTGAACAGAAAGTTATTAGCTTAATATATATAGATAACATTTGGAAGGATAGGAGTTTCAAGTACTTTAAAAGGAAAAAGAAATAATATAAGCTATAGAAAATGAAAAAAAAAAATTGACTAAAAAGTATTTCTAATGAAGAGGTACAAGTCTCCAATATAATATACAATTGATGGATATTCTATATTTATATTAAATGATCTGCTTTTTAGAAAAATTATGATTCTTCAAACCATGTGCAAATGCGTTGGCAAGGAAAAAAAGAAAAAAACATGTAAATGGTACAGTATATACTAAGATTACATCATTTTCAATTAGTTGTGGCATAAGTTAGAATCCTTTAAAATAAGAACTACCTTTACATGAAGAATATGTTTATAGGACACATAATCAAGGGAAAGTGATCATTCTAACCAATTGGTATTAGCGATGAAATACTTTATAGCGAAAAAGAAAAAAAATCTAAATAATTTAGAAGTTATATTATTAATGAAAAGGTACAGGATACAAAATTTTTCGAAATTGTATATATAAAAGATTAGAGGCGCCAATTATTTTATTTGTCGATCTCAAATGTGTGTAGTAATTAATGTTCGTTATTTTAAAATTTTAGCCTGAGTTTTGGATAATTTTAAAGGTGTTATTACTTGGTCCTTGTTGGGTGGAATGACCTACACAATGCAAAACCAAAGAGCTACCGGTGGTGTCGAAATTGTTTTTGATGTGTCGATTTCGAAACTCAACTCAAATCAAGTGGATGATTTGGGCAAACCACGGAGAGGGAAAGTGTATGCAAAATTACAAGGTTTTAATCCCTTAGTAAGAGATTTGATGTATAAAGAAGGTAATAATGCTTTGAGATCTTCTCTCCGGATTTTATGGAAAATATGGAGGAGGAGTTGTGAGGCCGTTGACTTGCCTTTATCTTTTTTGACCCATCCTGGCCTTAGAGGCCCATATTCTGGGAAACTCGGTAGGCGGCAGCACTGCTTCGGTCGGATTGGACTTGAAAACTCCCCCTCGAATTTCCTAGAATTGAATGTGGACATTTTTATTAAAAAAGAAAGAAAGGTTCTACATCCGTCCACGCATACTTTTTCTTGTCAGGAAAAGAGTCGGAAAAGCGATACTGCAAATTTTTTTTTTTAACGAATCCCACATAATTAAAGCGTTCATGAGGCAATGCAAATTCTACCGACAAAATTCAGATGGATGAGGAAAACTTTTTTAATGTTTCAGCCTGTGACTACAAAAGCTTCTTTTAAAACTGCTTCCGTTTACAATTTGATTGCTGTGTTCACAAGGATGATACTGTGTCTCCCGTGATGCTGGAAAACCTTTTTTTTTTTTTTAATAAGAGTCCCTTTCTCTGTTGCATTTACTGCCACACATCTGGATCTTGAAACTTCTCCGTGCACCTATTTTTTTTTTCCTGAGTAATAAAACTAGTATAATTATTCATTTTAATAATTAATTCTTATAAGCTTGTTGATGAGGACCGCTCGGATATGTTTGGATGAGGATGATCATAATAAAATTTTAAGGAATCCAATTTCAAGATCGGAAATCGATAATTATATATATATATATATATATATATATGTTTTTCTGTATATAAACCATGACATATTCATTCTGTATCTCATGAGAGTTGTTGCTATACGTGACTATATGTACAACTTCGTGAACAATGTAGGTTGCTAAGCTATTCTGTAGATTCCCTTTTTATCTCACGGTTGATATACAATATTTAAATACGTACCCTCATCCGTATACTTCACTTTCTATTAACTTTATCTACAGACATAATTAATTAAAGCGCAACCTATCTATATTCATCAATATATATATATATATATATATATATATATATATATAAATCCCCCCAACTCTAAGTTATAATAAGAAGAAGTTCCTATTCCATGAGACCCTTGAAACCCTAGCTAGGTGATCTCGCTACTTTCTCAAAATAATAAATATAATGGCTCCACATAGAGAAACACCCGTGGGTGGTGCTTACTCAAATAACGTCAATCAGCAAAGCAGCGTAAAAAACAAACCACAACCTCCTGGACTTTCCTTGGAAACCCTCCAAAGGACACTCTCCGACATAACTTTGGAGCTAAGTAAAGAAACTGTCAATATCGCTCCCAACAATAATTTATTAGACGACGATAATAATCTCCCTCCAATATCCGAGAACGAAGATGCCAACTGCGAGTGCTGCGGGATGTCGGAGGAGTGCTCTCAGGAGTACATAACCCGAGTGCGGAACACGTACTCAGGGAAGCTCGTATGTGGGCTATGCGCGGAGGCAGTCAGGGAGGAGATGGAGAAAAATGGAGGGAAGATTGAAGAGGCACTGAAGGAACACATGAGTGCTTGTGCTAGGTTTAATAGGATTGGTAGGGCATACCCAGTGCTGTGCCAAGCACGAGCCATGAAGGAGATATTGAAGAAGAGTAGTGGTAGTAGAGCCAAGTCAATGAGCCCTAGAGATAAAAGTGATGGTTTTCAGAAGAAAAGTGGTATCACGAGGAGCTCCAGCTGTATTCCCACCGTTTCAAGGTCAGACGGTGATAGTGATGGAAAAGGAAGGTGATTTACCAAAATACACGCTAATTCTCATTTTGTAAACACTTAAACCACCAAACCTCTTCCTTTAAGGCTGTAACACATGATCCGTTGTAGCTGCTAATTATCCTTTTGTTCCATTTCTTTCCATCAGCTTTTTTTTTTTTTTTTTACATATAACTTGAGCAGGTATTATTGTAAGAAACTTTAAGGTGTATCCCTTCTCTTGTTTTAGAAGTGCCAAAGCACAAGCAATGTAAAGTATGCCTCCACCACTTTTGCTAATTTCTTTTCTTTGTCGTTTGTATTCCCGGTTCTCATTTAATGAATAATGCTTATGCACGGATGATAGTAATAATTATTTTTCTCCCTCTAATTTCTACTTTTAGGTTGATGACGAAAAACCAAGTTTATTATGACCGCATACATATTCAATATGATATGATCTTAAGCCGCCAAAAATAAAACTCTGTCTTTGGAGATTTCTTTAAACTAAAGATTGAATTGTTCATGTGTATCTCTCTCTCTCTCTCTCTTTTTTTTTTTTTTCCTTTTGTAATTATGTTCTTAACCATATGTTTTGAAATAAAGGAATAGAAAATAGCACTTCCCTTCTCTTTTCACATCATGCTTTGGATCCTTTAGATTTACTTCTTCTTAATTAAATTTCTTTAGTTTACAAATTACTAGTTGCAAATGGTCTAAACTTTAAAAATACTTCACTACATCATTATGATGTCTTATTTACTAAAAATCGAGAGACAGTAAATTTAGAAAATCTATTGTTACGTGTATTTATTTGGTTAAATTTAAAGCATAAAAGGGCTATTTTATGATCTATTTGCATAAATATTGGATGTGCAATTTCATCATACCATTGATGGAATAATTGTTCTTCATATATGTACTAGAAGCTCTACTTACACAACTACACCCTACCATACCAACTATCATGTTCTTCCTCTTCAAGTTGCTCTTGCTTGCTCCTACCATAATTGTTGCCCTCAAACTAGATGGAAAGTCGAGTTAGCTTGTAATATTTTGCTCCTACTGCACAAGCTAGATTGGTACAAGGTAATTTACAAATATTGAATTACCAAGTAAATATTATCAAATCTCTTAATTCGATGCAATAACACTCTATGTCCAAAATGTTGCTTCTTGATGTACAAATTCTGCCATCTTCTTCACTTCACTAAAGATCATATAAAATCAAGCACTCGTGAGCCATATTCATTGAAATAAAATCTATCCATTTTCTTACTTTAAATGCTATATATGAGAGGTGCTAATTCAATACATTTCATATGAACAAACACCCTATCCTCAGGTTTTCTACAACAACTTAACATCATTAGAAAATTCTCATTTAAGAGACTAACCTATTTCTAAGGGGACAAGGCCAATTAGCCTATTTACACAAATTAACACCTCTTATAACTATTTTTGAGTGAGTATACATAGTTGTTGCAAGTAGTAAAAATGGTTTTCTTTGAGTCCATTATTATAGAACCCATAGAGAATGCATTATGTCTATGGAGCCACATCTTAATCGATTTTATTTAAATGAAAAAATAATTTAAAGTTCCATTTTCTTACCTTAAAGGTAAGATAATATAATGTTTGTTGATATTAGTTCTTGAATATGGCTTACCCCCAACTCCTAAGACCATAACTCTGAGGATGATTCATGTCAAATGTCTTAGGCTCATGAGCGAGTAAGTCCACTTGCTCGATGACAACCTCAATGGGGATTGGGCCGACCTTCCTAGACCCTATGTTAACTAGCATCACCATCCCAACTGAAGGGTTTTGAAGAATAAAAAACTTGGCTAAATAATGTTCCTCATAACTGAAAACAAATCTTCTAGCATTATGGTTAGCCTTCGATGTACCTTAAGCAACTTTCTCTTAGAAAATGGGGAGTCCACAAGGTTCGGTGTGTATCAATTGCCTTGGCATCAAATTTGATGTAACCCTTGGTAGCTGTCTTTGAGAAAACTAGAACACATCCAATCTCGATCGTATAACAACAATAAGCATTTATGTAGAAAATATATGCAAAAAGCATAAAGATAATCATTCTTGTTGTCGCCAAAAAGTCCCACTAACTTCAAGCCTCTAAAACCCAGGTACATGCTATGAGTTGATAAGGGCTTAGAGGTTAAAAATATAAATACTTAACTTCTTCCCCT
Organism: Lumnitzera racemosa; assembly: GCA_024138005.1. Classification (NCBI taxonomy): domain Eukaryota; kingdom Viridiplantae; phylum Streptophyta; class Magnoliopsida; order Myrtales; family Combretaceae; genus Lumnitzera; species Lumnitzera racemosa. Next base: position 447,028 of record JAMXBC010000007.1, on the reverse strand, counting down.
CATAAGTAAATCTTGAACTCCCATTTATTTATTACTCTCACCAACCTTTATCTCCTCCTTAATTAAGATACTTACTCCCTTACAAGCCTAGTTGACTTGAGTGTCAAAATGACCTTATTGGACAACCCTGGTTGTTTTGCTCACCCTTGTCTATTTTGTAGATCAATCTAGGTAGTTTGTGATCACTTAAAATTGACTCATAAGACATAAGGTGATGCGAACAGTAGCCAAGAATAGATAAGACCGATCGCTAAATGGGTCCGACTTGCAGAAAACTCGAAAAGAGTCAATGGGGAAAGATATGAAAGGGTGAAAACAAAGGGCGAAAACAGTTTGCAAAACCCACAAACAATTTTAGAGGATATGATATATCAATGGAACTTTCGAGGACTCGCAGCACAATTCGATGTGACACACAAATTAGTTCAATGAGGTTACTCACCACCTAATCTTGCTTAAAGGAAAGGATAAGAGTGATGCTGAGGGTAAACAACAATGTTTACGTAGGGAAAAATGTACTCAAAAGTGTATTGAAGATTTTCTGCTCTCTTACAATTACAAGTACAAGGATATTTGTACCTACAAACTAGGGTAACTTGCCCAAAAGAGAAAAGACAAAAAAGACATTTTTTAAGGAGGGCAATGTACATATTACAAAGGGACAAAAATGAATATACAAGAAAAATAATTATTGGTACTACAGATTCTATATGTGATACTGTACACGTGGCAATGCAACATTGGCGAGGTCGTTAGGAGATGCAGGTAAAAAGTATAGGCACATGGGTTTGTCCGAGTAGGGATGGCCTAGTTAGGCCGGCTTTTTCTCTTGGCTTCACGGTAAGGAAAAGGTCGAGTAATTGATTAACTTGACAATAGATAGTAATCGCTAACTTGGCATACTATACAACAATAGACGGTTATACAGCATGACATTAGAGGTGACTTGATAAGGAGGTACTCGGTCTTAACAGGGGTTGGTTGGAACATAGGGAGTCGTTGTGCCAACCTCTCTAGTCCTCGAACCCGACTGCGAGTCAGGGGTTCCGTAACTTGATTCTCATTATTCCCTCCGAGTTGTTTTGGATTTGAGATCAAATCTAGATGGTGTTTGCTTAATTCTCCGTCAAAGTGATATTAATTGAGGTCAACGATGTTGAAGGCATTAAAAACCTTATAATCCTTAGGTAATTCCAAGCTGTAGGCATTGTTGCTGATTTTCTGGAGGATTTTGAAAGGTCCTTTCGCTCTTGCAGATAATTTGTTTCTCCTTTTATTTAGGAACCGTTCCTTACTAAGGTGTAACTATACTATCATGCCTCGAAGCGGCAGAGTCGTAACAGTCCCGCCGTGTAAACCATTCTAAGATAATAGTTGGCTTTATAATTGCTATCCTAGACCTGATCTACATAAGGCGTCCACGACTAACCCACTTTGAAGTAAACAATTTATAATTTAAATAAATCATTTTCCTAAGAAAGTGAAAAAATATATGTATATACACCAAAATTCAATTATTACAATTAAAATATATATTTGTTCTTCAAATGTTTTTTCTCACTCCCTTGGATCTAGCGGTTGTTAGCTTTAGAGTAGTTGTATGCTGCTTCTTAGCCAGCACCTACACGGCGTCTATAAGGATGTGAGCAATCACAGCTTAGTAAGTTAAGATGAAGGACTAAAAATTACCCATTTTATGCATCATTTTAAGACCTAAAAATTATCTAAAAATTTCAAAAATTAATTTTTGAAAACGGGCTTCATAGCACTGTTCTATATCATCTAATTAGTTTACACAAAAATTTTAAGCTCAAAACTACACTTCTAAGATCATTTATTTCTAAATCGAAACATGGTCAGTTTTGCATGATTTCTTAAGGACCATATATCACGGGACATATTTTCATCAAAATAATATTTTTATTAAAAACTAAATATAAATATATTTCAAAATGATAAAATTTATAATTTTTCTAAGAATATTTATTATTTTTACAAAATTATACAAAATCGGGCTGAAAATCGAATTCAACGATTTGGGTGGCTCCGACCACCGTTGATAGCCATGGGTATGCCACCACCGTGTGGTGGTGGTGGCCATCCACTCCCAGCTGCTTGTCGGGTCTAAGTTTTCCTTACTAGTCCCAACTGCATAGTTTTCTTATTTTTTTTTCCTAACCCTAATTTTTCTCTCAATTTCACCTCTTTCCATTTTTCTCACTCTCCAAACTGACCAAATGAGCTTCCAAAAAATTTGGAGTATTTATAGAGTTTTAGGGAAATTATTATGCATTAATGAGATAAGACAATTGCCTTATCTCTTCTTCTTTTTTCACTTTCTATTTGTTGCATTTTAATTGGTTGATTTTTTTTCTTCAATATCAGATTGTTACGCTCCACTTCTGGACTTTTTCTCATTTTTCTATATTTTTCTTGATTTTTCCTTAATTAATTATGAATTTTCTTTAATTATTTATTATTATTTTAGTACATTTCGCGTATCTTAAGTAATTACACGTATTTCTACATACATATAAATTCATATATAGTACAAATAAATATTCCTAAATATTATTTAGATTATTTTATGATTTTTAGTATATATATAATTTATCTCTAGCAATTCATTAATTATCGGAATGCATTTTACGTATTTTTGATAAATAACGAGTTATATACTTAAAATTTAGAATTTTTATATTCTTTTATTTTATTACTTATTTTCTTAAATTCAAATTTACGAGATTACTTTACTAATATTTGTAGCTTTACTTATAATTTAGGCTCGATCGGATCTTTCAGCCAATCGAAACCCTGAGTGACTGGTTATAGGGCTTATATATACTAAGTCTCCCGGCTGAAATTGTTTTGCCGATAGACCCTTGGTCTTTTCACGCATTCTTCTAGCAGTTTGGTCAATGTGCTGAGTAACCTTATCATAGATGTGCTGAAGAGATTGTACTCTAGCCGAGACATCGGGGTCTTCTTGCATGGGTACTGGGGGCATGGTCGAGAGGCGACTTGGGATCAAATCCATAGACCACTTCGAGAGAGGTCTGCTTAGTGGTGTCATGTACGGTTCGGTTGTAAGCAAACTCGACCACTAGTAGGCATACATCCTAATCGATCAAGTTCTTTCCTACTACAGCTCGGAGCAGCGAACCCAAAGTATGATTAACCACCTTTGTTCATTAGTTTGGGGGTGACAAGAGGTACTGAAGAGTAATTTAGTTCCCAGCCGATGCAACAGGGTTCTTTAGAAATGACTTAAGAACTTTGGGTCTTTTTCGGAGATTACACTCTTCGGCACGCTGTGTATTCGCACAATTTCCTATAAGAAAAGAGAAGCAATAGCTGAAGCATTGTTAGTTTTGGTGTAAGGTATGAAGTGTGTCATTTTACTGAACTAATCTACAATGACCATCACAGACTCTTTTCCTTGGGTAGTTCTTGGTGGTCTAAGAACAAAGTGCATACTTAATTCAATCCATGGCCTCGTCAGAACAGGTAGGGGCATTGCCTTTTCTTGTTTAGCTTAGCACTTGGCTTTTTTGCACGTAGTACAGCTTTCGATAACTTAGTGCACATCTTTTTGCATTCTCAACTAAAAGAATTAGTCATTCACTAGTTCATAGGTCTTTCTCTCTCTAAAATGTTTGGAGAGTTCTCCTCTGTGGGATTCCTTAAGTAATAATTCTCGTAGGGAACAAGTCGGCAAGCACAGTTTTCCTTTTCGGAACAGATAACCATCCTGTACATAATACTTGTCCACTATTCTTCCATCTACGCATCTTGAAATTATTGGTCCAAAGTATAGATCCTCGGAGTAGTATAATTTTGATATTTGTAAAACCAAATAGTCTGGTTTGCAGTTCTGATAAGAGCGTATGTCTCCTCAATAGAGTATCTACAACTACGTTGCTCTTTTCTTGCTTGTATTTGATCATAAAATTAAATCATTTAAGAAATTCAACCCATCTCGCTTGCCGCTTGGATAGCTTGGTCTGACTTCGGAGATACCGTAGTAACTTATAGTTGGTATATATGACAAATTCTCTCGGAAGTAGATAGTGCTACCATATTCGCAGTGCATGGATTAATGCCAAGAGCTCTTTGTCATACACGGAGTAATTTAGCTAGGGTCCTTAAAGTTTCTTACTGTGGAAGGCAATTAGCTGTGCTTCTTGCATCTATACAATACCTATTCCAATGCCTGATGCGTCGTACTCTAGCTCAAAAATTTTGTCGAAGTCGGGGAGTACTAACACTGAGGCGGAGGTCAACTTCTCTTTTACCTCAGCGAAACTTTTCTTCTCTCTTTCTCCTTATCGAAAGTTGGTGTTTTTTTTCGTTAACTCAGTAAGTGGTGCAACAAGGTATTGAAGTTCCCAATCAATCTTTGGTAAAACAAAGCCAGTCCATGAAAACTTCTCACGTCAGCACAAGTAGCAGGGGTCGGCCATTCAACAATTGCTCGGATCTTCTCATCATTGACTTGTAAGTTTTCTCCACTGACTACATAGCTCAAGAATACCACTTTATGCTGGCAAAAACAACATTTCTTTAGGTTGTCGAATAATCTTTCAACATGGAAAATATCTACGACTATTCTGATGTGTTTACAGTGACTCGGCATGTCAGTACTGTATATCAAGATATCATCGAAGTACACTACGATACACTTCTCGATGAGATATCTTAGCATATGGTTCATAAGCCTTATGAAGGTACTCGGGACATTTGACAATCCGAAGGGCATGACCATCCACTCGTAAAGTCTATGTCGAGTCTTGAACGCAGTTTTTTACTCGTCTATTGGCTTCATGCGAATTTTATGGTAATCGGACTTGAGATGAATCTTGCTGAAAATTTAGGTTCCACTCAGTTCATCCAACATGTCTTCTAGTCTCAGGATCGGATACTTGTATTTTATCGTGATTTTTTTCACGGCTTAACTATCAACATATATCCGCCAAGTTCCATCCTTTTTCAGCACTAGAAGTGTAAGTATAGTACAAAGGGTTAAGACTCTCTCTTACATATCCTCTTTCTAACAACTCATTGACTTGACGTTGAAACTCAGAAGCCTGCCCGGGATTCATGCAATAAGATGACTTATTTGGTAGTATAGCGCTGGGTACTAAGTCGATGCAGTCCTCTATGCCTCGGGTCAGGAGCAACCCTGCTGGTAACTATTCTAGGAACAAGTTAGCATATTCGTCCAATAGTTTCATCACCTCTTGGGGTAAATCATTTCGCTCATTCATTTCGCTGTAGTTGCTTGACCAACAAGAGGGTCGGTTCATTAGCATTAATGGCCTCTCGAAGCTCGATTTTGCTCATCACTAAAGCTTTCTTTGATCTGCGAGTAAGTTTCATCTATAACTTGTGAACTTCTCTCCGCGGCATCAGATTCGGCGTGATCTTCCGACCATCTTGCTTAAACATGTAGGTATTCCTATAACCGTAGTGGATAACTCTCCTATCAAATAGCTACGGTCTTCTTAGCAAAACATAGAATACGCACATGGCAATGCGTCGCAAAGAATTTGGTCGAAGTAATTGCCAATAGTAAGCGGCAGTAGTACTTGCTGAGTGATGTATAATGTTCCCTTGTCACTTAACTATTGCAACTTGTATGGCTTTAGATGCTCAACAGTCGAAAATCTCAATTTTGAGACAAAGTCAACTGATGCCACATTGATGCGGCTCCCATTGTCCACGATGAAGGCGCACGTCTGTTCATTCAATTTGCAGGTGATATAAAATAAGTTCTCTCTTTGCTCCTCCTCTAATGAGGTCTCCATGCTTATAGTGCATCGGGCAACCATGAGTAGTTGGTCTAAGTCTTCTGCATACATGTCTTCCTCGATCAACTCTTTCTCGGTATTCTCATTCTTGGTAAGAACCTCCTCCACTTTGGGTTCCTCCTTCGTACTCTTTATGTCTAACTTCGAGGTGTTTCCCCTAATGATTATTGTCCTTCGGTTTAAGCACTAAGCAGGCATATGTCCGAACCCTTACCACTTAGCCCGAGTTGACCTCTACTTTGTATCTTATCATAAGTATTTGAAATTCTTGAACATATTCATCAACAGTTCGATCTACTTATCTTAGCTCCTGAAGCCGTATAAAAGTATCTTGGAGATATATTTCTGGAATGAATCTGTTTTTGAGAACCTTCTTCATCTCGGGTTAAGCATTAATCTCTCGGTACCCTTTTCTTCTTTTGATGGCCTGAAAATTCTTTCATTACACGGTGGTATATCTAGAAAATTCAACAACAACAGTCTTCACTTTCTCGTAATCCTCATACTAGTAATAATCAAACACACGCTCTACCTTCTTTACTTAATCCAGGTACTCGTCAACATTCCTAGATTTAATGAAACTCGGAATCCGAAGCTTTACATGGTTGATGCTCTAAGGACTCGTACATACTCCTCTTCAAAATACTCTTCTTTCTCCTTATTTAGCTCTCTCAAGTTTATCTTTTACCTTACTCATTCGCCAACTCCTTCACCTTGAAATGGTCAAGTTAGGTTCTGACCTCTAATAGGTTAAGCAGCTTGTAAAGTGTTTTGCGTAACCTCAGTGGGTCGGTAAGACAATGCATGAATAGCTCGGGTTAGATCTACCAGGAAGTTAGTTACCTCATTAAGTCTCTCGTTAGTGCTTTTGGGAGTTCCTTGAGACTGACGCCTATAAGCCCTATAACTAACCATTCGAGGTTTCGATCAGTTGAAAGACTCGATCGAACCTAAATTATAAAGTAAAACTAGAAATATTAGTAAAATGATCCCGTAAGTTTGAATTTAGGAAAATAAGCAATAAAATAAAAGAATATAAAAATTCCAAATTTTAAGTGTATAACTTGTTATTTATCGAAAATGTGTAAAATACATTTTGATAATTAACAAATCTCTAGAGATAAATTATAAGTATACTAAAAATTATAAAATAACCTAAATAATATTTAGGAATATTTATTTGTACTATATATGAATTTACATGTAGGTATAAATACGCGTAATTACTTTAAATACGCGAAATGTGCTAAAATTATACCAAATAATTAAAGAAAATTCATAATTAATTAATAAAAAAATCAAGAAAAATCATGAAAAATCAAGAACGATCCAAATTAGGTCGTGGCAGGTCAGGATTCACAAAATAAAAATTAACCAATTAAATTAAGACAACACAAAAGTCAAAAATTAATAGATAAGGCAATTGTCTTGTCCAATTTAATGCACAATAATTATACTAAAGCTCTATAAATAGCAGGAAAAATTTAAAAGCTCATTTGGACAGTTAGAAATTATAAAAAATTAGGGAGAGTCGAAAATTGAGAGAAAAAAAAAAAAGAAAAGGAAAACTGTGCAGTTAGGGCCATAAAAGAGAACCTAGATCCGAAGGGTAGCTGGGGGTAGACGGCTACCACCACCACACGGTGGTGGCAATGCTCAGGTGGGACGACACACCCATGGCCACCGACGGTGGCCGGAGCTACCCAAATCTGTGAGTTCGATTTCCAGCCCGATTTTGTGTAATTTTGTAAAAATAGTAAATATTATTAGAAAATTATGAAATTTGTTAATTTGGAATATTTTTGTATGTAGTTTTTATGAAAAATATTATTTTTATGAAAATATGTCTCGTAATATAGGGTCCTTAATAAATCGTGCAAAACCGAGCATGTTTCAGTTTAGAAATAAATGACCTTAGGAGTGTAGTTTTGAACCCAAAATTTTTGTGTAGATTACGTAGATGATATAGAACAGTGCTATAAAGCCCGTTTTCAAAAATTAATTTTCAAAATTTTTAGATAATTTTTTGGCCCTAAAATGAGGCATAAAATGAGTAATTTAGGGTTAATTAAGTAATTAAATGATTAATTACTGATTTAGTGAATAATTAAACTAAATCAATATTTTTCCCTAAATCTACATACAGTAAAACCTTAGAATAACAAGTTTCATAATTTTTTGGGTAAAATAACTAATTTTACAAAATTATTCAAAATCGGGTCATTTAAGAGACTAACCGGTCCAAAGCTTTCTGGCCGTCCAAGCCCGGTCTAAGGTTGTCGGCCGGTCCAGGCGGTGGTTCTAGTGTAGGGTGGTGGTGGTGGTTCGATCCCAGGTGGTGTTGAGTGGTTCGTTTGGTTCACTTGTCTAATCTGCACAGTTTCTTTTTTTTTTTCTGGATTTTCTCTCAATTTTTTCAGTGTTTCGATTTTTCTCAGATCCTAAACTGACCAAATGACTTCTGAAAAATTTCCCCTATTTATAGACAATTGTAGCAATTAATTTACATTAATTTGATAAAACTTTGCCCCAATTCCTTGAATTTTGGCTTTTAGGTTGTCCAAATTGTATTGGTTAATTTTTCTTTTTCTGGTTTGAACCTGCCACGACCTGATCTTGGTTCAGCTAATCATCCTCTGATTTTTCTATAATTATTTTATAATTTTCTTTAATTATTTGCTTAGTTTTTGGCCAATTTAGGTAATTACGCGTATTTTTTATCTATACGTAAATACATGTGGTGTACACGTGAACATTTCTAACTATTATTTTGGTCATTCTAAAATTTTTAGTATACATATAATCTATCTCTAGTAATTTATTAGTTATTTCATTACACTTTTTGCATTTTCGGTAATTAATACTTATTATGCTTAAAATTTGAAAATTTTATAGTCTCCTATTTTATTACTTATTTTCTTAAATTCAAGTTTACGGGATCAGTTTTACTAATATTTCTCTCGTTAGTTTATAATTTGGGATTTGATCGGATTCCTTAACCGATCGTCCAAAACCTTAAGTTCTAAGTTCAATCCTACGGTCAATTGGCTTAGCTTTGGGGCTACATATATATATATATGTCCACAGAGCTTTCCAGGAAGTTTTACATCACATAACAGTTTACTAGATTACAGAATAACTATCAGTCTTTCATTGTTAATTACATGTTATTAGAAATTTGTACTATTTATCATAATTGCAGTTTAATTGTTAATCGGACTGTTTACTTCAAAGTGAGGAGTCGTCGACGCCTTGTGTAGGTCATGTCTATGGTAGGCACTGTGAGGCCAGTCACTATCATAGAATGGCTTACACGGCGGGACTGTTGCGACTCTGCGACTTCGTAGCGTAACAGTTTTCGATTGTAAACAGTTCGATGAACAATTAAACTACGAATATGATAAATAGTTCAAATTTCTAATAACATGTACAATATTATATATATATAAGTCCTGTCACGTCCCGAAGCGGCAGAGTCGTAACAACGCCGATGGTGGACAACTCTATTATCATTACCGGTACCAACATTCAAATTTGGGTTTGTAATTTTTCTTTATAGATTCGTAATTTTTCTTTATAGATTCATAATTTAAACAAACACTTCAGAAAGTGAACAACTAATAATATCGCAGTTAAATGAACTTACTAACTGACTCTATTTTAAATAAGCAAAAATAGAGTATAACAAAAATCCAAGAAGAGTTAACTATAGTTCATACAAAACTTTTGCTCTAATACCAAGATGATGTAAACCATAGCAAAAAACAGATAAGGTTGGTCGCTAAATGGATCTAAGCGTGCAAATAGCTCGAAAAGAGTCAAAGGGAAAAGGTGCGATAGGGTGAAAATAAAAAATGAAAATAATAAGCAAAATCAACGAACAACTCTAGAGGATATGATGCACTAATGAAACTTCTGAGGACTCATGGAATAATTTGATGTGACGCATGAATTCGTCTAATGAGGTTACTCGACACCTAACCTTGCTTAAGGAAAAAGATAAGAGTGATGCCGAAAGTAAACAACAGTATTTACGTAGAAAAGAAAGTATTTAAAGGTATATTTAAGATTATCTGATCTCTTACAACTACAAGTACAAGGGTATTTATTCATGCATATTAGGGTAATTTACCCAAAAGGGAAAAGACAAAAAGAATATTTCCTAAGGAAGGCAATGTACATGTTACAAAAGGGCAAAAATAAATATATAAGAAAAATAATTATTGGTGATACAAATTCTACATGTGATATTGTACATGTGGCGATGGGGCATTAGTGATGTTATTAGGAGATGCGAACAAAAAGTACGGACGCATAGGTTTGTTCGAGTAGGGATGGCCTAGTTAATCTGGCTTTCTCTCTCGGCTTCACGGTAAGGAAGATGCCGAGTAATTGGTTAAATCGGCAACAAATAGTAATCGTTAACTTGGCATACCACACAACAATGAGCGGTCATATGGCACGGCATTAGAGGTGACTTGGCAAGGAGGTACTCGGTCTTGGCAATGAGGTATTCGGTCTCAACAAGGAGGTACTCGGTCTTAGCAAGAGTCAGTTGGAACATAAGAATTCGTTGTGCCGGGCTTGAGCCAACCCTTCTAGTCCTCGAGCCCAGCTGTTGGTCAAGGGGCCTCATAGCTTAATTCTCATCGTAAGGGGCCCATCAAACTCTACTAGCTATAACTTTGATTGGGAAGAGACATATGGGGAGGAATAGGTAATTCTTTAGAATCTTGGTAGTATGTCAACATTCTTTAGAATCTTCTTATGTTGCAAATGAGGGTGAAAGAACATCTAATAGAGTTCGAGATTCATGCTCAACTATTGGATAAATCTAAAGACTGACAAATGAGATTAGCCCTTTATGATATCTATTAGATCATTTTAATGATTAATTGACAAGATACATCCATGTCTTAACATAATTTGTTCTTTTTATAAGCCTTAATGTAAACAAAAGCTATTAAGGGTTGGATTAGTTTAGCAACTCTTACTATAAGCCGACTAAACCGAATATCTCAAATACATCTCTTTTAAATGGGTCGATGTTATACACCAAAGCAACAAAGTCAAACCACTCTAAGATAGAAGTTGATCTTATAACTATTATCCTAAACCTAATTTATATAAGATTTTTATAACTAACTTACTTTGAAGTAAACAGTTCACAAAGTAAGCATGTTATTTACCTAAGAAAGTATGAATATATATATATATATTTCAATATTTAAAGCAATGTTACATGATTTAATACCTAACCTTACTTAAGTAATACATACGTTAATAATATAAGATACAAAAATAAGGAATTAAAACCTAAAAAATGTAATTGATCATCAGTTTTATTTCTTTACTCTCCAGGATCTACCAGTAGCTAGCATTAGGGTAGTTATATAGCCGTTTCTTAGTTAGTACATGTAATAACATCTATAAGGATGTGAGCAACCAATCGCTTAGTTAGTTGAGACAGAGACTTAAACTATACATTAAGCATAAACAAGGTTGTCAACCAATTATTATAATGCAATGTGCAAGCAAATACTATTATACAATGTTATTTGGTTTGTTGTGAGATTAGAAAAAGTTCATTCGCTCTAATTTGAGTGGAGGAGCCTAATGCACATATCAATAGCTCATAACCAAACCCAAACTTGTACCATGGAGATACTACTCCTCTCACGACTACCTTCGAATTGTTACGCCTTAAAATGGCAGAGTCGTAATAGTCCCGTTGTACAAACCATTCTATAACAGAAACTTTTGTGTAAACCATTTTAGAATAAAAACTGGCCTTATGACTGCTATCTTAAACTCGATTTACATAAGACGTTCATGACTAACTCATTTTGAAGTAAACAGTTCATAAATTAAACATATTATTTACTTATAAACTTATGAAAAATACGTATTTACACTAAAATAATTTAAGTATGTTTATAAGATTTAGTAGCTTAATTATAATCTACCTAAGTAATACATAAATTGATTCTAAAAGTTTTAAAGATAAAAATTCAAACTTGAGAGTTTGTATCTAATCCTTAGTTTTATATCTTCACTTCTTAGGATCCAGTAGTTGCTAACTTTAGGGTAGTTATATGACTGTTTCTTAGTTAACACATGCAACAATATTTATAGAGATATAAACAACTAATCGCTTAGTAAGTTGGGATAGAGATTTAAAACTATACAACAAACACAAATAGTAATATTAACCAAATTAATTAGATGTAATACATGTATAAGTAAATGATATTGCACAATGTTGTCCGATCCGTTATGAGATTAGAGAAATTATACCCACTTTAATTTGAGTTGAAGAGTTTCCATTTATATGCAACATCTCAGGACTAAACCTCGGCTTGTGTAATGGACATACCGCTTTTCCTACGATTACCTTCGAACCATTGGCTTTACCTTTGCCATAACCTCCTTACCTGTCACTTAATTTAACTAAGGATAAAGAAATGATTCATTATACTATCCAGCGCTATCCCTTTTGAGGGAGTTGGTATTTAGTCGGAAAACCTTAATGTTTCTCTTAATGGATTGGTATGTAGGTTTGATTTAGAATTATAAGTTATATATTTGATTAGATCTAATTCAAAGTGTTCAATCATTTCAATAAATCACACGAATACAAGCGAGAGTAGCAAACCAGAATCATATCATCAAACTTAGAAATAAGCACATACAGGTATACGCACAGTCAACCATTTAGTAAACACAACCAAGTACAATTCTAAGGCTTTGAGTACTACAAATTAATACTCTGAAATATAGACGTATTAATCCCAACTTACTTGGACTCCCTGCTTGCTCACTTAAGGTTCGACTCGCACAGGTTATGGCCGCTAATCCCTATAATACAATTGTTTTGAAATTCTTATTGTTTTCTTCGGTTTAGGGTTTTATTATACCAATTATTCAGGTTTTTAAGTTTTTTACAATTATTCTTAATTTAGGTTAAGTTCTCATTCGGTTTTCAAATCCATTTTCGATTTAAGTTTTAATTCAGTTTTCGATTATATTATTATACGTGAACCTTAAGAACTCATCTCGACCTATATTGTGAAATCAATCACATTATTTTCAAGTATCCTAAATATTATATTTAATCTCTAACTATTATTTTAATCGGTACGGTATATTATATTCATAATTTAACCATCAAATTTGTTCCTGATGTGACTATAACCTACATTTTTTACTTAATTAATTAAATTCACATTCCAAATCAGATTTATGTAATATTCCTAATATTATAATATTATCAATTTAACTCAATATTCTTCACTTATTTAATCTTCTTATTTTACATATTGCCCATTATTACTTAATCTACACATAAAGCATACATCTAACCTATCCAATACTATAATTTACATCTCTTATCATCAACTAACATTTCAAGACATCTAAATTCATCCTAAATCAAAATATAAACCGAATAACCCTAAATCATAAAATTAACCTAATTATTTACTTTTACTCAATATTCATTTCTTATTATCACCTAATGTGCATAATACACACAATTAATACTCCAACTCTGCAAATATCATCCTACATTAGTAATTAACATCTAAGGATATCTAATAACATACTAAATATTTGTTTTTACCAAATTAACGTTAAATTATAAAATGAAGCTTAAACATTGCCTTTTATGTATGATTTTGAGGCCTAAAAATTAAATAAAAATTAAAAAAATTAATTTTAAGAGAAAATCTTCATAGTACTGTTATGAATACCCTAGATAATCTACCTAAAAATTTTGCGCACAAAACTACATTTTTAAGGTTATTTATTTTTAAATAAAAAATAAGCTCAAGGTTGGAGGTTTTTTAAGCACTATATATCACGGGATATAATTTTATCAAAATAATATTTTACCTAAAATCTAAATACAAAAATATTCTAGAATACCAAATTTCATAATTTTCTATAATTATTTAGCATTTTTAATAAATTAAATAAGAATTGGAAGGAAAACGGAACTCACCAACGTCGCTTGCTCTAGCTACTGCCAGCCATTGTGGCTTTGTTGACTAGGTTAGGCAGTGTCTCTACCGTCTGGTGGTGGTAACCATCCATTACCAAGTAATCGTTGGGTATACGATTTCTTTATAAGCCCCATTTACACTATATATTTCTCATTTTTCCTAAAAATTCTTTTTTCTCTTTTCCCTATTTTTTTTCTGAGCTCCAAACTAACCAAATGAGGCTTATGATGTGGTTTTCTGAATTTATAACAATGTTTAGGGTTTTATCTTAATTTATTTTGTGCTAAGTGTCCCTTATCCTTTCTTTTTTACTTTCTTTTTGTTTGAATTTGATTGGTTAATTTCTTTGTTTAATTTTCAGCTTGATACATCCTATTTCTAGACCATTCCATCTCTTTTTAGTATTTTTCTTGATTTTTCCTTAATTATTTAGTATTATTTTAATATATTTCGAATATTCTAAGTAATTTCGTATATTTTTACTTATACATAAATACATATATGATACAAACGAATATTCCTAAATATTATTTATGTTATTTTGTGATTTTCAGTATTTATATAATTTCTCTATCAATTTATTATTTATCAAAACTCATTTTACATGTTTTCAACAAATAATAAAAATTTTACATATAATTCAATATTATAATAATTAATTATTTTATTATTTATTTTCCTAAACCTAAACTTACGAAATTACTTTTACTAGTATTCCTATCTCCATAGAAAAAATTAGGTTTAATCGGATAATTTACTTGATTGCTGTAAATTTCCTAACCAAACCTCAAATACTTGATTATGGGTCTTACATTTCTACCCTCTTTTCAATAGTTTCATCCTCAAAAATACTGTATATTTACGTATTACTCAGCTAACTAAAATCGACAGCTTATATTCTTTTTTTTTATCTTATGTAAGCCCTACAACTAGCTATTTGAGGTTTCGATTGATTGAAAGACCTGATCGAACCCAAATTATAAAGTAAAGTTAAAAATATTAGTAAAATAACCCCATAAATTTGAATTTAAGAAAATAAGCAATAAAATTAAAGATTATAAAAATTTCAAATTTTAAGTATATAACTCGTTATTTATCGAAAATGCGTAAAATGCATTTTGATAATTAACGAATGGCTAAAAATAAATTATATGTATACTAAAAATCATAAAATGATCTAAATAATATTTAGGGATATTTATTTGTACTCTATATGAATGTACATGTATGTAGAAATACGCATAATTACTTAAAATACGCGAAATATACTAAAATAATAAGAAATAATTAAAGAAAATTTATAATTAATTAAGGAAAAATCAGGAAAAATATAGAAAAATAAGGAAAAGTCCAGAAGTGAGGTGTGTCGCTCTGATATTGAAGGCAATTGTCTTGTCTCATTAATGCACAATAATTTCCTTAAATCTCTATAAATAGCAAGAAAAATTCAGAAGCTCATTTGGGCAGCTTGGAGAGTGAGAAAAATAGAGAGAGGCGAAATTGAGAGAAAAATTAGGGTTAAAAAAGAAGAAGGAAAAACTATGCAATTAAGGCCTTAAAAGGGAACCCACACTAGACGAGCACCTAGGAGTGGAGGGCCACCACCACTACACGGTGGTGGCAGCGCCCAGACCGGTCGACAAGGCCATGGCGGCCGGAGCTACCTAAAACGGTGAGTCCAATTTTCAACCTAATTTTGTGTAATTTTGTAAAAATAGTAAATATTATTAGAAAATTATGAAACTTGTTATTATGGAATATTTTTGTATGTAGTTTTTAGAAAAAATATTATTTTGATGAAAATATGTCCCGTGATATATGATCCTTAAGAAATCATGCAAAACCGAGCATGATTAGGATTAGAAATAAATAACCTTAGAAGTGTAATTTTGAACCCAAAATTTTTGTGTAGACTACTTAGATGATATAGAATATTGCTATGAAGCTCGTTTTCAAAAATTAATTTTTGAAAATTTTAGATAATTTTTAAGCCTTAAAATGAGGCATAAAATGAGTAATTTGGGGGTTAATTACTGATTTAGTAAATAATTATATGTTTAAAGATGTTAAAATCTGATAAAGTATGATACTTGTAGCATTTAGGGTGTTAGATGTAATTATTAGGTTAATTATATAGTAAAAAAGTAATATGGAAAAATAGTACATTTTAAGTTAATTTTGTAAATTAGAGTAATTAAGTGTAAAATCTGATTTAGGATGAATTTAGATATTTTGAAATGATAATTAACGTTGGGAGATAGTAATTAGAGTGAAATATGTACATAATAAGTAATAACACATAATACACAATTATTGAAAATATAATAAATAGAAAATATTAAGATAAAAATTGATATTATATAAATAATAGAGATATATAATAAAACTGATAGAAAACTTAAATTCATGTAATTATATGAAAAATGTAAAAATTTCTCACATCAAAAGTAAATTCGGTATACTAATAAGGATTTAAGTGTACCAAGTGTCAGTCCCAAAACTAGCAATCTGAGGTTTCTATTGGTTGAAAGACCCGATCGAGCCTACATTATAAAGTAAAGCTAGAAATATTAGTAAAATAATCCCGTAAGTTTGAATTTAAGAAAATAAGCAATAAAATAAAAGAATATAAAAATTCTAAATTTTAAGTGTATAACTCGTTATTTATCGAAAATGCGTAAAATGCATTCCGATAATTAACGAATCGCTAGAGATAAATTATATGTAAACTAAAAATCATACAATAACCTAAATAATACTTAGAAATATTTATTTGTTCTATATATGAATTTACATATATGTAGAAATACGCGTAATTACTTAAAATATGCGTAATGTGCTAAAATCATACTAAATAATTAAAGAAAATTCATAATTAATTAAGGAAAATAAATAAAAATCAGGACAAATAAGGAATGATCCAGATATAGGTCGTGGCAGCTAGGAAAAATAAGAAAAAAATCGGCCAATTAAATTAAAACAATACAAAAGTAAAAAATTAAGGGATAAGGCAATTGTTTTGTCCAATTTAATGCACAATAATTACACTAAAGCTCTATAAATAGGAAAAAAAATTCAAAAGCTCATTTGGACAGTTAGAAATTAAAAAAAAAAATTAGGGAGAGGCGAAAATTGAGAGAAAAACCAAAAAAAAAAAAAAGGAAAACTATGCAGTTAGGGCCACAAAGGAGAACCCAAATCCGATGGGCAGCTGGGAGTGGACGGCCACCACCACCATACGGTGGTGGCAACGCCCAGGTGGGCTGACACACCCATGGCCACTGACGGTGGCCGGAATCACCCAAATCGATGAGTTTGATTTCCAGCCAGATTTTGTGTAATTTTTAAAAAATAGTAAATATTCTTAGAAAATTATGAAACTCGTTATTCTGAAATATTTTTGCATGTAGATTTTAGGAAAAATATTATTTTGATGAAAACATGTCTCGTGATATAGGGTCCTTAAGAAATCGTGCAAAACCGAACATGTTTCGGTTTAGAAATAAATGACCTTAGGAGTGTAGTTTCAAGCTCAAAATTTTTGTGCAGACCACTTAAATGATATAGAACAGTGCTATGAAGCCCGTTTCCAAAAATTAATTTTTGAAATTTTTAGATAATTTTTAGGCCTTAAAATAAGGCATAAAATGGGTAATTTAGAGTTAATAAAGTAATTAGATGGTTAATTACTGATTTAGTGAATAAGTACATGTTTTAGGATGTTGAAATCTGATCGAGTATGATACTTGTAGCATTTAAGGTGTTAGATATCATTATTAGGTTAATTATGTAGTAAATGAGTAATAGGAAAAAATAGTAAATTTTAAGTTAATTTTGGAAATTAGGGTAATTATGAGTAAAATCTGATTTAGGATGAATTTAGACATTTTGAAATGATAATTGGTGTTTAGAGACGATAATTAGAGTGATAGAAATATTATAAGTGTATTATATACATAAAAGGTAATAATACATAATATGTAATTATTAGAATATAATAGCTAGAAAATATTATAATAAAAATTGATAATAATAAAAATGTACAATAAATCTGATACGAAACTTGAATTTATGTAATTATATGAAAAATGTAAAAATTTCTCACATTAGGAGTGAATTTGGTACATTAATACGAATTTAAGTGTACAGGATAAAATAAATACTGATTAGGGGTAATAATGGTATTTAGGAGATCGGGAAATAATGTGAATAATTTCACATTATGGGTTGAAACAAATTTTTAAGGTTGGAGTATAAAACACTACATAGAAATCAAACTAAAACCTAATTTAGAAATCGATGCGAAAACCGAACCTGAACCAAACCTCAAACCTATAATAATTGTAAAAGATTTAAGGCCTAGATAATTAGGCATATTAAACCCTAAACAAAACATAACAATAAGAGTTATAGGATAAAATGAACCTATAATAGTTATATAAAAAACTGAAACCACGTTTGTGTTATAGGGATGATTGGCGATGACCTAAGCAAATCGGACCTCGAGTGAGTGAGCGAGGAGTCGAGGTAAGTTGGGATTAATACAATACTGTATTTTAGGAGGCTTGAGATTTTGCTTGGTTGTGCTTGTTAGATAGTTGGATGTGTACATGTGTTTGATTATGGGTGATGCTATGATTCTGTTTGTTGCTTTAGCATGTATTATATGATTTGTATGAAATGATTGATTACCCTAAACTGGACTTAATCAAATATATGACCAGTAATCATAAATTATAATCAGACATGCATGGCAACCCGTTAGGGAAACTTAGGACTCTTCGGATAAATACTGACCCCTTCGAAAGGGATAGCGCAGGATTGCAATTGGTCCCTTCTTCATCCTTAGTCGAACTAAGTGACAGGAGAGGAGGTCGTGGCGAGGGTGAAGACAATGGTTCGAAGGTAGTCGTGGGAGGAGTGAGGTCTCCATTACACAAGCCTGGGTTTGGTCGTGAGCTGTTGCATTAATGACAACTCTTCAACCCGGATTAGAGACGGCGCAATTTCTCTAATCACATGATGGGCCGGGCAACATCGTGCGATGGCATTTGCTTATACATGCATTGCATCTAATAAGTTGATTGAAAACCTTGTTGTGTTTATGGTATAGTTTTAAGTCCTCCATCCTAACTTACTGAGCTGTGGTTGCTCACATCCCTATAGACGTCGTGTAGATGCTAGCTAAGAAGCGACAACAACTACTCTGAAGCTAACAACTGCTGGATCGTGGGGAGTGAGGAAAAACATTGAAGAATCAACACATATTTTATTACTTTTCATTTCTGAATAATGTATAACTAGGAAATATGTTACAGAGAATTATTATAAACTTTAATTTAAATAATTGAATTATAGTGTATATATATATTTCCTCACTTTCTTAGGTAAATGATTTATTTAATTAAACAAACTGTATACTTCAAAGCGGGTTAGTCGTGGACGCCTTGTATAAATCAGGTCTAAGATAGCGGTTGTAAGGCCAACTTCTATCTTAGGATGGTTTACAGGGCGAGGTTGTTACGACTCTGCCGCTTCGGAGCGTGACACCGGGTGGAATAAAATACTAATTAGAGGTAATGATGGTATTTAGGAGATCGGGAAGTAATTTAATTAATTTCACATTATGAGTTGAAATGAATTTCTAGGGTTCGAGTATAAAACAATACATAGAAATCGAATTAGAACCTAATTTAGAAATTGATGCGAAAACCGAACCCAAACCTAACCCCAAACCTAGAATAATTGTAAAAGACTTAAGACCTAGATAATTAGGCATATTAAACCGTAAAAAACATATAACAATAAGCGTTATAGGATAAAATGAACCTATAATAGTTATATGAAAAACTGAAACTACATTTGTGTTATAGGGATGATCGGTGATGGCCTAAGCAAGTCGGACCTCGAGTGAGCGAGCGAGGAGTCGAGGTAAGTTGGGATTAATACGATGTTGTATTTTGGAGGCTTAAGATTATGCTTCGTTGTGTTTGTTAGATAGTTGGATGTGTATATGTGCTTGATTATGAGTGATACTATGATTCTGTTTGTTGTCCTGACTTATATTGTATGGTTTGTACCCTAAACTAGACCTAATCAAATATACAACCTATAATCATAATCGGATCTACATGGCAACCCATTAGGGGAACTTAGGACTCTCCGGCCAAATGCCGACCCCTTCGAAAGGGATAATGCAGGATTGCAAAATGGTTCCTTCTTCATCCTTAGTCGAACTAAGTGACAGGAGAGTAGGTCACGACGAAGGTGAAGTCAATGGTTCGAAGGAAGTCGTGGGAGGAGCCATGTCTCCATAGCATAAGTCTGGTTTATATCATGAGCTGTTGCATTAATGGAAACTCCTCAACCCAGATTAAAGCGAGCGCAATTTTTCTAATCTCACGACGGGCCGGACAACGTTGTGCAATGGCATTTGCTTGAACATGCATTGCATCTAATAAGTTGATTGATAACCTTGTTAAGTTTGTGGTATAGTTTTAAGTTCTTCATCCTAACTTACTGAGCTGTGGTTGTTCACATCTCTATAGACATTGTGCAGGTGATAACTAAGAAACGGCATACAACTACCTTAAAGCTAGGAACTACTGGATCCTGGAGAGTGAGGAAAAACATTTGAAGAACAGACATATGTTTTTAAGGTTTAAGCTATTATCGTTGAAAATGATAATTGTAATAACTAAATTTTAGTGTATATATATATATATAATTTTCTCACTTTCTTAGGTAAATAATTTATTTAAATTACAAAATGTTTACTTCAAAGCGGGTTAGTCATGGACGTCTTGTGTAGATCAAGTCTAAGATAGCGGTTGTAAGGCCAACTTCTATCTTAGGATGGTTTACACGGTAGGGCTGTTACAACTCTGCCGCTTCGAGGCGTGATATCCTAAGAAATAGAAGAATTACAAATAAAGCCTCATCGTTGCTGCTTTCGATTCTCCAGTGGTTTTCAAATATAAACTTTTGTCCCATTGTACTTTTGTATACTTTATATCTCAATTTCCTTAGCTTCTGAACCCGATTATCCTGTATTTTTATAAGTTGCTTCATAACTTTAAAATCTGTCTTCCATTTTACAGAATTATTTTCTAATGAAGTTTTTGAATGGTCTTCTAATTAAGTTTTCACTCCTTCTCTATCTTAACCTTTGCTTGACCTCTTCATTTATCTCTTAAATTCTCTTCTCATCCCATTTTCTTCTTTTGCATTCTATATTTGATATTAATTATACCTTATTTCATTACCGTAGTCTTTTAGTTGTATTGTACTATCTTATGACTGAGCTCTATAACATTATAAGTTTTCTTGTTGGTTTATCCTCCATTTGTTCTTTGTTTTACCGATTCCTAGATTTTATTTGTGATCATCACTGTATCTAAGTTCACCTCAGGTTATCACCTTTCTTCTTATCCAAAATCTTCTACTCACAATGATTATTCCATTGCTATGGCTTCTAGATATAACTCTTGATCATTTCCTAATCTAAGGATATATTGAATTTATCCATTTTTAGTTATATCGTCTATTATCTCAAGATTTATTACTATGCTTGTATATCTAACACCTTATAGAGTTGTCCTCTTAACTTCTAAATTACTTATAACTTTCTTATAAACACTTCTATTTATCATGTTTATATTAGCTTCATCATGTTCTAATTATAAAGATTTTGACTACTACTTATGTTACCATTGTGATAAGGATTAATGTTCATAATTGTTCTAAGAATAATTTGCAATCAATGATGTTAATATTAGGTATTTATATAGGCATAGTTTATCAATTTTTCCTTTGATCATTCATATATTATGCCATTTTAAATGTCAGGTTTAATTGTTTAAATCATATTACGATTACACTAATTGTTTAAGTTTTCAAAAGTAATACTTTGCTGAAAGAATCAAATCAAAATCATACAATCAAACCTAAAAACATATACATATATGTATGTGTATAAGCAAGCTATCTAACAACCACAACCAAGTACAATCTTAAGCCTTCGAGTACTATAAAATAATATTCTGAAATACAATAACATATTAATCCCAAACTTACCTAAGATCTTTGACTTGCTCACTCAACCCACTGCAAAGTCAACTCGTCTCCACTTATCCTTATAATATAAATATTTTTTTAATATCTATATCTTTGTTATATATAAGCTTTTAAATCATAGTTTTTGCCTAATAATCCAAGTTATATATATATATATATATATTATTAATCTATTCTAGGTTAATTTCTAATTTGGCTTTTAATTATAGGTTTTATATATAAACTCTAGAAATTCCTCCCAAACTAATATGTAAAATTCATCTAATTATACTTAAGTATCCTAAATCTTCGTTTTAGCTTTTAACTAGTAATTTGATCTATACGGTATATCTTATTCCTAATTTAACTATTGAATTGCTCTTGATGTGATAATAACCAACATTTTTTTCACAAAATTACCTAAATTCATATTAGATTTTTTGTATATTATTATTATTATTATTATCAATTTTGACCTATTATTTTCTATCTATTAATTTCCTATATATATACATATTATGTATTATTACGTAATTTATACCTAAATCCCTTATCTAATATTTCTAACACCACAATTATCATCTTTCATCACCAAATAATATATCAAAATATCTAATTATTCTCTAAATTAGAATTTATACCTATTCAATTCTCAAATCATAAAATTAGCTTAATTATTCACTTTTACCCATTATTCATTTATTATTATTATCCAATATGCATAATACACACAATTAATGCCCCAAACTCTGCAAATATCATATTACATAAAAAATTAACATCTTAGAACACCTAATTATATACTAAATCAGTATTTTCGTCAATTGTTCATTAAATTACCAAAATAAGCCCAAAATCACTCTTTTATGTATTATTTTAAGGCCTAAGAATTATCTAAAATTTTTGAAAATTAATTTTTGAAAAATTTCTCCATAGTACTATTTTAAATACTCTAAATAGTCTACATAAAAATTTTGGGCTCAAAATTATACTATTAAGCCTATGTAATTCTAAATCGAAAATAAGCTCGGGTTTTGGGATTTTTTAAGTACTATATATTTAAGGACCTAATTTTAACAACATAACATTTTTTCCTAAATCTATATACATAAAAACCTCATAATACAAAATTTCATAATTTTCCAGATATATTTGATATATTTAATAATTCAAACAAAATCGGAGTAGAGATTAGACTCACCTATTTGATCAAATTCCAATCACCAGTGGTGGCTCCACTGTTGTTGGTAGCCCTTGGCGGTGGTTTTCTTATCAGGTGGTGCTTGTCCTCTCCAAGTAGTCGTCTGGTGTGGGTTTTCTTTTAATACTTTAATTACAATATATTTTTTTTTTCAAAAAAATATTTTCTCTTCTTTTCTCTACTCTACATAATTTGTCCAGAGCTCTTAATTGACCAAAATGGTGTTTGGATGGGTTGGTATGGATTCGTAGTGTAGTTTAGGGTTTTACTTTAAATTTTATGTTGCCAAGTGTTCCTTTTTTTTTCTTTTCCACCCTCTAAATGGATTATTATTATTTGTTAATTTTTCTTCTTTAAATCCCAGTATGCTACACCTATTTCTAGATTTTTTTTACACTTCTCTTGAATTTTTCTTGATTTTTCCTTAATTTTTATGAATTTCTTTTAATTAATTAATATTAATTTAGCATATTCTAGGTAATTGAAGTAATTCTGCATATTTTTACTTACACTCAAATACACGTATGGTACAAATAAATACTCTTAAATATTATTTATGTTATTTTATGATTTTTAGTGTGTATATAACTTATCTCTAGCAATTCATTAATTATCAGAATTCATTTTTTGTGTTTCTAATAAATAACGAATAATATACATATAATTATCTATTATAATATTTAATTATTTATTTTCTTAAATCCAAATTCACGGGATCATTTTTACTAATATTTCTAATTCCATCGTAAAATTTAGGCTCAATTTAATAATTATAATATCGCTCTAAATTTTACAACCCGTTTTCGAATTGATCGATCATGAGTTGATTACTAATTTTGTGAAGACCTCACAGCTAAACTCCTAGGCCCTATAACTTGCCCAAAGAGTCGAGCTATAAAATGATCTTAGGCTAATCCTACTACTAAATAGCTTATCTACATTTTACCCATAACTAATAACTCTGTTGATGAAGTCTACGGGTTTTTGTACATATCTTGAATATGTAAAATTTTTTGGTAGTATTGTCCCGTTACCTCAAACGTTCATAAAGCTTATTATGTAAGTTATTGTTCTTGTACTATACCTTAGGGAAATAATTAAGTATAAATGTCACATCTTGTTGCAATTATGAATTTTCTTCAATAATTTTTTTTTTTTGGCTTCTTGAATTGGAACTCCTTGTGCCATTCAAATAAATATTTGTCACTCGAAATCAAAAGAAACTATTTTAATGAAAGCTTGACAAAGACCATTCTTTAAAATTTAACTCTATTTAATGTGCTTGGTTCTATTTAAAACAAACCTATGGCGACCATAACTTTAAGAATGGATAACCTAGTTGGAAATGTACCTTCCCTTGTAAGTAGTAGGTTTTGGGATTAAATCCCTTTTGGTACATTTTGTGTGTCTTTCATTTTACTTTTTTATTAAAATGTATTTTAACATTTTTGAAGGAGGATACAAATATTTTCTACTGTCTTCCTTCATTTAAAAAAATATAACCATTAATAAGATCTCACTATCTTAACATGCAAATCCAACATACAATATTAGTTATGTACCTATCAACTAGCTTAATTATTTGATAGAAGCTTGGAATTAACAACACTTGTAATTCAATAGACAAAAGATCAAAACTGAATTCCATTTTGATCATGACTCTTAAATGTAAGATTAGGTTTCTCACTTACACTTTGTTTGGAGCCTATATGACTTAGCTAATAGCCTAAAAAAAATGTTATAATGGCATAAGGAAAGGTCTTTTAGGTAGATCGAGGGTTAATTGGTTGGTTGATTATAAGATTGGAAGGGAGTTGGTCAACATACAGTCTAAGCTGGTCATTATAATGAGCAGATCGAATGGGGCGTGCTTTCAAAGAATCAATCTGTTACCAAGCCTACGTGAAAGCTTGTTTGATTGCATTTTTGGAATCGATCAATTGTAGTTTTTGAGAGGTTTTCACCTAGGTTTCAATCTAAGTCAAACTTATGTGAGTTTTAAGGATTCTAAAACTCAACTTCTAAGCATTAAAACACAAATTTCTATGATGATTAATACTTGTCCAATGATTTAAATCTTATCTTTAAATCCAAATTCATAATAGATAAACTCATACAAATCTAAGGTCATGGTTAAGGGAAAAGAGAAAATAAAATGAATTAGCTACCTTAAATCTTTTAAGAAAACCGATTGTCCTTTGAAAGATAACTCCAGTCTTGCACTTTTATTGAGAATCCTATCCTAAGATTGTAAAGAAATTAACTTCCTATCATGATCGGAAAGAGATCAATAAAGAACACGAGAGATTACTTACCTCTACTTGCATGGCCTTGCTACAAGCTTTAGCAATTGAAAGGATTTTAGGATTAAGATTCGTCAATCCTTTTGGAACTAAGACGCGCTTGAATTGATTAATGGGAAAATCCTA
Organism: Lumnitzera racemosa; assembly: GCA_024138005.1. Classification (NCBI taxonomy): domain Eukaryota; kingdom Viridiplantae; phylum Streptophyta; class Magnoliopsida; order Myrtales; family Combretaceae; genus Lumnitzera; species Lumnitzera racemosa. Next base: position 421,530 of record JAMXBC010000007.1, on the reverse strand, counting down.
TCCCATAGATGCCGTTTAAACTACTGCACATTACCAACTTTAAAACCTTGACCGAAAGTATAGATTCGTCGATCCTTCATTTTTATTAGGATTTGCTTATAAAATGCTGGTGAAAGTTAAGAATAAGAGGTAAGGTAGATTGCTATTATGCCTTCGCTTTTAAAATATTTATTGGGCCATATCATCCAACGACTAATCCACATTTATACTATCATTATTTGTCAGAAAAATGGTGCAAAAACGTTGGCTCACACAAATGGGCTTTATCAATTAATTCCAAGTAAATTGGACCAATGACAAATTTGTTAATTTTCTTGTGAAATTTCCAAACCCATTAATACAATTATGCGTAATGTTACGGACCTCTCGAAGTGGGCCATTCTTAGGAGGTTCCTAAAGCCCAAAGACAAAAGCCCAAGCCCACCAAAAGCTTCTAGATGATGAAAAGTTCTAGAAGGTTCTAGAGAAGTTCAGAAGATTGTATAGTAGTTGGTGAAGGTAGGTAAATGTAGTAGTTGAGAATCAATTGTAACCATTAGATCGAATCGATCTGGACCATTAGATTGTAAAGGCTTTCTGTATATATAGGGGTATTCCCCTCAGATGTAACACACAAGTTATTTGAGTGAATACAGTATACTAGCAGAGTTTCTCTCTCTACTTTCTCTCTCTAATCTTGTGAGTGTATTACAGGCTGACTTAGCCTTCCTTAGTGAGGTCAGGAGCGCTAAGTGCCGCACGGGGTCGAGCGACGGAATCTGCCCGTGACAAGTGGTATCAGAGCCTGAAAAAGGAATTGCTTGTGGAGAAGATGTCATCTGGAGGAGACAACAACGCTTCAATGGTCGAGGAATTGGCTGACCATGACGATCGCCGTGTTACCAGGCAAAGGGCTAGGTCTCGGGACCTTCTGAACTCTCTCCTTAATAGGATGGATAAGGCAGAGTTGAGCATTGCTGAGGCTAAGGAACAATTTGATGAGTCTCAAGGCAGTTTTGTGGAAATGGAGGAAGAACTCCGAGGCGAATTGCAGGGAGCACTGAATCGAGCTGTAGAAGAGCTTAGGCAGCATGGAAATGTTATTGGAGAGAAGGGTGATGCTCTCCAAGCCCGAGTTACGGCCTTAGAAACTAAGGAAGAAGCTTATGAAGCTAAGACTGATGCAGTGGTAGTGGCCATGCATCAAGAGATTGAAGATCTCAAGACGCAATTGGCGGCCTGCCGAATCGCTATTGCAAATGGAATGACTCTCCAGACCGGCCATAGTGTCGATATTCCAAGACCAGAGCACTTTGGCGGGATGCGGTCTGCTCGAGAAGTAGATAACTTCTTATGGGGAGTGGAACAATACTTTAATGCTGTGGGAATCTTAGATGATGCTGGAAAGGTACGTACTGCTGCCATGTATCTGAAAGACTCAGCCATGGTATGGTGGCGCAGGAGGGCGGCTGATATCAACACCTGGGATAGCTTTGTACAAGAGTTGAAGGGTCAATTCTCCCCCCAAAATGCTGCTAAGGAAGCAAAGGTGAAATTGCGTCACCTAACCCATAAGGGTGACATAAAGCAATATGTAAAGGAATTTTCGGAGTTGATGTTGGAGATCCCAGACCTCAACCAAGAAGATGTTTTGGTGATGTTTGTGGATGGCTTAAAGCCCTGGGCTAAATTAGAACTGGAGCGAAGGGGAGTGGAAGACATTTCCAAGGCTATAGCAGTTGCTGAAGGCCTAATGGAATTTCGGAAGACTGATCCTAAGACCACAGGAGGAAGATGGAAAGGGGGAGTTGAAAGGGAAAAGAGTGGGAGTTCTTCTAAAGGAAAAACCAAAGCCGAAGAAAGAGATAACGATCGAGGAAGAACTCGTGAAGGGAGAGATGGGGAAAGATGGAAACCCCGTGAGTTGAAATGTTATTTCTGTAATGGACCCCATTATGCCAGGGAGTGTCCGAAGAAAGAGAGATTGGCTGCATTGGTAGCAGGTGAAAGCTCAGATGATGGGGATGAGGCCCAGTTAGGGTCAGTTCGTCTACTCAGTGCGATGAAGTCTCAAGTCAATGAAAGAAAAGGATTGATGTATACCGAAGTATCGGTAGCAGGTAAGAAACTCAATGCCCTCATAGATACAGGAGCATCTCATCTCTTTATTTCTGATATGGCAGCCAAGGAGTTGGGGCTAAAAGTGGAGGAGACCAAAACATGGCTCAAAACAGTTAACTCAAAAGAAGTTCCCACTATTGGAGTAGCCAGGGGGATAGAGCTCCGTACTGGGGGTTGGCAGGGAAAGGAGACAGTTGAAGTAGTGCCAATGGATGATTTTGAGTTCGTGATTGGGATGGATTTCTTAGATCGCATTGATGCGCTTATCGTACCACGAGCTAACTGCATTTGTGTACTTGATCACAATTCGCAATGCGTGGTTCCTGTAGTAAAAAAGGTAGGCCAAGCCACCAAATTCTTATCAGCGATGCAATTGAAAAAGGGACTCAAGAAGAATGAAGTCACTTACTTGGCTGCCTTAAAAGTTAGGGAAGAGACTAGTGGTCAAGGAAGTGTTCCACCTTAAGTGGGGGAAATATTGGGAGAATTTAAGGATATAATGCCACCAATGCTGCCTAGGAAGTTACCACCAAGAAGGGAGGTAGACCATGTGATAGAATTGGAACCCGGATCCAGGCCGCCCGCCGCCGTCCCATATAGGATGTCACCTCTAGAATTAGAAGAATTGAGGCGACAATTGAAGGAATTACTAGAAGCAGGTTTCATTAGGCCTTCAAAGGCACCTTTTGGAGCTCCCGTACTTTTTCAGAAGAAACAAGATGGATCACTCCGAATGTGTATTGATTATCGAGCTTTAAATAAGGTCACGATAAAGAATAAGTATCCCATTCCATTGGTATCGGATCTATTCGACAGGTTGGGAGAAGCTAGATACTTCTCCAAATTGGATTTACGCTCGGGATATCACCAAGTGAGGATTGCAGAAGGAGATGAATCCAAGACTACTTGTGTTACAAGGTATGGTGCTTTTGAATTCCTAGTCATGCCGTTTGGCCTTACTAATGCCCCGGCTACTTTTTGCACACTTATGAATCGTATTCTAGCGCCTTTTCTTGATCAATTTGTAGTAATATACTTGGATGATATCATGATTTATAGTAAGACGTTGGAGGAACATATAGATCACCTTCGTTCAGTATTCTTAGCTTTGAGGAGGAATGATCTGTATGTGAAAATAGAGAAATGTGCCTTTGCGCAAGAAGAGGTGACATTCCTTGGTCACATAGTGGGGAGAGGAAAGATTAGAATGGATGAAGGAAAGGTATAGGCCATCTGGGACTGGAAGGAACCCACCAAGCCTACTGAGCTAAGATCCTTCCTTGGCTTAGTAAATTACTACAGAAGATTCATTAAGGGCTATTCGAAGATAGCTAGTCCTTTGACGGACTTACTAAAAAAGGATACCCCTTGGGTTTGGAGTACAGAAAGAAGGCAGGCCCTAGAGACCTTGAAAATGGCAGTCACGAAGGAGCCGGTCCTTCTCCTTCCCAACTTTAGCAAACCCTTTGAGGTATGTACTGATGCTAGTGATTTTGCTATTGGAGGGGTTTTAATGCAGGAAGGACACCCCGTAGCATTTGAGAGCCGAAAGTTGAATGATACAGAGAAACGATATCCAGTGCATGAAAAGGAGATGACGGCGATAGTACACTGTCTTCGGGTATGGAGGCACTACTTATTAGGGAGAAAGTTTGTGGTCAAGACTGATAATATGGCCACCAGCTATTTTCAGACTCAAAAAAAGCTCTCGCCCAAGCAAGCCCGATGGCAGGTTTTTCTGGTAGAATTTGATTTCGACCTTGAACATAAGTCAGGTAAGACTAATGTGGTGGCGGATGCTTTGAGTCGGAGGGTCGAGTTGGTAGCCATCAGCAAACCTGAAAGCAACCTTATTGATAGAATTCAAGAGGGGATGGAGAGTGATAAGCAAGCTAAAGCTCTATGGATTCAATGTCAAGAAGGGAAGACAAGGAGATTTTGGCAAGAGAATGGACTAATATATACAAAAGGGCAACGAATTTATGTGCCCCATTCCTTGAATCTGAGAAGGGAGATACTTAAGGAGTGTCATGATTCTAAATGGGCAGGTCATCCAGGAATGCACCGTACCCAAGCATTAGTGGAAGCAAGGTATTTTTGGCCACACATGAGGGAAGATATTGAAAGCTATGTCCGAACTTGTCTCGTGTGCCAACAAGACAAAGTTGAACACAAGGCAACTCCAGGACTACTAGAGCCTCTTCCCATTCCTGAACGGCCCTGGGAAAGTGTTTCCATGGACTTCATTGTGAGTTTACCCCGATCGAAAGGGTACGGTACAATTATGGTGGTGGTAGACAGGTTCTCAAAATACGCGACTTTTGTTCCAGCAACAAAGGAGTGCCCAGCGGATGAAGCAGCCCGGTTGTTCTTGAAACATATAGTAAAGTATTGGGGCCTACCCAGAAACATTGTGAGTGATCGAGATGGGCGATTTACAGGGAGATTTTGGACAGAGCTGTTCAAACTTCTGGGATCTGAGTTGAACTTTTCAACTAGTCCGCATCCCCAGACGGATGGTCAGACGGAGCGAGTGAATGCCTTAGTGGAGTTATACTTAAGGCATTTTTTAGGGGCTAACCAACATAATTGGACCAAGTTGTTAGACGTGGCACAATTTTCGTTTAATCTACAGAAGAATGAGTCCATCGGACAGAGTCCTTTCGAGATTGTCCTGGGAAGGCAACCCTTAACTCCTCATACAGTGGCAATAGGATATACAGGGTCCAGCCCTCCCGCATATAAATTCGCAAGGGAATGGCAGGAAAATCATGACTTAGCCCGGACCTACTTAAGCCGAGCTATCAAGAGAATGAAGAAGATTGCAGACAAGAAGCGGAGGCCGATGGAATACCAGGTAGGTGACCAAGTGCTTGTTAAGTTACATTTGATACAACGTACGAAGGGCCAACTACATAAAGGTCTAATGAGGCGATACGAGGGTCCATTCCCAATTGTGAAACGAGTAGGGCAAGTATCTTATAAATTGGAACTTCCTCCTAAACTGAAATTCCACCCGGTTTTCCATGTGAGCATGCTAAAACCATTCTACAAAGATGAGGAAGACCCTATAAGAACTATATCACAAAGGGCCCCAATAGGAGTACGGGATTCATTTGATAAGGAAGTCGAAGGGATCATAGCTGATAGACATGTGAAGAGACGAGGACAAACTCCCAGACATGAGTATATGGTAATGTGGAAGGGAAGACCAGAGAGTGAGGCCAGTTGGGAACCAGCCGAAGCACTGTGGCAATTTAAAGACAAGATTCGACAATTCCACGAGGAAGGAGCGACGAGGGCGTCACCGGATTGAACGGGGGAGAATGTTACGGACCTCTCGAAGTGGGCCATTCTTAGGAGGTTCCTAAAGCCCATAGACAAAAGCCCAAGCCCACCAAAAGCTTCTAGATGATGAAAAGTTCTAGAAGGTTTTAGAGAAGTCCAGAAGATTGTATAGTAGTTGGTGAAGGTAGGTAAATGTAGTAGTTGGGAATCAATTGTAACCATTAGATCGAATCGATCTGGACCATTAGATTGTAAAGGCTTTCTGTATATATAGGGGTATTCCCCTCAGATGTAACACACAAGTTATTTGAGTGAATACAGTATACTAGCAGAGTTTCTATCTCTAGTTTCTCTCTCTAATCTTGTGAGTGTATTACAGGCTGACTTAGCCTTCCTTAGTGAGGTCAGGAGCGCTAAGTGCCGCACGGGATCGAGCGACGGAATCCGCCCGTGACACGTGCTGACACTTAAAAAAAATGTTTTTTCACCCTCTCAAAATTTGTTCCACGTCACTTTATCATCATCATTATTTAAGAAGTTTCTCATTTATTTTTGATTTTTTTCATTTGTTTATTTATTTTAGTATTTTCACTTCGCTACTTTCTTTAGTCCTTCTTTTTTTTTTTTTTTTAATTTTGACTAAAAAACTCAATTTAACTGATAGTAAAAATGTGTTTTATACTAAGTATAATATATATCTTCATCGTAATATGGTCAAATAAAATTCTTTTTTTTTTTTTTTTTTCCTTGTGCACGAACAGGTTTTAGTGGAGTATTGTAGTGCTCTGTTTGCGGTACAACATGATTTATACGTATAACAATAATATATCTTTATTGAAATGGTGATGACCGACGATATAGGTCTCTTTCAGATACTGTGTTTATCTTATTTATTTATGGATACTGGCTGTGTGCGGCACCATATTTTTTAAAGATTTGAGTATATCGTATAGCAAGACAAACGTGAAAGCTTGTTAACTTACCCTTATTTCATTTTCTACTTTTATTGTTCTAATTATTATTATTATTAATATTAATATATATATATTTTTTTTGTTTATGGCCGGCAATGCGCTACTCTTTACGGCCGATCCAAAAATTTAGACGATACGATGCATACAACTGCTCTTTTGGTACTGACCAACTTTTGTAATTAAAAAAATGTTTTAAGCATCTTCATTCACATATTTCCATCTTCTTCGGATTGCAATACAAACAAATTACATAGAATTACATAAAATTTCGATGTTCAAACTTTTTGTATTAATAGTATTATGGAATAATCAAGTATATTGGTTAATAACGCAATTAGGTCTCTATCATACAATATTAAGAAGCATGAACACGAAAAATGGATACTATCATATAGGGTTAATTTCATAAATGATATCCAAACTTTGTATTGAATGTGCAATTTATTTCTTATACTTTGAAAAGATCAATTTACTATTCAATTAAAGTTTTCATAATAATTTCTATTAAATAAATCAACTCTATTAAGTTTATTTGTTAATATGGACATATAAGTGAATTGGGAATTGAACATTTTGGCTACCCTAACCTAAGGTTAGGGAGTGATCAATGATCATTTGTAAGGAGTTGCATAACTTTCCACTAGGTGGCTGTCGACCACCACCTAGTTTTAAGATGACTACAATGGCTACTTAAAGTAAAGTGAGTTGTGATTCACTTAAAAAATGGATCGATTTACTCATTAGTGACTATGAGTTAATTCCTTATTCAATATTATATTTACGTCAGCAAACAAACTTAATAGAATTAGTTTGGGTAGCAAAAATGATCATAACAACTTTTATTAGGTAATAAATTGATCTTTTCAATATATATATATAGTAAATTGTACATTTTGGTAAAATTTGGATACAATTTGTGATATTAATTAACCTTATTATATATTGAATATCGCAAACTAAAACAAATTATATGGATAAAATTCACATACAAGATATAAAGTATATAAAGAATATATTGAAGTACATTAGCAATTTAAATTTCTTGTCAGCATACCCAAAAAGATGTACCTGTATTTATAAACTTTATATTATAAATGATTATTACAGTTGTTAGCATTTTTAGTTCATGATACATATACATATAACAATGAGTAACCTATCTAGTTTCGTTTATATTTTTCCAGAAGTTATGATACAAACACAAAAAGACAAAAGATAGACTTATTCACTTTCCCAAATGAGAATTATGGAAGGGAATTGATCTTCTTAAGTTACTGTTTTCCTAAAATTTCTAAAATTACAAATTAATGGTTGTCTTCCTATATATTTTTTTAAAAAATGATACAGGATATTTAAAAAAAATTAAACAACGACAACCATTGAATACTAATTTGTAATTGTGGGAGAAAACAGTAACTTTAAAAGATCCAGTAACTCTAGAAGAGCCATATGGAACGTAAACATTCTAGTATCTAAAGTTTCTATAATTGTTAAGTAACATACAAAATAATCCATCGACATATATAATAGCAACATTACTTTCAATGTCATATATGCTAAAAACATCTCGACAAAATTATTAAAATCTCTAGAAATATAGGTATTCGCCTTTATTTATCCAATATATATATATATATATATATATATGTAGTAGATTTCATTAGAAAGCATTTGAAAGGAGTATATAATAATTTTTTTGTTTTCTACTTTTAGCAACTTTTTGATACGCAATGCAAGTGAAAGTAATAACACAAAACGTATTGGAAAGTCTATGTGTATTGCAAAACTATAGTTTTTACATTAGTGCAACAAGGAGAAGAATTCTACCATAGTACTAATAGCATAGAAACAAATAATTCGAAGCATATTTGAGTAGACATATCTTATGATGTCTTATATACTAGGAAAATGCATACATACATGATACTACACGTATGCTAATTGAATATGATGGTCTAAAATGCAATTATGTTGTGGAATACATAATGGCTTTGAATGAGATCAGATAATGCAAATAATTTCATCCACCAAAAATTGCTTTAAATGAGGAGAGAAAAACCTAAAATATAAAACCACCTCATTTGCATTGCATCATAGAATAGCTTGCACATGCACAAGTAAAAAAACAATTAGAAAAAATAAAAATTATAGAGGATAAATACAACATATGTAATATTACCTTTTTTCGTGGCAAATAAGGAAGCAAAAGTAACACGATAAGAGATGTGGCTTCACTTCGTTGGCACCTAAAAAAAAAAAAAGGTTTTGAAATTTCCTTGTCATCCCATGATCGTGGATAAAAATCCAACTATGAAATGAAGTAGGAAATAAGACATGCATATAAGCCCATAGAGAATGAACAATGTTGGCACAACAACTCATTCTCACCGCTTTTTGACAGTTCTTGAGAAAAACTCTCTTCGATGAGACAATGATTTTAACCCATCAAAATCTTTTCAGTCGAAAATACGAAGAAAAATTACAATAGAAAAATAAGGTCATTAAATACCCTATCGACTCCATAGAATAAGAGGGTCATTAAAGGATTTGTCGCAGATCAAGGTGTTGATTGGTAGTTATAAGTATGTAGGTTTTGATTTTTTGTTAAAAGGCAAAAAAGTTATCATTAGTGAAATTGGACGAGGGTAAAACAGGAAGAAAACATGTGAATTTGGTAAGGATTTAGCAAACTGTGCCTTTAGTTATGAACGTGTATGTAAGGAGTTTGGTTGGGGGGTTAGGGTAGGTAAGGGTTTGGATGGAATCTTACTAAACAATGTAATTAGGGAAAATATGTTATTATCTCTATTTACTATGCGTTATTCCTTGCTATGTATAGGTTATGTCGTTTTTTTAACGTGATAAAGATACATTGTTATGCAAAGTTCATCTCTTTTTATTATTTTAAAATCAAATACTTATTTTAGTGATGGTTTTCTTATTTCTTTTCTTTTCTTTTTCTTTTTTTTTTTTTTGGAAACATTTGATCTAACTTGATTACAATTTGTTATCAAGGTCCGAGAGTAGGATTAGATGGTAGTGGCGACTAGCAATAGACATCCACTGGTGGTTGTGCAATAGTAAAGTGAAGACTACTTCTTTAATCATGTCTTACCTTTCATCTCCACTGCTTTCACAATTAGCCTATCCTTTTTAACTCCAATTTTTACTCTCAAGGCTTTCATTAACTGCTCCATTCATTACATTATACTACAATTTTCATTTTTTTGTGCTAAAAAACTCAAAGCCACCACATGCTATTATAAACATATTAAATTTCTTGTGTTTAACATCAGTATGTAATTGAGGGAAACGGATCCTCTCGGTTTATATTTTCTGAATTTCTCTTAGTTTGCAAATTAATAGTTGACATTGTATAGAAATTCGAACAACTTTATCAGATACAATGTCATCCATCAATTACATGTGATAATATTTTAAAGGAATGAACGAAGAAAATTAAAATAATATAAATTTAGAGATTCAAATCTATAATTGGGTTATTCACACAATAAAGCTAACCCAATACAAAAAAAAAAAAAAAATCCTTATTGTCTTAAATTATCATGTTATTGACCCGAGTCATATATGCAAACCAAAACTTTACAAAATCATGAAGAAGCCATGTGTATCCAATTTATTAAATATATATATATTTTTTAAAAGTGAAAATCCATGCAATGCCTGTGTGCATGCATGGTATGATGATATACAGAAGTCTCGTGAGAAGCTCACGAGTAATCCAAAAAAGCGAAATTCCACGTACATCTTATTTAATAAAACGAATAAAAAATCAAGGTTGGCAAAATTGCAATTGCAATGGCAATGGGCTTGTGAAGTTTACGTACATGCTTTTCTGTTGCATGCAAATAACAGATATCGTTTTAGACACAACCACTTATCCTATTTGTTGCAAATTGCATGGTCGCATTAATTAGGGATGCAATTTGATCATCGCTGTCATGTAATATATATGACAAAGTTAAGAATCCTGAAGAAATAATAATATTATTAACCCCAGCTAGCCCACTTGCTTCTTAATCTTTCTAATTTTCGTGTGTTGTATACATCTTAGAGATTCTCCAATGGAAGACGAGACATCGCCTTCTACAGCAACTTGACTATGCACACATACAATGCATCCATGTATTTGTACGTATATTATAGGGGAAAAGCATTATTATATATTATTGGAGAATTACGATTTTCAACAAGTGATCGACTACCGAAGTCGCTTGCAGTTGCAGCTTTGCAGCAGAAGATCAGCTTCCAACCATGGTAACGTACTTGTAGCAGCTTTATTATCTCTCTTCAAATATGATATCCTCCCATCCTTTTTTATTTTTTTTAACCGTCTTTCATTTCATTGATGTAAATGAAATTACGATCCACATGGAACTCATCTAAGGCCTGCGTTTCCGGAAGATTACAATGGATGTTTTTAGTGAAAATGATTTTAAAAGATCCAAAGGATTTTTTTTTTTTTTTCTTGCAGTTCCGTCGGTAATTAGGCGTACGTTCTCGTTTTAAGGACTAAATTAGCCGTATAAAATTTGGTTCCTCCATGATCCAAGTGATCTACAGGAAGTGGAAGAAAATATGTACTAATTGAAAACTTAAAAAGTATATATATATATATATATATATATATATCTGTAACCTCTCGATACAAATGCAGCAAACATTAAATAATTACAGGAATTTGATTATGACGGATGTCAAAAACAATATGGAAAAATTACTTTTTTTTTTTTAATTTTTTTAGCAGAATAATAATGACCATCGACAACGACTTCGAAAGGCGATTTCGGATGCATCCGTTCAAATCGACAAATACCAGAAGAAACAGGACTGGCAAGCGACAGCAGAGGGCGCTAATCTTAATCTTAATATAATTGATAGTGTGCTTGATGTTAGCATTAGCATTGAAGAAGTTGAGGAAGTGGCTTGTGAATGTTGTGGACTCACAGAGGATTGTACTCAGCATTACATCTCTCAGGTGAAGGAAGGTTATTCCGGGAAATGGGTGTGTGGCCTCTGTTCGGAAGTCGTCAAGGACAAACTAGCTCGATCCAAGGCAAAAGACATGCGAGAAGCCGTTAGCTTGCATAGAGAATTTTGCCAAAGATACAATACCACCACTAGACTCAATCCAAAGCTTTCCTTAACCTGTGCCATGAGGGATATAGCAAAGAGAAGCTGGGAGAAGAGGACAACCACCAACATGATGATGATGAGGATGATGGTGATGATGCCCATTACGCGAACCACCAGCTGTTTTCCAAAGATCGATGTCGATGTCGATGTCGATGTCGATGTCTCAAAAATATGATACATGCTGATGTCACCACAACTACACCATATTCCTTAATTTTGTTCGATCCGATCTGTGGGGATCGGTTAAGAAGTTCAAAAACTAGAACCTTTTTACGTTTTTGATAATAATCAAATACTTCAATAAATAAATAAATAATAATAATCCTGACAGCTATTCTCCTTAATGGCTTTAGACCATATAGGAAAAGACTTAAAAAGAGAATTAGCAAAACAAATGCAACACAAGCTGCCATTTCATATGTTACAGAGAGTTGTGGGCATGAATGAATTTAATGATTTTGCATGCTCCGGAGAAGAACCCTTCGTGAAAACCAATATTACTATGTGCATTTATTTTAGTTAAATCTCATGGGAGATTTGAGTTTCCTTTGATATCAGCACTCTTTTATCTCGAATTCATTTACCAAAGTACACTTGTATTTTGGCCTTATTTTACATGCTCACCTTAGCGGCCACAACGATAGATTTAATCGCGTAACGAGAATGAATGGGATAAGCAAAATGATGGATTTGAATACAAAGATTATTATACTTATGAAATTATTAGAAACCATTTAGCGAATATCTTAATTAATAAATAAGATACGTTTGAAAATTGTGCACACTTATGTATCATAAGAGAGTTTCATTCTTTTTTTTTTTTTTTTTTCCTTCTCTTGTAAACTAAGTTTAGGATTTTTAAGTAAGAACAAGCAGTTCTTGATCAATTAGGATTAATGAACTTGAAAACATGGCCTAGGTTAAGAATTAGAATATTGTGATGATGAATGGACATTAATTCCATGATAGACATCATTTAGTATATTGCTGTTGGCACAACCCCAAACCCTCGGGTAACGTGGAAGCTCGCCACACAGCAGGCTATGCGAGATTCACCTATCTATCATTCTATAGAGTAAAATCTGATTATATGGTTCTCCACAATTATATGAGAGATTAAAGCACTTATATATTCGCATACAAGCACACAACCATATGTGCATCTTATCCTCCTTATTTGTAGTTTTCTCTCTCTTTTTTTTTTTTTTTTTTTCTTTTAGCACGCTTATTCACTAAGGGAAACTCTATATTGAAATCTGAAAAAGAAGTTGGAAAGATTTTACGGTTTTAAAATCCTTTTGTTATGTTTTATTTTTATTGCAAGATGTCAAAAGTATGTGCATATAATAATAAATAGGCTAAAATGTAAATATCCATATCCCTCTTAATGTCTGTTTCATGTGAATTTTGACTCCCATCTTCAAAATCGAGTATTTAGACTATTAAATCTTTAAACAGTATACTTTTAGATCCTATCACACCATTTAGCTCTTGGATAAAATAAAAAAAAATTATTAAGATAAAAGTGCATAAAATTAAAAGTAAAAATATCATATAAGAGTTTAAATAAACTTTATACATACATATATACATACATACATATATATATATATATATATATAAACTTGAAGCTAGGCCTAAATCGGCTCGAAACTAGCCTAAAACCATCAAGCCACAATTCAACATTTTGTTGAATCATAACCAGCTTACCTAGGTTTATTTTTTGGACTCATGAACCGGATCTTCAATATATATACGGTGTGCAATATATATGTGTAAAATATGTATGTTATATGAATATATTATCTTAGATACGATACATAATAATATGTATAAATATATATATAAATTGTAAAAAAAAAAATTCCAATTTAGCCTTACTAATTCAATCAGGTCGGGGGGCTTGAACCACATACCAATCGATCTTTAGCTGGCTTAGGCTCACCACAAGCAAGCTAGTCCTGGTTTAAGGATCAAAACCAGCTCTTCTCGAAACTCTTTCTTTCTCTCTCTCTCTCTCTACATATATATATATATATTTATTTGGGGTCTCGATGTTTAGTTTTAATGAATAGAGACTAAGCATACATACAACAAATATAATGGGTTACTTGTATTTACCTTATTTTATCCTATATCCTGTAATATTTTACTCAATTGAGTAGTTTTCAAATGAATATTGAAAGTTACAAGATAGGTTAGAAGTATAATTTTCTAGATTTTGCTCTTATAAGGTAGAATATAGATACAACATTCCAAAACCATGTATTTACCTTGGAACCTATATCATGAGGTATACAGGATACATGTTTCAAGATAATATATATTCACTTTGTAAAAATTACAAAATAATAATAAATCATGTAAAATGTTAATATATTTTAATGTTCTAAAATTTTCCAAAAAGACAAAAGCAAAGAAATAAACATATAGCTATAACTCATACCCATTATCATAAGAAAAATTGAAGAGAATTTCCCACTTCATTTATTCCACCTTTCTCTTGTCTCATTTCTACCTTCCTTTGATTCCTTATCTCATTTGTTGACCCTATCTTTACTATTTCATTTTCATCCAAAGCTGTACTTGTAAACTTATTGTGAACTTGTAATGGATTTGGTGTTCTATATTTTAGACAAATGGACTAAATATTTTAATAGAATGAAAGTTCAGCATAGGAATAGATAAAGTTCAAATACCAAATATGTCATTTGACAAAATTAGACTAAACATGTTCTATAAAATTGGTAATTATAGAACATGCATTGTGGTTATAGTACAATTTATTATAGAATTTGTCTATCTTGAATAATTTGTATCTTACCAAACCGTGTATGATAATCTTTGTAATTATTTCTTGCTAATCTCATAAGATGGGTCGTTTAAGATAAATAGTCTTATGAAGATTACCGCATAAACTCATAGAACCTTATCAGTAGTCAGAGATTTTGCATTGTGGAAACAGAAATAAGATCTCTAATGGTGGTGGGGAAGAAAGTTATCATCTATGTGAGGAGGGAAGGTAATCTTTTCATTGAAATATTTTGGAGTCCTAAATTAGTGACAAAAGTTTATTCACCGAAAGGTTCTTTTACGCGGAAAGATCTTGTTGGATCAGCAAATACCATCTTTTAGAGATTGGTGATCAATATTAGTTTCGTTATTAAAAATGTTGTGCTAATATGTGAAACCGTTTGTGATAATATATAAACACGCCATATAAATCGATATGTGAGATGTAAATATATATCAATAAAATTTTAATAGGATTATATTTATTGAAAAGGTATCATGTCAACACTTACATATTATTCATCAATTTATATAATATTTTAGTACTATTGAAAGCTTTTTTATTATATATAGATAAATGATGACTTTTTCATAAGATTGGAATATTAAATTACATTTGGAGTTTTTCTATTTTGGGATAAAAATATAATACTTGGAGTTTAAAGAGTGTATTTACACTGTAAATAATTTAAGGTCACTGCAATAGATTGATCTAAAGGGAGTTTACGTTACGCTTACCCGCTTTTAGACCATGTACAATGGTTGTCTCTTCTTACAGAATTTGGCGACAATCCATTGGTGCATGTTCCTTACGTTTCTCTGGCAAGAAACGTTTTTAGGTCTTTTTCTTTATTTTTTTTAAATTTGATTGGTTAGAAATTGTTATTGGGACTCGTAAAAATATTTAAAAAATATGTAAGAAACTTTGATGAAGAAATCCATTAACAAAGCGATAAATTTTTTTAAAAAACGAGTATCCTTTAATATATTAATGTAATATTTAAGAATACAAATGGGTTTGTAATGTAATCATTATACATCATCTTAAAAGCAAACCAGTTAAGGAATGATATATATATATATATATATGTGTGTATGTATATATGTATACAAATGGTCCCAAAAGTTGCTAAAGCTAGCTAGAAGCCTGCACTAGAACCCTATTATGTGGTGCTTCCAATCAAAGCAAAGGCACAAGCAGCTTCCTAGTTGGACACGTAATCCCTTGAATGTGACCCATTGATCTGACACTATCCGTGGATTTCAGATTTAAAGGCACTTATTAGGACCACTATTTACATGATATACTTGTGAAATTGCATCGGTTTTGTGCTGAAATATCAAATTTCAATACTCAAATTGAAGATAAAAAGTATTCCATGAAGAAAAAGAACTGCCAGGCTCGATGAAAAATTCAAGGATAATTAATGATCTTAAATAATCCATTTTGGATTTTCATTTTCTAATGAAATTACAAAGCTTTACTAAACTCCTTGCATAAAAGACATACTATGAATGTATCGATAATTTATTTAATATAAGTTAACCTACTTTGATGCTTTTAAGTATATAGTTATATTATAAAAATCAACCACAATTTAAAATTATTTACATGAGAATAATTTCTCATATCTCCGTTAAATAACCATATCCTTACTCACTTTTCACATCTCCATTAGAACACTAACTCAACAAAAATATAATTGCCTATTCACTAGTTGTACTATGTTTAAAATTCGCTTTATTTAGATTTACACGTGTTGTGAACATATGGCTATTAGTAATTTATAATGACCATATGAAAGCCATAATAAGATACGTATATGCTAATCACTCCGTTAAATAACCATATGCCCGCTTACTTTTCACATCTCTAGTAGAAAATCAACTCAATAAGATAACAACTTACTCACTAGTTGTATTATGTTTAAAATTTTATTATATCACTTTATTTAGGTTTACACATGTATTGTACGCATATGACTATTAGTAATTTATAATGACTATATGAAAGTGGTAATCGGACACGGTTATGCCAACTGACATTACTTCAAGGAAAAAAACAATAATAGCACAATCAATGATGTACTAGATGATATTCATGTGTAATAATTAGAAGAATAATAATAGTGATGATGATGAGAAAAAAATACCATAAAGTGAGTAATACAGTAAAAAAATGTTATAAAAATATAAGGATATTTTAGAGATTTCCTAAAGTTACTAAAACCCTATTTTATACCAAATAAGGCTTATTCTCCATTCTTTATATAGAAACTTAGGGCAGCCACCTTAAATCCACTCCAAGGAGGAAGTTAGGAAGTGATTAAAGTAAGTTCTATAAAGAAACAACTTAAGAAAATTTGTATTAAGCTTGATGACACCTTAAACCCTTCTATTTCTTGTTATTTTCAGCCCATTATTAAGTGTTTTCAAGTGGAAACTCTTAGTTCTCATCAATAGTAGCTCTTTCAAGTGAGTAAAGTGAGTTAGATGGATGATTTAGTAGGTTAGGGTTGATTCTCATTTGGGAAATTGTTTAGAGGAGATATACTTGAGATTTCATTAGGAGTTTAATCAGAAATTGAATGTTTTATTTAACTCCTTTTTTTTTTTAATTACACCAAGTGCTTGAGGTATTGTTAGTAAGTTTCATAAGCCTTTACTCTTAGAATTGGATTCTTGTATCGAATTTCTATCATTTGGAGTTGGAATTTGGGTTTGCAGTTGAGCTGTAATGTTAGAAATCATTTTATTAACATGTCCTAAGATTTTATTGGAAGTGTATAGGATTTTAGTCAAGAGTTGGAAGTATTAGTTTGATTCAAAGTGTTTTGTTCTGCAAATTTCTTAGAATGGAAGCAAGACATTTGAACACCTTGCAATATACCATTGGAATGCTATGCTTCTATGTTTGATAGAAGAATGACATGCGGACACTACACTCTATAAAATTTGGACGCCTTACCTTGTTCAAGATCCTCTTGTTTTCTAAGCTTCTTTTCCATATTTTCAAGTCCAACCAACTCCTTGCTTAGTCTTCTCACTTCCACAAGATGCAATTATTATTTTGAAAAGTGGAAACTTAGAAGCACTTAAGTAATCCAAATAGGAGAATAAAAAGAGGAAGTTAGAAATAGTAATCTAACTCATTGAGATTATAAGTTAGATGTAGTTGAGTAATGTGATGGTGGACTTCAATAACCTTAATCGATGCCAACTTGTAAAGGGGCTAAGTGTTGATAATCAATTGGAATAGTGCTATACAATTGATTACTTGAATGGAAATATGAAGGAACCAAGTGTAATCTATTATCTCTTAAGTCAAGTATTTAGATCATTTTTGCTTCAAGTTATCTTGCTGGTTTATTAAGTTACTCAGTAAATCAAGTATGTGGTACATGGTTGTTTTCTTTGCTTGTTAGATTAGAGCAAAGGTAATTTGATGTAAACTCAGTTTTAATAACATGGTTGTGATGTTTGTACTTGGCTTGGCCCATCCTTTGATATAAGGGGATAATTGTTGATCATACATGAGAATTTCCTAATAGACTCGCCTATGAGACGACACGGTTCGTTCTAGAGTTTCAAGGCTCCCAGTTCCTTACCATAGTATATGGTAGTAATTTAAAAGACTTATAATATTATATCTATCTATATGTATAAGAGATCAAGGCGTGATAGGATCATGAACACCCATTTATCGTATGTTGGTTAAAAATCAAGATAACAACCAATTGATTTTTTATTTTTGCATTAAGCACATGTGACATGTATCATGCCCCGAAACGGTAGAGTCGTAACAGCCCCGCCGTGTAAACCATCCTAAGATAAAAGTTGGCCTTACAACCGCTATCTTAGACCTGATCTACACAAGGCGTCTACGACTAACCCGCTTTGAAGTAAACAGTTTGTAATTTAAATAATTCATTTACCTAAGAAGGTGAGAAAATTTATATATATTCACTATAATTCAGTTATTACATTATTTAGAAATGAAAAGTAATAACATATGTGTTGATTCTTCAATGTTTTTCCTCACTCCCTAGGATCCAGCAGTTGCTAGCTTCAGAGTAGTTGTTTGCCGCTTCTTAGCCAACACCTGCACGACGTCTATAGGGATGTGAGCAACCACAGCTCAGTATGTTAGGACGGAGGACTTAAAACTATACCACAAACATAACAAGGTTTTCAATTAACTTATTAGGTGCAATGGATGCATGTGCAAGCAAATG
The DNA here is from genome assembly GCA_024138005.1 of Lumnitzera racemosa. Taxonomy (NCBI): domain Eukaryota; kingdom Viridiplantae; phylum Streptophyta; class Magnoliopsida; order Myrtales; family Combretaceae; genus Lumnitzera; species Lumnitzera racemosa. Next base: position 402,983 of record JAMXBC010000007.1, on the reverse strand, counting down.
CCATTGCATGATGTTGTCCGGCCCGTCGTGAGATTAGAGAAATTACGCCCGCTCTAATCCGAGTTGAGGAGTTGCCATTAATGCAACAGCTCACGACCAAACTCAAGCTTGTGCAATGGAGACCTTGCTCCTCCCGCGATTACCTTCGAACCACTGACTTTACCCTCGCCGTGACCTCCTCTCCTGTCACTTAGTTCGATTAAGGATGAAGAAAGGACTAATTACAATCCTGCGCTCTCCCTTTCGAAGGGGTTGATATTTGCCCGGAGAGTCCTAAGTTCCCCTAACGGGTTGCCATGCATGTCCGATTATGATTATTGGTCGTATATTTGATTAAGTCCAGTTTAGGGTGATCAATCATTTCATATAAATCATACAATGCATGCCAGAGCAACAAATAGAATCATAGCATCACCCATAATCAAGCACATGCATACATCCAACTATCTAACAAGCACAACTAAGCATAATCTTAAGCCTCCAAAATACAGCATCGTATTAATCCCAACTTACCTCGCTCACTCACTCAAGGTCCGATTTGCTCAGGCCATCGCCTATCATCCCTATAACACAAATGTGGTTTCAGTTTTTCATATAACTATTATAGGTTCATTTTATCCTATAACGCTTGTTGTTATGTTTTATTTAGGGTTTAATATGCCTAATTATCTAGGCCTTAAGTCTTTTACAATTATTCTAGGTTTGGGGTTAGATTCGGGTTCGGTTTTCGCATCGATTTCTAAATTAGGTTTTAGTTCAATTTCTATGTAGTGTTTTATACTCCAACCTTAGAAATTTGTTTTAACCCATAATGTGAAATTAATCACATTATTTCCCGGTCTCCTAAATACCATCATTACCCCTAGTCAGTATTTATTTTACCCGGTACACTTAAATCCGTATTAGTGTACCAAATTCATTCCTAATGTGAGAAATTTTTACATTTTGCATATAATTACATAAATTTAAGTTTCGTATCAGATTTATTGTACATTTTTATTATTATCAAAATATCAATTTTTATTATAATATTTTCTATTTATTATATTCTAATAATTACATATTATGTATTATTACCTTTTATATATGTAATACACTTCTAATATTTCTATCACTCTAATTATCGTCTCTAAACACCAATTATCATTTCAAAATGTCTAAATTCATCCTAAATCAGATTTTACTTCCAATTACCCTAATTTTCAAAATTAACTTAAAATTTACTATTTTTCCCTATTACTCATTTATTACATAATTAACCTAATAATTACATTTAACACCCTAAATGCTACAAGTATCATACTCCATCAGATTTCAACATCCTAAAATATGTACTCATTCACTAAATCAGTAATTAACCATCTAATTACTTTATTAACCCTAAATTACCTATTTTATGCCTTATTTTAAGGCCTAAAAATTATCTAAAATTTTCGAAAATTAATTTTTGAAAACGGGCTTCATAGCACTGTTCTATATCAACTAAGTGGTCTATAAAAAAATTTTGGGCTCGAAACTACACTTTTAAGGTCATTTGTTTCTAAACAGAAATATACTCGGTTTTGCACGATTTCTTAAGGATCCTATATCACGAGACACATTTTCATTAAAATAATATTTTTTATAAAAACTAAATACAAAAATATTCCAGAATAACAAGTTTCATAATTTTCTAAGAATATTTACTATTTTTTCAAAATTACACAAAATCGAGCTGGAAATCGAACTCACCGATTTGGGTGGCTCCGGCCACTGTCGGTGGCCATGGGTGTGTCGGCCCACTTGGGCGTTGCCACCACCGTGTGGTGGTAATGGCCGTCCATTCCCAGCTGGCCGTCGGGTTTGGGTTCTCCTTTGTGGCCCTAACTGAACAGTTTTCCTTTCCTTTTTTTCTGAATTTTCTCTCAAATTTTCGAGTCTCTCAATTTTTCTCTAATGATAAACTGTCCAAATGACTTCTAGAAAATTTTCCCCTATTTATAGATGATTTTTGTAATTATTATGCATTAATTAGACATGACTTTGCCTAATTTTCTTAATTTTTGGCTTTTGTATTGTCTAATTTTAATTGGTTTATTTTTATTTTGCAGATCCTGACCTGCCACGACCTGATTTGGATCATTCCTGATTTTTATTGATTTTTATTAATTAATTATGAATTTTCTTTAAGTATTTAGTATTATTTTAGCTTATTTCGCGTATTTTAAGTAATTACGCGTATTTATACCTACATATAAATTCATATATAGTACAAATAAATATTATTAAATATTATTTAGGTTATTTTATAATTTTTAGTATACATATAATTTATCTCTAGCGATTTGTTAAGTATTGGAATGCATTTTACGCATTTTCGATAAATAACGAGTTATATATTTAAAATTTGAAAATTTTGTAGTCTCCTATTTTATTACTTATTTTCTTAAATTCAAACTTACGGAATCAGTTTACTAATACTTCTAGCTTTACTTTATAATTTAGGTTCGATCGGGTCTTTCAACAGATCGAAACCTCGGATTGCTAGTTTTGGGGCTTACAACATGTTTGGTTTAGCATTTGTATATGCTTGTATATTGTGTAATGGGATTTGTCTCATTCTTTTCTTTTTCATGCACGATTAGTGAGGATTATGTTATCTATGAGAAGCCTTTTATCGATGGGCTGAAAATAGAGGATGGAGTAGATTATCTTTATTTTTATGAAGATTAATGACTTGGAGAGTTCCTAAGAGTTGAGACTCGATCTAATTTGGAGATTTAGTTATTTGAGAACTTTTATTCACACTTTACTGGTTATGTTATCTTTTTATGTGGATATTTTGGAGCGTAAAAGACTCCTTTGTGGTTTTTACATTATACATGATTGTAGGAGCATGAGAGACTCCTCAAATTCTTAAGTTTAACTTAAGATGATTTTGGATGATTACCTTTATGAAGAGATAGTTATAAATTAAATCTTCTGTTTCTTGCATGTTTAGAGCAACATGATATGCTATTAAAATTGTGGGTTTTTGTACCTTAGCATACTCCAAGCTAGTTGGGGTATGTAGTGGGTTTTAATGTCATTAGGGTTCACATTGCATTACATTTGTGTCTCCTTTCTTAACCCCACAATTCATATTAAGATTAAGGAAGTATAATATTTTTAAAACAAATAACAAAGTTCTTTATCTTGTATGGATGGATATTCAAATGCTCATAAATAGAAGTACAAGTTGTTGTATATATAATATATATATACATACACACTTATATATATATATATATATATAGAGAGAGAGAGAGAGAGAGAGAGTTTTCGTTGTTTTTTTCGATGGAAAAGGATAATTTCATTTACATAATAACAAATAACATCAGTTCAATAGCCTATATTGCTACTCTATAACAAAAGGATTACAACTTGTAGAGTCATTCATATTTACATTTACATCTTGCTTCTCTATTTCAATGTGACTATAGCTTGCATAACCTATTTTGTTTACAATAGTCGATTTTTTTTATTAGTTCCATACCCTAAAACATCAACGTGCAAAAAGTACCAAACATCACATGGTGGATCCTCCTAAAAAACTTTCATCAGCTTCTTCTCTTGCATATAACTTGCGATCTAATCTTATCGTGACTCTAAGGGAGGGTTTAGTAGAATTGTTTAAAATTTTCATATCATGTATGAACCTATGATATGAAAATCATCTTGTAGATTAAAGATTGCAAGACTTTAAATAATTAATTACTAAGGTTTTCGATTTTTAATTTATTAACTTATTATAACATAAAAACAACTATGAATATCTTATATTCAACGGTTTCTCAGAACCTTAGAGAATTTGTATTTCCTACCAAATAATAAAATAGAGTAACTTAACTTTATAATTTATAAGAAATACTAAATTATATAGACACTTAATATATAAATATTTTCTACCAAAAAATATTTTATACCAGCTATACACTTATCTATTGAGTATAATATTATCAAACTTTTCTCCAATTACACTCAGCATTCAAAATTTATTCCAGTCCCAGCTTAAATGAACCTATAAAAGAAACTATAGAGGAATGAGCTTACTGTGGCTTAATGAGTTCGTTTCTCACTATTATCGTTCAAGTAGGTTATCAAACATTATTAACATACATGCAAGCTATCTACACATGAAATGAATGTAAGCAATACATCTATGAGAGTTCGGAACCATGAAAGGTGTAGATTTATGTCATCTACATGTCGATTATCTCTTATATTTATCCATACATGACACCTTACCTTATCTGCATGAGATTACCTAGGGACACCATCTCTTCAGACAATACTCAACTATTGCTCTAATTAAGTAGGAAATACCAATCTAAATAGGTAGACCCCAATTAAGACCATTTATTATCCAAAGCCCTTCGGGCATAATTAAGCAAGTCTTCTTATTATCAAAATATATCTAAGGCACCATGGGTACAAATATGCGAGTCATCTCACAATCACTTGAAGATACCATGCGAGTTTTGCCTTAACAATAAAATATCATTCATGGGTACTTTGAGCCTTCACAAAAATCATACAAAAATATATTTAGGATTAGAAAAATGCTTTCCAAAAATGCTTTCCAAAAATGCTCTTCTTAAAAATTTAGAAAGTTAGTACTCTCTATCAACATGCCAATTGAGTCATAGATATAAGACAAATATAATTGGTTATTTTGGTCAGATATTTATATTTATCGATTTAAGAAGATGATCATACGAATGTAGTAAACAGGCAAAACAGTGATTCAACAAACACTCAATTTTAATTAACAAGCAGTATACAAACATCAAATAATTAATAGATAGCAAATCATCAGAACTCCCTTACCCGGATTAATGTTCATTTTCCAAGCCTTTGGGGTTTCTAGAACTCAACAATTGCCTACCTAAAAGGATAATAAGTATTTGGAAAAACTAAGTTCCTCGGTCAACTAAATATCTTCACTTCCTGACCTGCCACAACCAAATCCAAGTCATTCCCTAGTCCTCTGATTTTTTCTTAATTAATTAATAATTTTATTTAATTATTTAATAAGTTTCTAGCTAATTTAAGTAATTTTGTATATTTTTATCTACATGTAAATACATGTGAGTTAAATGTGAGCATTCCTAATTATTATTTAGGTCATTCTATAATTTTTAGTATATATATAATCTATCTTTAGTAATTTATTAGTTATTAGATTACATTTTTCGCTTTTTCAATAATTAACAAGTATTATACTTAAAATTTGAAAATTTTATAATCTCTTATTTTATTACTTATTTTCTTAAATTCAAGTTTACGGAATCATTTTTATTAATATTTCTATCTATAGTTTATATTTTAGGTTTGATCGGAATCTTTAATCGATCGTCCTAAACTTTGTGTACTAAGTTTAATTCTACGATTATTTGACTTAACTTTAAGGCTTACACTTGGGTCTTTGCAGCTTACGATAAAATGTAAGTCTAATTGATTTTAATTTCCAAATGAGTCAAATAATTTTGAAAAATAAAGTTGCTCATCTGCACTAAGATAGGTTAAGAATCTTGAAAATAAATTCTAAAGTCCCTTAACCCTCGCTGTTATAATACAACTAGTTGAAATATGATTCCTATCGTTACCCCCAAGCTTGCAAAGATTTTCTCTCAAATTTGCATGTTGATTGATCTCATCTATAATCAAGATTGTTAAACTCGCGATTCTACTAAAATATATGAAGTATCTATAAAATTGAAATATAGAAACTATCTATATAAAATATATAGCTTACCGTAAATATACTTACAATAGTTATAAAAAGCTTGAAATCTATAATGAGAATAAAGGAATCAAGAAATTGGATTTTTTTTTCATAAAATATTCTTAATATATGAACTAATATGTACAAAAGAAAGGCAAACAAAGTCGAAACTAATTCTTTTTTTACTTTTTTTTGTTTGAAAAAAGAGATTAAAGAGAACTAAACTTTCAAACTTATTTTGAGTTATCGATGATATAAACTTAAATAAATAGACAACTTATGAAATTTTCTGTTGGAGCTGGAATCTCATTGAAAGTTATGAACATCAAATAAGGTACTTAGATAGAGAGAAAAAAAAAAATCGGAATGAAATAGAGAAGATGATGTAGTGTCTTAATAATTAATGGGCTTGTAAAAGATTAGTTATATTATTTATTTTTTAGACCATTCAAATCAAATTGGTTAAATTGGTTAAATTTGTTAAAAACATAAGTTTTTTCTATTATTTTGTTTGAAAAAAGAGAACAATTGAAAAGAACTAAACTTTTGAACTTATTTTGAGTTATTTATGATATAAACTTAAATAAATATATTATTAGTAAACTTTGTTGTTAGAGCTAGAGTCTCAATTAAAGCTATAAATATTAAATAAGGAACTAAGACAAAGAGAAAGAGAAAAAATTGGAATGAGAATGGGATTATGATGTAGTAACCTATTAATTGATGCGCTTGTAGAAGTTTAGTTGTAATATTTATTTATTAGCTCATTCAAATCAAATTGGTAGAATTGGTTAAAAAGTAAGTTTTTTCCATTCTTTTGTTTAAAAAGAAAAAAGAAAAAGATAGATTGAAGAGACTAAAACTTTCGAACTCATTTTGAGTTATTGATGATATAAACTTAAATAGATAAATTACTTGTGAACTTTGCTATTGCAGTTGGAACTTTAATTAAAGTTATGAACATCAAATAAGGGATTAGGGCAAAGAGAAAAAGAAAAGGGAAAAAAAAAATTGGAATAGATAAGGAAGATGACATAGTGCCCTAACAATTAATAGGTTTGTAGAAGTTTAGTTATATCATTTATTTTTTAGCCCATTTCAAATTAGATTGGTAGAATTGGTTAAATTGATTAAAAAAGTATTTTTCTTTTGAGTTTAACCTATAGAATCACAATTATACTATACAATTTTATATCCAAGTCTAACTCAAAAGGGTCTCTTGAAATAGTAAATTTGTACTACGAATTCGACAACTATATTTAGAATGTAAGTTGATAAATCCTCAACATTATATGTAGTTAAAACTCCATAGCTACTTGGAAGCTCAATCTTACAAGTGTTGTGCGCTCCACTTTGAAAGACTATCTACTTTGGGCGTCGATTTCTATGCTCGCCTGCCTAGAAACCTATCTTGTTGAAGATGATACTAGGTTACTTAGATTAAAAATTACCTATCCCTATCCTCCATCTCGCATTCCGTCTCTACATAATCATAAACTTGCCGATGAAATCTTTAAACCTACCTTACCTTGTTTTTTCCACTCACAATATCTTCCTCAGTAGGCTTTACGGGAAGTCAGTCTAAGGGTTTAGTAGGTTTGAACCCATATATGACCTATAAGCTGAATAATAAATAGATTTGTTATAAGAAAAATCAATCATAAAAATTCATATCTTTCAAGTCCTTTTCCCATTGTCACTACAACAAAGCTCCTAAACTTTCCCAACCTCCAACTAACCATCTATCCGAGGGTAATAAGTAGTGTTGAATAATAATTTAGTACCAACATGCCTCCATAAAGTCTTCATGAAGTCTAAAGATTTCCTACACAAAAAAGTTAGCAATAAAAATAGCATCGTCTATCTTATCATAGATAACAAAATGTGCTATCTTATTAAACTTATTAACCACCATTATAATAGAATGATTACCCCTTTGTGTCTTCGAAACCCAGTACTCATGTTAAGCCTAAGGCTTAATAGGAATTAGAATTAGCATAAACATCCCATAAAGTTCATGTTGACTCTTAGCTCCCTTACATATAACACAACTCTTAAGTACCTTGTGAACATCTCTTTCTATTCTTAGTCAATCACAATGTTCTTGTAAAGCCTTTACAAACCAAAAGGTCCTGCAAGACCCTTAAGATGAGCCTCTTTAACGAATAAGTCCTATATCGAACTAGAGGGATTAGATAATTTTCCATATTTAAACAAAAGCCCATCAAACAAATGGAATCCATTCGTTGTAATGCTTCTACTACACGCGTCAACAAATTGAGAAAACTGCTTACTAATCAATAATTACACCAAACCCAAGTAAATTAGCTTGCATAGTAACAACATGGACATAATGCTTAGCAAAACACTTGCAATAACATTAGAGTTCCATTGCTTACATTTAATGGTATAACCAAAAAATTCTAGAAATTCAATCCATTAAGTGTGTTCTTAGATGACTTACTCTATCTTTCATGATAATCCAAAGACTCATGATCATCTCTTCATCATCATAACAAAAAAAAAAAATTCTTTACATAGCCTTCCTACTGAAAACAATCACCCATGTTCCCCTCCCTATAAAATTGTGGAATTTTCATTTTAATAATCTCCAATTCACGTACCTGCCTCTATTGTCTCCTATTGCCATTCACCTCATCATAAACCAAACTATTACAGCTTCTCGAGATCCCATGTTTTGTCTTGTGACACCCGCATTCCAGCCACTCTATTAGCATTATTTACAAGATTTGCATTATTCAAATTGATGGCATTAATTTGCAACACACCAATCTAAATTGTCTCATGCGTGAATTCTTAGGTTTATTAACTTCTTCGTTATTAGCATTGGCTATAAATTCAGAGTTCCTAATCAATTTTCCCATCACAAATTTGTCCCTCCATAATTTATATAAAAAATCAACAACATATATATATATATATATATTACTTTCTTAAACTAAAATTCAAACCTTGACCAACCACCATGTACAATGTAAAATTGCCATGTACCACCACCAGTATACGTCCAATAACTACCGCTAACCATCATACTAGGTGTGCCTCACACCACTACAACACTGATATGCTCAGGTTCCCAAGTAAAGCTCCTACTCTACCTATGTACGCTCTTTTGGAGCACCAAAGAGCACTTTAAAGTATTAATAGAATTATGATCCCATCATTAATAGTAAGCTTTTATTGAGTTTTGCAAAAGAAAATGGATGAATATTACATTTGATATCTAAACTTTATTAATTTTGGTAGTAAACTACTTGAAATTTTAAAGTGTTAATATAATACAAGAACTTTGCCTATGTTTACAATTAACTAAATAAATTTTGCTCATTTTTTAATGTACCTAAACTTTATACACTTTTGCAATTAATTATCTAATTTGTATTATAAATGACTTTAAAAGTATGTAAGAAGTAAATTGATATTGTGAAATAGGTAAAGTTCAAGTACTAAATGAGATATTCATCCAAAAAAAAATAGACTACTAAAAGTATGTTTATAAAGAGATGTTTGACATAAATATCCATACCAAGCATCCTTTTTCATTTATAATTTACACTTATAAATAAGTGCTTAACTTAAGAGAAATGTTCTATAAAGAATTAGTTCTTTACTTTACTTTTTTTTTTATATAGTTGGCCATATAACCAATGTGTTAGGCATCATTAAATAAAGGCGAGTTTTGCACTGTTAGAAAAAAAAAAGTTGGTTGAGATTCAAAAATAATTAAAAAAAGGTGAAGAATATTTGCTTAAAACTTTTTTTTTATAAAGTGAATAAATACTTACATGAAAAAGTATTTAAAATATTAACATAATATCCTAAACACTCATTTGAAAAACCCTTTAAAAAATATGCTCTAAGGGTGTTTTCGATCCAAAAACAAGTATGATATCTTAAAAGTGTAATAATGATGATCTTTAAAGATAGTATGCTATCATAAAAAGTTTTAATACATATCACCCGAATAGATTGATAGTATATAAATACTAATAAAATTTCAACATATGAAAATATAAATAGTTAAATTTTGAAATTTATATAATATCATCGATATTTACATACTATTAATCGAGACACGTGATGTATTAATGTTATTATTATTATTATTATTTTTTTTTTTTCCTAATCATGTGTTTCCTGCTTCATTACACAACGAACCAACCACATTTAAGCTTTTCTTTAAAAAGGATGTTCTTGGTGTATAGAACTAATCATTTTCGTTTTTCACTATTTTGTTTAGTGAAGATCAGTATTGATCTAATAATCGATAATTTTTTCTTTGAATAAATACGACATGAAAAAGATAATCACCTACCATCATTCCATAAATAGGGTAAGAGCAAAACGATAAATAGGACAACAAAAATAGGGATCTACTCTACATTCACACTCGGAGGGGGCGGGGGCGGAGGCTGCATCCTCAGAGTCAGACTGCTTTAGTACTAACCTAATTTCATACTCTCTCTATCTGTTATTATTATTATTATTATTATTATTATAATAATAATATATATGTGATGACATGTATCCTGATGGATCTCAGACAAAGGACCAGTTGATGAACATGAAACAAATGCAATGAGCATTTTCTTCTTCGTTCAACACCTTCCAAGCTACTGCTCTTTCATATGAAACCGGCCTCCCCATACTCGATAAGCAGATACCACCTTGAAGACACATGAAACCCTGCCAAAAAATGGAAAGTAAAAAAAAAAAAAAAAAAAAGAATATATATATATATATATTATCAGAGCAGCGCTCACATTACATGATCGATTTGATCTAACTTAAACGGTGCATTAACATACCTGCTGCATTATCTGTGGAAATTCCGAGCAGAGTGTTTTCCGTCCATTGTCGTCAAAGATCTTCTCCAACGTTATATCTTGAAGTGCGATCAAGGTTGTCTCCAGCATGTCAAGACCTGCCTGATTGGCAAACGTGAACACTGGCAATGCCTGCATATTTTGATGACATTGTCAGGAAAAAGCAAAAAAGAAACATTATAGGAAGTATGAAAAAAATTGCAAGCAATACGAGCAAATCGAACGTTACATCGTAGAAGTAAGTTACATACAAAGTACAACATCGTTGAAATAGGAATAGAGCAACGAAGGATTCCAATCCTTGAATAAGTGGCAAATCCTTGAGAATTGTGTGTGTGTGTGTGTGTGTGTCTTATGATTTTATACATCTGATCTTCCATACTCTCAATGACTAGGCAGAAATTTGAAGAATTCTTCTTGCTTTCTACGTGGCAATACAAAATATAAAGGAATACGGGGCTTTACCCTTAAAGAGCAGCAAAGGATTGCATCCGAGTGATGCCAGAGATTCTTGAGCAAGGATTCGCTCTCTTCATTCTTCAGTAATCCAACACCTAAATAGCACCTGAAACAAATTTCATTTCATTTTGTAGTCATCCCCAGGCAATTCCTCTCTCACATCTATCTATTCTGGGATATCATGAAGAATCAAAGTGAAGAACCTGTAGCTTTGGCAGATCCAACGAGCAAGTGTCTGCGCTTCTGGTGTGCCAGGTGGTGGTCGGAAACCGGTGTGAGAACCAAGACTCGTGGGGGAGAGTGCTAATGCCACCCTTTGAACAGATGCTATAATACTTCTAAGATATTGGCGTGCCATGGCTGCCACGTTGTCTTGAAGATGCATCTCAAATGCAAATTGGAAGGCAATGGTCATCACAGACTTGGCACTCGTGGAAGGATTGGACTTATCACCAGATAATTTGCTGCCGGTTGGTCCAATCTCTAGAGCGGATGCAAGATCAAGTGTCCTGTTGGTGCTCGTCGCATCCTGGAAAGTTTTAACTAAGTCATTGAAAAGGCAATGATGCGATCCTGAATGGCAGGGATTTTATTTTATCTCATTGAAAGATTAAGCGTATACCGATCCTGAATCGAGGGGAATGATGCGAAAGCCGGAAGGAATAATGGGTGCATCATCAGAGAAAGATGCATCGATTGGAGCAAAAATTAGTTCCGCACATGTGCCAACAGCATTTTCATCCACTCCATTGCATAGCTGAAGAGCCAAAGAAAAATTTGACATGGAAGCATTAGTTCCATGGGTTTAAAAATTTCGGGTGCAATCCTAGTAGAGAGCATACACTTGAGCACGGTCCTTATTTCACAATCAAAGAGAAAAAAGGTGTGCTCGATGCTGTGGAGAAATCCACAAGAAACGATTACTTACTTGCAAATGGAAAATGTCACTCGGCATTATCATATCTTCATGATAATGTCCCATGTTCTCAAGCTTAATCACCTCCAAAAACTGTTTTGAACAACTACATTAGTTGTAATCAAAATCCCTGATCGAAACAGCAAAATAGGCTACTTTCCAAATCGAATGAATGGTGGTGATAAATACTCGCCTCTTCATTCTCAATCGTGTGTGCAAGAGGGAGAATAACCTGGCTCCCGAAGCTTCCAGCACGAGGGCCAGGTATGTTACAAGGGCCTGCTCTGATCGCACCAGCAGAGTATGCATCAATGCTGCTGTCTGCCCACTCCGATCGATGTTCTCGGAGGAATCTCAGAAGTATAGCCGGAGGCACATTCTACAAAAAGTAAAAAACAAAAAGAAGGGAAGGGGGAAAAGAATCATTTAGACGTTGTTACCAGCAAATTGAACCGAGAAAACATCGATGCGACTGATCCTTAAAACAAATGGCGTTTGAGGTTCCATCTATTGCACGCAAAAGTTGAGGAAATAGTCCTAACCTGTAGTAGCATGGATGCTTTCGCACACAGAACTGAACTAGTTATGGATGGAAAGCCATTGGCATAAGGAAGACTTGCACCAATCATTTTTGCAGGTGATGAATTTACAAGCAAGGTAACATCGTCAATGCCATCGCTTTCCAAAATGGACCATCCATCATCGGAAAATCCACTGACAGCCTCGTTAAAGCCCCTACACATGAGGAAAGCCATCCCTCCCTTTAGGCAAATGGGGTTAAGGGAAGCACCTGAACTGAAGAAATGTAGTGATAAGTCAATGGACAAATACCTGCTCAATCTTTGACTCAATGCTTGTAATGCTGCAGGTCTTCTTCCCCAACCGTTGACATTTGGCTGAGATACTTCTTGAGAAATCTGTCTTAGATGGCGTAAAGCCTTGACAAAGATTTAAAATAAAAATAAAAAAATAAAAAAAAAAGGGGTTAATGGAAGGTTAGGTTATGGAGGAAGAATCTGCGCATAAAAATAAAAATCGAAAACACAGAAATGATAAAATGGGAAGATAAAAAGAGTTTAAAGTCTTACAGCCATTGTTGTCTTCTGGGCAAGTAAAGTTGATGATTCGTAAAGTGGACGCAACACCTCAGGGACACTCCAAGGCTATTGAAATTTCCACAAATTGTTAAATCGATGATAAAAGTAACATCGATTCGATTGAGGAAACGGGTGAACGACCTACCTCAAGATCCATATGATCGACTATGTGAATTATAGCACCGCCTTCACAGGGTCGGATCAGATAGCCGCTTGGCAGCATCTCTGCTCTGACAAAATGCTGCACGGGAGGCATGCTCGGACCATTCTGCGTATTGTTTATTGATCTCTCACATACCTATGGCACATCAATGCAAATTTTTAACACGTCAGACATCATCAAGGAGAAAAACTCTGAGAGGGAAAAAAAAGAAAAGAAAAGAAAAGAATTAAAAGAGAAGGCAGATGGAATTTCAGGTTGTTTCCAAAACAAAATATTTTCAGTATACGTATGAAGCACCATACCACAAGACTTCCATCCTCCATGACAGACGTATATCGGAGCAACCAGAAGTCACGAGCAGGTGCCAGGGTGGTTGGAGCATAAAGCTGATTCAACAAACCAAATTACACAGCTCGATATGCTATTCCCTTTTCAAAAATTGAGCAAAATGATACGCCAGAGACTGTATCAGCAACTCACCTGCATATATAGCAATTCGATGGTTCCACCATTACCAGTCGACAGCACGTTAAGAACATCCACAGCTCGGCAATCACGGTACCATGAAGGCCGATCTTTGAGGATCTCAGCAACCTGTAACAGTGACCATTGATCGATTAAACTTGTGGACCCAATAGGTATAATATAATACAATTAAATTAAAGGTTGATCAAGGACTTACTCTTGTTGGTTCTAAACCCACGAGTCCGCAAGCACGTGCTGCAACTCCAGTGCAACCATGAGAAATAGCAATGATTCCAATGGAATCCGGACCAGGCTGCACAAATAATTATAGAAGATAGGTGACTTAATATCGCTTGGTATGATAAATGGCTATGCATTATGGAATCCACTACACTTTACCTTCATCCCAGGCAATTGGACCCACTCAACAGCAGTTCCTGTGGCCTTTGAAAGAAACTCTGACAAAGTCTCCTCTGCTATGGACAGAAGTCTGTAAATAGATAGCAAGCACAACCTTGTAAACTCATTGAACATACTAATTTTTTTTTTTAAAAAAAAAAAAAGCATGAGAAGAGGAGAGAAGATAAGAGACAACAACAATAGGCATTTTTAACACCGACCCTGCAGGGCTTGCATCCCTTGGGGGATGCTGAGGAGTTAAATGGTGCTGACTGCTAGTCACCACGGATTCACAACTCGTATCTGTAGTGGCAATTGTTGTCTGCTAAAACATGAAAAAACAAAATAACATGATTGAGATTATTACACTACAAAGTGAAAGAACAAAAAAAAAAAAAAAAAAGGATGAATACAGCAGCCAACGGTAATAATAACTAACTAGAACATCATGATTGGTCACTTACGTTATTCTGTGTCTGCTGCCGGAAATAGCTATTCTCGTACACCAGCTGAGACACCTGCTTTTGCAATCTATCGTTTTCCTCCATTAAAAGCTTATTCATGGCCGTCAGCTTCCTGTTTACTGCTTGAAGGCGTGATGCCTCTTTTCGCTGCTTTTCTCTGCACCTGCAAACGATTAAGAGAAAAGGAAAAAATAATCAAAATCCAGATTTAGTGCTTAGAAAGAATAAACGGGATCGTTTTCTTATCACCGTTAACTAAGTTATGTATTTTAGATGTATAAACTGAAAGAACTACATCCCAAATGAAAAATAGAAACACAGTCCAAGTGACTGTCCCCATCAAAGAAGACTAGCCTTTTGAAATCGAGGCATTTTTGTTGCACGAGATTCCTAAAAGTCGAAAAGATTAAGATCTGAACGAGCAGGAATAGATCTGTTGTCGTGCTGAATATATAAACCTAGATTAAGAATATCCCCTTGAGCATCAATGGAATACCAAAACTTATTATAATATTATATGCCGTACGAAAGTAAGAAGCCTTCTCAATTCTCAACAACACCTAAAGATAGAATAAATCTGGAACGCACATGATTTTGGAAGAGAAGATGATAAATACATATGGTGACATATTTCATGAAGTATAGAAGCCAAAAGATCAGAACTTTCTACACCATTTAAGTCTAAAACAACTAGAGATCGTAGTCCGTTTTTCGATTTTTCAAACTAAAGCCATATTCGAATATTATGGAAAAACAAGCACCAGTAGATCAGGTTTTCTTGATGAAACATCGATTCAATTTGAACATCATACCTTCGGTTTTGAAACCAAACTTTGATCTGCTTAGGCTCGATGTTGGAGAGAATCGGGCATTCTCTAATGAGCTGTTGGCGACGCAGAGAACTGGGTTTAGGACACTCATGATACAACCGTTCGAGAGCTTCAACTTGCTCCGGTGTGTATCTCACGTACTTCCCGTTGTCCATAGCCATCTTGCTGCTGTCCTTACAGACCGAAGTCACCGCCATCATCACTTC
Source organism: Lumnitzera racemosa (assembly GCA_024138005.1). Classification (NCBI taxonomy): domain Eukaryota; kingdom Viridiplantae; phylum Streptophyta; class Magnoliopsida; order Myrtales; family Combretaceae; genus Lumnitzera; species Lumnitzera racemosa. The sequence continues at coordinate 387,391 of JAMXBC010000007.1, read as the reverse complement.
ACAATTAAGCAGAACAAAAAAAAAAAAAAAAGGAAAAAAAAAAAGAAACGAAAAGGAAAATCAAACCATGTTGATAAACCGCAGATATTTTAAAATATCATCTTCGCTCCATAAGTTACTAGTTCATGAAGAAGAAGAAGAAGAAGAAGAAGAAGAAGTTATTGAGCTAATCAAGAACATTTTATCGTACAAAATACGGCCAACTTAGAAGAATGGAAAATTTCCATCATCGTGTATTCAGTCCACCCTTAATTTAGACTAGATCACGTTTTACGGATTCGAAAAACTTGAATTAAGATAATGGAAGAGCCGGTCGACTGATGAACGTACAAGCTCTAATTTTTTCTTTTTCTTTTTCTTTTTTTTGCCGGGTTCTTCGGGTATTGTTATCGATTTTGATTGCAGATACAAATCAAAGAAAGACCATCTTCAGATACAAAACAAGTAAAATTTATGAGCTCGGTCGCAGCAACAACTGTTCCACACAAGAAACCATGAAAAAACTACAAAGCACAAACATTTTACACGATTTCATGGAAACTACAATTGTGTTTTTTTTTTTTTTTTTTTTTTCTAAAGCTCCAATCTTTATGGTTCAAATATTAGTAAGTTGATGACCAAAGCAGAGAACTTTGAATACCGTTTTTCTTTTTTCGAAGATTGGATATGCAAATCCGCTTTGACCCAGGAGTTAGGCTAAAGAGAGCCTCGTTTCATGGTCTTAGTGTTTCTCCACCTCCACCAACACTTACTTGACCATATAAAATTATCAAAGAGATAAAATAAAGAAGGAAAGCAACTTTCTGCAAATTATATGAGTAATAGATCAGGAGGACTCAGGACCACAACCCCAATAGCGTACTTCTCCTTTATTATATTCACATAACAAGAATTACCCACTTGTGAACACACTAGTAAGTATGTATGTATGTGGGCTAGTAAGAAAAAATTGGAGTGTTTTGAGCTGTGGAAATGGGAGGAATGCAGAGAAGCTTATTCATAAGAGACGTTGTTTAGGTTTGGTGAATGAAATATCGTGTTGTGGGGGTTGTACGTTTGTTTTGTCCAAATATAAGAATAAGAGAGAGAGAGAGAGAGAGAGAGAGAGAGAGAGAGAGAGAAACTGAAACCCCAAATTCCAGACAGGACAGGAGTGATGGAACAAAGATGGTTTTGTTTGTTTTCACATCATTCCTCTTTCTTCTTGTGTTTTTTCTTTTTATATTTTTTCCTTTTTTAACACAACAGCAACACTCTCTCTCTCTCTCATTCATACTTTCTGCTTTTAATTTTTCTTTTTCTTTTTTTTTTTATTTTTATTTTTAATTGGGAGCTGTTGGTGAGTGCTGGGCTCTACTTTTGATTCGTTTTCTGTCCACCTGTCGGCCGTGGGGCTGGGAGTGCGGAGGCTGTGGATTTCGGATTCGCGATTTGTTTTTGGGTCCTCTCTCTCTCTCTCTCTCTCTCTCTCTCTCCCTCTCTCTCCCACTCTCACTCCCGACGCGTTCGAAACTGGGAAGCTGCGTCAACGGTTAGAAGGACAATTGCAACCATGTGTATTTCGCCTAAGTGAAATAATACATCAAAATCTTAAGTGATTAAAATAAAAATCGTCCTATCATCATGCTACTTATAATGCTGTTAACTTGATCCAATATAACCGTTACCTGACACGTTACTACATCTAATGTAAGAAAAGGGAAAAAAGCAGAAAAATGCATAAAATTTTAAAGAAGAAGAAGTAGTGTAGAAAATAAAACTAAATAATATAATTATATGTAACAATTAATGTAATTAACAAAAAGAAAAAAATAAAAAAGTGCAAAAATAATTAAAATAATCATCTTAAAGTTGAAGGATGAGTGAGTCGAACTAAAAAATTTTAACCAGTTTAAATATTAATTATTTTAGCCTACCCTTGTTAACTTGCTAGTTAAAGTAGGCTAACTTATTGTAAGGCGAGTTAGCCCTCTAACCCAGAAAAAAATAAAAGAAGAAGAAAACATGCATTTTACTTTTTGTTGGAAGCTCCTTCACGCGATCGTACTACAGTTGCTTCACATTTTATGTACAAATAACATGATAAGTTTTCAAATATAAAATGTATGTTTGATTTATATTGCAGATGCTTTACAAAGCTGAAATTCTATAAAATTGATATCGTATACAATTATCTAAAAGCCATCAAAGCATTTTATATAAAAATCAATAATGACTCAAAAACAATAGTACCTATATGTCATCATAATCAAAAATCGAAAACTTATATAATTGTTTTATTATTTGATTTGATAAAAAATAAAAAAATTAGAATGGAAAAAATAAATTAAATCAAGATAAAAATATATTAAAATATACTATTTACTTTTAGTATGTTTATTTTAAAATATTAAATTTTTTATAAAAAATTCTTAGCACGTTCACATTTTGGCCATTTAACCCACAAAATTATGCAAATATGTCTAATATTATGGGTTAGAGGGTTGACTCGCTTAGGACAAATTAGATTGAAAACTTTAACACGCATATTAAGCAAGCTGACCCATTTAACCCATAGGTTAATACGTGGCGAGATAAATTAGCCTACTTAACTCATTTGCACAGATTTAATAACCAATAACCATCTAAGAAGGCCATGCAACCCCCCTATAAGTGGCTACTAACAACCTTTAAGCCTTAAGGGTGCTTGAAACAGCTAAATATACACTAGTAGGTATTCCTCCTCCAAGGTAGTGAGCAACTACCTATTATTGTTGGTGAGTCAAATGACCTACTAGTTTTAGCAAGTAACAATTCATCTATGTACATGTGACCATTCCAACCCTCCAACATTATGGGGTAGCTTATGACCACTTATTGAGAGGTTGCACAATTGTTTTAATTTGGTTGTTGGTCATCTCTTAAGCTTAGGTTAATTGATTAGATTCTTATCTAAATTTTTAAATCTTTTTTATTTTTATTTATTTTGAACTTTCTTATTAATTAGATCAATTTACATTTGTAATTATATTATTTAATTTTTACTTTTTACACTTTTTTTAGTACCTTTCATAAAATTTTAATTTTCAAATACTTTTTTTCTTATGATTTTATATACTTTTCTTTACTTTTTAGTCTTTTTTTACTTGCAATAAAATAGCTATACAAGCGCCACAACAGTGCCATCTATTATTATATTAGCCACAAATCAAACCAGGTTCACAGTATTACAGTAACTTTGATTCTTTGAATGACTCATATAACATAATATTAACACTTTAGTTTAACCACTTAAAAATTCAATTTCTTATTTGAACTTAATCCTAAATGTCAATACTCATAATATGTACTATACTCAATTCTATATAATTTATATATTTTTATTACGCTATATTATGTAGATCGATATATTTTGTATCAATGTGTGTTGTATTATTTATAATATATAATTCACAATTTTTAAATTTAATAAGTATTGGTAGTATAAAGAATATAAAATAATTATGCTTTAGGAAACTTGCAAAAAGTAACTTATTTTTTGAGCCTATTACAAATAAGTGACTATAGATTTGATTTTTAACAAATATATTATTTGTATTTCTTTATTTTGTGTTAGTCATGTACAGGATATGTGACAATCTCTTATTAGCTCATAGTAATATTTAGTAGATTTAAGTCAATAATATACATAAAAATTGTCAGAAAAAGGAAAAGAAATTTAGGTAAAAGATGAGGAAATCGATTGACTCATATACTGTCCAACTGCCTCAAAGTAGTTGCCAACCACTCTTAAGCAGTTGCCAACCACTCTTAAGCCTTATGGTGGTCAAAAGCTAATCACCACAGTCATGATCATAACCTATAATTAAAGGTAAGTTATGTACATTATCCCATTAAGATGGTGGGTGGCTACTAACCATTGCAATAGTTTTTTAAAAAGAAAAGGAAAAGAGATGCTAAAATCCGATGGGTTAAAGTCAACTTATATGATAAGAACATTGCTTATCAAGTTTAAGTGTAACCACTTGTAAAGCAATGGGTGACCGCTCATTACGATATGAGGTCGCAACCCACAATTGTGGTGGCTGAATAATGGTTACCACATAGGTCAAATAATTTTATTTTTCCTATGCTTTTTAATATTTAGAATTTTTAATCACTTTTATTTATATTTACTGAGATTTATTATATTTATCATGAGACAATATAAAATGTCTCATATACCCTATATATCATGAGACGATACAAAACTTCTTGTACCATATTAGGTATACTAAGTATAATATAAGATTTTTATTTATTTATTATTTTATGTTATGTATTTTTTTTTTATGCACAACTATTATATTGGACTATCATCTTTGATGATTAATAGATTATACTATCAATTTTATCTTGTACTTATTTCAACTACATTTTCTCATATCATCACTATCTTTAATGTTGTCACCAATGTTGTTAAACTTGCGAATCTATTTGGAATTATTATAAAAGGTCTTTAGAATCGAAATTTAAAATTAAAATATAAAATATAAGTTTTTATAATTTATGTATAATAACTTTTGAAATCCCATATATTTATATATATCTATATATATATATACTTATAATAGTTATAAGAAACTTGAAATATATGATAGAAATAAAGAAAAAAATAAACTAAATTCTCTTTTCATAAAAAATAATAATTAGGACAACGAGAGTCAAAATTAAATCTTTTTTCCACTTTTTTTTTATTTTTTTTTAAAAAGTAATGAATTAAAGAAAATCAAATGTTTCAACTTATTTTGAATTATTAATTGTATAAATTTAAATATATAATTTCTTTATAAACTTTTCTATTGAAGTTAAACTTGAATAAAGATTATGAATATCGATAAAAGAATTGGAAGAAAGTAAAAGAGAAAAAAAAGAAAGAATAAGATCGGAAGGATAATTTAGTGCCCTATAGTCAATAAACTAGTAGAAGCCAAATTGTATTTATTTATTTATTTTTGGCCTAATCAATTTAGATATGTAAAATCAATAAATTTGGTTAAAAATGTATTTTCTACTGAGTTTGACCTGTAAAATTAATTAAAAATGTAAGTTTTTAAATAAAAACAATTTTATACTAAAGTTAATTTAAAAGTGCTTTCTAACATTATAAACTCGTAAAATCGTATGAATATATTACAACTTTAACGATTATGGTTGCTACCATTGCCATTATTCCTATACCACTATATATATAATCATCAACATTTTTTACTAATTGCTGACAACAAAAGCATCATTTTGGTGATGGTAGCATAAATTAGTCCATCAATGGTAGCAATAACGATAATGGGACGGTAGCTTTACAGGTGCAATAGTGGTAATAGCGGTATAGTATGGAAGAAGTGTTAATAATGCAATGATTGTAGCAGTTGCGACAAAAGTGTTAATAGTAATAAAGTTGCATTAATAATGATAGTTATGGTAGTATTAATATATGAGGTTTTTAAGGTGATAGTATGATGCGTCTTCGCTGTCATACATACAAAGAAACACCACAACAAACAGGAATGAAAGGAAAATAAAGAACGTTTAGCAAAACCCAAACAACTATTTGTCATGTCCCGAAGCGATAAAGTCATAACAACCTCACCATGTAAACCATTTTAAGATAGAAGTTGGTCTTACAATCTCTATCCTAGACTTGATCTACATAAGGCGTCCACGACTAACCCGTTTTGAAGTAAACAGTTTATAATTTAAATAAATTATTTACCTAAGAAAATGAGAAAATATATATATACACTATAATTCAGTTATTACGATTAACGTTTACAATGTTTCACCGTAATATATTTTCTAGTTATTACATTATTCAGAAATGAAAAATTATAAAATAAAAGCTTAAACCTTAAAAATATATATTGTTTTTCAAATGTTTTTCCTCACTCCCTAGGATTCAACAGTTGCTAGCTCAAAATAGTTATAAGCTAGCTTCAAAGTAGTTATAAGCCGCTTCTTAGCCAGTATCTACACGACGTCTATAGGGATGTGAGCAACTATAGCTCAATAAGTTAGGATGGAGAATTTAAAACTATACCACAAACATAATAAGGTTATCAACCAACTTATTAGGTGCAATGCATGTTTAAGCAAATGCCATCGCACGACGTTGTCTGGCCTATCGTGAGATTAGAGAAATTACGTCCGTTCTAATTCGGGTTGAGGAGTTGCCGTTAATGTAACAACTTACGACCAAACCCAGGCTTGTACAATGAAGACACCGCTTCTCCCGTGACTATCTTCGAAGCCTTGACTCCACCCTCGCCGCGACCCCCTCTCTTATCACTTAGTTCGACTAAGGATGAAGAAGGGACCATTATGCAATTTTGCGCTATCTTTTTCGAAACGGTCGGTATTTGGCCGAAGAATCCTTGGTATCTCTTAATGGATTGCCATGCAGATCCGATTATGATTACAGATCGTATATTTGATTAAGTTCTATTTAGGGTGATCAATCATTTCATACAAATCATACAATATAAGTCAAAACAACAAACAGAATCATAACATCACTCATAATAAGCACATGCACACAATCAACTATCTAACAAGTACAACCAAATATAATCCTAAGCCTTCAAAATACAACAATGTATCAATCACAACTTACCAGAACTCCTCGCTCGCTCACTCACTCAAGGTCTAACTCATTCAGACCATCGCCGATCATCCCTATAATACAAACGTAGTTTTAGTTTTTCACATAACTATTATAGGTTAATTTTATCCTATAACGCTTATTATTATTTTTTTTTTAGGGTTTAATATGTCCAATTGTCTAGGTTCTCAAATCTTTTCCAATTATTTTGGGTTTGGAGCCAACTTCGGGTTCAGTTTCCACATCGATTTCTAAATTTGATTCTAATTCAATTTTTAAGTACTGTTTTATACCCGAACTTTAAAAACTTATTTTAACTCATAATGTGAGATTAATCATATTACTTCCAGGTATCCTAAATACCATCATTACCCCTAGTCAGTATTTTATTCTACCCGGTACACTTAAATCCGTATTAGTATATCGAATTTACTCCTAATGTGATAAATTTTTACATTTTTCATATAATTACATAAATTTAAGTTTTCTATCAGATTTATTATATATCCCTATTATTTATATAATATCAATTTTTATCCTAATATTTTCTGTTTATTATATTTATAATAATTGTATATTATGTACTATTACTTATTATGTACATAATACACATCTAATATTTTTATCACTCTAATTACCATCTCCTAACATCAATTATCATTTGAAAATGTCTAAATTCATCCTAAATCAAATTTTACACCTAATTACCCTCATTTACAAAATTAACTTAAAATTTACTATTTTCCCCTATTACTTATTTACTACATAATTAACCTAATAATTACATCTAACACCCTAAATACTACAAGTATCATACCTCATCAGATTTCAACATCCTAAAACATATAATTATTCACTAAATCAGTAATTAACTATTTAATTACTTAATCAACCTTAAATTACCCATTTTATGCCTCATTTTAAGGCTAAAAAATTATCTAAGAATTTTGAAAATTAATTTTTGAAAATGGACTTCATAGTACTGTTCTATATCATCTAAGTAGTCTACAAAAAAATTTCAGGCTCAAAACTACACTCCTAAGGTCATTTATTTATAAACCAAAACATACTCGGTTTTGCATGATTTCTTAAGGATCATATATCATAAGACATATTTTCATCAAAATAATATTTTTTCTAAAAACTACATATAAAAATATTTCAGAATAACAAGTTTCATAATTTTCTAAGAATATTTAATATTTTTACAAAATTATACGAAATCGGGCTAGAAATCGCACTCACCAATTTGGGTGGTTCTGGCTACCGTCGGTGGCCATGGGTATGTCAAACCACCTAGGCGCTGCCACCACCTTGTGGTGGTGGTGGCCGTCTACTCCTAGTTGCTCATCGGGTTTGGGTTCTTCTTACAAGCTCCAAATGCATAGATTTTTGCTAAATTTTTGTAAAACCCTAATTTTCTCTCAATTTCGCCTCTCTTTATTTTTCTAAACTTCCTGACATCCAAAACCAGCTTCGGAAAAATTTGGAGTATTTATAGAGTTTTAGGAAAATTATTGTGCATTAATTTGATTAGACAATTGTTTTATCTTCTTCCAATTTGATTTTTGTGTTGTTCTAATTTAATTGGCTAATTTTTTTCTTATTTTTTCCAGCTGCCACGACCCAAATCTGGATCATTGCTTTTTTTTTTTATTTATTTTTCCTTAATTAATTATGAATTTTCTTTAATTATTTAGTATTATTTTAGCTCATTTCATGTATTTTAAGTAATTACGCGTATTTCTACCTACATGTAAATTCATATATAGTAAAAATAAATATTCCTAAATATTATTTAGGTCATTCTATGATTTTTAGTATACATATAATTTATTTCTAGCGATTCGTTTATTATCGGAATGTATTTTATGTATTTTCGATAAATAACAAGTTATATACTTAAATTTTGAAATTTTGAAAATTTTTTTATTTTATTGCTTATTTTTTTAAATTCGAACTTACAGGATCATTTTTATTAATATTTCTAATTTTACTTATAATTTAGACTCGATCGGATCTTTCAGCCAATCAGAATCCTGAATCACTGGTTGTAGGGCTTACACTATCAATTGTATATGACACAGTAATCCATTTTACTCGGCTTAATCCTAAACCTTGATATGACACACTAATGTAGTATTAAGGTTATTCACCACTAACTCTTACTAAAAGAATTAGATAAAAGTTAAGGATAAAAGAGGATACAATGGGTACTCTGTAAGGAAACTTTGTAATTCAATAATGAGTGAATGACATCTGTGTACAAAGGAAGTAAGGTATTTATATAACCTCAATTAAGATTACAATAGGTAAGGAAAAGACAAAAAGAAGAATGTATAAAAGATTCCTGAAACATCCCAAAAAAGGAAAAAATAACAAATAATACATTGTATGAAAAAGTAGAGAATCATTTTAGAATATTGTACTAAGAGACACGTGTTAAGCGGCTGCTGGTAATTAAATGTTAGGCTTCTCCTATAGGTGTAGATTCTCTTGCAACTTAGCGTTTGTTGGAGACAACTGAAAAGAGATTGGAAAGGAGGTAAGAGTCATGTCTAACCTAATCTGAATCAAGTCTAAGCCCGGGCATTGTGCATAGATTGAAGCCTCTTCAGGTCGAATTGCTAGATAACTCGGCTCAATAGGAAAGCTTAGTGCATGCCATCTCGGAAACTATCTTAATCATGGTTAGAGCTCAACACTCAGGTTGAATAAGATGAGGCAAGCCCAGGCTGGTGATCGAATCCTTATCTACGATTGGTTCTCGAGTTAGTATTCATTAGACAAGTCTATGTAAGCCTCTAGCTCGATTTCGTGTAATTGATCCGAGATATTGATTCTTATCATAACAAAAGTAATAAAGGTGGTATACTATTAGTGGTATGAATAGTTTTGGTGGCAAGGTAATAATAATCCAATCATAATAGTGGCAACTTAGTGCAAGTGTTGTTTACATGGTGGTAGTGATAGTGCTAATAATATGCTAACAATGTGCTAACAACAATAGTAGTGAAAGTGATGGTAGTATCATAAGATGGTGAGATAATGGTGATGATAGTGATAATAATAATATAGTGACTAAAAAAAAGTGTTAATTTGGATTTTTAGTTAAGAGATTTTATTTAGGCTGAATTACACAGATTATTTTGAAATATTTAAAATTTATGTAGATATCCAGCTTTTTTGAATTTGAGCACTTAGACAACGATAAAGGCATGAATCATTTTTTTTAAAAAAAGCAACATCGGTTGCCTTTGTGTAAATTATAGTTGATTGGGACATTAAAATGAGAGGGGAAAAAAGGCATATTAAACTTTTATATAAATATAGCAAATTAACCCATTTATTGTATAATTGGCAAGATCATGTATTATAGAATCTAACCTAGCACCATAAAGGAATAAAGAAATAAATAACTCAAACTCAACCCACTTTGAGATGAAAAAAAATTCAATATGCATTACATACATATCATATGTTATATATATACACGTGGTACATTAATAAAATATTGATATGAATATTAATGAAAGGAACAATTTTCAAATTAATTAATATATGTGATTTACACACAATATTTATATTAATATTTTATCGATATTTATATATTATATATGTATAATATGTAGTATATATTATTCCTTGAATCATTTGTCTTTTGAGATTTATCCAATATTATAAAGGAGTTAACCTTTGTAGAGAGAGAGAGAGACCAAATGTATAGATAGTAATGATATTGTGAATTTGAAATTTATATATGTGTAAATGAAGTTTGCTACCTTAAGTTTTGCCCCTCATTATATATCACGAATTATATATATATATATATATTTATATGTATGTATGTATATATACATCCTATAACGTTTAAAATGTCGGTGAGAATCCTCTGTGTGGATTTCAATCGTATGGTATCATGTGAGAATTTGGAAGATGCGTTCTTTTGACATGCTTAGTGTTGGGTTGGAATCATTAGCATGTAGGATGCCGAACTGCATCTTATAGTTTCAGGATATCATATCATGCCATAGCATCTTATAGCAATTCAACTAATTTCCTAATCCCACGTTATGTACCCGCTGGAGGATGTGGTGAAAAGAAAACGTGACATACGTCGTCGTCGTCGTCGTCATCATCATGCCTAAACAAGCTAGGGGAATGTGTCACGAGGTGAAGCAAAATTATGAATGCCATTGCATGCGCCTCCATTTCTATTTCTTGGCGCCACCTCCAATTTTTTTCCTTTTCCAACATGATGATTTGCGTTGCATTTTCAATTTTTTTTTTCTTTTTTTAAGAAAGCGTACATTATAATGGACGTTACCTCAACTTTTCATTAAAAAAAAGGAGAATGAAAAAAAAAGGAAAAAAAAAAAAGCTCCGGACGACTTTCGGCTTCTTCTCCAAAAAATACTTTTTCAATAACTTGTCTTTGTCCATGCAAAAATGATAGATGGTGCAAAGAAATAATTGCCCCAAAAGTTTACGACCGAATACTTCGTAGTTGAGATTTCTAGGTAATAACACTGATAAAAATAAGTTATTTTAATATTACTCAATCTAAATAATTAATTTAATGAAATTTAATTTATACTATTTATGCTATTAAAATAAATTAACTTATTATTTGAATAATAAGATAATAATTTTTATAAATAATTAATTAAATAGGAGAGGATAAGAGAAAAGATAACCTAATTAGTAGCTTATCTTAGCGAGTATTATGATAACACTATATTATTAATGTTACCGTAAAAAAATCCTCTTTTTATAAAATTTATCACTATATCATGTGTGTTACATAAACTAAATATAAAAGTTATGGCTTTTAGGAAAAAAGAAAAAAAGAAAAACCTTTTTTCTTTGTATAAACAAATGTCCTTTCCGTTGGACTTCAAATAAGAGCTAAAACTCATGTTACCTCTCCTAAACGTGCATTCACCGCAAGAATTTTAAATGTAGTCATTCTAATGACGTTAGCAAGACACAAGCTAATTTTACTCTAAATTACTATTAGGTAACTTGGATTATGATATAACAAGAAAAATATACTATTATGAAAGAAATTTTCTTTGTAGTCTCTTGTGTGTATATATAAAACATATATATAGAGAACATGTCTAAAATGTCTATGGGCACACACTAAATTTTTTTATTTTTTATTTCTTTAACTAACGTCTGTAGACATTGATGGCTATTGAATTCTCAATTTATGTTCAATAATAAACTACTCTTCCATTTCTTTTCGTGCATGTGGGAAAAAAAAAAAAAAAACCATCTTCGGCGGCATAACCTTATGTTATCCATTTGCAGAAAAATGGTTGGAATTCCGTTCTTTTTGTCATGTAAACTCTTAAATACTTATATAAAAGGCAAATCATTTACTTGCTCTGCATTAAATTATCTTTTCAATATTCATTAACCACATAATTGTTTCCATTTAAATGTTTCAGAATAATTATTAATTTTAATGCCGAGACTAATTGTTAATATCATTTTAGTCTCTACGAAAAATTCTATTCAATTATCTTACTTTTGTTAATCGTGTTATTATGTGTGATTTCTAAATTTCTATACATAAAGAAAGTAATCATACCGACATAAAATAAGTTGTGAGTGATATAATTACTATATAATTAAATTTTTTCATCTAATAATATTCTGATTAAATAATCATATATCAAGATAATTTAAAGTTCAATAAATTCTGTAGTGGTCAGTGTATCGCTTATTTATCCCAACCAAAAAGTTATATCGACTCCCTAAGAGAGATGAATTTTGATTTGCCTAATCGTTATTCTCTATAGATTTCATGTTATAACCAATAAACATATATTATTTACAATCTTTAAATAAGATTATGTCTAATGGCATTAAAGTCAATATTCCATATATAGGATTTATGAAAAACTCAAGTCTATGTGTTATTTACAAATTCATATAGAGAATGAACTAATATCCTTAAATATGTGATATTCTATATTGACAAGCAATATGCAATATATCCACTTGACTTTTAGTGACCAAATTATATAATTTGGGTATTTCTCCCTTGATTTAATGATAATGATCTCTGTCTTACGTATTAGCGTAAATATCTATATTTTCTTTAATTATTTATTCAATCAAAGATGACATTACGATGTCATGGAATTCTCACTAATACTATTTATTCCAAACATGCTTTTAATTATTTATAGAGTTTTTTTCTAAAATATATACAAACAAAAGAAGAATACATACACACGATGAATAACGACCTTTTATTAATAATATCTGTAAATATATTAAAATGTATCTTACTGCATTGTGAACGAATTAGAAACCCCAAGCAATAGTTTAAAGCACAAATCTAGAAACAGGGGAAAATTGTCGAGCTGTATATCAGCTCATTCAGACTCTAGTTTCGATATTTGGATTTTGGCATAACAAGCATTTCTCTTATGCTTGTTACGATATTATCAAAGTCATTTAGACGTATTATATATATAATTAAGCTATTCTATAATTACATTAATTTTAATTGCATTTGTTTTATTATGTTGAACCTTTCAACTCAGTTCTATTTCATTTCAATAATCAAATTTCGAACTGAAATGTGATACTGGCACGGTTTGTTTCCTTTTTGTTTGGTTTTCTTTCCAACCAAACTATATCATGAAATGCAATTCAGTTTTTTTTTTTTTTAAAAAAAAAAAATCAATAATATCTATTGACACTATAGAAGAGGTTAATAGAGTCAATAATCATGTAATTAAAAAATTTTAAATGTCTTTCAACAACCGATTTTTTTCATAGAGTTAGCATATCATTGCAACTTTGTGCAACCCATTTGTATTATCTATTGACCAAATCCAATGGCCTATATATATCTACACTTTCAACTATCATACAATTGTAGGATAACGAGAGAATTTAACATTATTTATCCTATTAAAAAATTAGTATTCATTTTATTAAATTAGAGCGGTTTTAATTATGGCTATATAATTCAAACATATATATTTTCTACAAGTATAAACTAAAATTTCTTCAAAGTATTATGTTATAATAAAAAGAAATAATTCTTCATTAGTAAAATATTACGTTGTACTTTTCAACGGTTTAGTTTGGCTTGCCCCATTAAGATAACGATGGCTTCTTGTTATGGTAAGTTAGGGATTCTTCAAACCAAATTCGGGAAATAAAGTTTCATGAGGTTTGATTCAGTTTAATTTTTTTTTTTTTTCATCTTTATGTGCTATCTAATTGTTGTGCTACATGAAGAACCATCGTACCTGACATAATGGTTAAGCAAAAAAAAAATTGCAAACCGCTAGAGAAATTATAAATTGAACCGAACCAAACTCATAAAATGATTTTTTTTACGAATCATTTGGTCACAGTTGGATAAAGTTATATATAAATAGTTTACAATTTGATTCAGTTTCTCAAACCAAACCAAACTGTTTAGTTAAAGAAAAAATTTATGTAATTGTTTTGTTATTTCTCTTTATTTTTTTCATCAATCTTTATGAATTTTATTAAATTTTTTATATCTTCTTTTTCTTTGTCTTATTTTTGAGTAAACTATTAAGATTTAGTTAAGTAAGTTCTATATGAAATTTCACATTTAAAAATTTTCGTTTTTTAAATCGTCATTTTCTTATATGTTTTTAAATCAAGAATCTCATTTTGATATTTTTTATGTGTTTCTCGTTTCTCTTCCAATCTTTAGTTTGTGTCTTTTTTTTTCTTTGTATTGTTTTTTGATAGACCATTCTAGTTATCTCTCCTTATTATTTATTCGTTAAAATAGAATCTCTTTTTCTCGTTCACTCAAGTTTATTAAGATCTTATGTAATTTTTTACTAAGATCATTATACATGATAAATATATAAGAAATCAATTAGAAACATATGAAACATGTTATTAAAACAAAAAATGTTTAGTAAAAATTTGATATAAACGTTTCAAACTAAACCGAATCGGTTTTAATTAGGTTTGAAAAATTTGTGAACCAAATCGTATGATTATGTTCGATTAAAAAGAAAAACAAATCATTATAGTAGGTTTGATTTAGTAAAAGGGATCGAATCATATTGAATCGAACTGCGTTCATCTAGACCTAGGCAGTAGGTTAAACCGATCCTGAATCACCGGTTCATGAGTCAGTGATACGGTGAATCGTAATCAGCCTATGAGTTAGTGATTTTAAGCTAGTTCACTAGACCCAACGGTTCAAGGACCAGTTCGAGACTCGACGGTTCAAGGACCAGTTCAAGACCCTTGAACCGATTTTTTTTTAATATTTAATTTTTTTAAATACATTAATAATTTTTAATAATGTGATCTCCTTTCTCTCTCTTTTTTTAAGTATACTAGTTTATTACTAACTTTTAATTTTTTATTAATTTTTGAC
This sequence comes from Lumnitzera racemosa, assembly GCA_024138005.1. NCBI lineage: Eukaryota > Viridiplantae > Streptophyta > Magnoliopsida > Myrtales > Combretaceae > Lumnitzera > Lumnitzera racemosa. The sequence continues at coordinate 372,371 of JAMXBC010000007.1, read as the reverse complement.
TTAATACAATTCCAATTTTTTTTTATTTTTTTCCCTTCAATTTTTTTCCTCATATTTAAATCCTTAACATTTAATAAGTTTTATAAAAAAGACTTACATTAATTGAAATTAAATATTTTATCTATCCTTAACACATAATTAACTTATTATTAGTAAACTATCATTAATTTGATAATATTATTTTTAAAAAAATTATCTTTCATCATCGCAAATAAAACGGTTTTGATATGCAATACTTACTGGATATTATCTAATTATTTTTTCTGATTTAATGATCTCTCTATTCTTTTTCTCTTTCTTTTTTTTCTTTTTTTTAAGGGGGTGAACTGGTTGGGTTGACCTACCAGTTTAATGGCGGGTTAGCTTGGCGATTCATGGCTTACCAATTCGAGCGGTTTCGCCCAAGTAAACTATCTGGACTCTTAAAACCCGGCGATTCGATTCAACTATTATTGGGCCGGATAGGTTGAAGGATTGTGCGGGCCTGTTCAAGATTCAGAATTGGACCTTACTGAAGTCTACATCCACCCCTACTTGAGACAATTATGTTATGTGAAAGGCATGGGCATTTTTTCGTGAAGTATTTGAGATTAGAGCACCATAATTGCTGAACTTACTGGAGTAGCTAGCTAACACGTTTCCGTGACACTACACTAGAATACGATCTGTTTATAAAGAAATTAAGATATATACTAGTGGTGTGTGAAGAAGTGGGTATAGCTTAGTTTGATATATAGTTCAATCACATAGATTTTATCGTACAAAAAGAGAGCAGGATAGTTCAAATCACTTTATACTTCGAACGATTTTCACTCATTTAAAAATCAATACCTTGTTGATGATAAGTCACAATCATAATTATACATTCGATAATTTCCTTTGATATATGATTTTTACTACGAAGGAAAAACACTCAACTGCTAAATTATTATAAAAACATAGGTAATTTCTACCGTGAATCTTGAAAGACAAATAGTAGGATCAGTGATTTTATTATCCTTTCTTTGCTGTTTATGTGAAATCCGAATCGGAATTCTATGTACTAAAGCTATCAATGAATTACTATGAAAAAAAGGTGTATATATATGCATTATTTTATTGTTTTACATGGAAGAATGAATTTTTATTAAATAGGGATTTGGTTTGGTTTGTCCATTCAACCTGAACAGCAAACAATATACTTAATTTCATTAAAAAAAAGAAGAAGAAGAAGAAGAAGAAGAAGAGAAAAACTGAATATTCGGTGCAGTTGAGTCCGGTTTGTTTAGTAATTAATTTTTATTTAATGTAATCCTATTACTTGGTATTTACATAGTCATAAGTTTATCTAATATAATAACATGTTAATGATTATGTAAATACATGAAATCTAATATTGAGTTACAGTTTTCACGCAAAGTCAATAAATTTCATTAAAAAGTATTTTCAAACCCATATCCCACCCTGTTTTGTTTCTAAGCAGGCTAATTTGTTTTCTTGCTAGCAACACCGAAGTTAGAGAGAATATGGTTTCGTTCGTCGTATTCCAATGTCCTTTTCCCAGATCAATGGCCGTGTGCGGAAACGGTAAACGTTATGATTTTTAACTTGCTCTCTTTATTTTATATCATTAGGACATGTGGAAAATATTCGATTTCTTTGCAACATTTGATATTTGTTAAAAGAGTTACAAGGCAAAAATATGCACATCTCCGACATAATAAAGCCATAACGTAACTTCCCGAATTTCAAGCTTCTTAAACTTTCCTAAATTATGAAAGAAGGATTCTTCCCCATTTGTATCCTTTTAATTTTTTTTTTATTTATTCCTTTAAAATATTATTAAACGTAATCATCAATTAATATTATAAAAAATGAATAACATTACAATATACGTTATAAGATTATTTAAATTTCTATGTAATCTCAATGAATAATTCATATGTCGAGAAAATTTGAGTTGATAATTAGACCCATGCATAAGTTCAGTTCGATCCAAAACTAAGGCCAGACCTGCCCAACACAAATCCGTCAAACCATAGCACCCTTAATATTTTTCTAAAGTTGAAATTAAAAACAGTAAAAATAAATAAAATTTTAAAATAAAAAATTTAAGCCTAAGACAAATGTAATCTTTAACCCATTTTATACAATAGATATTTAAAATATGCACTTATTTATATATATTCATATCAAATTTCACTTGCCATATTAGTAATATGAGAAGAAAGAGTTAAAGATTACAAAAGAGTTTAAAAGACAAAAATTAATGCTACATTGTTAAGATTTTTTTTTTTCTCTCAGTAAAAGTCTATGTATACCAAGTCCAAAAAAGTTTTAAAAATATATTTATTACCGTGCTATTTATAAGCCCTTAAAATTGAATTTACGACAACTGGTCCTAAATTTAGGGCCTTTAGAGAAAATTATTCAATTGAACCCAAACTTTACGATTAAGATAGAAAAGTTAGTCAAAATGATACAGTGAAGTTAAATTTTATAAATAATAACCCAAAATCCTAATTTTGCCTTTAGAAGTAGGAATATTCGATATAGCACTAAAATGCTCAAAACTCCTAAAATCGAGCTCAGAGTACAACAAAAATTTAAAGATAAGTTAATTGAACTATAAAATGAGATAATATAGTATAAATTACTATATAAATATACGCATAATTTTATGAGTATACCCGGTATAAATAATAATTATACCCGTAAATTATCCATAAATTATGTAATTATATATATATTGCGTTGAATTCAAAAAATTAATTAAGAGAACATATCTTAAAAATCAAAGATATATTAGAAACTTAATTATATGAGTAAAATTATATATTACACGTGATATTTACATAGGATATATATTTATATACTAATTAAATAACTAATGTGAACATTATATATATATTATTATTATCTTACTAAGATATGCACCAAATAATCCAAAATGAACCAAATTGCGGCTAAAACCCCTAGAAATCACTGTGGCAAGTCTGGAAAACAAAGCAAAGCTGAGTCAAAAGCAATTTCACCTCAATTGGCCACCTCCACCTTAAATAAATGAAGAAAAAGCAAGAAAAAAAAATAATAAAAAAATCAAAAACGAAAGAAACGAACTTCATAAGCATAAATAAGCTTCAGTACATCACTTTCCAACTTGACAAATCAAAAACACTCTAAAGAAAAAATTAGAAAAAATCACAATAAATAGAAAATAAAAAAAAGAAAAATAGAGCAATTTTCGTACTAAGCTAGAACCCAAGCCTACCTTGATTCTGCTATAAAACCTAGCCAACCCCACATAATCCACCCATCGCGAGCCGTTCAATATACCCCCAACCTCCATCAACTACCGGAGAGTCTAAGAATACGGAGGTCAATTATTTGCCCTATTTTTCAATAATTTGTAAAAAATACCTAAATAACCTAGAAAATTATGAAAAAAGTTTTACATAGGTTATTTTGAATACGATTTCATGTGATATTTTTATTTCTGAAAAATTTGTGATATTTAATATACTTTCTTAAGAAATTTACTATTCATCTGAATTTAAAATTGGAAAATAAATGTATTAAATAATATTATTTCTAACTGAAATTTTTTGTGTAGGGTAGTTATGATATATAGATAATTTCTAGGTAACCTGAATTTTGATTTGAAATTTTTTATATTTATTGCATTTTTGGCCTAAAAATAGCTCGAAAATAGGTTGAAATTATGAATTTAATAGGAAATTATGAAATTAATTGATGAAATGGACATGCACAAATCTTTAGGGAATAATAACAATGTGGGATCAAAACGAAATTAATTTGGTATAAAAAGAATCATAATTAAGTAATTTAGGATAATTTAGGGGTAAAATTGTAAATACAAATATATAGGTGATAGGTCGGAAACTCGAAACCAAGTGATAATTGAATTCCCTATATTTTTAGGAGTCTATAGAAATTTTCAGGAAATTATTTGGTAACCCAAACTATTTATTACGAATTTACCTAATAAAATGACTTAAATTACAAGTCGGGGCGTATTTTTAATAATAATAAGTTAAAATGAATTAAATAGTTAAATAAAAATTATGTACGTGATTGCTAATAGTCATATTGTAATGTTATATAGATAAATTAATTAAAATACAATTTAATAATATAAATTACGTATAATACAATAATATTTATATAGTTAAGTATAATTATATTAAAAGTCATCTCTAAAATCAAGACTCATAAAACGTGTCGTTAGATTTATATGAACCCAAGGACTCTAATTTTGTTAAAATTAGATAATCTTAAGTAATATAACTTATAATTTTATCATATTCTAGAATGTACGTATTTCGGTAACCTTAATAGAATTAAAACGTGATTTAATAAATTAAAAGTACGTTTTGATACGATCGAAACAATATTTAATACATAATAGTATAGATGATATACAGTATCAACAATTAATAACTTAATTTGTTATATAATGATAATACGACTATATATTATGAAAATAATATTATATACACATATATAACCATTTTAGATTAAAACCTAATGTTTTCGTAATTATTACGAAAACTGAATTTGGATCTTTTATGTAAATAGGATTTTCCAATATAAAGATAGTTGACGACTCAAGTCATAGTAGTGAGTGTCTAAATAAGTAAGTTGGAATTATGGCCTCACCGTTTGTTGGGATACCGTTTTAAAGTATCCGGAGACCCAATAATACTTTTAGCTGTGTTTGTAGTTAGTTGGTTGTGCACATACTGTTTGTGTTTATGATACTTAGTTATGATAGGAGTTGAACTCTTTGGTGTGTTGTTCTGCATGTTTTGCATTGTTTCTGTACTATATGAACTTATTTGGCTATCCCTAATTAAAACTAATATTTATTTGACTAAAATAAAACTAAACATGCATAACACCCATTAAGAAAAATGATAAAGAGTGTTAGGTCAAATACCGATTTCCTTCGATGAGGATAGCTGAAATAGTCGTTTTCCCATCCTTAGTTGAACTAAGTGATAGGCGAGGAGGTCACGACAAGGGTGGGGACCGTAGTTCGAAGGCGGTCATGGGAGGTGGGTGTTTTCCATTGCATAAGCCCAAGTTTGGTCTGACTTGAGTTACGATGAAACTCCTCAATCCAGGTTAGAGTTGATATAATTTCTCTAACCTCACAGTGAACCGAATAACATTGTGCGATGTTTCATTTGATTGATTGCATTGCATCTCATCATAATTAATAGCCTTACTTGTGATTGTATGATACTTTTCTGACTCCGTCCAACTTATTGAGCTAGTTGTACTTACATCCCTACAGACTCTTTTGCAGGTGTTGAGTGAAGTCAAGATATTCAAATACTATCGTTCCTAGGTTAGTATGCTACTGTTTGGGAAAGTGAGAAATAAGAAATCAACTTATATAAGCTCGGTTCTTTGAGAACCATGCTTTGAAACGTTTAACTAAAACAAGTAGATAATCAGATCGCTAAAAGTAGGGTTGATAATGAACATAAAAGACTTAGATTATAAGATATATGTATAACTTATATATATGTAAAACGGGATTATGAATTGAATTTAACTTATTATTTTAGATTTGTAAGAATGGTTTGTTACGTGTATAGTGGAATTTTGAATAAGAAGGGGATGAGACTTCGATTGAATATAGGATTCGAATGTAGAATTTATTACTTCATTTGGCTGACCGAAAGTTGTTTTATACTATTGATGAGATTATCGAGAATTTTAAGCATGGATCGTCCTTAAGCATGCAAGATGATTGGAGGATAATGAAGGATCAATTAGGGCCTACGTATAATGAGTATACTGCTATAGTTATTTATGAGAAGAAATATTTTTGGGAAAATGGAGTTTTATCTGTGAGAATTCTTATATTGTATTTTTCAACTCTAATAGAGGCAAGTAGGGAGTATCTCCTAGGTTTTAACCAGGTATCTCCAAGTGTTCTACATATTCCTAAAAACTATCCTCCTGGTGTAATCGACTAATTTCCCAAATACCTCTTAGATAAAATTAAGGGTATAGAAGTACCACTGTAGCCCCATGAGCCTGGACCCCATATGATTCCACATGAGAATTCACCTCAAGAAACTCAGCCAAATGTAAGAGTGAACAATAATGATGATGATGATCTTGAGGAAGATCTAGAAGAAGAGGAAACTAAACTAGAAGAGGAAGCATAGGATAATGGTAGTGAGGTGCGCAAGGTAGTAGTCATACCAGATACTCCTGTAGTAGTAAAGGTTAGTTCAAGATCTGATGAGACTAACGTGAAAAATTGGTTTTCCTTAGAAGACATAGCAACCCCAGACAATGGAAATAACTGAAAGTTAAGAAGTTGGTAGGCAGATAAGTTTAGAGCTTTTGATATCACCTGACCTAATAGTTTAATGTATCTAAGTCCCTCTAGCAATTTTGATGTTCTCTTGACTTTTTGAATGTAACTACTGTACTTCTGGATGTTGCAGCTACTAAGTATGTAAATGATGTATATAGATAATCAAATGCATAGTCTGATGTTGTAAATAAAGTAGTGTGATCCTTTTGAATGTAAAGGATTGATTATCCTATGATTATTGTAAAATGCATAACTTTACTATTTTGTATCTATATGAGATATCATCATAGGAATAATATAATGCTACAGGTAAAACGTGATAAGCTTATAATATGCAGGTGTAGGTGTAATATATGAATGTATTGTTGCTTATACAGGAATGAAGTATTACAGATCTTTTGTTGATTAAGATCTATGATAAGAAACCTGTAGTTGAGTATTGCTAATACAGAAAGTAATTAATGTATATGTGAATATGAATTGTTTAGACTAGATATTGACCTCAAGTATACATATTGCGAGTGTAAGATTGATAATTAGTGAATTGTGAATCTAAATATGGCAAAGGAATCAAATAGAAAGAGAAATGGAAATAATCGACCTGCAGCAGAAGTATTACCTCTTAATCCTCTTAATCCACCGGAACCATCTAGAAATGACATAGTACCACTTACTCTGAACATGATGGACCCAACTCAATTTGGACAAATATTGGCTAATATGAACACTATGATCCGATAGCAATGAGCTTTAATCCAGCATTTGATCACAGGTGGAGATGTGATGAATCAAAGGCCAATAGAGACTGAACTTAGAGTAATCTGACTCTAAGATACAAGTCAACTTCTCGAGTTTATAAAATCAAATTGGTATTTCAAAGGTGAAATGGGCAAGCCTACTTTAGCTGATGATAGAAATATAAATGATTGTGTACAATAGAATGAAGAATGGGTGGATTTGGCCATCTAAAATGGATTGTATTTTGGAGCTAGAATTAATAATTTGATTATATATATGGTACTCTAAATTAGAATTGATTGGAGAGGGAAAAAAAAAGAAGAAGAGAGAATTAAGAAAAGTAGATCGAGCCAAACAAGAACCTAAAGGCTTATAAGTTGAGCACGAAAAGGAGAGTCTTGTAAGCTCATTTATTCCCACATGCACGAGGATGTTTACATCTGAGTAGTAAAGATATTTTTATTAGACGGTGGGATGAGGTAGGTGGCTTGGATTAAAAGATTATGCAAGAACGCATAAAAATGCGAGCTTTCCATCCAAATGCTCATTTTCATCGGGTCAATTACACATTTTGTTTAAAGCACGAAATTAACTAATCAAATTATGTGATTGTTTACTCTCATATTTCAAATGTGTTTGAATTTTATATATATATATATATATATATTACCTTACTTATGAATATCTTAGATACATGTAACGAATCTAGTTATATTAATTTATATCAAAGAAATTATCAGGTTAAGAATGGTTGACTCAAATATAATATTTTAGCAAGTGGGTCAACATGATATAACCTATTAAGTTAATGGATCATGTCTTGGTATCATAATTGTTAAAATCACAAGTTTAATCGGATAATTTTATGAGTTTACAATTTTATTGTATTTTTCTTAATAAAATAAATAAAAAATCATTTAAATATAAACTTTTAATGGAGTTATGAATATTAATGTACGTTTCTATAACTAATCAAATTCGAAAATTCAGCTAAGCATCGGTTATCATTTTTATTATTAATTTTTTTTTTTTTTAAGGTGAGTTGCATAAGATTTTAGCTACTAATGACTAGCTAGCCAGCCAATTACAAACTATCCTTCAACTTTAAGCTTGGAAGTGTCCCATATCCATCTCATTTGTTTAGCTGTACGTCACTCGTTTAAGATCACAATTCGACGAGTAATGATGTCAATCGATCACTTGTAACCTTTTTAATATCAATTCCGGTAGCTATCGATTTGCTTAATTCTCACTCAGCATTGTACGATGAATTGGCCAAGCTATTGATGAGGATGTGTTTATGTCACGAGAATAATGCAAAGTGACTGCATGCAGCGGCATAACATAACATGGTAATTAGTAAAACGAAAAAGAATGATTTCGCTTTTTTTTTTTTTTTTTTTAAATTGAAAATCATTTTTCGTTAATGTGCATTGATATTTTCCGTGAGTGATAAAACCCTTATCGCTATCCATCAATTAAAATCTTTGCCTCCTACTATTACTCACCATGAAAATTGTTACTGACCTTTATTTACTTGATATTATTGCCAGAATAATTGATGAGTTTGACATAATAAATATATATAAAGTCTCAGAATAAATTATTTCTTACGAAATAAATAAACATAATCCTGATTTTCCACTTTCATCGTAATTTAGACGCCTATAGACCGAGTCAATGCGTTTAAACAAGTCTTACCCTAAGTTTCGTCGCAGCATTTCAACTAGCATGGAAAGATCAACTATGTCAAATGAAATTGGGGGGGTTAAGAAACAACTTTGGCAGACAATATTAAGTGGGGGGTTGATTCTTCCAATTTTTTTTTTACAATTTCAACCAAAGACCATGTCAAAACTTCTTTTTATCATTATTTAAAAGAAAAGAAAGAAAAAAAAAAAGCTAAAAGAAATAAACGGACTGTGATTTGTCAAATCCAACTAACAGGGAAAAAAAAGGATGGCATGAACATGTGACGCAAATGTAAAATATGGAGACTACGTTCGTTTGGTCGCCCCGTTGTTATATGATATAATAATGGTTGCTAGATACCAATACGATCAACTGAGATATATATATATATATATATATATATATATATATATACCAACTTTTGAATATCAAACATGTTTCTTAACCACATGATAAAACCGACCTCCTACCTGACCTGTGACCGAACTAGCAACGAAGTTCACTCATAAAAAAAGAAAAAAAGAAAAAAAGAAGAAAGATTTGAAAAGTTATCTGGCTCCCGTCATATGAATTTACCATATTTACCCTTTCTCAAAATATAACTTAAGAAAAGAAAAGAAAAGATAAGCATAAGCTAAAGCTGTCGGATGTGGACATCAATATCAATGGCTTTTTATTTCAAAAGAACCAAAAAAGAAAAAGTACCTTTTCATATGTCAATCCTTAGATTAATTAATCAATCAATTAATTAATTAATCACAAAAAGCGATTCCATTGCATTAAGTGTCAAAGGGCTGTCACTCGTGGCCATCAAAATAAATTTGGCAAGTTAATCTACCTAACATGTCTCTCCACCACTTGCGCTGCATGATTTAGCATACTTTATATCTCTATTTCCTTCAATAATAACATGTAAATATAAAAAAAAAAAAAAGTGCAATAAACATCCCAGACACATAGTGGATATACGAATGAAGATCCTTTTTCAATACCATAGAGTAAAACAATTCCTTAGAAATCGACATCGGTAGGCAGTAAGGGTTCGCAAGAGGCGATCGTCACAAGCGTGCAACACGTAAACACGGAATAACATAGATGAGAGGTAGCGGATCGTAGGAGACAAGTTAATATAGAGGTGAAATAATAAGGTTCAAACACACACTCGTGACACATGAAGAGCTATTCAAGCATCGATCTCCATTATTTTTAATCGAGAGGCGTTTGTGTTTTCAAAATAGTTTAATCCTTTATGGGGGGAGAATCTAAAAGCATAGCCACGCTTCTCTCTTGATTTTCCTCCCTCCTAAAACCAAGAAAGACTCATTTATTTTTTATAAAGTTCGGTTAGCAAATCATCCGGCCCCTTCGTAGCTTCTCTTTGTGCGAAACACAGATGTAAAAATATGTTTTTCTATATTTTATATGCATTTATAATAGCTTAGATTTCTTCATTGATTTGTTCGTAAAACTTGGAAATATCCTATATTAAACTAATTATCATTATTAAGTGCAGAACGTGTTTTTGTGCATATAATGATATTGATTTGCATTAAAATGAAATACTCGTGTGATAAATAATTAAAATGGAATACTTGGAAATATCCTTTATCGATGTTATTTATTTGGAGGAATTTTGATGAAAAGAAAATCAATTTTAACTAATGAATTAGCGTATAATATATATATATATATATATTTTAATTTTAAAATAGGAATTTTTTAATAAAATCGATGTTATATGAATTTAAAATACAATGAAACACCGTAACGTCTCTTTGAGGAGTAATAAGTGGGAAATGAAATCGATCCGAAATGTGAACTTGGAAGCCGGTGGATCCGGAATTCCACAATCATATATATGGAAGAAAAAAAAAAAAAAAAGCCACTCCACTCGTTTCGTTACTGTACGTGTACGATTGCTTATATCTAAGTCTAAAGGGATATCGGTTATTTGAAACATTGACGGGATGTCCCAGTCCCTCCATTTCAGAAGAGTATAGTTGAAGCGAGCGGAGCAGACATGACCAGCAGACCAGATCAGACCAATACATTATGGGATCTGTCATTACCTATTATATTACTGGAGGTATGGTCCACACGTGTGGGGTCCCATCGGCACGCCTCAAGACTTCCTGCCACTCACTTTACAGCGTCATCCTCCTGGACCATGCTAATTTATATATATATATATATATATATATATATATATATATACTCCTTATCGGCTAACTTTTTTTGATGGACAGTTCATGAATTTCAGTTTGTTTAGCTTTGAAAGTAATTTCTTTACTCTCACGCATGCCTATTATTTAAGATAGTTTATATTGATGGTAGTTGTTTGATATGGGCCGACTACTGTAGCCTAAAACCAAATTACTCCCCCTCCTGAGAACATGAAACCAGGAACGACCAAAACGCTTCTGCCTTTCTATACACGACGCCCGGCTAACTCGGAGACATTTGTAGGACGATTTGGTCGCCAAAACTAGCAAAATACAGAAGGAAAACCACTAATTCAAGGAGCAAAATAAGAAACTCCAAAACCGAGCACAGGAGCTCGAATAATTGAAAGACTTGCTTTCCTTGGAGGCAAGGATGAATCCATAGTGGGGACGAAGGGGTCTCTGCCCCCCACCCCCAGTCTTTAAAAATAAATAATAATTACAAAAATTTAATAAAAACGAGAGATCATATATGCTGTGTGTATATTTTAGAAGTAAAATTTAATGAAATGTTGTATGTAGCTTAGCTGTTGGGTAATTTTTCTAAAATCAAGAGATAATCGGTTTAATTTCCATGATAGTTCTTTTACTTCTTTTTGCACGATGCATTTATTATTATATCACTTGAATGACATTTTCATTTTTATAATTTTTTTTTCTTTTTCCTTTTTTCAAGATAACCAATAATGTAAAAGTCCATTCATTATAAAAATAACCAAATTATCTTCCATTGCTATTTATTTAATAATTTTATGTCGCAATATGTTATAAATATTTTGGCTATCACATAACGTATAAGTAAATAATAACAATATATTATTTAATGTACTTTTCCTAAAATTATTATTATAAAATTGAATGGGAATTATAGAATTTTTAATAACCAATCACTTATACTAAAAATCATAATTTTTGTAGTATTACTAGTAACAAAATCTTATAGTATCATCATTCCAAAAAAGAAAAAAAAAAAAAAGAATGTTTATATTAAAACAAAGATAATAGGATGAATCAAGAGAGTTTCGCATCGTAGAATTTTGTATCGTAAATATCTTTTACACAATCTATAGAGTCATGTAGAAGATAATGAATAAATAAATATGAAAAAAATAAATAAATAACAAGAAATAAAAGGAAATTGGATTCTATTTGAAGATCAATCTTTGATATTCCGTCCTTTAGCTACTCGAGATAAGACCTTGGTATAGGTATTTCAAACAACAAACAACTAATTAATTAAACCTAAGTTATATATTTATAACGTATTATAAAATATTAATATTATTTTTTAACATGAAGAGACAACATATAAACAAATAAAATCTATGTTGTACTCTTCACTCTATTTGTGGTTTACTCTTAAATTTTTTTTTTTCGTTAAATTTTGGTCAATGATAAAATTTATATGAGTTTTATATATTAGTTTAATTTCTTTATAAACTAATGGTTAAATTTAATTTAAGATTTACCTCAATGAAAGTGGAAGAAGTTTATTTTTTTAGTTTGTTAGAAAGTGCACCAAATACCCTTAATTATTTTCTTAAAAAAAAGTTCAAAATTTTCTTCCAATTAAATATTAGAAAATGTTGCAATACACTTGTTTACAAAAACTTTCATATAAGTAAAAATGCATATAAGTAATTATAATTGTAATTTAAATTTGATAACCTTTAATAATACGGTTCTACATACATCTCTACTTAAAAGAGTCCTCCATTCACAAATGTGATGAGAAAGAAATCACACATTAACCCTATAGGCCATAAGTCAATAGGCACAACATACAAACAGTCCTATCAATGCTTTCTTTAAAAGAGAGAGGGAGTTTGGCTTTAAGGTGATTTATTAAAATCAATAGGGTTGATGTCATACATAGTAGTTAAATTTTGTCAAAATGTACAATTTATTACCTATATTTTCAAAAGATTAGTTTACTACTTAATTAAAGTTTTCATAATCATTTTTTCTTACCTTCACTAACCCCGTTAAGTTCATTTACATATATATAAAGATAAATTACAAATTGGTTCATGACCACTAGTGGATCGAACGAACCACTTTTAAAAGTGGATCGACAACCCATTTTTACCTTAAGTGACCATTTATACTATCTAAAGGCCTGAGGTAGCTAATAGTCATCTGATAGAGAGCTGTACAATTTTTTATTAACCTTATAAACCTTATAGTAATCAGAATGTTCAATTCTTAATTTATCCTTATATTTACATCAATAAATAAATTTAGCAAAATTATTTCATGTAGTAAAAAATGACAATAAAAATTTGAGATAAATAGTAAATTGAATTTTTAAAAATATAAGTAGTAAATTATACATTTTGATAAACTTTAGTTACTATAACATTGACCTAAATTAATATGTAACATCTATAAACCCATTTATAAAATAGTGTATATTGTACATGTATCTATCTATGTAAGACCTATAGCGAAAAATTTTGTAAAAATCTTACTTAATATGTAATAGATGAATATTTCACAATATTAACACACCTCTCCGGACACACATGCTTAAAACAAAAGGCACGCCAAGCACCACCTAATGGGGAATGCCAATGCCAAAATTCAAAAAGAAAAAAAAAAAAAAAAAAAAAACACACACACACACACAAGTGTCAGTTAGATGTCGTGGGGATGGGCCGACAGGCGACTCATAGACCCCACCAATTGTCCTACAATATGAGTGAGTGGGTCCATAGCATTATCATGACTTTCGTGGCGTCCTTGTCAAAGTTATTTTACTCACATTAAATCCTCCAAACACTTTCACTTTATAATTATTTGGAAGCTATATGATCCTAGCAAATTATTTTATATCATAATAAATAAATTTCATTAGCAATAAAAAAATTTATCAATAGTTTTCATAAAATCTTTTACAAATTTTATGAAAAATTATTGATTATTTAATTTTTATTATTAATGGTTTTACTTTTTTTTATTAATAGATCTTATTTACTGTAATTTACTCTAATTTAATAATGATAGTATTGTATAATCACTTTAGAATAATTATATTGTGGAGTTTGAAATACTTATAAAAAGATAAAATTATGCTTTCTGATAGGAACTACATATTTAAAATAAATAAATAACTATAGTAGTTTTCCCCTATTCAAACGTTGCACTCCCTTGACAATTTTTCCTTTATAATATTGTTGTTAGTAATACTGCAAAGATGAAGAATATTCGACGGCGGGGACTTCCAGGGAAGCAAATCTTGGATTCTTTTAAAAATTGAAATTAAAAAAAAAAAGAGAGCACTCAGGTCTGTGGGACCATCTTCCGTTCTTTTAATGTGCACCCCTTGTCACGCGCCTTCCGAAAGTTCACGACGCATTTTTATTTTTATTCTTTTTTTGCCTTTTTCCTTTTGGTTTTTAAACGTAGAATAGCTGCCGGTAGGAGAAGAAATATATAACCTAATGTCTTACATCATAAGCATAATATTTCAAACGTTGTTTTTTAAGGAAATGTATGGCTATAGCATTTACCTTAATTGGGCATTTATTTTCATCCTCAATACAATAAATAACTAAGTATCACCTGAAAAAAGAAAATTAAATGTATAAAATTAATGCATCAAGAAAATATTATTACGAATTTCTTACTTTTATTGATGACTGAATTGTATGTAAATGAGGATATGTAATTGATTTGAGAGCTAAAATCATCCTTTCAAATGCGTATTTTCATTCAATATCTATTTTATGAATTTATATGATTTCAATACTCGTTGTTATCTTTTTATAAATATTTTAATATATTGAAAAATGATGAAATTATAGTGAACCATTCAATCTAAATCGTTATTACTCTTCCAGCTTATCATATTAAATCTTTGTGAAGAGATAATCAAATTATGAATCCATTTTTTTTTTACCTTATCATGAATTTAAAAAGCCAAACCCAAATGATCGTTGAACCTATCTTTAAAATTTCTAATGACATTTTACCCCTAAATCAAAACAAAATTATATCCTTACAAAATTGGAGGATATGTAGGTAAATCACTACGGGACGCGTGTGTGCTGTCATATATATATATATATATATATATATATATCCCATCCCAACTAATCTAATTGCGCTTTGTCATCTTTAAAATCGCGTTTTTCCCCAAAGGCGATAATGTTAAATAGTAAGTACAGACAACATATGGTTTTTTAAGAACGGTAGCAAGGACACGATGATACACTTTATTTATGCTTTTAAACGAGTGTTTTGTGTGTGTGTGTGTGTATGTAATGTATGTATATGCAATAAAAATTCAATAATAATATCACTTTATTATTCATGACGAACGGCTTCGCTGATGAGGTCTCTTCAATCCGATCCGTGATGCAGTTATCATCTCTCATAATTTTAGAGAATTAGGCAATAAGCAAGCAAACTACTTTTTGCGATTCCAAATTCGGTTTGATTTTTATTATAATTTTTTTTATATTTGAGATTTTAGCACATTTGTATAAATTAAAAGTTTTCATTTCCCCATTAACATGAATGATGACGATTTTGTATCTTACTGTAACGCACTAAATAATACATGTTTTGTTGATAGAGTTCTTTAGATATAAGACTCTTAGACCTGTCTAAATCTGCGAGCCTCACTATCTGTGGTTTACTGTACTGGGCTCAAGCCTTGAACCCGAATTAGCCGAGCTAAAGGAGCTTTTCAACAAATAGAAATCATAAGATAAGGATATGAGACTAAGTCAATAACCACTTCCGATTAAAGTAAGACATATCGAACACCGTGACTGTACTCTTCCATACTTATGGAAAAAGATTTCTCCTACTAACTGTTCTTCAACTGCCAGCGCTACTCTATTATAAATATTAATCCACTACTTACTGATAAGGCTCATTACACTCTATGTATGAAACTTACCTATTACTTCAAAGTACCTTATATTCTTCAATTATTCTCTGTTGATTTAAATATTGAAGTGGCTACGTTGGACAATATTCCGACATTCCCTTGCAATGTTTTGTTTTGCAGTTGCATGTACAACCCAATCATTACCGACAAATATTCTAAGACAATATGTTTGGTATGACCTCTATTTGTGAATCGAATAATCCTAATTTTATTATATGAAATTTAATTTATTTTTCCTCTTCAATTTTATTAATAATTTTATTCTTTGAACATATAGTAGGAGTTGACTAAGATGATCCACAATCTTAAGGGATCTAAATGCTCCTTTATAGGAAAGGGGTTATAATTCGTCTTTTTAATAATTTTAATCCTTCTAATTTATAGTAGTGTTTCTCGTGGCAATTTGTTTATTATATCCTTGCAAATGTTTTTTTTTTAGGTGATACAATATTTTTTTTTTTAAAAAAAAGGTCATCAAAATAGCAAAGCATTTTACAGCAACTATAGAAGGTAAAAAAAGTTCGTAATAAAAAAGATGTCGTATTGTTGCAATTGGACATCAGATAAGCCTTTCAATTAGGTACTTAATAACATAATAATAAGGGATAGCTCTTTTTATATGTGGTTTCAATATATTGAGAAAGGCTGCAATCGTTCTCAACCGGATTTTCGTGGTACAAAACTTATCATATATATTAGTTATGAGAACATACACACTCAATATAAAGAGGAAGCAAAGTGAAAAATGTAAATATCACAAGCAGAAAAAAAAAAAAAAAGTAGTCCAATAATTTTAATTTTGACAAACCCAACCTTCAAAGAGTTAGTATATAAACTAGCTTTATATATCTATATATAACTTGTTTGACCTATCATGATAACACTTACTCAATGTGTCAATCCCCATCTACACCTATGATGTTCATTCTACATTACACATTTCCTTAACTATACAGATGCGTTGTCTATATTGCAATACTTGCTAGCTGCAATGATGCATGATTTGCATCGTGATGCTTGCCAACTGGGAAAATACATGCTTTACACTACGATTGCTAGCTAGTCGTGACTTTATATGGTTTTCACTATAACGCTTGCTTGTAATGATCATAACTGTAAAAATTGTAAGTAAAAAATATGATTCTATGAGTTCATGATTTTATAATATTTTGCATAGATGTAATAACAATCTACAATCTTTGCTTCAATGCTTACATGCTATAATACCTATATGTGTGAATATGCATGGTCTACATCATGATGCTATCATGTTGCAACGTTGTACAGTCAATGCTATACAATTTGAAATTGGATGCTCGATGCACACAATATGTGCTACGATGCCTACATGTTGCAATAATGTATGGTTTGCCCTATAATACTCTCCTATAGAGATGATACTCGACCTATATGCAACACTTTGAAGTAACACTTGGTCTATATTAGGATGGTTTCTTATTATTATAATTTGTTACGCCATAAAACCTTATAGGTGATAATAGTTTGCTAAATATAACACTTAAGTATTATATGTGAAGGCTTAATTGCTCTTTAATAGCTATTTAGCCAATTTTAAATTATGGAATCGTTGATTATTTTGTAAAATTATTTGTTGAAGGAAAAGTCAAAACTTGAAATATAAAGTCAAAATTATATAAAACCAGAAACTCATTAATACCAAAATAGTAAATCCACATCAAGGACAACAAGCCCAACCAATAACAAAAATGGAAAACAATAGCTAAGGCATCCAAAGAATCTACGAAAAGTATATGGAAAGTCTATATAATTACAAGTCTATCAACAAACAATAAAAATCTAAAAATAGGAAATAAGTTAAGGCTGGTAAACATCTTTGTTCTTATAAACCCCATACATGTCCTCATTGTAGCCATAATTTTAGTAATAATAGGAGTCATCAACAGAAGCATCAACATCATCTATAAAAGATAAGAAAGCGAGTCACGAGATCCCAACACTTACTCGCCACAAGCACACTTGATGCCAAACTGCACACATACTTATAATTTTATAGAACTAAACCATTTGATTATATTAACTTTAAGTGGAGCAAAACAACAAGTATCTATTGTTGAACCTAAGGTTCATTACTTGATTTTGATGAGAACAAAACAAAAAGTATATAATTAAACTTGTTGATTTTGATGAGAACAAAATAAAAAGTACATAACTAAACATGTTGTTTTTGAAGAAAACAAAACAAGTGGATGATTAAATTGAGTATTATTTGATTATATTGAGATAATTAAACAAAATCAATTAATTTGTTTAATGATTAAATATATCAATTATCTCTATAAGAAATTTAATTCTTTGAGTGGTGATCAAACGATCTTGAAGTTAAATTGCAAAGAATATTTGTTTGTTATGTGTTAAAAGAATTTTCAAGCGATATGTGGTCTACTGAGTTGACGGCTTAAAAAAGAACTATAAAGCCCTAAAAAACACAAAGAAAAGCATACTAACCTAGAAGAACTGACTTGTCGGTTGGCTTGCCGATTCACTTACCGGTAGTTAAAAGTACTAGCATGCCAATGAGTCTGATACAACTAACTGTTGGAGCATTTAATGCATTGTAATAAGAAGAATTAAATGGGATGATATAAACGCTCAACAACCCAACCAAGGACAGAAGAGAACTAATATTTTGCTGTGAAATTTCAACATTCTCCTGTATTCTTATTGTCTATAATTTTCATTGTCTCTTGTACCATAAATTGCTAATATCTAGAGAAATTTGAAGTGTAATATTTGTAAGCTATTAGTTGCAAAGTATTGAGAGTTAAAAGCACTACACCAATAATCCTTGAGATTGAGTTTTTGTGTTGTGAGTTGTGATTGAGTTTTTGTGTCGTGAGTTGAGATTGAGTTTTTGTGTTATGAGTTAAGATTGAGTTTTGTATTGTGAGTAGAGATTGTGACTTGTGTTGTAAGTTGTGAATGAGAAATATGTGTAATCAAGTTTGTATGTATATAGCTCTTAGAGCTTGGATTGAGAAATCAATAAAGTGGTGTGAAGTCCTTGATTGGAGGTATTGTGTGTTCATGGAAACCGAGAGGTAGTCTGAACTCTACGTTATATCCGAGCTTGATTTTCTTTATCCCTATCTCTTTTAATTTCCATACTTATTATTATTTTATTGTTGTTTTGATTACTCTTATTATTACATTTAGTTATTTATATCGGAAAAGAATTGCAATTTGTTCTTAAAACTCAATTCACCCCTCTCCCCCTCTTAAGTTTAGCCTAGTGTTCTTCACCCATGACTCCATAATACACTAGGGGCACTTTGATGAATACATCCAACTACCACATTACCAAAAACCAATAAGCAATAAACAATAATTGATAAGCAACAACCATAAAAGTAACCTTGTACGGAGTTCATTGCTCCAATATCTGCATCGATGATCACAGTCCATATATATCATATAGTTCACTAAGGCCCATAACTAAACTACTATCGATATAACTTCCTTCTACTCTTACTAATCATACACTAAAGCGATTTCCTCCTATCAAGTACCCATTAAGCCATCTTTGTAGCTTGAGTGCCTAACCACCATAGACATTGTCCAAGGTTGTTACTCTTCGAATCATATAACTACAGATAAGCAACAAACAATTATTATTAGTCAAATTTACATATTAATTTGGTTAATTCACTATATTACAACCACATGCAACATGCAAAGCTTTCTATATGTGAAAACTCAAACATGGCAATCTAAACTCGAGTATCCAATGTCAAAAGATGAATTAAGATCTATGCCAAGAAAAGATAGAAGTCACTAAGGATTTTATAAAGTTAAACACTTTTATTAAACTCTTAGCTATTAGTTTCCTTGTATTGAAAAACTAAGAATTCACGGTTCATTTGAATCTAGTTTAATTCATTGAAATTCCATCCAGTAAAACAAAAGAGTTATAAATTTCCAAAATAATAGATAGGAATGTCGCAAATAGAGCCATTGCGATACCCATCAACGGAGTAGTTCCCCATCCAGGAGCTACTTTACCATATTCTGAATTCAATGGTTTCAATAAATCCCCTACAACAGTTCGTCTTGGTCCAGATCTAGAACTCCCCTCAACGGTTTGTGTAGCCATAAATCCTATTTTGTATTCATTGAGATCTGTTGACTTTGTATACCATTCCGTTGTAAATAAACGATCTTATTATAGATCCATTTTGGTTTCGGATTTTTCTACCATTAGATAATTTTGGTATTGTTATATTACAATTTAGATCTAATATGCTTTCACTTAGTTTATCACAAAGTGAGGCCATTAAGCTAGTAGTTCCATTTAGTATTTACTAAACCAACTCATCTTTAATCTAAGTTATTAGTCCACTTGTAATCTTTTAGCCTTTTAATAAGCTTCTTTAATTATTCTCTTTTAATTGATTAATATTGTGACTTAATTAGTTGAACCAGTTAATATTGCAACTTAATTAGTTGAATCAGTTCAATAGGTAGTGAATTGATTAAAGAACAACCGAACTGAAATTAGATTATTTTGTATTTGATTCAATCAAAAGGGGGTTTGTCCTTGATTATACTCAATTATGTTTTATTAATTAATTAGTTCAACTATGTTGAAAACTGGTTTAGTTAAACTAACAAGGATATAAACCGATTTGATTTGATTGAATTGAGTTTTGGACCAGGTTAACCCAATGGGGGAATGCTACCTAGAAATATATTATTTGTTATTTTATTAGTGAATTATTTAATATTATTCATATTATTATTTGAAAAGAACCAAACCTTTTTGCAATCAACTTTTTTTCCTCTTAGCAAGCACTAGTTTGAACCATTTTGCAAAAGGTCCAAACATTTCCTATAGCCACAGCAATTCTCCCTCTTTTACTCATGTTTAACACAGTACCACTTTTGTTGATCATTGAGTTTTTCGAACATATAATGTATGCTTCAAACACATAATTGATAATCTATTTCAACAATGACAACTCCTATAATAAACCTATGGAATATTCCAAACAATCCAAAAAAAAATGAAAAAGAAAAAGAAAACTAGAAGACAAAATGAGGTAGGAGATAAACTTGAATTTAATAATAATAATTATGTGAAATATGAAGGGTTATATTAAGGATATGAAGAGTTTTTTTAGAATATGAAGAGGGTCTATTTAATATGAGATATGAAAGGTTGTTTTTTTAAATTTAATGTTTAGCTATATGAAGAGTCTTAATCTCATATATAAGTAGCTTGTTATCATAAATAAATGTGACAACTAGAATTAGCATCTTTTCCCATTATTCAACTTAAGCCTTTTTTCTTCTCATTTACTCAACAAAGTGGTATCAAAGCAAGAGCCACCCTTGAATAAGATGATGAATAGTGGCATGTTTCCTTTTCAATTTCTCAAACTCATAAAAAAAAAAAAAACCTATGATAATTGGTGTATTTGGATGAAAGCCTTGTTATGATCACAGGATACTTAGGAAATTCTTGAAAAATGTATAATTAACCAGTTAATGAGGAAGCACTGACTCAAGCGAAGAAAGATATTTTGCTGAAGGCTTGCAAAAAGGATCAGCAAGCTTTGACACTAATTTACATGTGTCTAGATGAAACCATGTTTGAAAAAATTTTAAGTATAGAAACTATCGAACAAGCATCGAAAATTTTGTAGAATTATCTCAAAGGAATTGATAAGGTGATAAAGGTACGTCTTTAAACCTTAAGAGTAGAGTTTAAATCTCTCAAGATGAAAAGTTTTGAATCAATGTTAGATTATTTTTCTAGAGTATTGGTTGTTTTTAATCAAATGCACAAATATGGTGAAAAGTTAAAATATACATGTATCATTGAAAAAATTTTACGTTCTCTTCATCCAAAATTCGGTTATATTATAGTAGCCATTAAAGAATCAAAAGATTTAGAAACCATGACAATAGATGGACTCATGGGTTCTCTACAAGCCTATGAAGAAAGGATGATTAAGAAGGAGACACAAGAGCAAGTTCTTCTCTCTAATTGTCCTTGAAAAGGAAAAGGAAAAGAAAAAGAAGATGGAAATGAAGAATTTCAAAAAGGAAGAGGAAGAGGTAAAGGTTACAGTAGAGGGCATAGCAATTTTTATGGCAGAGGAAGAGGAAAATCAATTAGAAACTCTAGCAATTCAAAAGAGACAAATTAGAGACAACCTATAAGAAATCATGGTAAAGGAAATTGGCATAGAGGTAGAGGAAGAAATGTTGATGTACAATGCTACAACTGTAAAAAATATGGACAATATGCTTGTAAATGTAGACATATTGCCATTAAAGATGACAAAGCTTATTGTGCAAAAGAAGGAAGAGGAATAAAAGGCAGCTTACTTATTGATGTGTAATGAAGAAAAATATTAAGAAGCGTGGTTCTTAGATACAACAACAAGCAATCATATGACTAGTAAGAAAAGCTTATTTGTTTCTTTAAACGAATCTTTTAAAAGAAATATTTCCTTTAGAGATGGAAGAAAGGCAACTATTGAAGGAATTGGTGATATTTTGACTTTTGCCAAAAACGGTTCACATTTGTTTATTTCTAAAGTTTTTATGTGCTTGCACTCAAATAAAATATTTTGAGTTTAGGCCAACTTTTAGAGAAGGGATATGATATCAGATTAAAAGATAATGATTTTGTAATCAAAGACTCAAAAGATAAGCTGATTGCAAAGGTAATTATGTTAAAGAATGGAATGTTTTCTCTTATACTTCAAACTAATAGTATCAAACGTTTGAAAGGTTATGCATCAGACTCTTCTTAGGTATGGTATTAACAAATGAGTCATCTGAATTTTAGAAGTTTAAAGCAATTAGCGAAAGATAAGATGGCTCATCGCCTACCCAAATTAGATGTGTAGAGGTTTTATCTATGGCAAGAATTTTAGAAATAGCTTTCCAAAGGAGTCACTTTCAAGAGCAATGAAACCAGTTCAGCTTTTGCATGCTAACATTTGTGGTCCAATTAATCCACTTCGTCTTGGTAAGAATAGTTATTTCTTGCTATTTATTGATGATTTTAATCACAAAACATGGGTTTATTTCTTGAAGGAAAAGTCAAAAGCTTTTGATATGTTCAAGAAATTCAAAGTGCTAGTGGAAAATGAAAGTGGTTATTCAATTAAAGCCTTAAGAGCATATTGTGGTGGAGAATTCACTTCCAAACAATTTAATCATTTATGCGGATCTCATGAGATATTTTTAACTGTTTTAAGATCATCTTGGTAGAACGATGTAGTGGAGTGCAAGAATAGCACCATTCTTGACATGGCTCGAAGTATGTTAAAGAGCAAACATATGCTTAAAGAATTTCGGGCAGAAGCTCTAACTTGTTTAGTTTTTTTATCAACAGATGTCTTACAAAGAGCTTACAAAAGACTACACCTTAAGAATTATGGAGTGGAAGAAAGCTAACTCTTTCTCGTTAAAGAGTTTTTGGCTATATAACTTACACTCATGTTGCTGATGAATTAAGAGTTAAGTTGGATAACAAGAGTGATAAGTACATATTTATTGGATATGATTCAAAGTCTAAAGGCTATATATTTTATAATTTGAGAAGTAAGAAGATTACTATTAGCCCAGATGTCAAGTTTGAGGAAGATGAATGGTGGAACTGGGAGCAGAAACAGCAATATTATAATTTCCTTCCTTTCTTTAAAGAAAATCATGATCAGGTCGAAATTCATGATCAATTTCCTACTCTCCTACAACACCAACACCAACTTATGTTGATTTAAGTCCATTAAGCTCATCTATAAGGCCCACAAGGTAAGAAATCTATAAGAGATCTATGATGAAATGGAGGTTTTCAGCAATGTTTTACTTTATTATCTTTTTGTAGGTTCAAAACCCATAGTTTATGAAGAAGCAATCTAAGATGAAAAATGGAAAGTAGCTATAGATGAAGAAATAAAGGCCATTCACAAAAATGAAACATGGGAATTAACAACACTTCCAAAGGATAAGCAAGTTGTTGGTGTCAAATGGATCTTTAAGATTTAGAAAAATGAAAGGGGAAAGGTAGAGAAATCCAAAGCTTTTGCTAAAGGATTCACTCAACAACATAGTATCGAATATGATGAAAACTTTACGCTAGTTGCAAGGCTGGAAACTATTAGATTAACCATAGCATTAACAGCTCAACACAAATGGAGAGTTTACCAAATGGCTGTGAAATTGGCATTTTTTAATGGATGTTTGGAAGAAGAGGTGTAAATACACTAACCTCCTAGCTATGTTGTTAAAGGAAAGGAAGACAAAGTGCTGAAGTTAAAGAAAGCCTTCTATGGTTTAAAGCAAGACCTAATATAATAGCATTGATGATTACTTCAAGCAAAAACAATTCATGAAATGTGCATATGAATATGGCCTTTATGTAAAGAAGAAGGAAAATGGTGATATGCTAATTGTTTGCCTGTGTGTTGATGATTTGATTTTTATAGGTAATAATTCAACAATGTTTGATGAATTTAAAATGTAGATGGCCATTAAATTTGAAATGACAAATATGAGGTTGATGTCTTATTAACTGAAGTGAAGCAATAAAATGAAGGAATTTTTATGACTCAAAGGAATTATACAACAAAGATTTTGAAAGAGTTCAACATGGAGAATTGTTAATCACTTTCTACACCAAATGGTTGTGGAATCAAGTTATCAAGATTTGATGTTGCACAAAAGGTAGATCCAACATTATACAGAAAGTTGGTTGGGAATTTGAGGTATTTAACATGTACAAAGCCTAATATTCTTTATAAAGTTGGTTTTATAAGTCTTTTTATGGAATCACCAACTTCCACACATTTTAAAGCTACTAAAAGGATCTTGAGATATATTAAAAGTACTCTAGATTATGGCTTGTTATATTCATCCTCCAGGAACCTTAATTTGGTTAGGTATAGTGATAATGATTGGGGAAGAGATATTGATGATAGAAAGAGTATTGTAAGTTTTTTGTTTAGTCTTGGAGATTCAGCATTTACATAGTGTTCAAAAAGCATTCTGTTGTAATTCTCTCAACTTATGAAGCAAAGTATGTAGCTACTGCTGCTTGTGTCTGTCATGCTATTTGGCTAAGAAACTTGTTGAAGATCATGTAGATGTTGCAAGATAAGGCTACTGAAATTTTTAGTTGACAACAAATCAACCATAACATTTGGAAAGGATCCTACTTTTCATGATGAAAGCAAGCACATTGACATAAGATTTCATTTCATAAGAGAAAGCATTAGCAAAAAGGAGGTGCAGTTGAGATATGTGAAGTTTCAAGATCAAGTTGCCAATATATTCACTAAGCCATTGAAGTTTGAAGATTTTGCAAAATTAATAGCAAGGCTTAGATTAACTAAAATTCAAGTTTAAAAAGAGATGTTACGAGATAAACTTGAATTTAATAATAATAATTATGGGAAATATGAACGGTTGTATATAGGATATGAAGAGTTATTTTAGAATATGAGGGTCTATTAAATGTAAAACTTGAAAAGTTGTTTTTAGAATTTAATATTTACCTATATGAGGAGTCTCGTGTATAGATAGCTTGATATCATGAATAAAGGTCACTCCTAATCAACCTTCTTATTCAACTCATAGTGATTTTATGTTTAAGGAAATCAAATTAAAAGTATATAAATTTTGTGGATTTTACCCTTTAGGGTGGGCTTTTTGAGATGAACAACTTTTTGGTTTAAAACAAATTGAGGATAAATGAGGCAAAGTTTTCTGTTGATTCTTTACTTCCTAGATTCTCTTCTTCTTTTTCTTTTGAACTATCTTTTTCTTATGCATCTCATATGTATGTATTATTTTTATATCTAATATGTTTACTATTTGAAATTTAGTATTTGGAGAATAACCTAATATATATCTTGTTTTTATTCCATAATTATGATAGAGATAGTAACCGTGAAATAAAAGTTGGGAGGTGAAGGTTCATGTACATTTAAGAGAAAAGGTTATAATATGTATTTTATTCATTGGAAAGAGTTATATCGATTTTCTTTTTCAGTAAAATTAAATAAAAATAAAGGGTAAATGAGCTAACTATAGAAGGATTTGTTAGGTATTTGATTTTATAATAGGGATATATATATATATATATATTATTGTATCTTATACTTTTCTTTGCTGTTTTCCAATCCATACACTAGTTTCTCCTATTTCTTCTCTTCCAAATTCTACTATATATTTCATCTTCTACTCTTCATATTTCTTCGAATTGCATCCAAACCTGTTTTAACCTATCAAATTCTTGACTACCTCTTAAATGATAGCTTACAATGAGCATGAGCAAGGCCTCTGTCTTATTAGTTGCGATGAAAAGTGTCATATCGTGCATAAGTTCCAATCGAAATTAATTTTGGTTGTAGAATTGGTTGACTGATGAGGTGACTTTAAGAAACAACTTAGCGAGGAAATCACAGATTTTGGCATTAGCTATATCATACCCCCCTCTCTCTCTCTCTTTTGTGTTATCAATACATGGATACAAAGTAGGTTATGCAGTGGGCTTTATTATATTCGTTACTCAATTTGTGGATGGCACCATAGCAATATCACATGTATTAATTGCGATTTTGGTTTTTCTATTAACGTTGCATATAATAAATACGACATAATTCTGCACAAAAGAGAGAGAGTGCAATGGTGCTTCTAACTACAATTTACAAGTCCATTTCATATACCTCAACCACTACACGGTGACATTATATTTGTCGTGTATTTAACATAAATAATAAATAACTTAATACAAGAAATGCAAGTTTTTTATTAAATCGAATTTCGTATTTCAAACATGTGATTTAAAGTCTATTTTAGTAATTTTATTTTTAATCTAATTCATATTTATGTAATTTTTTTTTATTTTTTTTTTTTAAGAAAGTTGGTATCGTCTTAGTCTCCCATTCAAAGTTTGCCATGCAGTTTCATCCAAAGTCAATACAAAAGCTTTCATTCCCATGCAAAGGTATGAAAGTCCATGCGATTTTCTGTTTTTTTTTTTTTTTTTTTTTTTTTCGCTTAGCCATAAAATTATTGCTAGACAAAATAGGGTATCTATCACTTTACAAGGCTAAAAAAATCTTTATCCAGATTATTAAATTACTTTTAACGGCTCTTGTGATTACTATTTATATATATATATATATTTTTTTTTAGGGAAAAAAAAGTGCTGCTTAGGATTGTTTATAAATGTTCGATAACATGACATATAAAAGCTTCCCCGTTAACCAGAGTAGAAGAATAAAGAAAAAAAAGAGTAGCCAATATGTATATATATGTATGTCATCACTTCGCTGTAACTCAAATGTAATAAAAAATTGCAATTCTAAAAACCAGACGATGACCTCAAAGAAAAAAAAAAAAAGGGAAAGCAAAATGCATTTTATCACGGGAACTCCAGCCTCAGTGAAATATCCTGGTTAATTAATTAGATCATTGACAAACAAAATAGAAGCCTAAATACTGCTAAAGAACCAGACAACCAACCAGAAAGACCAAGAGACAAAAAGAAAGGGATTTACATTTGTACTAAGAAACAGAATGATCGATGGGAGTCCTTTGTCCTCTTCCTTTTATCTCAGACTGTTACATTACCCGTACAAACACCATGGATCCCACACGTTAAATCATCCTTTCAATAAAAAGCACAACAAAAAAGGTTCGCATGGAAACCTTTCTAACTTTACAGTTATCTCTATTGTTCAAAAACCTAAAGATTTAAGCCTAAATTCATTCACATCTTGGTCTCATTTTCCAACCATTAGGATGCTGCATGTATCGTATGCAATGCTTCCTACAGTACAGTGAGAGGCCTTAGAAATCAACTTAAAACATACAAAAGACAATATTCAATTCCATTCCACTAAGCTGCTTTCTCTGGGAAAAGCCTGTCACCAGAATGAGATTGCCTACAAAAGAGAACACAGCACAGCAAAGCCATAGGAGTCTTTTCACCAGCTGTTGGAGAGGGAAAACACACACACCACCCCCCCCCCCCCCCCCCCCCCAAATTCAAACAGTACAAAAGGACTATTGAGGAACCTAACCAAGCATCCAAAGTGCAAGTTGACCTCACGCCCTAGGACCACAAAACCAATCTGATATGACATAACCGATGAAAAATTACAGAGCATTCCCCCAATCAAAATAATGCCTAAATTACGAAAATAAAATATTATGAGCTCAACTTTCAGCATGGCCCTTCTTCTAGGTTATACCAATTAACAGGTGGAAGTTATTACCCGTATTCTCAAAACAATAAAATTCCTCATACAATGTTAAGTAAATCAAACCCCCCAAGTCCATATCATACCGCTCCTTTTCTAAATCTCCACCTTGGCATATTCGTGGGTTCCAATTAAAATGCTACATTGCTCATAGCACCAGTCAGGATACAGCCACATTTTACCGAGGAGAATTCATTGTTCACCACGGAAAGGATCTACTTTTTGCATACTCACCATCCACATATTAGAACAGATACGTGGTTTCGGGCACCTCATCTTTACTTCAAAACGTTTCTCAAAGACCTGGTCAGTGATGCTCTAGATCAACTTGATCAAAAGTTCCATCACCATGGCCTTTCTAGCAACAAATAACCGTTCAGTTAGAAATCTCATTTTGGTAGGCATTCCTCTCACTTAATCAACAAAAACACTAACTCTATAATTTCATTTTGCTTTAATATAGCATTTGAAAAATAAAATCATAAAGTTATGAGACAACTTTGTTCTTTATTACCTATTTGCTGTTGACATGTTCCAAAAGGAGCCGATCAAGCTCAAAATGGCGGCAAATGAGTCTCTGCAACAATTATCCAAGTAACTACGGTGAAGAATATCAATGATTTTCAACAATCATGACAAAATTTGCATAAGAAAGCTTACTGGTTTTCAGATTAACCAGAAGCCTACATTCTCTGTATTTAGGCAAAAGATGCGAGTGGGGTATTTTAGAGCCTAGTCCTGTGGATACAAGTTACTTCCTCTAGGAATACTGCACATGAAATCCCATAAGCTTCTTCTTCATTTTCGGGATAAGTATTCCCATGAGCTTGTATGAAATCCAGTTTGGCTTAAGTTTTTCCCGGTTAATAACTAAACAATATTATGTATCGCATAATCAGCCTAAATGCCAATGAAACGACATACTCTACAAACCTCCTTCATATAGGATTTTATGGTCAGAAAGATGCTTTATTTTGTGATGCAATCTTGGTATCACATCATATAATATCAATAACTTGTGTTCTATGTATGCATTTCCTTGATGACATTCAATGAAATTACAGGTGAGAGTTTGCTCCGTCAAGTTTCATTGCCTTGTTTCAGAAGAAGAGTTATTTATCATTCAGACGTGTAATTTTTACACATTAAAAAAAAGTGGATCAACCAAAGGGTCAAGCATAGTGATACAAACCTGGATTAAAATATTGATTATGTTTAACATAAAGTAATTACAAACCATAATTGGTGGAATTAGGACTAAAAACACTCGAAAACTAGAGCAAAATGCTCCTCAAACACTGCTTATAGCCCTTACACACACTAATAGAAAATATGAAAATGACCGAATACCCTCTTCACTACTTCTGAACCCTATTTATACTATTTCTCCTGTTTGTGTCACATGGCAGCATTCCATTGGACTCCTTGATAAACTATTCTATTACTAATACTAACTATACCAATACTATTATTAATTATGTCTAATACCGAACAATTCCACCCCAATAAATTTGCTCATGGATGCAATTTAATCACTCTGTCTTCTAGAGTTCTTACAATCACAGATCTCTTTCATCATCCAAACCATTTTCCATAAGTTCCTCTCCAAAAACCAGATCAATAGATGCAACCCTATCCTTGCAATTTCCACGTGTCATACCCTGGAAAGCAGACTCCAACATCCTCTTTTGTGCTACTAAATCTATGTGATTCACTACACCAATGATAGCAGCCAAGTTTGCATAACGTGCACCCTTGCCAATTTACCATTCCAGTTTTCTAATTGAATAAATTTGGGGATTCACTAAGTTGCTTGGCCGAAATGATAAAAAATGGGAGCACTTTGTCTTTGCCTCTTGGAATTCATCCAATCGCTCATCATGTTTCGATCAGGATAATCAGAAATTAGGAATTAGGCCTTCATGCACCATAACTAAAAGTCAACATTTCTCGAGAAAAATGATGTGAAACAAACAAGTTCAGTTTCCGAGTCTCCACATAAGTCTCAAATAAAGCTCCAAGCAAAGTTTATCAGCATTACCATGAGGAGTTAGTTAGTTGCTGTGATGATCAAACACAACTTGACTTCTCTCTAATCCAGGATAGCTCTTACAGGAAGCTAGTTCAAGAAGGATCCACCTATATCCATATTGGACTAATTGCTGTTGGAATCTATGCAGCCCATAGAAAAGAGCTAGGAACAACTGCATGCGTAGCCTTTCTAGACACTTCCAATAAGAGTTTAGAACAAGCTGTTATAGGTATGATGGAAATAGACTTGTCTCAAAAATTTGGTCTTACCTATATTGCACCTGATCTACTCATGTCATTAGCCGATTTCCACAAATACTTGAAAATAATCTTGAAAACCAAAGGCTATGATATGGTACAAGATAGATCCAATCTTATCATCACAATTGGTATGGTTGGAAGACTATCAAATGATATGGTTTCCAAATATAGTTTGGAAGTCCCTTCAATCTTAGAACACCTGTCCACCAAAGGTGTAAAAGCAGTCAAAGCCCCCAGATTAGAACGTAGAAAATCTGAAAATTGGAATATCAGTCATCCCCAAAATCAGAAGTCTATACCTACAAAGGTATCACTCTATCCAGAAACTGATAAATCCATCTCCTTCAAATTTTCTAATTACCAATCCCAAGTTGATAATGAAGAAGATTCGGATGAAGATATCCCTGAACTTCACCTCAAGATCATTTCTACATATGAACCTACAACTGAGTTTAGACCCATAACCACAGAATTTGGATAAATCTCTGAAAAAACCTAACTCTTTCTTCAAGCCTATCCCCAATACAAGTGGCAAAACCATTGGAATGAACCTCCAACCCTCCCAGATGTAGAATTCCACATTAAAACCTTAGGACTTGAACCTCTTGAAGATCCCAATATCCTGATTGAACCAAGAAATCTGGATAATCAAATAAATCTAAGCCCTCAAACTACCCAGAGTTGCGAGCTAAGCACGGTGATGAATAATTTTTCACCAATTCCAAACTTGATGGATGCCCCTATCATCCAACAAAGTTTGTCATCATCCACTTCTTTGATAGATTTGAACTATTTAGAGTCTTAACCTATTAGCCAAACCCTATCCAAAGAAGAGTCTGAGATCTTAGACCAACTATCAAACCTTAGCCCTGACCATAAAGAAGATCAATCACTAGTCCCTGAACCTGAACGTTCCTAAATCACATGCTACATGAAGCACTCTTGACATTGCATCCTATCACCCCTAAGATTGGGAAAATGTCATAGAAAGGAGGAAAGCTGATGCTTTAATGTTCTTCTCCAATGTAACTGATTAGCTCCTTCATATGATATCTCCGACACCATAAAACTTATTCATTGGAGGTCTCATATGATTGCTAATTACGGGGAACCTGAATTCGATAGGTATCCTCCTAGTGAAAATTTAAAGTTATGGGGTGAAGATTGTTATCAAACAATTTTTTATTGTCATCACCATAATATTAGGAGGCCATCAAAGATCTATCTTACTAAGTACACAAAACTTTGTAAGTAGTATAATTCTTTCATTAAACATTATGCTTATCCAATGGATAAAGATGAAGATGAAGACATTTCGGATTTCTATTCTCAAGATAACGATCTTGGACCTAAGCTTATCGGTAATGAAGGAATGACCAACTTGATGATGGATGACTAAAGAAAGACCCAAGATTCTTTTTCATCCACATGTGACCAAAAGATCCGGTTTCTGACAACATAATATTCAGACGCCGTGTGACGACAAAAGAAGACCGCAGACAAGAAAAATAAATTAGTTACTTTTCATAGAGTTTGTACTATTCTATTTTTTATAAAGTAAGGGTCCGTATTATTGTCCTTCTAGTGGTTTGCTGAGTCATGTATCTTTAGCACCAGTCTTAGTATTATAAATAGAAAAAATCTGTTGTTGAAAGAACACACATACAGAGATACACACAGAATAGAGCAAAATAGAAAAGCGGTGTATTACTCTTAGTTATTCATACTAACTAAGAGTGATCTTCCACCAATTTCCGCAAGTCTTTCTTTATTGACGGTCTCAC
Organism: Lumnitzera racemosa; assembly: GCA_024138005.1. Lineage (NCBI taxonomy): Eukaryota > Viridiplantae > Streptophyta > Magnoliopsida > Myrtales > Combretaceae > Lumnitzera > Lumnitzera racemosa. Next base: position 340,137 of record JAMXBC010000007.1, on the reverse strand, counting down.
ACAGTGGTTTCCGATAAAGTTAGACGTAAATTAAGTATTCCTTGTATAGATATGCTATATTTTTTGTATCAAAAAAATGTTTAATATGAATCTGTAAGCGTCATTAAGACGTGCTTGTAGTTATAGGTACCAATGTCATGATTATACAAACATATGTTTATCAATAAGAGTGTTATTTAGCTATATTTTGAAAAATATTAATCTTTATATTCTTGTTTTTGGAAGAAAGTGCTCTTCGGTGTTTTCTAAATAAAACTGTTGTTTTTGAGGATATCTAATTGAGAAATGCACTGTGCCTCAAATGTTTCAGTTATTCTAATACTATTACTAACTATTATAAGATGATAAATTATATGGTGTAAGTCTTCTAAATCATCTATTATAGGGTTATTACTATCCATTGCAAAAATCTTATTGGGTAAGGATTTTGACGTGTTCTAATAATTTACTACATGTATTTTCTAAATTATTTACTAAGTTTTCTAACTTATTTACTTTATCTTCTAAAATCTTAATTAGCTTAACAGTTTCTTCCTCAACTTGTTTAGGTTTGGAAAACAACTGAGAAATCAACTCATGCACGTCTGATTTTGCTGGAATTTTCTTTAGGAAAGAAAAATCTTGATTTTCTTTAAAAAAATTTAACTTCTTATCTAAACAATCAATTTTTGTTTTTTGTTTTTTAAAAGAGAAACATAAGAATCAACAATCCTAGTGTTACTTTCACATTCACAATGTATATTGGTAAGAATACAGAGCAATAAATTAGAAATTGAATTTAGATGAGTATTATCAAAAAACAAGACATGCTTATGGCTTTCCCTTTTGTCAAAACAATACAAATGGTATTATCAATAGTAGTTATCCACCTAGGCTTTTCATATTCTAGATCTAAATATTCAAGTTTCTTGAAACTGTCTGACAACTCAATAGACGATGGCTTCTCCATTTTCTCAAAAACAAGTTTTATCAAACCTCATGATCCTTCTGCAAACATTATACCCACTTATCTTTTTGCCTCAAATCATAATCATAATTTAGCAAAATATCAAAGTCAAGGTTTACGGAAGGTTTAGTCTTAAAATATATGAATCTTATCCTCCAGCACTTTTTCCCTAAACACCTCCCTTGGCTAAAACGGTACTCCGTAGCCTTACTTTCAGATTTGATCTTAAATCTATTCCAATGGCTCCTTACTCTTAAAGATATACTAGTTGAAATGATTTAAGACTTTTGGCTTTACAAAAGAATAAGCTTAAGAGCATAACATCCATCCAGAGAAAAGCTTCTCAAAAACAACAGTTTTATTTTGAAAATACCGAAGAACACTTTCTTCCAAAAATAAGAATATAAAGATCAACATTTTTCAAAACATAACTGAATAACACTCTTATTAATAACATACGTTTATATAATCATGACATTGGTACTTATAGCCACAAGCACATCTTAATAACGTTTACAGACTCATACTAAACATTTCTTTAATACAAAAAATATAGCATACCTATACAAGGAATACTTAATTTACGCCTAACTTTACTGGTAACCACTGTATGAGGCTGTCGATAAAAAAAGACTTGCGGAAATTGGTGAAAGATCACTCTTAGCTAGTATAAATAACTAAAAATAATACACAGCTTTTCTATTTTGCTCTGTTCTATGTGTATCTGTATACATGTGTGTTCTTCCAACAACAAATTTCTTCTATTTATAATACTAAGACTGGTACTAAAGACACATGACTCGGCAAACCACTAGAAGGACAATAATACGAATCCTTACTTTATAAAAAGTAAAATAGTAAAGACTCTTTATGAAAAGTAACTACTTTATTTTTCTTATCTGTAGTCTTCTTTTGTCATCATATGGCATCTGAATATTATGTTACCAGAAACCGGATCTTTTGGTCACATGTGGATGAAAAAGAATCTTGGGTCTTTCTTTAATCATCCATCATCAAGTTGGTCATTCCTTCATCATCAATAAGCTTAGGTCCAAAGTCGTTGTCTTAAGAACAGATATCCAAATGTCTTCGTCTTCATCCATTGGATAAGCATAATCTTTGATGAAAAAATTATACTACTCACAAAGTTTTGTATACTTATTAAGATAGATCCTTGATGGCCTCCTAATATTATGGTGATGACAATAAAAAATTGTTTGATAATAATCTTCACTCCATAGCTTTAAATTTTCACCAGGAGGATACCAATCATCCACACAAACTCCATTTTCACCTCCCTCCTCTCTCTTGTTCCTTCAACCACCTCTCTCATCATTAGCATTATTTGATTGAAGACCATCAATTGATTCTCCATGCCAGAAATTTGTTGATTGAACTTGATCATGTGATGTTGATGGTTGTGGCAAAACCTATGAAACTCCTCCTTAAATTAAACAAAGCTTTCTTTAGTAAGTCAATCCGATTTTCCAAAGTCATCATTCTGTTGTAGTGTGTTACGTGAAAAAAGAAAAAAAAAAAAAGCCTAAATTAGGAAAGGACAAAGGTTAGTGGAGGGTTTGATAGAAGAGATTTTGGGTGGAATGTAAGTGATAGGTTCAAGACTAGGTCGTACTTTTAGGTTAAGGGTGATTTGTTGGAAAAATAAAGATAGAGATGATAGATTCTAGATGAACTTGGATGGTAGGCTCACAAGCACAATAAGAATGACTGGGTGTTAAAATGTTGTGCTGGTGGAAGGGTCGAGGTTTGTGCATCTAGGTTTGCGATGGTGGATTTCTTGAGTCTGTGTTTGTGGGGGTGGTTTGTCAAGTTTGGGTAGTGCTTTTTTACCATCTGTGTTTAGAGTGGTGGCTTCACATCTGTGTTTGGGGTGGTGGGTTTCTTGCATATGTGTGTGGTAATGGTTCTTCAAGTTTAAGTGGCAAGTTTAGAGAGCAACAGGAAAAGAAAGATAACAAGAAGACCTAGGTTTGGTGGATGTACGTAATATAGAGATGGCATCAAACTGGGTTGGTGTGGTTATGCATCTAATTTGATAAGCCTCACCAGTAGGATCTACCAATACTTTGTCTCTCTCCGATATCAATTTCTTGAATACCTAAGTCCGACAAAACCAATAGTTTCCCCCTTCTTCTTTTGATTCTATTCGTTCTTTCTTTCTCTTCTTTTCTTCTTGATATGCTTAGTGATTGCCTTTCTCTCCTCAACATTCAATATAGCAGGTCAAACCAATTAATACAATCCTGAGATTAAAATATTGATTATATCTAATATAAAGCAATTAAAAACCCCAATTGGATGGAAATAGAGCTAAAGACACTCAAAACACCCAAGCATAATGCTCCTCACATAAAGCTTATAGCTCTTTACACACTCACTAAGTGCAAATATGAAAATTGCTAAATGCTCTCTCACAACTGCTCACCACTATCTATATTATCTAGTTTTTATTTATGCATCACATGGCAACATATCATTTGACTCCTCGATAAATTATCCTATCACTAATATCAACAATGCTAAGACAAATTAACTAAGCCGAATACCTGCAAGAAGTCCATGCCATTAGTGTATATTCAAAAGTATTCTAAGGTTTGTAAGCTTAAGGTAATAGATAACGGACATTATCTTTGTGCACTTCTAGTTGAAATAAAGACAAATATTTCGAGATGTTGGACCAAATATATATCTGAAAAACAAGAAAGTGGCATTCAAGAGAGATGTTTTCCAACTTATATGCATCTGATTCGATACCTTGGTAATAGTGGCATGAAAAGATTTCTTTTCAATTCCGAATTGTGGAAGCCGAGCAACCTCAGTTGCATTTTCAAACAATATATAAGTTGGAAGTTGATTTAAGTCGCCTGCAACGCAAGTTCCAAATGAAATGCTGATTAACAACGTAGTAAAAGCAGAAAAGCATAATTTAGCCTCCTGTTGAATAAGAATAAGAATATCATCTCAATTGAAGAATACCAAGAGATATGCCAAATATGTCTGCAACATTAGGAAACAACCCAAGATCTACTATCCCAAAGGACAAATTTTTGTTTGAATATCTGCAAGAGAAAATATACTCTTATCATTATGCATGACAGAGTCACTAACATTGGTCAATGGAGAAACAAAATGCAAAGAGTCCACAAGCATACGTCATTGAGAGTTCAGCGAAACACCGGCTTGCACATATGCATGAGGAGGAACAAGAAGCACGGAACTCTACCTACCATCAGAAGGTTTAAGAGTAAGTAGAAAATTACACTGAATTGTCAATTCAACTAGAGCATCAACATTAGAATTAACAGCAGCTGATCAAAACTGGCTAAACTATCAGTTTCAAAACAGAAGCAGCTCACTAGAAATTGAGTATCAATACAAGACTTCTCAAAGAACAACAGCATGAAGTTTGAAAGTCTGACAAGACGCCTTACATTTGAAGGAATCCACGATTCCTTCAAACTTATCGACAATTGTCAGGAAAAACAAAAAGGCCCTGTCTCAACATAGTGTGTAGCCTCTAAATACAAAATTCCTCTGCAATCGAAACCACTTCCTCAAGTGCACTTACTACATTTCACGCCCTTCTAATTTTCCTCAGAATGAGTCTTTTACCTCCATATGTCTTAAATATGCACTTGTAGGTCAATTCAGCTGATTGCTATGCTATATATTTTGGTGGCTAAGTAGCTGCCAGGTGGACATCAATTTGGCCTCATGGTAGGGAATAATCAATTACCCCAAACAAAAAATATGATCACTACAGCCAGAACAATACCTGTAACCCAAGTTGATTCACAGGATTTTTCAAAACCACCAGTACAATCACAATTCACCAAAATTGTGAAAAGAATTTCTAAAGGAAATGGGAAGAAGAAGAAGAATGTGTAGATTCAGTCCCCTTTCCTTTTTTTTATTTTATTTTCATAGTAGGATCCTTTTCCTTTCTTATCTAAATTTAGATTTTTGTAAAGAAGTAGCTTTTTCCTCCATTTTTTCCAAGTAATGCCTGTTCATCTTTTAAACCATGTTGACAAATGTCAACCAATAAGATGTTGTGCAGTACAACAAAGTTTGCATGAAAATATCTAGATAGGTATGTGAATGCTCTTTTAGGAAAAAAAAAAAAAAAAGGAAAAGAAAGAAAGAAAAAAAGAAAGAAAAGAACATCATTATCTCTCTAATTGCTCTCAAATGACAAGTTGAAGCTTTATATAGACCTACCAAACAGAGTCTTGATGTGCTGCCTTCAGTTAACAATGTCTCCAACTGCAGCGGTGTTAACTTGCTAGCAGTACCTGGGGGCATGAGACAAATGATACAGAAAATTATGGCCTTTTAACATCTAGCATTAAGTTTTGCATAAAGGCATAAAATGAACAAAGGACACAAAATAGTTAAGCCCAATACTTCCACGGCTTAACAGAATGTAATCACAGACCTAGTCCTTGAAAAGGTGGCTGTTGAGTTAGAACATAAATAACTGCAGACATAAGACAAACAATTATACTGTTAAAAGAAGACAAACAATAATACTGTTAAAAGGAATAGCAAGTTAATTATCACTGTAATGTGCTGTGCTGTTTGCACTATTTTCAAAACATCGAAGAAACAGTGAAGCAATAGCTGCAACAAGAAATGAACTATCAATGAAGCAGTCAAAGCAAAACTTTTAAAAGAATCCCCTTAAGTGAAAGAAGAATTGGTGACATTATTTGTTCAAGATGTTCCATGCATCAAAGCAATTTGAATGCCTTTTTATTCAATGATTTCATTCAAACAACCAAGCATAATATTACAGGACTGAAGAGAACAGGGTATAGCTATCAAAGAGCAGCACCCAGAAAATAGAGACATAGAGAAAATTTGGGGGGCTATAGCCTGATGATCACCACAAAGTCCTAAACAATATTGATCCTGATTGACAGATCCGCAGAAACGAAAAACACTAATCAGTAAGATATTTGATTATGCAGATAGGTTCAAATTCTATCGCATGGAATTACACATGGTTGTTTTAAACAGTAATGTCTATGGAACAGCCTCACATACCCAAAAATACCACAATGTACCAGAGAGCCAGGTGGTAATCTATGATCAACGTGATACCAACGAGAAAAACCTGAAAAAAATATAAGCCAAAGAATTAAAGAAAAAGAAATCTCTAATTACACCCCCCAAAGATAAAGACACTGCCTAATGCCTATTAGCAATGAAAACAAATTAGATGATATATCTGGCTTGTGTGCCCCTTACAGAATAGAAAAGTGGGTCCATGAAGAAATAATGAAACTACTGGACAAAAAATACAGAAATGACAATATGATGTAGATGTGATAACCTTCGCATAAAACAGAGCATCAGCTACAAATGCCTCCCATGTCTCTTCTTTTACAACCTATTGGAGAAAAATTAAAGCCAGAAAGAACAGCATTCAACAGGAATACCATAAAAAAATAAATAAATGCATCAACAAAATAAAAAATGAAGTTGATCTAATGAACCGCGGCATCACCATGGGTAAAGTGACCACGTTCAGCATTAGACTAGAGTATAATTTTTCTTATGAACTTGTTGGTAAAGAATAATCTGCATTTATTCCGGGGCAAAAGATTATGGATAACATCTTCCTAGTCCAAGAATTGCTTCATGGGTGTCATATCAATCATGGCCCCCAAGATGTACTATCAAAGTGGACATAATGAAGGCGTATGACACCCTAAATTGGAGCTTCCTTGAGAAGGTTCTCATGTGTATGGGTTTCACTCCACATTTTCGGAATTTGTTATTTTAGTGTTTCTCAACACCAAAGTTTAGCTTCGATTTAAATGTGAAGCTTGTGTGATATATCAAAAGTTATCATGCTCTTCATCCAGGTGATCCACTTTTGTACTCTCTATGGAAGTTTTGCTTGCATATTTCAAAGGATGCATCAAAATCCATCCTTTTCCTTTCATTAGAGGTGCAAGGAGGAGAGAATCTCCCATCTATCCTTCGCAGATGATTTAATGGTGTTTTACAAAGGGGACATTGAATCTATAAAGTCCATCCAACAAGCTTTAATGGAGTTCCATGAGTTGCAGGGCCTTAGATCCAATGGAATTAAAAGCAAGATGTATTTTTCAAATGTGGACTCCTCAACTAACGCTGCTACACTTGCTGCCTTGGGTTTTCAGGAAGGTAAGCTTCCTACTAGGTACTTAGGCATGCCCCTAATATCTACAATACTGAAGAAGGAAGATCATGACTTGTTATTCTCCAAGATTTCAGCCTGTTTACAATCTTGGACAACTAATTTTTATCTTATGTGGGGGAGGTTGCAACTCCTTAAATCAGTCACTTTTTTCATGCAAGTTAATTGGGCATCAATTTTCATCCCACTGAAAAAAGTTGTCAACAAGGTGGAACAACTTATGAGAAATTTTCTTTGAAGTAGAAGACCAGATATTGCAGCTAAAGCTAAGGTGAGGTGGCAAGTGGTAGCTACTTCCCCAGTGAAAGGTGGCCTTGGAATCCCTAAACTTGAAGCTTAGAATAAAGCAACTCGGTTGAAACATATTTGGCACCTTTATAGTGGAGAATGAGGAGAGTTTGTGTAGATTGGGTGCATACAGTTTTCCTATAAGGCAAAAGTTTCTGATAAGTTAAGCGCCCATCCTCCAGCTCTTGGATTTAAAGGGAACTCTTTAAATTGAGCTCTTCAGTGTGCCATTTATTTAGATGGTCAGTTGGAAATGGAATTTCTATTTCTCTTTGGGCTGACTTCTGGCTTCCACAGTGCCCCCTTAATGGTATTTACAGCTCAAGGGAAATTGCATCTTCTGGTTTGCCTTTGAATGCTAGGGTGTGTTCTTTAACAGAAAACGGTGTATGGAATCTATCTTCTGCATCCTTTTGGGAAATTTTAAGCTTCCCTCCTAATTTACAACCAAACCCTTCTTTGGAGGATACTTTGCATTGGACGCCTTCATCCAAGGACCAGTTCTCCACCAAAAGTACATAAAGGTGATTGTGCCCTGTTGGAACACAAGTTCCTTGGTAAAAAATAGTATGGAGCAAGAATTCTATCCCAACACATAGTTTTATTCTCTGGCTGGCTATCAATAGAAAATTGTACAATCTTGATAAATTATCTATGTGGGGCATGATTTCTTCTACTTCATGCTACTTTTGCTCCAGAAATGCCGAGCCCCATGAACATCTTTTCTTCATGTGCTCCTTTTCCCATTCTGTATGGAAGGGAGTAATTGGTGCTCTCGACTGCCCTCATCTTTTTCTTCTTGGCAAGGAGCACTTGATGGTTTAGCCCATTCTTCAAACCTAGCTAACGGCAAAGGGTGTTCAGCTCTAGCCACTGCCATCTACTGAATATGGTGCGCACACAAGCCAGTCTGATTGGGACATCACACCCCAAATCCACCTTCTCTAGCAAGGCTGATTTTAAACTATGTTTTTGTAAAGAACGACTCTTAACGTATATGTGTCTTTGCTTGATCTAGTTCAGTTGAGTAGCTTGTTCTAGTTCTGAGTATATTTTGTATATAGTGGGGTATGCCCCCTTTCCCGCGCATTGCGGTTGTATATATGAAATTATTGATTTAACCAAAAAGGAAAAAAAAAATACTTATTGTTCCACGCGTAATATCCAACAAGCGAGACTAGTCCGATCTTAAATTCTTGTTCAATTTCGACATCTAAGTGAGGATGAGATAACTTATGTTATGAAGGCAGAAGGGAGAGTCACGATTATGAATTTCTAAGCCTAATCAAGTTCTAATTCATTAAGTAAGCAAATTGATATAAAAGCTAAATCAATGAAAACGCAGTTAAACTTCTCGAGTGGATCGAGCGATCCATACCTTTACGGAAGTCAATACCATAAATGCTAATAGAGCTTGAATTTCCTGCAAAGTGTCATAAGCCAAAGCTCAGAAAGCGAACAATGAGAGAGAGTGAGACTAGACTACTTACTCGATAGAAGAGATGGTGAGTAATGTGAGGAGAGAGAAGGAGGGAAAGAGAGATGCGGATGGGAAGATAGGAGAAGAAAGCGAGAAAATTGGAGAGATAATATGGTTCTGAAACCACTGTGTTTATCCATTCCATTGCCGTTGCCATTTGAATTGACAAAGCTCCAATCTAGGGTTTGTCTACTTCGCTTGTCATATGAAACTAACTTTCCATTTTAACGTCTCCGCCTTCTCCTTATTCAATAATTAGGAACGGATTTACCGAATCGAAATATTTACCCAAAAATAATTCGAAAATAAGCTCCAAACTAAAGTTACCTGGAGAAAATAATAGTGAAGTTGTATGGAGGGTATATGATTTTATTATACGGATTTTTTTTCACTAAAGTGGCATATTTTAATATCATATTAACTTTAATGTAAAACAATATGTACAATGAAGTGGCATGTCTTTTATGCGATTTTATTACCATATTTTCATAATAATTTTTGCTCGAAATATATTTTCGAATTATTTTTCGTTAAATGTGGAAGTGGCATTTTGGCTTTTTCATAATATTTACTTCAAGATTGGACAGATATCTTTGAAGCTTAAGTAATTATCATTTGTTTAGATTACAATTTAATTCTCGATTTATATATATATAACAATAAAATCAATATTAAATTAAATTATTAAAAGTATAAAATTAAATGTATTTATCAATTTATTAATATATAATATATTTTGAATACTATTTTTCTTTTTTTTTCCTCGATCCCTACACCCAATTTCTCTTTTCTACCGCATTTCACTTTTTTCTCTCCCAATTTCACAATTCAATAAGGTATGTCCTTTTCAAATTTAATAATGGTCACATCCTTTTCAAAATTGAAAACCAATGTTTCCTTCTCTCGCTCTTTTCTCTATTCCATTTCTCTTTCTTTTCTTATTAGGTTACACACCCTTCATCTTCTTCTCTTTTTATAGGACGATAACTATAATTTTATATCCTAAAAGGAAGAAAAAAGGAAAAAAAGAACAGCTTTTTTTAAGTAGTCTTCGTCATAAGCGATAGAGCCTTCTTCTCTGAAACTATAAAGATGATATAAACAATTAATGGTATGGTGAAAGATAACAACCAAAATCATATAGGTCTGATTCTATTTTCCTTTTTGTTTTAATCAACATTATTGCATTTATCGATTTTAGCATATAGTGGAAATAGCATGTGGAATCTTATGTAGTCTAATGAGTTGTATTAAGGCCATATGTAGTATCATATTGTTTTAATCTTCTATACATCTTAATTTTTTACGGTTTTCTTTTTGAAAACTACCTTCAATTGACAATGAGATTCATGGGAAATAAGAAAGATTGACCAAATGTTACTTCATTGTCATATGGGTAAGGAAATTCAACACTGTCATGAACCATATTAAGTCTTATTTGGAAGGGGAAATTTTAATCATTGAGATTTATGCAAAATATATTTCTTAGATTTTTGAATTTGACTGTAGAAACAAATTTATGGATAGAGTTTCATTAAAGTTTAAGTTTTTTCTTTTGTTTATTTTAGGTTTTCCTCCAAAATTGTATATTTGACTTCTCACGACATATTCCCTATTATTTTGTGTATAGGTTATGCTTTTAATGGGTGAAATTGGTTAAGGAAAGGATATGCTTCTCACGACATATTAGTGATAATTGTGGAAATAATGAAATATTTTGTATTTAGCCCCTTAATTTTATTATCTTTGGATATTGTGTGTAAATATTTAATTAATGTACTGGAAAATGTTATGCATAATTGTTGGTCTCTGTTTTGAAAGTAAGATGCAATTTAATGTTATATATGTTGGGAAAGTTGTTCTAATTTGTGTATTAGAAATATTGTACAAAATTTTATCCTATGAATCTTAATATTTCATCTGCCATATCTTTGTAGTGATTTGTTGTGCTTTATACAGATAAAAATTTCTTTTCAATAGTTATATATTTATTACTTTTTAAATAGATTTATGAGCAGCGCATGTGAGATAAAAATAATTTTTATGATTTCAATATATATTAATAATATAGCACAAGATGCGTATGCAAGGATTCTTTTATTGAATTTTATTTTTTTACAAAGTTCATTATGCAATATGTTCAAACATTTGATTTTTTTAGTATTCTTCAGAATTCTTGATAGTTTAATTTAGTGTTGTGTGTTGACATAAAATTACACTTCTAAATGCATCCCATTGTCCTTCCATGTCTACAAATTTATTATCTAAGTACATTTTGTAACGACCCGATCTCCGCTTTGGCATGAAACGACGCACGGTTTTATCCCCTGGTAAGTACATTTTGTAACGACCCGATCTCCGCTTTGGCATGAAACGACGCACGGTTTTGTCCCCTGGTGCAACTGCTTCCCAGGAGGTGTTTTTTAGTATTCTTCAGAATTCTTGATAGTTTAATTTAGTGTTGTGTGTTGACATAAAATTACACTTCTAAATGCCATTGTCCTTCCATGTCTATAAATTTATTATCTAAGTACATTCTGTAACAACCCGATCTCCGCTTTGGCATGAAACGCCGCACGGTTTTGTCCCCTGGTGCAGCTACTTCCCAGGAGGTCACCCATCTTGAGATTACTCCAGCATGAGCACGCTTAACTCCGGAGTTTCGATGTATTTCGAGCCACTGCACCAAAAGGCATCTCGATGATTAGAGTTCCTCTCTCCAGGCATGTAAGGGGTATTACAATCCACCTCCCTTACACAACTGACGCCCTCGTCAGTTTCGTTACATAGGTCCAAGACAACCACCAGGCAGGGCCTCGCCCTTCCGGCTGGTGGAATGCTCTAATACCATTCTCATAGTAGTATCTCATACAGATATGAATTAATAAGCCATGCATTTTTACAATAATCATAGGATAATTGATGCTTTATATTCAAAAGATCACATTACTTTTCTTACAACATCAGATTATAGATCTGATTATCCATATACATCATTTACATATCTAGTAGTCGCAACATCCGGAAATACATCAGTTATATTCAAAAAGTAAAAAACATAACAAAATTGCTAGGGAAACCTAGATACATCAAACTTCTAGGTCAAGTGATATCAAAAGCCTTAGACTTTTCTACTTACCAACATCTTATTATTGTGATACCCCTTACATGCCTGGAGAGAGGAATTCTAATCATCGAGATGCTTTTTGGTGTAGTGGCTCGGAGTATGTTGAAACTCCGAAGTTAAGCGTGCTCATGCTAGAGCAATCCCTGGATGGGTGACCTCTTGAGAAACAGTTGCACCAGGGGACTAGGTGGAAGGAGTTCCGACCGGGTTGTTACACATTCTTTTGAAAAGAACCAGATTATTTAATAGAAAATGGACATTTTGTTGCTCTCTTTATAATCAATTGTGAATTCTTTTAATGATTATTGTTATATAGATAAACTATATGTATTTGGAATCCTTTTGCAATTTAATAAAAGAGAACAGGGTAATTGAAAGTTTTCATAAATATATTAAGAAACATATTATGACTTTTGAATAATTCAAAATTGGATGTATTTATTTATAATGGTGCTTTACTTAACAATTTTGATTAAATTGATGTGACATTTTTATTTCTCAATACGCTATTAAAACAAGATTTATCATATATCTATTATTTATACCACATTAGAAATACTTTTTATTTTATTGTATATCTTCTATTATTTATCAAAGATAGAAAATGTTTTCCTTTTCTTATGTAATTCACTTAGATTGTTATCTATTTTTCCATATTATGCATTTCTTAATCCACAATTTTTTATGTGCATCTTTTGTGAAATCTATTAGAAAAATATTTATTTGATTTTTATTAAGGTTAGACATGTTTGTCGAATTATTTCTTCTCATACTTTTCTAATTAATTTCTAGGCAAATAGCAATTTTTTTAAGAAAGCAAGTACAATGAGATTACCATATTATGTGTATTTTAGTAATTGCATTATATTCTGAATTTTATTATATTGATGTACGTACTGTTGTTCATTATGCTAATTATATTGTTTTTCCGTATTACTTTCTAAATAATTTAGGTCTTTCATTTATGAAACTAAGAGGGGAGAAGAAATAGCTAATACTATATAGTGTTAGAGTTAAAAATATCTAAGCTTCATTATATAGTAAGTGTAATTGTGATGAATATTAGTTATGTCCTAAATAAGAACTTTATCTGTTTTTTCAAAGTGTCCTGTTACTACTCCAGTTCTACAACTCCTAAGAAAAAAAAAAATCTGACTCAATCTAAGTCAAATGTACTTTCGTCGATTCAGGAAACTAACATGGAAGGACTAAAGACTAAGCTTTGATTCTTTTTATATTGCATCACAATATTATTTTTATATAATTTATAATAATCTATGCTACTAAATAATTATTGCAACTTAACCTTATATGGGCAATAAAAAATTCTAAAATAGAAAAAAAGGTCAATAATCGTGAAATTTAAATATCAAATTACTCCACCGTATAAAGAATTATTTTACACAGAATTTATTTCAGCACTTATTTTATACTTTAAATTTGATTATAAAGTAGGATTTAATGTTGGCACCTACAACACAAGTACTGCGTTTGCTAGTATATATATATACACATTACATATACAAGACATTCCTTTCCATAGTTTCTCTTTTGTAAATATTTTTAGAGCAATTAATATTAGGAAAGAGATGTGGCTATGGATTAGTATACCAACACCTCATCCTAACTCCTTCAACCACTCTTAGATGATCTTTTTGCTTGGAGTTTGTCTCGAATACAATAGGTGTGACTTGATTTTACAATAAATTTTCCCTTTGGCCAAAAATAAAAGATACAAGACATATCTATTAGGCTAAATAATTTTAATTGGTATTAAAGACAAACAATGCAATTCCATGACATCATTTTAGTAACTTTTATAACACACTTAAGTAAGATGGAGTAGAATAACTATTTCTTTTTTCTACAAACCTAATCACTGCATATAATAAGTTGGGTTCATGGGCTGACTTATTTAACCTGCTAACCTATTTAGTCTGACCCTTTTATTAAATAAGTGCAGTGTGATTGACTCATTTAACCATCAGTTAATTAGGTCAATCAAGTTAGCCTAAGTATACTAAATAAATAACACTCGCGAAATGTACACTTGAAATAAAATAGATCAAATATATGAAAATAAAAACTATATTAAGAGGCAGAAACCTTTCTAATTCTATAACCATTGGAATTTAATCTCTTTATTCAAAGTAGAGAACTTGATGTATAGGAAAGTGAATGATTGTTAAAGTGAGGATACCATTTTATTAAAATAACTTTCAACTTTTTGTGTGATGAGAAATATATTTTTATTTGAAGGATGATTCGAGAAATTATCTTTTTTAGAAAAAGTTAATTTTTAAGAAGTAATACTCAAAAACTAGCTTATATCTCTTTAATACTATATATACATATATACATGTCTATTATATGGGCTCATAAATTATCTTATTTATAATATTTAAGCTAACAAGGGCAGGATAATCGCTATTTGACTCCACATTTAAAAACCATACTTTAAAACTTTTTTTATAGCTACCTGATAATTGATTTTTCCTTTTTTTTTTTTCTGTAAAGCCATAATTACAAAAAGTTTCTCTTCATTTTAATATATAATTGTATCTGTTTGTTTTGTTTATGGACGAAATTAGGTTTTCAATTTTATTCATCATTGGTATATGTTATCTTTGCTATTAATGTTTTATATGAGTATGGATACTTAAAGTCTATGATCCTATTGAAAAATTCAGATCCCCTCTGGAGTCAGGAATTTATGGGAGGAAAATGGATTGATGAACTTAATGGCAAGACCCTTAAAATATCATTATCATTATTTTGAATTCGCTTTCTAATATCGACAATATTCATAAGTGGTCTTAGTATTTCCCCCATAGGCATGGCATGCAAGTGTTAAATCTGACCACAAGGAAGTTATAACACAAGTCTCTTGCATGGGTTCTAATTGCTATGACGCTTCCCCTTGTAGGACTCAAAGTTGTTACTATTCATTTTGCTTATTCTTATATTACAAATTAACTTTCTTTAGAAAATTTTGCATTTCTTCTTTTGTTTGTTTGATTGTCGAGACAAGCTCTTTCTATTCTTTAATCTTCTTCCTTTCGGAGTGCGCTATTTGTTCTGGGTTTGCTCGCAATATTACTCTACCTAATACAATGTTTTTTATTTATCTAGTTCTTATATTTATTCATTCACTCATTATTATAATAAAATTACTCTTTTAGCTCTTATGTCCCTACAATTAGTTTTGCGCATTTGATATACTATTTTTAATGTTTGATCATGAAATTCAAGTATAGATGTTTTAAATGGACTTTTGATCTATTTATTTTGCCTTGTGCATATGGTGAATTACTTAATCAATAATGTAGCTGCAATGATAAAAATGTAATCTTTGTGGTTATAGTGATTTTATTAGTATTCCATGTATAACTATAGATTTTTTTTTTTTTTTTTATAGGATGTTAAATTTCCATATGAATAGTTTGCATGGAAATATCTTGGTCAAGAGAGAGCTTTCTTAAGAACATATAAAAGCTTGTATCAACCTACTCTCCATTATTGTAGAGTTGTAAATACTACTATTTTGATATTATTTAAAAAATAAAATAATTTTTATCATCTCTTACTTATTTTTTTATTTTCTCAATATTGTATAAGATAAAAATTAAAGTCGGTTTCCTTTTTCTTTCACTATTTTACTTTTTGGGGGCTAATATATTATTTTGTAATTCCCAATAATTTACTTATGTCATGTAATGGTCTTGATTTTTTAGTTTTTTTCCATGGCACATATTATTGACTTATAGTTTTTTCCTATAAATTCTTAGTATTAGGTGTTTGTTATGTACTAAAATAAAACACTATTGAAGTCCATTGGTTTCAACATAGAAATATCACAAGGAAAATTTTTTATTTTAGATATGTTTTTAAAATTAAGAAAAATAAAAAAAACAAAACAAAACATTGATCAACAAAGATATTTACTCAATCAAAAGAAAGCTAATGAAGCAAGGAGATAACATGTTGCAATTTGCATTTTATAATTTCATTTAAGCTTATTAGTTGCACTTTGGTGGACTCCTCAAGCTATTTTTAACTCTCTAAAGTTTCCTTTCATTAATTTTGTCGTAGGATTAATGTGACATTTAGTACCCGAATTTCCATGGTTTTTGCAATTAAGTATAAGAGCACAACACGTGTCATTACTATTATAAATCCTTGTATTTTTTTTTATTATTATTATTACCTCTATCATTCTTTCCTATAATGATTATTATTATTTTGTAATTATGAAAAAGGCTGAGTTTAAATAAAGCATACATTCTAGCGAATAGCTTTACAGATAATCATTAATGATATTAACTGAGAATTTGGTTTTCATTTTATTATATACTAGTCTTTGAATAATGTGGGACCTAGATGTCTGCAGCCATGACGGAGATGCGAATAACTTGGGACCAGCCAAATGTACACTCCGATTTTCAATCATGAAAGTAATTGCTCAAACATGGTCCTACTCTATGAAAAGCAATTCATTACTTCAGAATTTTCCTACGACACATCTTCAGCGTGATTAAATCAAGGGAGAAAGAAAGCTCATCCACATACTTATAAAAAAAAATTGCAGCCATCATAGTAAATGATGGCCTATGCATGATCTCAGGTTGCCTTTTTACCAATCCATTTACTTGCAATGTAAAACAAATACACAATCATGATTTTCACTCAACATGGATAACGAAAACAAATACATCATAAACACGATTGAATTTTTGAGAGCAAAAAGTCGAGTTTAAATCATGTAGGATAAGACAAAGAAAACTTAAACACCATAAAAATGAAGTGATCTCATGCTTGAAATCAAGTGAACATTTAGCTTGTTGCAAGTTACTTGCATCTTTGTTATGCATCTTTATCATGCTTGAAAACATAATCCCACATTGTTTGGTTCTCTGAGAATGGCCCAATATATAATAAAACGAATAGGCCACCCTTTCTTAGGGAAAATGTTGGGGGTTCCTAATATAATTTTTGTTGTAGTTTAAATGAGTTTAATTTATCTTGCGGATGACTCACTCCTTAAGTGCCCACGAATGCTAAGTGATGATCATAATTATAGTCATTTAAGTGTTATAATACATTCATAGAAAATCAAGATGCGATGTTATTCACAATAACAATTAATAAAATTAGTATTAGTAGTTAATGGGGTTAGCCAAAGTGTTAAATTAACACACTTCTAAAGTGTAAATGTTTAGGTACTTTTATCTTAATTGTAAATATAATGGCTACAGGTCGTGTACTAAATGCAATATTAAATCTTTTATGTAAATTTTAGCTCTTGAGGCAATGAAGTATAAGTTTTTTCAACATGTTCCTATTTTAAGAAATTTATTATTCTAATTTTAATCTTAACCTCATTAATTTTAGCCCCTAACTAGTGTATAGGTTAAAGTGCAATTCTTCAATTCAACTTAGAGGCAATCCAAGAGCATTTACAATTGCTTGGTGGATATTAGACGATTTCGATTTGACAAATAAATTGTGTTTGATAACATTAAATAAGTGTTAATTAGCAAATTTATGTTCTCTCTATTATATTAGAAAAATATATTAGATATGGCATCTAAGTATTGAGCATAACCAAACTATATGGTAAATTGTCCATTACTTAAGGATGGAGATCCATAAGTATAAATTTATATTTAACTAATCATCCTTAAACGTAGTTAAGTTGATCTATAAAATAAGTTTCTTTTCCTACTTAAAACCAAACTAAGCAATTATAGAAAATCAATCGGAGATGATAGTATGTGAATTTAATTGCACTTAAACCTAAGCAGGAGCTGATTCTGAATCGTGAATTGGTCTAGCTCGATAGTGGCGGAGACGAACCGCTGAGTTTTAAGAGTCCAGACGAATCGCTCGAACCAATAAGTCATGAACTACTGGGTTGACTCACCATTAAACTGGCGAGTTAACTTAGCCGGTTCACCCTCTTAAAAAAAGAAAGAAAGAGAAAGAGAAATGAGAGATCACTTAGTAAAAAAAAAAAAGAAAAGGATAATATTGAGTGAATCATTGCATATTAAACTATTTTATTTGCGATGATGAATGATGATTTTTTTAAAAATAATATTATCAAACTAATGATAAATAACTAATCATAAGTTAATTATGTGTTAAGGATAAATAGAAAATTCAATTTCAGTTAATGTAAGTTCTTTTTATAAAACTTATCAAATGCTAATTAAATTGAATATGAGAAAAATAAAATAAAAATTGAGAGAAAAAAAAAAGTTAGAAACGCATTAAGTCAAAAATTAATAAAAAATTTAGAAATTATTAATGAATTAGTATACTTAAAAAAAAGAGAGAGAAAGAAGACCGCATTATTAGAAATTATTAATGTATTTTAAAAAAGAAATTAATAGAAAAAATTAAATATTAAAAAAAAATCGATTCAAGGGGCTCAAATCAGCCCGAAATCATCGACTCACGAATTGAGCATAGTTCACCATGTTACCAACCTGTGAATCGATAGCTCCGAATCGATACCTCTTTTAGTCTGTTATTATGTTATTGTTAAATTATTATGTGTAGCATCTCAATGTCATAATACAATTTGAATTTTAAGGGTGATATGTATAAAATTGTTCATCAATTATTGGTCATGTGTATAATTTCATACAACAATTATTTTATGTTTTAAATTTGGATATTCTACTATAATGAACCTTTGGGTAAGTATTATGGGCAAGAGTCTGGCAGCTTATATTAAATGTCGTTTTCATATCATTATTAGAATCCAAAGAAGCAAAATTTCTAAGTCGATCAATATGGTGTTTTTGAAATTCTTAAAATTTTCGTACGTTTACTCGAAATCCCAAAAACGATATTAGAGCATCTATCATCAAAACGCCCGATCACAGGGATTCAAGTGTTATAGGACGTGGACGTCCATTTGGCGTTTGGACGTGACCTGCAGGCCTTGAGCAAAATTGAAATATTTTATGGGATTGGGCTTAAAAATATACATGCAATAATAATAATGGACTTGAAAATTGATTTTGCATGTAAATTGGTCAGTAAATATTTGATGTTCAAGCTTTTCTTATGGGCTAATGAGAAATGCACTCTTCAACAGTTGCCTGTGGGCCTAATGAGAATCAGTGGGCCCAGCCCAACTGGTTACTTGGCAAAAGGCAAACCACTCGTTTTTTCGTGTGAAAAATTCCTTAACACAATGAGAGCGAAGAAAGACATTTAATATTTCTTTCTTCGTTTCTTTTAATTTCCTCCATTTTCTGCTATACCCCATCAAATATCTATATGTGAAATTAAAATGTCATCAGTTTAGCACCAGGCTTATATACGATTGGAATAACCGTTCGAATTTCCCTAATGAAGCCCACCAATTATCCTTTGATAAGTAATAGCCGTATATAAGGTTCTAAATGATGACTCATATTATGTGTTCTCTTGAAAAGTTATCATGAAAATGGTACAAGGTTCCTCTCTTTTTTAAGTGACATTTCGGATAATTGAAAGTAGTACAATCTTTTAAAATTTGCATTATGTGTGATTAATTTCTTTTCTTTTCTTTTTTTTTTTTTTTAAATCCAGTTGTTCAATTTTTTAAAGCATGCTTTTAGGCTTTTTAGTTCAACATTTTAAATTAGAAGAATAGAAAATAAAATTAAATACTGCTAGTGGTCCCATTTAATCTGATTGCTAATAAGAATTTATAAAACTCAACCCCTTTTGAAGCTTCAAAACTTCCCCTTAATTGTTAAAAATAATAGAGGATCACTTAATACAATCAAATAAGGATCGATATTCTAAATGCCTTCAATGCATATCGAACCATAAAATAATTCAATTTTAACACGATGGATCAGAAGGTGACAATGCTCGAGCTCAAGCAATATAAAAATGGATTTGTATTATAAAGTAAATGTGTAGGATTATAAAACAGTAAGGTTTAAGAACATCGAGTAGCGATATGTAAAAATTCCTCCTTATAAGTCAGTAGCAGTAATTTCTTCTAGCATCCTTGGAATGACATAGTTATAAACGGTATTTACCTCAATAAACACTTCCAACAATTCAAGAGTGCAGGAATCCTCTATTGAGAATTATAATACATTTCCTCTGTATATTTGCTCAAATCTTAATAACGATAATTTAAGACACTTTAGCTCTAAAACGTTTTTGTTTCTAAAAATACTCATGTAAGCTGTTTTATTTATTTATTTATTCAAGTAGTGCTCTTATTCTATATGTTGATCTTAAAATCAATTTTTTTTTTTTATATAACTTTGTATCCAATATTCAATTTGATACTTGTAAGGAATTAGCGGTTTGATTTAAATCTTCATGCAACTATTGATTTGAATGTGGAGTCATGTAAGCAAAGCCAATCATGTGGGGGAAGAAGTCTAACCTTAAAAAAAAAAAAAGACAACAACAACAATTAATAGGAATTGAAAGTTTTAACTCATTTTAAATTAGACTTCTCCATAAGGTTAAACGACTAAACTAACCTACTACAAATCCGGTTGACCGATGACTCATAAGGAAAAAAAGTAAAATGAAAATCTCAATCGCGTTATTGGGAAATTATGGGGAGGTGTGTGTATTAAGCTTCATTCTTGTTAATTTTTGAATTGTTTATATATATGTATATATATAGAGAGAGAGAGAGAGAGCAAAAGCTGAGTATCGATCCTCACATGACATGACTTGTTTTTGAAGTGTATATAAATTATGAATGTTAAGATAAGATGCACCTACGTTTAAAATGAGTATTATTGTATTGGATTGCATCGTGTATTGATTTGATGTACATCATGGAGAGTAGAGAGAGAGAGAGAGAGTGTACGTGTGGTGTGGGGGCACGTGATGTACGGCACATGGTCTCACGTTGTAGACACTGATATGAATATGATAGCTAAGCTACAAACATTTATATTATAAACATGCTTGCTTGGTTAAACATTAATATTTTTATGTAAATTGTGATTGTAATTGTAATGTAAGAGCGACAATGCCACTCATCACATGGGTCGTTGACAACCCTATCACGTGTTACCTGCACCCACTTTTTCTTACAGCTTCATGCTAAATGCTTACTCTTCTTTATTTTATTACCATATAATAACAATTCGATTCATATATGAAACCCAACCCCAAAAGATATTATAAATATCATCATACTATATATAAAGACAATGTTGTTGAGCAAGTTAATTTTTTATTTAAAAAAAAGAAGAAGAGAAAGATAAAAATAAAAAAGTGAGTGTCTGTGGGTAATTGGAAAAGAAAAAAAAAAGAAGAAAAGTTTATTAGAACCTCCACGACAAGCAACGACTTAAGTTCCTTTGTCCTCTCCTTTTCAGGCTTTCCTTATAATTCAAGCAAAAAAGTATCATAGAAAAAATAAATAAAGAAAAAGAAGCATGCATGTAATAAAGAAATTAGCATTCGGACTACCTATTTGAATTTAAATTCATCAGTTAAGATTATTATTATTTTCATATCTAAAGAATAATCGCTTATCAGATTGATAAGAGAAAAATATTTTTCTTTATTTTGTTCATACGTGGATTAAATTTTAATTACCGTTAAAATTCAACATTTCAAAACAACCTCATGTTGAACCTCACGGGTCTTATTTTTGAATCTAAAAATGTGTGCACATATTGGTTACATACGGTGGAAAGAAAAAAGAAAAATTCTGTAATGAAAAGGAAAAATAAGAAGTGGTATGTATATATATATATAAATAAATTAATATAATGAATGGAAGCGAGGGGAGTAGTGCAAGTTGTCGTAAGTTTTGAGGGTTCCGATCCTTTTCATTCTGCGCTTCTGGTGCAATGCCACGTGCTTATGCTTATGCATGCACGACCCCCACGTTAATTGGTTAGCTTTCATGGTCACAGAAAAACGGCGATTATATATGCATAAAATTAAGCCTTTGTGTTAACAAATTAGAATTCGAGAAAATACGATATATACGTGTAATATAGCTAGTGGGAGAGAACAAGTTGCTTTTTTAATAATCTTAACAAGTTATTATGTATTTCAAATAAGTCTCCCTCTCTTTCTCTATATATGTTATTAATGACATAAATACTGATATTTTAACAAGATGAATTATATTTATATCTTTCTTTTCTGAGTTATAATATAGCTAATAAAAGAAGAAAAAAGTGTGGAGTATAATGCTCATGCATGACTAATCGACTTACAGTAAAATAATTAACCACAACATACACCTATTATTACTATTACTATTGTAATATTGCTCACATTGACCTAATCCATGTATACTCTATTATTAGTATTACACACAAACGTGCCTATGGATGCACAATGTGCACCTTCTGGGATTCATTTCTCAAAAATCTTATTTTCGAGGAAATCTTAAGTGCACAGGAGTTTTCAATTGATCAACTTACTATTGCATTATTATCCACATAAGATTTTATGTGCATGTAGTAGTTATCGACACTAAAAGCAATTCTCCCATTAAAAGGTAAATAATTAGTAGCCAGCTTGCTTCATGTGCTCTAATTTATTATCATCTTCTGTAAGATTTATATTTACTTCATTATTTTATTTTTGTACAGCTCAGCATTTTAGTTAGTTATACAACTTAATTTTGCTAGTTAAAGTTAGTTAGTTAGTTTCTAGATGCAAGCATGTAAATAGACTTGTTAGCCCCCTCTATTGGGTTGATTTTATTCTTTGCCCAATCAATAAATACATTACATATTGTTTTTCATTCTCTCTCTATTGAATATGAACCATTCTCTTCTTCTTACTAAGCTCAAATGCAATGTCATCACAAGGAACTTCACATGATATCAGAGCTCATGGATTAAAGATCTGGTGTATTCTTAATTCTCTATGAGTTCTTCTTCACAGTTAACAATAGATGGTGAATACACAAGATCAAGGTCAAATTGTAGTTTTTGATCCCTATTATTTGTCTAAATCCAATATACCTGGTATGGATTTAGGAAATATAATTTTCAATGGTGTTAATTTTGTTGGTTAGAGTAGATCCATAAGGATAGCTTTAGGAGCTAAACAAAAAGTTGGATTTGTTGATGGTATTATTGCAAAACCTAATGAGAATTCGCCTGATTTAGTTAAATGGACAAGGTGTAATTATATGGTTCAATGTTGAGTTCTTAATTCTATAAATCTAGATTTATCTCAAACCTTTCTTTATGCTCAATCTATGGTAGAATTACGGAAGAAGATTATAGAATAGTTTAGTTAAGTGAATAGACCGATGATTTTTTATCTTCAACACAAAATATGTAATCTTAAACAAAATGATATGAGTGTTGGAATGTATTACAATAAAATGAAAAAGGTGTTAGGATGAATTGAATACTTTGAATGCTTATCCTTCTTGTACTTATGAAAGACCAGTATACTGTACTTGTGAATTTAAGGAGAGACTTCTTGAATTTAAGTCTCAATACAAGTTAATGCCGTTTTTTATGAGTTTGAATGAGAATTTGGAACATGTTCGCAACTAAGTACTTGCCACGCATTCTCTTCCCAACATGAGTAAAGCATTCTACATAGTATAGCAGGTTGAGAAACAGAAACAGATCACGATGCTAGGGAAATAGAGAACTTAGCCTTCTATTCTAATAAAGACTTCATTGGTGGAAAAGCAATAGATGATAAGCACAAGTTTAGAAGTAATACTAGTAAGCAGATTGTAAGCATTGTCAGCAAGAAGGGCATAACATTAAGAGTTGTTTTCAAATAATCGAATACCTTAACTGGTTCAAAGGAAAAAGGGTTATCAAGTTTAAGAATAATAGAAGGAACTCATCAGTCTCGTTTGTGAATAAGAATCAACATGTTGCTGACACGCCTTTTGATATTTTTGCAGATGTTGATATTTCTGCAAGAAATTCTTCATCCTCATCATTTCATGATCAGCTTGTGATATATAATTTATGTTAAGAAGTTTTTAAGATGATGAAGTCAAAGCTAGAAGGACCAGATGGTACTACATCTTTGGTCAATTCATTTTATAGGTATAACTCTTATACACTTTAAATGTTTTAATATGTTAAATAAAAATGCAGATTCATGGGTAATTGCCACAGGGGCCACTGATGATATGACCCCATTTTCTTTCCTTCTAACCCAAACACAAACACTTTAAACACCAATCCAAGCGAAATTTACTAGATGGTCAAGTTAAAACAATTCAGATTATTAGCCAAGTTCAATGCACCTAAACTTAACACTTCATCAAGTACTTTTACTTCAGGACTCTACTCATAACGTATTATCCATAAGCAAACTGTTAAAGGACCGTAACCTTATAGCTGTTGTTGATCCCCATACATATCAATTTCAAGACCTAAAGACCAAAACAGCTTTAGTAACTGCCCATGCATTTTTTGAGCTGTATGTACCACATATTAATAGTTTTAGAGCTCAAGATTTTTATATAATGTCTCATCTTTGTAATTCTTTGAATGCGAAGGGCTATAATGCTTGTAATAAGGAGGATTTAACTCATATTATGCATGTTAGACTGAGCCACAGTTTAGTTTAGAAACTAAAACATCTACACATGTTCCAATATGTTTCTTTCGACAATTTCTTTTGTGAAATTTGTCAAATGGCTAAGATCCATTGTTTGCCTTTCAATAAAACCAACAATCAATCTTCATCTGCTTTTCATTTACTACATATAAATTTTTGGGGGCCTTATAAGGTCACTTCTATATAGTTATAAACTATTTTTTGATAATCCGCGATGACTATAGCCATTATACTTAGTCCTATATGCTCAATAACAAATCATAAGTTCCTATTACACTTTGTAAATTCTTCCATTATGTCAAAAACCATTTTGGTGTTACTCTTAAACTCATTCGTTCAGACAGTAGCACGGAATTCATGTCAAACACTTGTAGATCCTTATTGGAAAACTTAGGAATATTACATCGATGAACCATGACTTATACACCATAGCAAAATGGGAGAGTTGAGAGGAAACATCAACATTTAACTCGAGCCTTACAAATATAGTCCAATTTACCCAAAGAGGAGTGAATGCATACTAATAGCAACTTATTTAGTTAACAGAATGCCTACCTCGTTGCTCGATTGGGAATCACCCTATGAGGTTCCATGTAGACATGTTCCTGATTACACCCATTTACATACAATTGTTTGTCTTGTTTCATTGCTAAGCCTTTGCCATAAAGAGACAAGTTTAAACCACAAGGATTGAAATGCATTTTCCTTGACTATGCTTATGAATAGAAAGATTACAAAGTGTTTGACATGACCAACAAACAAATTCTTTTTAGCCAGGATGTTGTTTTTCAAAAACACATCTTTCCTTCTAAACACATTCCTTCTAACAAATCCTGTTTCTTCTATTGACCATCCTAATTTCATTTGTCTTGATTACATTGATCTCACTGGTTCTACAACACTAACTATTTCTTGTTAACCACTTCATTCTTCTTCTTCTTTTAATCCTACCACATCATTTTCTCCTATTCCTTCAAATAATACCAATTAAAGTATTTTGCGCAGATCATAGAGATCTTGGAATCCTCCTTCTTGGCTATGGGATTATGTGAATACTGTTTTTAGTAGCACTTCTTATACAACAAATGCTTTACTAATTCATTCTCACCATATACGGCTAACTTACCCATTTTACTCATCACAAACCTTTGCCTCTTTCCCATTAGACATTGTTCACTCTTTGGCTAATATGTTAATAACCCTTGAACCCAGTTCTTATTTAGAAGCTTTAAAACATAGAGTGGCAAGAAGCTATGCAATCTGAATTGAATGCCTTAGAAAAGAATGATACTTGGGAACTTATCACTTTGCCTCATGGAAAAAAAGCCATAGAGTGTAAGTAGGTCTATAAAGTAAAATATAAAGCTAATGGTTCAATTGAGCGATATAAAGCTAGGTCTATTGCCAAAGGTTATACTTAGATCAAAGGAGAAGACTATCATGATACTTTTTCATTAGTAGCAAAGTTAAGATCTATCAGTATACTCTTAGCTATAGCTAGTGCACATGGATGGCCTTTATTTCAAATTGACATCGATAATGACTTCCTTCATAGGCATATTAATGAAGAAATTTTCATGTTGCCTCTAGAAGGGTATTCTAAGCCATAAGGTGGTCAGGTTTATAGACTTAAACGATATCTTTATAGGCTTAAACAAGCCTTTATACAGTGGAATCTTGAGATTTCTCACTTTCTTATACAATGTAGTTTTAATCAATCCAAGAGTGATTATTCTTTGTTCACTGAGAGGGTTCTAATGATTTTATTGTTGCTCTATTATATGTTGATGATTTGTTGTTGGCTGAAACAAATGTGGATGCTATATCTCTCTTAAAACAGTAGCTTAATTCTCAGTTTACTATCAAAGACCTTAGAGAGGTATGCTTTTTTCTTGGTCTTGAAATTTGCAAGTCTCAATAAGTTATTCTTGTTACACAGCATAAATTCATTTTGGATGTTCTAAATGATATTGGATTAGCTGTAGCAAAGCCTACTTTTACGCCCATGCCTGTTAGAATTCGTTTGAATAATCACAATAGAACACTTTTTCCTGATCTTAAATAGTATAGACGACTTGTTGGGAGACTTCTTTATCTCACCCTCATTCATCTAAATATTTCTTTTGCCATTCATCACCTTAATTAGTTTCTTTCTTCACCTTGAACACCACATATACATGCTCTTTTTTATGTTCTTCAATACTTAAAAGAAGACTTTTTGTCATGGACTGTTTTATTCATCCAACAATTCTCTTCTTTTGTTAGGATATTTGGATTTAGATTAGGGCTCTTATCTACTTGACAGAAAATCGATGATAAGGTGTTGTATCATGTTGGGAAACTCCATTGTTTCGTAGAAGACAAAGAAGCAAGACACAATGCAACCTCTATTGTTGAAGTAGAATACAAAACCTTGGTTGCAGCAACTAAGGAGTTGATGTGGGTTTCTTACATTCTCAAGGACCTATACGTAGATGTCTCTCTTTTAGTAACTTTTTGTTACGATAATAAATTTGCCTAACTTAGCGCCACTAATCCTTGTTTGTACAAGTACACTAAACATATAGAGATTGATATCCATTTTACAAGAGATCAAGTTACTTTTGGTTTTCTCAAACTTCTTCATGTCCCTTCGAAACTCTAACTAGCTGATATATTTACCAAATCCCTACCTGAAGTTAGTTTGCAGTTTTTTATTTTCTAAGTTGGCTCTTAAGGGAGATCTAACTTGAGGGGGGGGGGGGGGGGGATGTAAGATTTATATTTACTTCATTACTTTATTTTTGTATAGCTCAACATTTTAGTTAGTTATACAACTCAGTTTTGTTAGCTAAAGTTAGTTAGTTAGTTAGTTAGTTTCTAGATGCAAGCATATAAATAGACTTGTTAGCCCCCTATATTGGATTAATTTCATTCTTTGCCCAATCAGAAAATGCATTACATACTATTTTTCATTCTCCCTCTATTGAATACGAATAATTCTCTTCTTCTTACTAAGCTTAAATGCAATGTTATCACAAGGAACTTTACATCTTCCTTTTAAGGAAATTAGCTTATTGCAGGGAATTGCGATTTTCTCTTGTTGTCTTAATTCTGTCATTCGTAGAATTTTTGGGCCTACTAAAACTTTGAGGGCTATGCCTGGCAAGTGCGATCAGGTTAAGGAAGGTACCTTGCAAGATAAATGAGGGATGAATTATTATGTTGGAAGTTGTTTGGCATGGTCACTTTAATATCTAAGTTAGAGTTTTAGAGATAATAAAGTTTAATAGTAAGTCATGGAGAGTTGATGTGTGAGATGTAGAGTAACGAGAGGATTAGATTCTAATGTCTTGAAGAGAATTAAGGTCTTCAGTGTTACATGCAAATGATTTTGGGGGAAATATTGATTGAATACTTCCTTGTACTTTTTTTACCAATATCAGAATGTGTGGTTCTAGGTTTTAAGTGCCGTAACAAGATTTCCTCACATTGGCAAGAGGAATGATTACCTTTGGGACTTGTATCTGCTTATCTACAATACTATAGAGCGGTGTCATACACTTGGGACATGTTGGTTAGTATTGAGTAATTAGTCAAGTGTCACATTGTATTCAATGCGATGAGAGTATTGTATGGTCAATTTGGATAGTTAGTTGGGAAGCCACTCCCCTCAGGGATTATGGAGGTAGGCTTGACATGTAGCTTCCTTTGATCCCGTGATGGTAAATGTTTCCTTGTGTTAACATACGAGCTAAATCAAGTTAAAAGAACATCCAATTTGAGTATTGACCAATTAGATCAAAGGTGTAGATTTCAATCGCTCTACGCCCAAATGTGGAATGGCTAGCAGGTAATTAACATACAGGGGACATTGTTTAGGTGCATCTTTCAATTACGATGAGAGTGGTTGTAGGATGTTGTAGTCTTAGGCTTTGGGTTATTAGGCTTTGACCATTAATTAGTATTAACACCTCTTAAAATAAGCTAATAAGCTAAATGCAAATATAGCTAGAAAAATAATGAGGGAACCTCTCCTCTAAATACACAATATCATTATCCAAACACGTCGAGTTAATTAAGATAAAATATATAACAAGAAATTTGAGTGAGAATTGAAGATGCAATAATAATGGGAGCTATATAAATAACAAGAATCACGATTGACTTATACATATGTCCCAAAGGCACTTATTAGATGTTATTATTACGCTCCTCTCCTCGTGGATGGGATTCAAACCTTATGCATGAGGTACTAAGGGCTATCTAGCTAGCTAAGGTTCTTCATTTAATAGGAAACTACCTCTAATCTAACCTCCGTCCCCTACCTGACATATATATAAATAACGCATTGAGTTGACCATCTAATAATAATAAGATAGTACTTGTTACAATCATCAATAGAGATAGGTAACTAGCTAAGGCCCATACTAGCTATCTCCCTTTAGATGCAATTGCCACTCATTACCCCATATGAACATATACATATATACATACATGTATACACACACACACATACACAGACACATACATGAATGGGGAATTTCATAACCTTAGCTTTGCAAAGCGATTTTATAGACCATATCAAGTCTAGATAATTTAGGTGATCAACATACATCCAAATAGGATTTGCTTATTAATTATTTTTTTCTTATAGTTTTTATTATGATTTCGTATGAAAGAAATATGGTCACTGTACAAAACTATGGTTAGAAATTGATATTACTATATGTTTGTAGTAGTTTTAATTGTTTATCATTCTTTCAAGTTTTACAAATCGACAAAATTATTTCATTTGTAATTAATTTCCAATATTACTTTTATGACAAATAATTTTAAAAATCAGGCTATCGTATTGTTTAAATAGAATTATATCTTAACAGAAATTATTTTTCTAAAATTAAGTTAAAAAATATATGCATAAAAAAATAAAATATAAATTCGTAAAATAGCTATTAGGGGTTCACTTATGATTTTTATAAGATAAAAGAATCTAATTAAGCTCTTATGATGTATTAATTTAAAACAAGTATTTGCTTAAGAAAGATGTATGACAACAAGTGATTAGTATCACCTAACAAAGTGATTTAGACCACTTAATTTTTTTTTTAAAAGAGAAAACAATCAATTCAAACTATTCCTCATGGAAAGCAAGATAAGCTTTTGCAGACCAAGTGATTCCAATGACTTCAACAAGTGGTTTGAACCAAGTTCAAATTTTCATTCTCTTAAGTTTTAGAGTAATTGGCCAAGAAAAAAAAAAGGTAGTTTAGACAATTCAACGAGAACTAGCCATTATGTATTGCAAATGGACCATTTGAAGAGAGACAATGGGATAATGATTGCTTTTCAATGTGAGTCTATGAATACATCATTTATGCGATAAATTAAAGAGGAATTTAGAGCAACATTTTTTTTATATACTTTATATAGTTCTTACACTCTCCTTATTGTAAATTTACATAGTCTTTGAGAGTGAACATGCCTAAAACAAGAGTGTGTTGTTATGGCTAATTCTTGTATGTTTTAGCCTTGAGTTTGTTAAGTGTTAAAACACTTGTGATCTCGACTTTAAGGACCAAAATCATAAATTGTGTGTAAGGTCCTCTTGAGGAGGTAATTGATGATTGGAAAGACTAGGACGTAGATTGAACTCCACATTATATTGGCTTTATTCTTCTTATCCATTATTTATTTATTTTTCTAGTAAGGTTAATTGTGTCATTATTTGTTCTTATTATGTTGCATTAAGTTTATTGATTAAACCTATCCCATTAAAGCTCTACAAATTGCTACTTATAGGTCTTAAGTTTTCAACCAAAAGGGGTAAATAGGTTCCTACAAAAAATTCTTTGAATTTTCACGACCCCTTTTAATTTAATTATAGAAAACACTTAATTATCAAAGTACAAAGCAAAAACCTTTTACTTAGATATGCAATTTAAAATGAATGAGAACAAAGCATAATAAATAAAAACAGTGATAAAGAAATAGAAATTGAGTCCAAATTTATAGAGATTTTATCTTGTGCATCAATTCTCTCAATTAATACTACTCTCTCAAACATTAGGAATAAGATAAGTATGAGTTTTGAGAATGAGTACAATGGGTCTCATATAACATAAAAGTCTACTTTCACAATCATAAGTAAAAGTTCCGGAGTTACTGCATTTGTCATACTCTTACCATCTACAACTCTCCTTATTCTAATTCTTAGGTCACTTCTTGCACATGACTCACTTCACTTTTAACACTTATAATTAGAGTAAAAAACATTATTCACAACTCAAACCTCACCATAATTCTCTCACTAGAGCATCGACTTTTGAAAATTTCAATTCTAGACAAGCACAACAACTTAGTAAAAAAATTGTAGCATAACCACATAAGCTCTTACTAGCTAATATTGAATACTTAACTTTCTCAATTGTCTTAATCGTAGTTTGCTTTTGCCTAGATCTTCAATTTATGCACAAAGGTCGAATTTATGCAATAAGATAAGCTACTCCCTTATTAATAGTTTAGAGATCTTTCTTTATGGTTTTGGAAATTTGTTTTAATGTTCATTTGATCTTTCAAAAAGAGTATGAGACCAACAATGAAAATAATTTATAAAAATAATTATTTCATAAAATATTTGGTTTGTAAGTTCCTTTATAATAACCTTGAAGCAAATAGGAAAATGAAGTGATAAAAAGAACTTTGTTCAAATTTCCTCAACCTTGAAAGCATTTTGACATAATTGTGTATGATTAAATAAAAGTACTTCTCATAAATATTATTAGTTCCTAAATTTTTTTATATATATCATAAAAAAAAACACTTAAACATTTAGCAATCTAAAGCAATTTAAGTGAAGAAAACATGCCAATTGCAACTAAAATGAGAGAGGTTCCAATCGTACTATTAAACAAAATTGACTTATTAGAAAAGGAATTCCAGTGGCAATTCTTAATAAGGACGAACCTGTTAAAACCCAACTTTTAGATTATGAAAAATACTCCTCAATTCATTTCTATTAAAATATTATAAAGAAGGAGAAATCCTTTTACGAACTAAATAAGAAGAGAAAACTCATTCAATCATATTAACCAAATATATTCAATCACTAGCAGTCGGGTCTTCAAATCTAGGTCTTGCTACTAGATTCTCCTTGCTACCATTTTTCACACCAAAACACACATATTAAAACAACCACATGCTTCATAAAACCCCTTATACTAGTAAAACCAACTTTTAAAAGAATTACCTAAATACCTTTATAAAAATGATAACTTAATAAAGGATATATCATAAACTATGCTTTTACTTCATAGATTTTACTACTTTCATTGTTAAGTAAATGTATATTCTAATTTGAGTTTTCTAAAAATAATGCTATCTTACTTGATCTTTACCAATTAAAGCATAATTAAATGCAACTTAGTACTTGTTTACCTAGAGTTCCCATGTTCAACTATAGGCTCACTATATTAAACCTAAAACTTTCTTGAAATGGCTAAATGCACTTATACCATGTTTACTATACAAGAATTATTTAAAATAGAAGGAAATGAAATGGAAGGAGGAATGAAGTAATAAACCCATTTCTATGTCTAGAAATATCCATGTAATTGTTGATTCCATCCCCATATTATATTTAGTTATAATATGTGGAATGGAATTGAATTTGCTTATAGTGATATGTTCTTAATGATTAGATGCTATGGATGTTATATTTTAAGTTAAAGGTTAAATCAGTAAATTCTAATTGAGGAGTGCCTAGTGGAATGGTGATCCTTCCTTTTTATGTGAAGACGAATCCTCCCTTAAAACCAAATACATTACCGGTCTCGTTTTGCTTAAGTACGCCAATGGTTGTAATAACAGCACTTGAAAATTCGACTAAACACTAAATATGGAAAGGATTAAAAAAAAAAGGAAAAAAGAACAATTCGTGAAATGACTGAATATTGGTGTGCTACATTTTGACATCTAACTCTAATTAATCACATATGGCCGTCGTGATCGTTGAAAATTTGCAGCAAAGGACATTTAAGTTTCAATCTCTGGTTGTTTGAATGGTTTTGAATTTTTTCCCTTTCCTTCGATCAGTTGTAATCATGATATACGTTCATCTCATTTCATAAACTCTATATTTTTGGGTCAAGGTGATATTACCTATGCATGCAATTTAGTCAAGTAGACGTGCTACCCAATAGATATATATTAATTTACTTGTATCCAGGTTGAATGATGATGATGATGATTTATTTAATAGTAAACCGTAAATCATAATTTTCCCAAAAAAAAAAAAAAAAAAAGTCCTCTTGCAATAGAATCTTTTTATCTGGCGTGGCAAAATAGCATAAAAAGTGAAAAAAAGAAAAAGAAAAAGAAAAAAAGAGTCACCATGATGTCTATGAGGTAAGACACGCAGCGAGATACTATCTATCGATCTAATTGAAGTTGAGCTGTAATCATGGTGTTTATATTACCTTGGGAACTGACTAGAATAATGAAGCCACTAAATAAGGAAGATAAAATACTAACATATAAGTGATTAAAAATGTGTAAAATCAGAGCAAGAATTTAATAAATCGATCCAGTACTCTCACCTACAATATTTAAGCAAAAACAATTGGACTTAGACATGGACGGTAGCGACAATCCTGTTAGATCAGTTTGCATTCTACATTGTGGTTGCTTAAATCCATAGTTTAATGATTTTCTTTATCATCCATGTATTGTTGTCATTTTTGCAATTTCGTCCTAGATTGCTTTAATAAAGAAAGTATCTTCCAAAATTTTACAAGCATAATGTCTGAGGAAATGTGATTGTCGGTGTATTCCTAATGAATTGCTTTTACTTAAAACATCAAATAGTAATTTATCTCTCAAAGGAGAAAGGATAAACTAAATAATACATACCACGAATAAGGACACTTCATATATAATTATTAATCAAATTCAAATATATGGGAATGATAGTAGATAATTACTTAAAAATTTACTATAAAGGCTATCATTTGCTTAAATATGATTAGCAATTATATATTACTTATATATACATGTGATGTGTAGTAGGTATTAATTTTTTTTTTTTCCCAACTCATAACTTACTATTCAATGGTCTATTTATTTTCTCTATACTCTATCCTCAAGTTGTGTTTAGTTTGCATTGGTCGTGAAAAGTGGAGAAATAGAGAGTTTTCAAATGTATATTAAATAATATTTTCTATTCTTATCTTATTAATTATTCATTATTATGCCAATTAAATGAAGTAATAGATATATAATAGTTGTTACATATTTATTAAATTTCTATAAACATTGCTTTTTCTTTTTTCTTTGGGGGTTTCTTTCTTTTTCCACAATATCAACTATATATCGTGATCTTATCTCCTTACGACCGACTGCTTATGAGTGGTGGGTTGATGAAGCAAGCTAGGGGATGCAATCCATGGTGGGTATGGTAAAAAGTTTTTAGCGGTGGTTGTTGTGGTACAACTAGGTGATTATCACATGCACGTGCGTTTTTATCTTTACAGGCTTCCTAAAAGGAGGGGATGTGAGAAGAGAAGAGCCATAGTCATCTACTCATCAGGGTTGCAACAGCCTCGTGTCCTGTTCAATATATCGCTCAAGGGATATGCAATATACATATGATAACGGGACATTTTCTCTTCTGATATGGTTCGAGTACATGGCTAAACAGTTTTACTTAACGTGGTACCATACCCGTTAATCTTGAACTAACTAGCTAAGGAGCACTAACGAAATCTGGAAGTAAAAATATGAAGTTAGTGAAATAAATAAATCAAATTGAAGGATAGCCATGTGATCCGCCAATATTCTATCCATCTTGTATAATGTTTTTGTATAAGAATCGGTTTTCGATCCTGATGTCTCTCACCCTCCTCAACATACCATTATTCCTATCAATTTTATCGTAAGCATGGATTTGCAATTAATTAACTATTAAAGTACATTACAAAGACATAATCCCTCGCCATGGTTTTTATCTTTACTTCCTACATGCTACCAAGCGTAACTCTGTGTACTTACCTCAATCACGAAAAATGCTCAATTTATTCTTTCAAATTTTGAAAAAAATTTCAAAATAAATCTACTTTAACGATTCTTTTTCTTCTATAAGAGACCCACATTCCTTTATTGAAAACGTAGGAAGGTTTCAAATATCATATTTTTAATATTTACTTTCAGTGAGATTGTTTAGTCAATCTATTAGCCTTAGGACTGTAAAAAGCCTTCTGCAGCTCTAACTCAACCCAAAAATTTAAAGCCGAAGGTGAGAGCAATTTAGATTTTTAAGTTTTGAGTCCAATTCATTATACTCGATGGGTTTTATATTGGCTTGAACATACTTTATTATTTAATTTAGATTATATTCCTTTTAACTAAATTCGTAATCAAAGTTTCAACCCAGCTCAAATTCAATGAAACTTAATATACTCTTCGGTCCCATTGGAGCTTGATCATTCTCACAACCTCGCCAAGAAAAATAACGTAGAAACTTAATTTTGCCCAAAACCTATTAAAATAGCTCAGTTTTGAGTTCAATTATAGTAAAAAATGAACATGGATAAATATTGAATGAAATTACATGGTTTATACACCTTGATTCATTTACATGTCTATTAAGTTTAATAGCATTATCTTATTGAGTCCCTTAAGACATGTACCTTTTTAAGTTGTGAACTAATATTTTTATATAACATTTGGATGTGTTGCTAATTATGTTATTTTTAAAATTCTCATGACCTTCGTATGGAAGCTTATCCTTTGAAAGCTTTTCTTTTCGTTTCTTTTTTTGGAAGGATTTACATGACTTATTCATTAAGGTCTGCAATCATAATTCAATAGAACACATGCACCATTTTATAAGTGGAAGAAGCTCTTTTAAAAACCTTACATGGTGCATAGTATCTTAAAAAAAAAAACCAAAAAGAGTCAAACATACGAATCTATTTATAATTTAAATGTAACAATATGAATCCGATCGATGATATTTGATGTAAAATGATAGACATCTAAAAATTTTAAGGCCGAAATCCAGTATCTCAAAATATTTATGTAAGAATTTTGATGTGATGGTTTTTGGGCCATTATACTTATTTGAAAAATAAGTATAATCATCTCTCGCATTCGTTACAACACCATGCGTCTCCTCTAGATTGAAAAAACAAAAACTCGAATTGCTTACAGCGTCATCCTAGGGTGGCCAAGTTTTTGACTCCTCAAGCAAATAAAGGACAAAAAGTGCACCAAACATCACATAAAAAGAAACCCAAAGCGAAAAAAACAAAAAAGAAAGAAGGATACAAAAGTAAGTTCACACAGGTTTTTTTAAACTTTGATTTCTTTCCAATCCAAGCTGACATCATTACTTTTATTTATTTTGATAACAACAACAAAAAAAAAAAAGGGAGAAAAGATTAAATAAAATAATTTCTTTTATTTTTTCTAAATAAAAAAGAAAGAAAATTGTAAGAATAAAAAAAAAAAACGTCAAAAAAGAATCCAGGAAGGTAGATAGCTGTCCGCCTGTCCCCTTCAAACTCGAATAAACACTCGGTCTCTCTCTCCCCACAAGCCACAAGACTGCTCACTTCTCTCCTTACTTATCTCCACTCCTTATTATACACCCCCCCTTCTTCTTTCTTCCCCCCATCTCTTCCTTTTACATCACTCCCCTTCCCTTCGCCAACACCTCCCCCCACCCCCTTTCCTCTATTTTTGCCCCCATTCACTTGCGACTACTTCAAAAAAACCCAAAACATCATTAAGCACACACTCAAACACACGTTCCTATAATTTAACCCAACACCTCCCACACACAACATTATCACCAACACCATCACCATCACCATTGCCGCCGCCGCCCAATAATGGAATCATCACCTTCTGAAATGTTCCTTATTGGAGGTAATTCATGTTCACATCAATTCACGTCCGAACAAAGCCGTCATTCTTTAGATAACAACAACATCAACAATAATAATAATAAGGAACATTTCATGGTGGAGGACTTGCTTGATTTTCCAAAAGATGTGGTCGACCCCGTTGTCTTTGCTTCAGATGATGGCCCCACTTTTAATCATGTCACCACTACTGCCGGCAGCTCCACCACCGACTCCTCCTCCACCCTCACTGTTGTTGATAGCTGCAACTCCTCTCTTTCCGGGACGGACCCTCATCCACCTATGGCTGTTGACGTTGCCGTTGGTGGTTACCCCAGTTTCTCTGACACCCATTTCTCCAGCGAACTTTGCGTCCCGGTAACCCCTTTCTTTCTTTTCTTTTTCTTTTTATTTATTACTCTAACTATTAAACTCAATAATTACGTATTTCTAAGGACTCACGACATGATGAACATCTCATAAATTAATTTCCTGATATATATATATATATATATTATATATCTATGCCGTTATATTAATTAAGCACATTTATTGCTAGCCAGAAGAATAAAAGGAAAGGTTTCTCCCTTTTTTTTTTTTTTCTTTGACAAATAATGGAGCTCATACAGTTATATGTATATTATAATAATCCTAGAAATACGAGTTTTAAGGATTATTTGTATATTGATAACGCATTATAATACAGCTTTTAGTATTTTGCATTTGCTTTTACCATTTTGCATCAATATATACGAAATTCCACTACGTAGTAGCTCATGTCAATTTTCACAATTTTCTTCATAAATATCACTTTTAATTTGTCTTGTAAAAAGAAGTCGTCAAGCAGGTACACCGCATTCAGATTCTTTTGCCAAAAAAAGACACGTAAGAAAATTAAAAAAAATTACGCCGTAAATTTGCAAGGGTTACTTTATTAAAGTGAAAGGTGGTTGATGCTTTAGGTTTAAGTTTTCTGTTAACTTTTTTTTTTTTTTTTTTTTTCAATTTTGAAGTCTAAGTAATGATAGCAATATAGAATTATTATTTAGTTCTTATCGCGACTTAATATTTGTTGGTTAATATATACATATATATATATATTTGCAGTACGATGACTTAGCCGAGCTGGAATGGCTCTCCAACTTCGTTGAGGAATCATTCTCAAGCGAGGACTTGCAGAAGCTGCAACTTATATCCGGAATGAAAGCCCGAACCGACGAAGCTTGCGAAACCACCCCTGAATTCCAGCCCCACCCCAATGCTAATAATTCCGTTTTCCAACCCGATATGTCCGTTGCTCCCAAGGCAGCCCGCAGTAAGCGTTCGCGGGCTGCTCCTGGCAATTGGGCCTCGTGCCTCATTGTCCTTTCTCCAAATTCTTCATCCACCACCACCGAAACGGACTCTGGTACCGCACCCAGCATCGTGGGCAAGAAGGCCATTCGGACCCCACCAAGGAAAAAGCAAGGCCCCGAACCCATGGGCGGGTCGGGTGGGGAAGTTCGAAAGTGTCTCCATTGTGCCACGGATAAGACTCCACAATGGCGAACTGGGCCCATGGGCCCAAAGACACTGTGCAATGCTTGTGGAGTCCGGTACAAGTCGGGCCGTCTCGTGCCAGAATATCGGCCCGCAGCAAGCCCGACATTTGTGCTGACCAAGCATTCAAATTCCCATCGGAAAGTGGTGGAGCTGAGGCGTCAGAAGGAGATGCTTAGGGCACAGCAACTTCAGCAACAACAGTTTCTTCATCATAGCCATAGCCATAGCCATAGCCAGAACATGATATTGGACGTAACCAACGGTGATGATTATTTGATTCACCAACACGTGGGTCCAGATTTTAGGCAACTGATATAGTGGGTGTTAAGAGTAGACTAAGTTAAGCTAAGGCTAAGGCAGAGGATCCAGGACAACTTTATTTTTAGTTGCTAATTTTGAGTTCATTAGGCCTTTTTTCATTTTTCCTAACATTTTCGAATTTTGAAATTTTTTAGACTGCTTTATCCTTTTGAAGAGTTGCTTTTTCCCTTTCTTCTTTATTATCTTCCTCTTGGATCAAAGCTGGATAATTCTAGACACGAGCCTTTTTCCTTATGATGGTGTTTCATCAACTTATATATTTTGACTAGCTTAGTAATTAATTTATCGACTTCTTAAGATTTGATGGTAAAGAAAGTAAGATCAAACGGAACAAATCGGAAGATTATTATTTTAAAGCGCACAAAATTATTATCTAGTAACAATTGGCTCCTTAAAATATTTAGGTTATTTTCAGTGATGTTCCTTAAATAACAAGCATTTTAAATACTGCATCGAGTATTATTTTGCCATAGATTCATAAAATCTGAAAGAACGGATCTAGTGTATTTGTTCGTAGCATTTGTTTCTCGGATCATTCCAGCGACTAATTAACACACGTGGCTTTGTGTTATTTAATGAATCTTCTTACCTTCCCTCACTAGGACACAGAACCACACCTTAAAGTCCATTAAATTGCCAACTCCTCTTATACGATTACAGCAGGACCTTTGCTCTTTTCGAATAAATATGATAATTTGCAAACCAGGGTTAATGCATGAAAATTTACGTCGTAGGGTCCGTCATACGCGGGTTGGAAACAATTATAGCAGAAATTTGTCTTGAAAAAAAACTTTTTACATATCCTATCAAATCAAAAGCTTTGTAATTGTAAAATATTTGTCTTAGAAGGTTCAAAATGTTGCAAATATTATGTTTTGGGGAAAGTCAGTGATGATGAAATCTTAAAAGGAAAGGAAAGGAAAGGAAAGGAAACGGTAGGGCCGGGACAGCATAGATATGCTAATTACAAAGCGACCATGGAAACTAATGACAAACAATGATTTTCTCGATCGAGCACTGACCATACTATATTAGCTATCGCTAAAATTACCAATTACAAGACTTCAATTGTAACAAATTTCGGAAAACCATTTTCTACGAAACCAACACTTTTATCGTTTATTTGCTAAATTGTCCTCAAATGGTTCATATTGCCCATTAACAAGAGAAAAACCACCGACGGGTTAATAAACGCCTCATTATATACACACACACGTAGCGAGTGAGCACCAGTCAAGTTTAAACAAATGATAATAGTAGATAGTGGTTAGCTTTCGAAAACAAAATCATCCATGTTTCACGAATACTATCATATATTACTAATACTTATCCGTAACCCCTATACATACCTAACATTTATTTCCTAACCATTTTTTTTTTTTTTATCGAGAATAAGAGCCTTTGTTGGAAGGTGGCAAGTTACTTATTTACACTCTCGTAAATATATATTTCCCAACATCTTAGCTGTACAGATATTGAATCCAACATATGGGAAAATTATAAGTAGTAAATTCAAAAGATCGAATTTTTCAGTAATTAAAATAAAATATTAACATTACATTAAAATAGGTTAAAATAAAGGATCAATAATATGATTTATTAAATAAAGAATCCTTTACTATCCTATATACATGCCACATAAACTCAATTTAACCGTGTTATAACGGTGCAATGATAGGATTTTCTACTTCAATGATATAATATAGCATTTATCGTTTATTTTAATCACCAATCAAAACCATAGAGCGCTTTTACTAGTCAACCAAAGGTTAGAAGGTGAGCATATTGAGAATTAAAAAAAAATGAAAATAAAATTAGTTCGTTCCAACTATGTTGTTGAAATTATTATTTTTTTTAAAATTAAAAGAATAATGAGTGATCGACTAGGCAACTACATCACGTGGTTGGGTTGCACAACTTATTAATAAATGGCTATTGCGAACCACCACAAGGCTAGCGTGACCCCCTCAAATGATGGTGGACAAGGAGCCTTAGGGTTTTTATTCTATTTTTCTTTTATTTCCTTTTTCATATATATTTTGTGTTTTTTATAATTTCTTTTATTATATTATTTAGAAAATAATATTTATTAACATAATTTTATTAAATTAATTATTTTAAACAAATGAAAAACCAATATATTTTTGCCAATTAGCAATGACAAACTATGATAAAGAAAAAATGTCAATAATCTTATAGTCTAATATTATGAATACTAATCTCCTAAGTGGAGTAGATTGGAATTAAATCTTCCTCTCTTGTTGTAATCATTGGGGAAAAAAAAAAAAAACGAAGATATGCAAATTATTAAAGCGAATCGTATAAAATGTTAGCTACCAAGGCAAGGCAATAGATGGAATAGGTAAGGAAATTGTTGTGTTGTTGGGTGAAAATGTCGCTTCAGTGTTGGTTGGTCAACTTTTCAACAAGAAATGAATTTCAGATAAATATGAAAGTACCATATATATGTCGACTTTTAAATGGGACCTCAAGCACATTGAGCATGTTACATTAAATATATTAGTCAATGCTTTCATAATTCAATACCAAATGTATTTAATGCACCCCATTGGCTCGTGAAAACATGATGATAATTGATATTTATATATCTACACACTAGTACCATTTAACATACCAATTACCATTGAATTTATCTAATTTTAAATATGAAAAAAAGGACTTAGTATTTATGAAATCATAGATAATATTTTGAGGCGCACAATCTCTCACCCGGATTTGTTTTAAAAACCTCCATGATTTTCATATTTTAATTTTAAATAATGTGATACAGGTCTAACCTAAACTGGTTCGACTGGAATCGCCAATCATAACCATAATAGATTTGTTCAAGATCGATTATGTACTGATTCCTCAAATCCGATAGTTTATTCATTGCAATTCATAAGT
This sequence comes from Lumnitzera racemosa, assembly GCA_024138005.1. Taxonomy (NCBI): domain Eukaryota; kingdom Viridiplantae; phylum Streptophyta; class Magnoliopsida; order Myrtales; family Combretaceae; genus Lumnitzera; species Lumnitzera racemosa. Next base: position 298,878 of record JAMXBC010000007.1, on the reverse strand, counting down.
TTCGAACTCATGAATCTATAACGTTTCAAAAATTAGAGCGCTACAGTTTATCACGTATTATTATTATTAAGTAATAACATATTAAGACTTTTAAATCTATTTAACAATCATAAATAATACATAAATACTGCCAAAATCATATAACTAATATCTCCAATTACATGCAATAACTGAATGACTCAATGACTTTGCGGAGAATCACTTAACTTTATAAATATATATGTATATATATTTTTAAAAGATTCTTTTATGTTCTTTTTTTTTTTTTTCTTTTTAATGAATTCTGCATTGGTGACCCACTAAGACTTAAACAGGACTTTTGTCTAAATGGATCCCGACCCATGGCTTCACCGGGCCATAAGCTGAGGTAGAATGAAGTTGCTGTAAAAGTTTGGAAACAATGTTTCTCTTTTATTGGATAGATTCATATATTGCTTTCAAGTGCACGATTCCTTTTATATTTTCATTATGATACCAACTATAATAAGAAGCATGGGAAATCAAATAAATTGACACAAAATGTCTTAGTTTCTTTCCTACGTATCTTATATATATGATCAGTGATAACTAGGCTTAAGTAGATGTCAAGTGGGCAGGATAGAAATTCCCATCATGACCATTTTAACCCTCCAAGGGAATCTAGATTATAAATAGCAACACTTTCAGAGTTTTAGTTACTGCATTGGATCACATTCATTCACTAAGATGGGGAACACCAGACTAGTCGGTCATGTCTAAACTTAATCATAATAACCTCAAAGCGCAACTCAATAATATTACTTTCAAAATAATAAAAGTACAAAATTGGAAATACAAGACAAATTTTATTTTCAAAGCTTTTGCATATTTGATTATTTGGCCGGGGAAGGATTTCAAGTTATGCCACCTTGATTGTAATTTTATTATTTACGTTGAATTTAATCATATTTATTTACGTTCTGGATGTAAAGCAGCACGCATATGGTCGGAAGATATAGAGTGACTTGGAATTTAGAACCTAAGGCATATAAGATAAAGGTCCTATGATGATTTCAAGATAGGTACGTATCACATTCCTTAATTTGTAAGAGCAAGTTTCTAACAGATCGAAATAAAAAATATACACACATATATACATATACATATACATATATATAACATTTACACAAGGGACTAGATATCCATTCAATGCACTAGTATCGTCATTGTATCTTTTAGTTAAATATATAATAAAGTTTATTTTTGACAATTAACATGACGGACTCCATTCGTGAACGTTCCTTCTAGTCTTTGTGAAGATGAACGCGAATGTTACAATTAGACGGGTCACTCTTGAAGGTGAACGAGAGAGTTCCCCGAATTTCATATCATCAAAATCATCAAGCCTATCTATGCCTAACTGTTAGTGGACAAGATAACACGGGAAGAGGCGGGCTGCCGGTTTCTAGGTACGATAATATCGTATAATATTTTTACAAATGTTCATTTATATTAATATAGTTTCTGTACTCCCAAGATATCTCCATGTCAATGGCGACATAAATTACAAGCACGAAAATGCATGTAATAACAATCTTTGTTTGAATCTTATTCCCATTGGACAATGCAACGCTGACACCGCCAGTGGCCACCCCACTGCCATCATACGATTACCAGGAAACATGCCCTGCGTAGCGAAAGTACGTTAATTTTTCAACGTTTTCAGCCTTCGCTGAATGCAACGTCGTTCTTCACCCCCTTTTTGGCCTTTTCCTCCCGCCCGTTGAATCCCCTCCGCCCACCGACACTGTTGCCTATGTAGGCACTAACAAAATGTTATATCATTTTTCTTTTTTTATTTATTTATTTATTAACTTCTATTATAACTAATAGAAGATCGTGAATCAAACTTAATCTATGTTATTAAGAAACCAACATTGATACCGTTGAATTATAAAGTTTTAGGGACTTATTTAAAAAAGATTAGTATTTTTAGTAATTCACTTTCTTTCCCCTTCGCCTATAGTGTAAACTGTCTAGCTTCCTATACCGTTACTGCATCCTTTTGTATAGTCCTAGTAGAGGCATCCATACTGACTCTATGTGAATGTACGGTTGGAGGTTGGGCATGCGATACTTCATGATAAAATTCTAGTTCCAATTATTCAGCAGCCTATGCATGCAATAGGATAAGGTAAATTAGGTTATACTCTTTTACCCCGTTTACTATTCCAAAATGCATGTGCTTGTATAAATGCATAAAAAGATTTTAATTGAGTTGGTCAGTATCGATAATAATTCTATTTTTTTTTCTTTTGAGCAATGATAATAATTCCATTTAAACTTGCAAATTTAATATAAAAACATAGCCAATTCTACCTATTGATGGTGGATCTTTGTAAAGTTGTGAGAAAGCTACAAAAGAAGAGAATTGGGGAGGGAAGGTGTTGGTTCTAGTGTGGCCATTCTAATATTTAAATCAATGAAAATAGAAAGAGGGTGACTATAGAGTGAGAGAGTACGTAAATCTATAAAGTTTTTATATCCTTTACCCGGAGGATTGTTCTTGTATTTACATAGGATTGTCTGAGCTATCTTAGGCATGTGATAAATGTCTGGAATCCTTTCTTTGACTTCGAATTTTGTAGAGAAGATCTTAGGGATAGGCTAATAACTTGCCTTTTTCGGCTAGCTATTTTCGTCTACTCTTCATACAAACTCAACTATCGGGCCTGACTAAATAGGGCTTGAAGGCCTAGGTTTCAAGGATCTTAGTAGCCCTTATTCTAACTAAGTGGAAGTGAGGAGCCTAATGCAAGCTTTGATGAGGTCAATTGAGGTAGAACTCGGCTTAAGCTTTAACGAAGTCAATTTGAGCTTTACAGACTTAAACGAAGCTCTAGAGAGGTCGGCCTATGTTACACTCAGAAGCGGTAGAGTCATAATAGTCTTGCTATATAAATCATTCTAAAATAGAAGCCAACAATACAGTTGTTATCTTAAACCCGATCTACACAAAGCGTCCACGACTAACCCATTTTAAGTAAATAGTTTATAAATTAAATATGTTATTTACTTGTTAACTTAAGAAAGATACCTACTTATATTGAAATAACCTGAGTATCTTTATAAGATTTAGTAACTTAATCTTAATTTACTTAAGTAATTTATAAATTAATACTAAAAGCTTTAAAGAGTAATCTATACTTGAGAGTATATCCGGTCTTCAGTTTATATCCTTACTCCCTAAGATCTGGAAAAATTATTAGCTTTGGGGTAGTTATATGACTACTTTCTAGTTAGCACCTGTAACAAAATCTATAGGGATATGAGTAACCACAGTAGAGTAAGTTAAAACGGAGACTCAAAACCATGCAATAAACATAAACAAGATTATCAACCAAATTATTAGGTACAATGCATGTTCAAGCAAATGCCATTGCACGACATTGTTAGGCCCTTCATAAGATTAAAAAAATTGCATTTGCTCTAATCTGGGTTGAAGAGTTTCCGTTAATACAATAGCTCACGACAAACCCACACTTGCGCAATGAAGACACCGCTCTTCCTGCAATGATCTTTGAACCATTGACTTCACCTTTACCGTGACTTCCTCACCTATCACTTAGTTCGACTAAGGATGAAGAAGGGACTGATTATGTTATCTAATGCTATCCTTTTTGAATAGGTCAGTATTTAATTGGAGAATCCTAAGTTTCCTCTAAAGGGTTACTATGTAGGTCCAATTTATGTTTATAAGTCATATATTTGATTGGGTTTAATTTAAAGTGATCAATCATTTCAACAAATCACATAACTACAAGTCAGGATAGTAATCAAAATCATATCTTCAAACTTAGAAACAAACACATGTATACAGTTAATTATCTAACAAGCATAATCATGTAAAATTTTAAGCCTCCAAGTAATACAATTTAGTACTTCGAAATACAACAATGTACACCTAGTATCCTTGGTCGCTCACTTAACCAATCACAGATTGACTCGTCTTCGTATGTCTTATAATATATAATATAAATACGTTTTTAGTATTTATATCTTAATTATATATATATATATATATACACACTCTAGGTTATGATTTAACTCAATTTTTCCTATATACATATTAATTATTATTAATTCATCCTAGGTTAGCTTAGGGTTCGGTTTCTAAATCCGATTTTGCCTTAGGTTTTTCAATCAATTCTAATCACGAGTATTATACATAAACCCTAAAAATGTGATTTGAACACAAATGTAAAATTCATCACATTAGGTTTGAGTATCCTAAATATCACTTTTAATTCTAAATCGGTATTCTATTCTTCTTGATACACTTAAACCTTTCTTAGTACACCGAATTTATTCTCGATGTGAGAAAATTTACATATTCATATAAATACCTAAATTTAAATTTCCTACCCGATTTAATATATTCCTATTATTAATATAATATCAATTTTTATTCTAATTTTTTCTATTTATTATATTTTCAATTTGTCATATTATATATTATTACCTATTGTGTACATAATATACATGTAATATTTCTATAATTCCAAATATCATCTCCCAACATTAATTAACATCTCAAAGTATCTAAATTCATCCCAAATCAGATTTTACACCCAATTACCTCAATTTGCAAAGTTAACTTAAAATTTACTATTTTTCCTATTACTTATTTACTACATAATACCCTAATAATTGCATCTAATACCCGAAATGCCACAAATATCACACTTCATCAAATTTCAATATCCTTAAACATATAATCACTTACTAAATCAGTAATTACTCATTTCATTACTTAATTAACCCAAATTACCCATTTTATGCATCATTTTAGGGCCTAAAAATTATCTAAAAATTTTGAAAATTAATTTTTGAAAAAGGGCTTCATAGCAATGTTGTATAACTCTTAATTAGTCTATACAAAAATTTTGGGCTCAGAACTATATTTCTAAGATTATTTATTTCTAATTCGAATAAAGCTTGGATTTGTACAGTTTCTTAAGGACAGTATATTTCTAGATACAAAATTATTAAAATAAAATTTTTTCCTAAATCTACATACTTAAAAACCTTACAATACCAAATTTCACAATTTTCAAAGCATATTTAATATTTTTAACAAAATATGTAAAATTAGGGAAAAAATTGGACTTACCAGAATTGGTGGCTTCGGCCACCTTAAGCATTGTTGCCACCATGTGGTGGTGATGGTCATCCACTCTCATGTGCTTGTCTGATTGGGGATCTCCTCTATGACTCTGATTACATAGATTTTTGCTAATTTTTTTAAAACCTTAATTTTCTCTTAATTTTTTTACCTTCTCAATTTTGTACAACTCCAAACATCCCAAATGAGCTTATGAAAAATTTGGAGTATTTGTAGAGCTCTAAAGCAATTTTTTTGTATTAATTTAATTAGACATTTATTTTATCTACTTCCATTTTACCTTTCTTGTTGTATTAATTTAATTGGTTGATTTGTTTCTTGCTTTCCTCAATAGCCATGCCTTAATTCTGGAGTTTTCCTCATTTTTCATGATTTTTCCTTAATTTTTTAAGAATTTTCTTTAATTAATGAACCTTATTTTAGTTTATTTCACATATTTTAAATAATTACGTGTATTTCTACCTACAAATAAATATATATATAGTATAAATAAATAATTTTAAATATTATTTAAGTTATTTTATGATTTTTAGTATGCATATTATTTATTTTTAGTGATTTATTAGTTATCGGAATGTATTTTATGTATTTTCGATAAATAACGGGTAATATGTTTAAAATTTAGAAATTTTATATTCTTTTATTTTATTACTTATTTTCTCAAACTCAAACTTATAGGATTATTTTTACTAATATTTGTAACTTTATTTTATAATTTAAACTCAATCGGATTCTTTAGCCTATTGTCCTAAATTCTATGAGCTGAATCTCGAATATTTGATTGTAACTGTTACAGCCTATATTTAGAAGCTCATGTTTAGAATAACTTATCAATAGTAGCACTTAAAACCAATAATTTTATGGCCGTATTTAATGAAACAACCAATGTAAGAAGGCTTAAAAATTTAGTTCTATTTAGGGATGGAAATATGGCACTCAATTCATTAATTTGTACATGACATCATATGATTATATTAGGTTTGTATAAGCAAACCTAACATGATAATAAATTAGTCAGACTCATTTGAATTTGTTTATTAATGGGTCCGAGTTAAGGTTTAGCAGTTAAACTCATTTATATACTCGTTTAATAAACAAGTTCCATACATATGTCCAGATTTGACAAGTGAACCCATTTAATATTAAAATTTCTAATATTTATTGTTCAATTTTTTACTCTATCGTCTTCTTAATTTATTCTCATTTATAGTAACCACTTGTACACATCTCCCTGACTTTCCTTCCCTCTCTCTCTCTTGTGGTTTGTGCATAATATGCCAAGATATTTTTAATGTATTTATGGATATTATTTATAAAAAGCAAGTATTTATTGTATTTATATACTTTTTTATTAGTATATATTTTACAATAAAATTCCATAGATAATTTGGGTATGTATAGAATTATAATAAAGGTATATTATTAGTGAGATTTCATTACATTATATTATCTAAAAGTTGTTCTTGGTTAGATAAATATTTAGAGAAGACATAAATATTTAAACCAACATGTTGTATAACTAAAATCATTCTTACAGGACAAAGGGAAAGATATCTGAGTTATACAAGTAGGTGCCTAAAGTTAATTGGTTACACTAGACATAACCCGCTAATAGAGGACACCACATATTTAATGTCATTGGTCCGTCTTCTAAATGAACGAGTATAAATAATCCCTAAACTTGAGAGCTTCATATATCCTATATATGAAATGTTGTGTTTTAATACTGTTAAATATATTAAATTGTAAATAATACGGTTATTGAGTATGACATAAAATATAAAGAGGATAGTGATGAGTTAAGATATAATTCATTACTCTCTTGGATTAGAGAATTGATATCCAAGGTCACTTAATTAAGATAATAGTGACTTATAAGCCCGTGACTACGGTAAGTATTATGAAGTCTATTTTATTTTGGAAACTGTCATGCCGTGAATAGGAGGAGTCATAACAGACCCGCTGTGTAAACTAATCTAAGATAGAAGCTGACCTCACAGCTACTATCATAGATACAGTTCACACAAGACGTGCACAACTCAACCAACTTGAAACGTCTGTTCTGACACCTGTTAATAACCAAACCTGTAGTAAAGCTTTACAAAATATCTGTTCTATATAACCTGTTATCTAATACCATAACAGTATTTACACAAATATTTTACGCCTAAAGATAAAGTTTACAATCAGAGTTTATTAAAAATCAGATTTTGCAGTTTATGTATAATAAGTTAGGAAACTAGTAGGCTCTTATGGAATTCCCAAAGAGTTTCCTCAAAAACTCTAAAACAAAGTTAAAAGCCTAGGTTCAGTTGATTTCTCGATCCTCACTTTCTTAAAAAGTAGCACATTAACTTGGGAATGGTGGTATCTAAACATTCTAACCTCAATCAATATTTGCAAAAGAGTCTATAGGGATGTTAGCTTAACTAGCTCAGTAAGTGGAACAGAGTCAGAATAGTACTGTATAAACATAAATAAGGTTAATAATTATGATGAAATACAATACAATCAATCAAATGAAATATCGCACAATGATATCCAGTCCACCGTGAGATTAAATAAATTACATCTGCTCCAACCCAGATTGAGGAGTTTCATTGCGACTCAAGTTAGACCAAACCCGGGTTTGTGCAATGGAGAACATCATCCTCCTATAATTGCTTTTGAACTACAACCTCGAATCCTCGCCGCGACCTCCTCGCCTGTCACTTAATTCGACTAAGGATGAGGAAATGACCATTTCAGCCATCTTCATCAAAAGAAGTCGGTATTTGGCTTGACACTCTTAATCATTTCCCCTAATGGGTGTTATGCATGTCCAATTTCATTTTTGTCGAATAAACATTAATTTTAATTAGGGATGGCCAATAAGTTCATACAATACAGAATTAATGCAAATATGCAGAACAACACACCAAGGATATCAACTCCTCTCATAATTGAGTCTTTGGATACTTTAAAATAGTATCCCAATAAACGATGAAGCTACAACCCCAACTTACTTCTTTAAACGCTTATTACTGCTGGCTTAAGTTGTCAACCATCTTTGTACTAGGATATCCTATTTACATAAAGAACCCAAATTCAGTTTTCGTACTAATTACAAAAATATTAGGGTTTAATCTAAAATGGTTATATATATTATTATCTCCATAATATATAGTCGTATTATCACTATATATCGAATTAAGCTATTAAGTGTTGATACTGTACATCCTATATACTATTACGTATTATCTATTATTTAGATTGTATTAAAACATAATTTTAATTTATAAATTCACGTTTTAATTCTAGTAAGGTTACTAAAATACGTACATCCTTGAATATGATAAAGTTGTAGGTTATATTACGTAAGATTATCCGATTTTAACAAAATTAGTGTCGTTAGGTTCGTATGAACCTAACAACATGTTTTACGAGTTCTGTTCCTAAAGACGATTTTTAATGGATAATTCGAGTTTTTAATACAATTATACGTAACTATATAAATATTATCATATTATACGTAATTTAATTTATTAAATCGTATTTTACCTAATTTGTTCATATAAGTTACAATATTAGTACCATCTAACCCTAATATATCTAAAGTATATCCTGATCAGAAAATATCAGTAAATATAATAAAAATACTCATTTAGTCCAATTTGATCAGCAATCACATATATAGTTTTTATTTAACTATATAATTCGTTTTAGCTTTTTAATATTAAAAATACACCCCGACTTGTAAATTAAGCCATTTTACTTAGTAAATTCGTAATAAATAATTTGGGTTACCAAATAATTCCTCGAAAATTTCTATAGACTCCTAAAAATATTAGGAATTCAATTATTACTTGGTTTCAAGTTTCTGACCTATCGCCTATATATTTGTATTGACGATTACCCTTAAATTTTCATAAATTACCCAATTATGATTCTTTTTACACCAATTAATTTCAATCTGACTCAATACTATTATTATTCATTAGAGATTAGTACATGTCCATTTCATCAATTAATTTCATAATTTCCTATTTAATTTAGAATTTCAGCCTATTTTCGAGCTATTTTTAGGCCAAAAATGCAATAAATATTAAAAATATTCAAATCAAAATTTAAGCTACATAGCAATTATCTATATATTATAAACATCCTACACAAAAATTTTCAGCTAAAAATAATATCATTTAGTATATTTATTTTACAAATCTAAATTCAAATTAACAATAAATTTCTTAAGAAAGTATATTAAATATTACGAATTTTTCAAAATAAAAATATCACGTAAAATTATGTTCAAAATAACCTAATTAAAAATTTTTTCATAATTTTTGGGGTAGATTTACTACTTTTTAAAAATTATTAAAAAACAAGGCAGAAAATCGACCTTGGTGTTCTTGGATGCTTCGGTAGCCGACGGCGGTTAGGTGGTTGTTGGATGGCTTAGGTGCAATGGTGATTGGTGGTGTCTGGTCGGGCTCCACGATAGAATCAATCTAGGTTAAGGTTCTATTCTAGCACGATTTTCCTTTGTTTTTGTTTAATTTTCCAAATTTTCTTTTTCTCAATTCTTAGTTCTTAATTACTAACCTATTGCTAGTCTGCTGGGGGTTTAGTATTTATAAGACTTTTCCACCGCTTAGGAATTTTTTTTTTAGTTTTTCTTTTGCTTTCTCTCCAATATTTGAAGTAAGAGGTGTCTTAAATAAATTCATTTGCTTTTGAATCAGCAACTATTGGACTCTACGGCTTACTACGATGATTCTCCAAAATTTCCAGCCACAAATTGATTTGTTAAGATATGATTTCGATTATTTTAGTATTTTAGGTGTATTTTATCAATATTTAGTTATTTAGTAATATATGAGTATATATCCCATGTAAATATCATGTGTAATATATAACTTTACTCATATAATTAAGTTTCTAACATATCTTTTATTTTTAGGATATATTCTCTTAATAAATTTTATGATTTCAACACAATATGTATATAATTAAGAAATTTAGGATTAATTTATCGGTATAATTATTATTTATACCAGGTATACTCATAAAAATACATGTATATTTATATAATAAATTATACTATATTATCTCATTTTATAGCTTAATTAACTTATTTATAAGTTTTTGTTGCAATCCGAGTTCAATTTTAAGGGTTCCGAGCATTTTAGTACTATATTGAATAATTTTATTTCTAAGCGCAAAATTGAGATTTTGGGTCATTATTCCTAAAATCTAACTTCATTTTGTCTCTTTGTCTAACTTTTCTATCTTAATTGTAAAGTTTGGACTCAATAGATTAACTTTTTTTAAAAGCCCTAAATTTAGGCTCGATTGTCCTGAACTCAATTTTTAGGGGCTTACAGAAACCATACAATAGTTAATCAGGATATAACATACAATAGTTAATCAGGATATTATTTAATGAAGAGATTTAATTACATAGTAATCGATTCATAATAGTTTCTCATTTACACTTTTTCTATTATTTTGGATGACCAATAATTATTACTAGGCAGTTACCTTGACTTATTTTTATATATACATTACCTTCATGTATAGAAATCTAGAGGGTTACATGCTATAGTAAGATTAATGTGAACAAAGTTTTGATAAGAAATTTTAGTAGATACTGAAATTTTTGTTAATATTTATTTCAAAACTAGAATAAATTGATTTGAAATAATGAATTGAAAGAAATTTATTTTATCGCATAGTATATATTTGCAGTTATGTACCTTTTAAGGTTATGTATTTTATTATTGCTTTTTCATATAAAAATATATGAAATTTATTAATTTCATGCTTAATTGCTATTGAAAATTTCACGGCGATTGAAAGGAATTGCAATTGAAAAGTTCATGGCAATTAAAAGGTTATTTGCCATTAATTCCATGTTTAATTGTTATACAGTTGAAAGGTTGTGGTAATTGAAAAATTCATAGAATGGAAAATATCTTTCATTAATTTTAGTTAATGTTTAAAAGAGATAAGGACAAGAGAAATAGTTTGATGATGATTTTCTATTTAGAGAAACATCTAAAAAAAAAGTCAAGAGAGAGAGATAATATTTTGCTTCCTAGTTTTTTCTAATTCTAATTTTAGTTCTCTAGCAAAATAAAGGATTAAAATTTGTTCTTATTAATGTGTGTATAGATACCGCTAGAGAGATTACGTTTGAAGTCTTTATGGTGAACATACTTTGAAACAACAAATCAAATTTAGATTTTAATTGAATTTTATCCTTAAGAGAAAACAATACTTCTCATCAGAGAAAAGATACTTTTGTAATTTTTTATTAACATATATTTCATTACATGTCACACATGGATCTTATGATAAGTTTTATAGTTATTTCTTTTTTTTTTTTTTTATTTCTGTTGCGTTCTTTCTAATCTATAAAACTTATCAGTATACTCATTAATATATTAAAAGGAATCTGTAGAAAGTAAAGACACTTGCAACTTAAAGATAATATGTTGCATTAATAATTGTTATTTATTGGCATGTAATTATTTGTTGTTAGCTTCATTAGTAAATATGTTGCAACTTAAAAGGTAATACAATATGCATATAGATAATGCTTATTCAAATAGTAGTATAAGAAAAATGGATTTGCACATACTTTGAGGGTGTTCTTGAAAATGGGTAATGAAAGTATCTGAGACCTTAAATTTTCAAAGAAAAAAAAGATAATACGGTGGATCAAAATATTGATTGAGATCTAACACACATTCAGCTGGACATATTCTTCTACATCAATTTGTCATACTCGTTATATATAGCTGCTTTTTATATGATGATGGATTTGAGCGATTTTAAGAAACAACTGTTTTTTTAGCATTCAGCTATTTTTTTTTTTTTTTAATTAGCGTGGCTGCTACCGGGTGCTTTTATAACATTATCATACAATTAACCTTTGCAATCTACAAGATTTCGGCAAAGATAAAGTTCGAGACCAAACATTACACTAAGGTTTTATGTATCGTATACGACATATTGTTTCTTAAGGCATATATATAGATAACAAAACTACCGTATCTATACTATAGCCCTTCTTTATTTTCTCCTTAAGTAATTTTATTAAATGCAGGAGTGCAAACGAATAAATAATAAAATAGTGATCTCCCACTGGAATCACGTGCACATGCCTTATTCCTAGGAATTGCCTTCAAAGAGTGGACAACATACAACAACAAATGCAATGGAAATTTAGAATACATAATTAATTTATGACCCAGATTCATGAGGCTCCTCTAAGCCCATATAAAAAGGAACCTAGGGCTCAATTCCTAAGAGCTTTTAGAAAGAAAGATTTCAAAATATTCCAAATCTTTATATATAGAGGGTAGGTAACATTATAAATATAAATATAATATAGATCGTTAGATCAATTTAATCTTGACTGTCTATTTTAAAAGGCCACTTGTATTTACAGGGGACCTTCTCTCAGGAAGAGCTTTGAGGGAAGATGCCATCAACCCTAAACCAAGCAATAGATGACCTTTAAAAAAGGGACAACAACTTGGAGGGGGATGGTAGCTGCCTTGAGAAGGGAGGTCAAAGGGTTGTGAGCTATGTTACAACAAGGCCATGTTGTTGGCCAAGGGTTGGTCCAAACGGGATCTACGGGGAAGATTAATGTTCTAAAACCAAAGCCTTATTAGGAACTAGGAACACAAAAGAGATTAACAATTTCTTATAGAGCTTAGAGAAGTACTTTGATGCATTAGGAGTGCTGGATGATACTTGTTACACCCCAAAGTGGTAGAGTTATAATAATGTCGTCGTGCAAACCGTTCTAGGACAGGAATCGACACTTCAACCACTATCTTAGACTTGATTTACGTAAGGTTTCCATAACTAACTTGCTTTAAAATTAATAGTTCATAAATAAATATCTTATTTGCCTGTGAAATTATGAAAAATACATATTTAAACTAAAATAATCTAACTATATTACAAGATTTAGTAATCTAATCATAATCTACTTGAGAAATACATAAATTATTATTAAGAACTTTAAAGATAAAAAAAAAATCCAAACTTAAGAGTGTATTTGATCCTCGGTTTTATATCCTTATTCTTTAGGATCTAACAGTTACTAGTTTTAGGGTAGTTATATGGCCGCTTCTTAGCTAGTACTTGCAACAATATCTATATATATGTGAGTAACTAATCACTCAGTAAGTTGAGATGGAGACTTAAAATTATACATCAAACACAAATAGGGTTATCAACAAAATTAATTAGATGTAGTGCATGTACAAGCAAATGCCATTGCAGACATTGTCTGATCCATTATAAGATTAGAGAACTTACACCTGTTTTAATCCCGGTTAAGGAGTTTCCACGTAATGCAACAGCTCACGACCAAACCTAAGCTTATACAATAGAGACATTGCTCCAAATTCGATTACTTTCGAATTATTGACTTTACCCTTACTGTGATCTCCTCACCTATCATTTAGTTCGACTAAAGATACAGAAGGAGCCCATTATATTATCCAGTGCTATCCCTTTTGAAATGGTCGGTATTTAGCTGGAGAACTTTAACGTTTTCCCTAATAGGTTACTATGTAGTCTGATTTAGAATTACAAGTTATGTATTTAGTCAAATTTGGTTTAAGGTGTTTAATTGTTTCAAACAAATCACACAAAAACAAACCGAATAAGTAAACTAGAATAATATCATCAAACTCAGAAACAAGTATATACAAGCATATGCATAATTAACTACCTAACAAACATAATCGAAAACAATTTCAAGCCTCCGAATACTACAAATTAGTACTTCGAAATTTTGTAACCTATTAATCCTAACTTACCTTAACTCCTCGCTTGCTCACTTAAAGTACGACTCGCATAGGCCATTGCCAATAATCCTTATAATACATTGTTTTAGTTTCCACTTAATTACTATAGATATGTTTTGTTATGTAATTTAGATTATGATTATTTTTGGTTTATGATCTTTTCATATTTAGTGATTTAGGTCTAAGTCTCTTAGAATTTCTTCTTTTGTTGAGCCAGGTTTCAAATTTATTTCTTATTTCGATTACAGTTTCAACTTCTGAATTAGGTTTTAGTTTACCTTTTCCTTTATATTACTTTTTGTTTGTAAGTTATTTAAATGATTTTTAACCTTTTGTCTTATGGTTTATTTAATAAGTATAGCCTTTGGTTTAAATTTTTGGTTTATTATCTAATATACTTATATTAATCCTAATTCAGATTTTGCTTCTGAATTAGATTCTAATTTAGGAATAATCTACATTTACTGTGACCACTTATACATATGTATATACATACATATAAGATTTAAGTCATTAGTTTTTAGTTTAAGATTATGATTTTATTCAATTATTCAAATTTTATATCTCCTATAATCGAATTAGTTATAAATTAATTTTTTATTCAATTTCTGAATTAGTTTTTAAATCAAGTTTTGTTTTAGGTTATGTAAATCCCGTAAATTTAGCTATTTAAAAGTATAGTTGAACTTTAGTACTTTAGACAATTTCATGAGTTGTTAAAGGCGAGCAAGATAAATATTTAATAAGTTATAAATTCGAATATATTATAAGTAGTAAAAATCTTAGAAAATTGATCGAAACCTAAATCGCGTATAAAAACCTAAATTCGATATATGTGCAAATACTCGAAATCGAATTCGAACTTGATTGAAACCCTAAAATTATAGCTTTAAACTTATAAAATGAATAAATATCACTTAATAGTGATATAATCATAGTCGATCACAATTATCGACTAAATTGCGTAATCACGTAAAACTTTGAACAAAAACATTAAAATAACTTGTTATTATTGTAAACGTAACGGGTATCAATTAAATTAATAAATTTTCGTAAAATCCTAAAATTAATTTATAATTATTATTTTTATGATTTTTATGTTTAGAAAATTTACATGTATTTAATTTTATTTTTCTTTTTCATCCCTTTTTCTTTCCTTTCCTTTTCTTTTTCTTTTTCTTTTCTTCTTTTATTTTTTTTTCCTTCTTCTACGTGATCTTATAACTAATTTTTTAGTAGCCCATGTGCTAAATTCACTTGTACAGGTGTTCAATAATTAAGGGATAAAAGACAATTACATAAAGTAAATGTCTTATCCTCATTAATACATAATCTATTAGGATTTGTTCTTTTTTTTTTTTACTTTATTTGCTTCATTTCCTCACTTGATTCACGTCTAGAAGTAGGACAAACCAAAAAAAGAAAACGAAAAACTAAAACATATACATACACAATTGGAATAAAAAAACAAAAGAAGAGAAGAAAAAAAAAAAGACTAAGAAAAAGAAAAAGGAAGAAGAAAACTAAGGAAATTCAACCACTACATCACTAAAATATTTAGGTAAGTGTATTTATTTTACTTATACATATGTATGTCATATAGTAAATATGTATATATAAATAGATATGTACATTGGTATTAAGTATTTTCTCTTTTTGTGTATAAACATATATATGCGGGCATGTATATATATGTATTATTATGTATAACATACGATATATGTATATGTATGTATGTGTAAATAAGAATACATATGGTATGTATTTAGTATTTTCACTATTTAGGTATTAATATATATATATGTACACGTGAATAGATATATATATATATATGTATGTGTATATATACATAGTATTTTTCTTAAGTAGAATATGTATGTATATTAAATATTTCCTTTATATACATGTATATATATTTAGTATTTTACTTAATTAATTATGTATATATATGCATGCCTATATATAAAGGTATATATATGTACATAATATTTATTTTAGCATGTGATATGTATATACGTAAATTATGTAATTCCATATATATATTTATAAATATGTATATAAACCTATTTCGCATTTTCCATATATATATGTATGTATGTATGTATAAAATAATAAGTATACATATTATTAATAATATTTGTATTTTAGTATATATATACATATATCGTATGATTGTATATGTACATAAGTATGTAAAGTATAAATAGATGTATAATATACTTGTAAGTAGTATATAAATAAGGATAGAATAATTTAATATATAACGCATCATATATGTATAAACATATGTAATGAATGGTGAAATATACGTAAAAATACAAGTATAATTAAATAGTATATACAATTTACTATATTAATAATTTAATAAATAAAGTAAGATAATATATATAATAAAATAGAAAATAATGAAAAATTTGGAAAAATGTGCAAGCTTGACACATGATACTTTCATGTGTTGCCAGTCACTATTTGTTATAAATTAATTAATTAAGTAGAAAAATAATAAAGTAGAAAAAATGGAATTAATAATTCCAAAATCTCAAAAATAAGTAAAAATAAGTAATTATAGTAAAATAGACTTAAAATAAGAAAATTTCCAAATTATATGATTTAAGTAATTATTAAATCATAAATATACTAAGAAAAGCTTAAATTGATATTTTATAACTATTTAAGTTAAAACAATAAACTTTGTGATATTTTTATATCACAATCAAAACTATAAGTTATAACGTCTAAAACGAACCTCACTACGAGAAAGTACGCTCGAAAACGATTGAAGTGAACTATAAGTTCATAAAGATTTGAGTTGAATAGAAAAAAGTTATGCACGATTTGATAAAAAGCTCAAATCGACAATTTTGCTCAAATTAATAGCTAAGTTAAGTAAACAATGCGACTTACCATTCTAATTTAGTTATTTCAATCCCAAACTTATTACTTTTCATATTCCCTAAATTACAGATGATCTCGATACGAATACTAACTTACTAGGTAGATTATTATTACGACTGTTGATAGGCTCAATGACCAAGTGAGTGCTTCCGATAACTCTATACTTGTTTTGTGTTTGTAGTTAGTATACATAAATTAAATATTAATAACTTGATGCATGGGAGGTTCGAGTTATGCATGTATTTGGTATTGATTAATTTTTGCGCAAAATAATGTTAAATATGATAATTGAAGATTTAGTTATGTGAACGATTTGTTGCTTAATTTGAATTATTTGTTGATAATATTTGATCACCTCATAAATTAACTTAATCATATTCAACTCAACTAAAATTAAATGAATCATGCATAAGCACGAACATTGCATATAATGTTATGGCCGTTACCTCACACGATTGGTAATAAAGGGCCTTAGAGGGATGGATTTACACATGATTTGATTAATACAGTACAAAAGCACTGATACAACAAGACCTTACCCTTGGTTCGTAGTTTTACTTGGAACTAGAGATGCTAATCGTAGTGACTAGGAGTCGCGTCTAGAGATCACCACTATAGGGTGTGAGTGTAGATTGCGGGGGCCACCTTACCGTTAGACTTGGATATTTATATACTATTGATTGTTGAAAATAGAAACCTATTTCATAAAATAGGGAATTTCTATATATGTTTATATATAATTAAAAACCCAAGTGCTAGAGCCTAGTTGCGATCAGTTATCTCCAACCCTTACTTCGGAGGGCGTTAAATCCGATGTTGTATGTAGCACCAGTCAACTGCATATATTGTTTAGCATACTGCTTATTTATACATTCATATGTTTGATAATAAACAGTTTAATAACTTATTTGATGGTATAATATGAGTAATATCTTATTAAGCTCTTGTAGTTTACTTCCCAATAGTTTTCTCTTATAGATTACTAGATAATTAGGTATGGGCTAAGAGCCGGGTATTGAGTATTAGTGTTGAGGTACTTAAAAGTTAGAATATGAGGATAGACTATGTAAATGCTTTGAAAGATTACATATAATCATTAATACTATAGTCAGATTTTATGACTTTCGTAAGTTTAAGTTTTAGAACTCTACTACCTAATCTTATCGTTTGATAGGAGATACCAATTATTCACGGTTCTGATGAATTGTGGCTTATTGGATATCTACAATCACATATATGTTGTAATAAGTTAATTAAATTAATAATCGAAACTTTAGCGATTAATTATTTAGAGTCTTACAATCTCTGATTTGCAAGGTGATTTTCAGATCATGGGTACATACATGATATGAAAATTTTCGGTAATCCTACTAGGCCTCTTTTATGATTATTGTTTTTATTTGTAAACACTAGGAATTCTTCCTTGGCTAAAATGTGAGATTCATCTAACTATGCTTAGGTATCCTAAATTTACATTTTAGCTCCTAATCAATATTTCGATTAATACCGTATATTACATTCCTAATTTAACTACCAAATCAACTCCCGATATAAGAATAACCTATATTTTCACATAATTTCTTAAATTAACCTTTCAAACTAGGTTTATAATATTCTCCTATTATTATAATATTATCAATTTAATTTAATATTCTTCACTTATTTAATTCCTATATATACATATTATGTATTATTACATACTCTTTAATTATATCACCTATCTAATACTTCTAACACTACATATATCATCCTTCATCATCCAATAACATATCTAAATGTCTGATTATAGTCTAAATTAGAATTTATACCTAATTTATTAATAGCACTTATTTTAAATACACTTTATATGGTGATTTTATAGCATTTCCCTTCTATTTTTAGTTGTTTTTAAAGAAATTGATACTTAATTGAGTAAAATTTTGATTTGAAGATTTGAATGTGTTCTTGGATTAAAACCGAAGAAAAGAAATCAAATTTCACTCAATTCAGAGTTTAAATGAATGGGTTATAAAGTTTTGAAGTTATATAAATAATAGGAGAAAGTGACAATTTTTTATCAGAAAGTTACACAGTCTAAGACACAACTGTGTCCCCAGGCTATGTTTACCTGGGATGATTTTTTGCGGTGACAAAAAAAAAAAAAACTTCTTAATATACTATATAAGGACTTATGAAGGTTTTAAACATAATTTTTGACATTTAACATAAAAGAGACTTGAAACACTCAACTTTAAGATTAAAGAGATTTCTCATCAACAAAAGGGGTTGTTCATGTTTTACTTCTTGATTTTGCTACAATTTTCTTTTAATTTCATAATGATAGCTTAAGATTTTAGTATGTAGGATTGTAGAACTTAGGATTTCATGTGATTATCGGATTTATTGATAATTTTCAATAAAGTTTCTATCTTTCTTGATTCAATTATGTGTTTTCAGTATCAATTGATATTATAGGGTATTAATTTATAATATCATGCATGATGATTGAGAAATCACATGGATAATGAGATTTCGACATAATTGAAGAAAATTACATGTATACTTAGAGATAAAACACATGATTCCTTTGGAAAAATCTTATTTTTGTATGGGAATTCATTATATATTAATGCGATTCTAAATTATATTACTAAGTGAAGAGATTCTGTAAATAATTTAGGGTTAGGGTTAATACATTTGAGAAAGGCATTAATTCAATTGTGAATCCCTCTAGTAAAAAATAATAGAGATGAAATTAGATAATTTTTTAGAAGTCACATATTAAACATTAGGGGAAACAATTCCTAAATACGTTATTTATCTTTTTGAAATCATTCTTAATTTTATTGCTTCCTAAATTGCTTAGTCAAGTCTCATAATTAGATTAGTTTATTAATTTTAATATTTTTAATTTATTCAACCCATCACAGTTTTTCGGTTAGATAATAGAACTAAGGCTAATAGCAGTACTCGAGGTCTCTAAGGAATCGATTTGGACTTGCATTCGCTATATTAAGACTGATAGGTGCATTTGCCTCGCATTAAGTTTTTGGCGCCATTACCAGGGACTTCAATATTAAGAACACCTGTAGCTTTATTAGTTTAATCATTCTTATCTTAGTTTTTCATTATTTTCTTTTAATTGTTTTAAGCTACGATTGATCTTTGTATTTTTCCCCTTTGCAGTGCATGACAAGAAGTTAATCAAAAGATTTGATTGAAATCGATCCTAAAATTGAGAGGATGACCTTATGAAATCTACTTGATTTTGCATTCTAGTTTATCTTTTCTTTGCATTTACATATTTTATTTTATTGTTTATGAATTCAGGTTGAGGATATTTAAATTTACTAATTTGAATTGACTTGGTTGTTAAGATTAATATGGAGTACAGTTGGTGGAATCAAGGTAATAATTATTGGAATTCTTCTTGTAGCAATTATGTAAAACCCCTACTTATGGATTATGGGGATATGTGTCGGTATTGCACATATCATTATTTTTCTTATCAATGTTTTAATCCTAGTACCTAATACATGTTATTCCAATTTCTAAGAAGAACAACCAAGAGAGAGATTTTAAGGGAACAGAGCCACTTGAGTATATATTTGTTGAGAAAAAAGTCCCCCACATCTTCTCTAGCTTTATGGAGATGGGATACTTTCCTATGGTACCTCAATGGAGGCAATTCAAATTTTTTATTTTTAGGAGTAGTTCCAGTTTTAGTTTTCACTTTATTTTTCTTTTATGCATTTCATTTTCTTTGTTTTGCAAGGTCTTTAGGCATTTAATGGAAGAAATCTCATAGCATGGCAATTTCAAGGAATTTGACGTCAAAGTGCTCAAACTAGGGAAGTTTCAGCTTTCCTTTTATCCTTTATTTTTCTTTCTTTCCCCCTCTTCGCTTTTGATTTTTATGCTTTAATTGTTAAATGTACTTTAGGGACAACGTACGTTATTAAGTGGGGAAGGGATATATATATATATATATATTACTATTTAGGAGACCAATCTTTCATATGTAACCTAATTAATTTTTAAATTAACTTGCAATAGGTGATTAACAAGTGTCGGAATTTAAAGTGTTGGGCTGAATCGACTATTTTATCTTAATCATTATTGATCTTATTATACTTTACCAAAATTGATTAGTTAAACCTTTGGTAAGGATTCGTCTTAATCCGTTAGAAAAGTAAGGTTGAATCTCATTACCAATACTAATAAGATAAATTGGTAAAGACTCGTCTTGGTATGTTAAAAGAGCAAGATTAAGTCCCAAAGCTAATACCATTATAAAAAAAAAAGTTGGTCTGAATCGACCTTGGTCCTTTAGAAAAGAAAGGTTTTTTCCCACTACTAATATGAAGGCTAAGTCGGTGTGCATCGATTTTGGTTCGTCAAAATAGCGAAATCATTTCCCTTTACTAACACAATCGTCCGTTAAAGACAATTATGCTTAAATAAAGTAAATTAAAAAACCTTCAAGCAAAAGCATGAACTAAGAGGATGATTAGAGAATGATTGGATGTTTAGAGAATGATTGGATGTAAAATGTGTTTGTTTTGGATTATGACGCTTGGGGAGATTGAAAAGAAAATTGTATATACTTTAGTTAAATGAACAAAATTTTTATAACTCTTTCCCAATTGATGAGATGTTAAATCCAATTTCGAGTTTAAGAATCCTTGGTTAAATAACTCAGGTAAACATTCACTTGCATAAATTAACTAGTGAACTCTAGTATTAAGTATTGTCGGAGTATTCGAATATGGTTGGGTGAAATTATGAAATTATTAAGGGTGAAATTGATTGACTTTATTATTGCAAGTTAATTAAAAATGATTTTCTTGTTTTTCTCAGGTCAAGTATATTCATTTACTGGTTTCCTAAGTAATGATAAATTCTATTTAACGTTTCTTGTCCCAAATTTTTTGTTTTGATTTATTTGCTTGGGAACAAGCGAATGCTCAGGTGTGGAGAAGTTTGATAGTACTTATTTTAAATACACTTTATATGGTGATTTTATAGTATTTTCCTTATATTTTTAGTTGTTTTTAAAGAAATTGATACTTAATTGAGTAAAATTTTGATTTTAAGGTTTGAATGCGTTTTCAGATTGAAAAAAAAAAAAGGAATCAAGTTTCACTCTTCAAATGAAGGAGTTTTGAAGTTACATAAAGAATAAAAGAAAGAGGCAATTTTTGGTCAAAAAGTTACACAATCTAGCATACAACTGTGCCCCCAAGCTGTATTTACCCAAGATAATTTTTTATACGAAGGTTAGTGAGATACACAACTTGGGGAAACAACTGTGTTCGATGCTGTATATGGTGACAAAAAAAAAAAATTTCCTAATATATTATATAAGGACTTGTAAGGGTTTTGGACATAATTTTTGACATTAAATGAAGAAGAGACTTAAAAAGAAGAAAAAGAAAAAGGAAAAAGTAACACTTAATTTTAAGATTGAAGAGATTTCTCAATACAAAAGATGTTTTTCATATTTTACTTCTCGCTGCAATTTTCTTTTAATTTCAGTATGATAACTTAGGATTCTTGTATTTAGGATTGTGAAACCTAATGTTTCATGTGACTATTGGATTTATTGATAATTTTTAATAAAGTTTCTATCTTTCTTGATTCAATTATGTATTTTTGTTGTTAATTGATATTTCTAGGGTATTAATTTATGATATTATGCATGATGATTGAGAAATCACGTAGGTAATAAGATCTTAACAAAATTGAAAAGAATTACGTGTGTACCTAAAGATAAGATGCATGGTTCTTCTAGAAAAAACTTTTTTTTTTTGTATGTGAATTCATTATATATTAATGCGATTCTAAATTACATTACTAAGTGAAGAAATTCTGGTAAATAATTTAGGATTATGGTTAATATGCTTGAGATTAGTGTTAAGTTCAACTGCGAATCCCTTCGATCAAGAATAATAGAGATGGAATTAGATAAATTTTTAGCGGTTACATGTTAAACACTAAAGGAAACAATTCCTAAATATGTTATTTGCCTTCTTAAAGTCATTCTTAATTTTATCTCTTCCTAAATTGCTCAGTCAGGTCTCATAATTAGATTAATTTATTAATTTTAGTATTTTTAATTCATTTAGCTCATCATGATTTTTTAGTTAAATAATAGAGTTAAGGCTAATATTAGTACTCGAGGAGTCTAAAGGATGAACTCGAACTCACATCCACTATATTAAAATCAATAAGTACACTTACCTCATATCATTTGTCCTAAATCAAAATATTAGCTTATTTATACCATTTTTACTCATTATTTATCACACAATATACATAATACATACTTCTAACACCCCAAATACTACAAATATTATACTACATTAGTAATTAACATCCTAGAACACCTAATTACATCTTAAATCAAAATTTTTATCAAATTAACATTAAATTACAAAATTAAGTTCAAATATTTTCTTTTATGCATGATTTTAGGGCCTAAAAATTTAGTAAAAATTTGTAAAATTAAATTTAAAAAAACTCTTCATAACACTGAAATGTATATCCTAAATAGTTTACACAAAAAATTTGAAATGAAAAATACATTTTTAAGGTTATTTAAATCTAAACCGAAAATTAACTCATGTTTAGTCATTTTTTAAAAGCAGTATATCCCGAGCCCTAATTTTATCAAATTGATATTCTTTGCTAAATCCACGTACTAAAATATCTCAGAATACCAAATTTCATAATTTTCTATGTCTATTTGATATTTTTAATAAATTAAATAAAAATCATAAGGAAATCGAAACTCACTTATGTTGCTAACTTTAGCCACCGTTGGCTACCATAGTCTTGTTGGCACCACTAAGCATAGGGTCCACTGTGTGGTGGCCGGTCTCGTTCCTTCTCAAGTGGTCGTCGAGTTTGGGTTCTCTACTAAGACCCTAATTGCACACTAATTTTTTTTTAATTCTTGGTAAATTTAGTTTTTCCTCTTTTCTCTCCTCTCCCTAATTTTTTTCTTAGCTCACGACTGACCAAAATGATTTATAGAAGAAGATTTTTGAATTTATAGATGTGTTTAGATGGGTTAGGGAATTATTTAGTGCCCAGTATCCCTTATTCTCTTCCATTTTTACTTTCTATTTTCTAATTTTCATTGATTGATTTTCCAACTTCCAACCCCAACCATCCATGCTACATTTCTGGACAATTCCATACTTTTTCATAATTTTCTTGATTTTTTATTAATTTTTTATGTATTTTCTTTAATTAATTTGTATTATTTTATCATATTTTGAGTATTTTAAGTAATTTCGCATATTTTTACCTATACGTAAATACATGTATGGTATAAATAAATACTCCTAAATATTATTTATGTTATTTTATAATTTTTAGTGTGTATATAACTTATTTTTATTGATTCATTAATTATTGGAACTTGTTTTTATACGTTTCCGATAAATAATGAAAAATTTACATATAATTCAATATTATAATGATTAATTATTTTATTATTTATTTTTCAAAATCTAAACTTACGAGATCACTTCTACTAATATTCTCAGTTTTATTGTAAAATTTGGGTTTGCTTAGACAATTTACTTGATCACCCTAAATTTAATAAATTAAACCTCGAACATCAAATTACGGAGCTTGTAATAATGTAGCCACACTATGGTGGTGAAGAAGGTTAGGAGGTGTTAGGTAAGGTACCTACGATATAACCACTTAAGGACTTTAAGGTAAAATCGAAAGCCCAATTCTTCCTCAATAATGTGAAGAAAGATGCCAAGGCCCAATTGAGAAGGTTATAGCACAAGGGCTCTATTCATGAATATGTGAGAGAATTTTCTAAGTTATTACTACAAATTCCAAATATGAGCAATAAGAATGTCATGTTTGCCTTCTAAGATGGCTTACAAGGGTGGGCCCAAACAGAATTGGAAAGGTATGGAGACTAAACCCTTACCCAAGCTATGGGGATCGCAAAACCCTTAATTGAATTTAAGTGCAATGACGAACCTAGAGATAAAGGTAGGAAGGATGGACCTTGAAGAGGAAAAGGAGATGCTAAAAGAGTAGAGGTCGGTCCTAGAAGAGAGGGTCAAGCATAAGCATGGAAAAGTAACGCTCTTGAACCTCTTAAGGAGTCTCCTAACTTTGATTTTCTTGTTCCCTATGCGCAGGCCGTCATAGATCTAGGGAGTATTCAAACCAAGCTTAGCTAGCAATGCTATGTACTAGAGAGGAGGAAGTAACCCAAAATGATACTAAATTGGGTGCCTTGAAACTCTTGAACACCATATAAAGGAAGGCCACTTATGAACCGAAGGGGTTGATGTATGTAAAAGCTTAAGTCATGGGTCATAAGATGAATACCTTAGTAAATACGGATGTTGCTAACATTTTCATCTCAAAAGAAGCAGCTGCCAAGATAGGGTTAAACATAGAGAAAGGTTGAGAAAAGTTCAAGACAGTTGAGTTGGAAGAGATATCGATGGTGGGAGTTATTTGAGGTACAGACTTTTAAGTAAAATAGTGGAATGGGAAGGAAACACTAGAAGTGGTCCCCCTAGATGACTATGAGTTGATAATTGGCATAAACTTTCTTGATAGGATCCGGGCTTGTATTGTGTCATCTTCCAATTATATTTTTATCATGGACCAAGCTAAAAAATGTGTTGTTTTAGTAAGTCGAAGTTTCAACCCAACTACCAAGTTACTATCAACCATCTAGTTATCTAAGGAGGTGAAGTAGAACCTATGTCCTTAGTTACCTTAAAAGTAGAAGATGAGGTCCTAAAGAAGTAGGAGATAGTAGAGGCAATCCAGGAGGTATTGACGAAGTTTAACAATGTAATGCTGAAGGAACTTCCCAAACAACTTCCATCCAGAAGAGAAGTAGATCATGTAATTAAGTTAGAGCCTGGTGCTAAACCCCCATTAGAGGTTCGCTATCAAATGTCACCTCCCTGAATTAGAAGAATTTCGACGGCAACTAAAGGAACTATTAGATGTTAACTTTATCTGCCTCTTTAAAGCACCTTATGGTGCCCCGGTTTTGTTTTAGAAGAAGAATGATGGATCACTACATCTATGCATAAACTACAAGGCTCTCAATAAGATAACGATTCAGAACAAGTACCCTATACCAGTGACAGCCAACTAATTTGACCAATTGAGTGGGGCAAGATAATTATCCAAGCTATACTTAAGGTTAAGCTATCATAAAGTCTGGATTATCGAAGGGGAAGAGCTGAAGACCATATGTGTCATTAGGTATAGATCTTTTGAATTCCTTATTATGCCATTCGAGCTAACTAATGCCGTAGCCACATTCTTTACTTTGATGAATGGGGCTCTAACTCCATTCTTGGACCAATTTGTGGAGGTATACCTAGAAAAAATTATGGGGCATAGCAAGACTTTCAAAGATCATGTGTAATGCTTAAGATAGGCTTTCTCTACCTTGAGGGAAAACCAATTATATGTGAAGTTAAAGAAGTGTTCATTTGCTCAAGAGTAGGTAGGTTTCTTAGGTTGTGTGGTAAGTTGAAGGCAAATTAAGATGGATAAAGCCAAAGTCCAAGCTGTCCATAAGTGAGAGAGACCCTTAAAGGCAACTAAATTAAGGTCTTTCTGGGGGTTTGCCAATTACTATCGGTAGTTCATTCAAGGATAATCGAGAATCGTAGTACCCTTGACAGACTTACTCAAGAAAGACATAGATTGGTAGTGGAATAAGAGATCTCAGGAGGCCTTTGATGGATTAAAAGAAGCCATTGTGAAGGATGTAAGCCCTAAAGCCAAGTCAAGTAATCGTAGGATTGAACTTAGAACTCAAGGTTTAGGGCGATCGGTTAAAGGATCCGATCAAATTCAAATTATAAACTATTGAGAGGAATATTAGTAAAACTGACCCCGTAAACTTTAATTCAAGAAAATAAGTAATAAAACAAGAGACTATAAAATTTTCAAATTTTAAGCATAATATGTATTAATTACCGAAAATGCGAAAAGTGTAATGAAATAACTAATAAAGTACTAGAGATAGATTATATGTATACTAAAACTTTTAGAATGACTAAAATAATAATTAGGAATGTTCACGTGTATCCCACATGTATTTACGTGTAGATAAAAATACGCGTAATTACATAAATTGGCCAAAACCTAAGCAAATAATTAAAGAAAATTATAAAATAATTATAGAAAAATCAGAAAAAATCAAAAGATGATAAGCTTAATCAAGATCAGGTCGTGGCAGGTGTAGATCAGAAAAAGAAAAATCAACCAATAAAATTTGGACAACTTAAAAGCCAAAAATCAAGGAATTTGTGCACAGTCTTGTCAAATTAATGCACATTAATTCCAAAAAAAGTCTATAAATAAGGGAAAAATTTCTAGAAGTCATTTGGTCAGTTTAGCATTTGAAAAAAAATAGGAGCACTGAAAAAATCTAGAGAAAATCCAGAAAATAAAAAAAAAGGAAAAACTGTGCAGATTGGGCACGTGAGCTAAACCCACCACTCACCACCATCCGGGACCAAACCACCACCACCACCCTACACTAGAACCACCACCTGGACCGGCTGACAACCTTGGACCGGGCTTGGATGGCCAGAAAGCTTTGGACAGGTTAGTCTCTTAAATGACCAGATTTTGAATAATTTTGTAAAATTATTTATTTCGCCCAGAAAATTATAAAACTTGTTATTATGAGGTTTTATTGTATGTAGATTTAGGGAAAATATTGATTTAGTTTAATTACATTTGTAATTATAGAGTTCTTAACAAATTACTCAAAACCGAGAATGATTAGAACAAAAAATAAATAGGCTTAGGAGTGTAGTTTGGAGCTCAAATTTTTTCTATAGGATGCTCATATGATGTAGAACAGTGCTATAAAGCCATTTTTTTAAAATTAATTTTTGAAATTTTTAAGTTAATTTTTAGCCTTAAAATGATGGAAAAATTGGGTGATTTGGGGTTAATTAGGTGATTAAGATGTTAATTACTGATTTAGATCTTAATTAGATGTTTAAAGATGTTAATCTATGATGGGGAACCCTAATCCTAACCTTTGGAGTATTAAGTATAGTTAATTAGGGAAATTAGGTAAATAATATGTTACGCCCCGAAGTCGCAAAGTCGCAACAGTCCCGCCGTGTAAACTATTCTATGATAGTAACTGGCCTCACAGTGCCTACCATAGAGATAATCTACACAAGGCGTCGACGACTCCTCGCTTTGAAGTAAACAGTTCGAGTAATAATTATACTACAATTATGATAATTATCACAAAGTTCTATAAAACATAGATAATTATAAATAAGTCCACATAGCTTCCCAGGAAGTTTTACATAATAACTACAGTTTACTAATTTATAGAATAACTAACAGTCTTCAACCTTTAACTACAAGGTCAGTCTAGTTACACATTTGCGAAATAACTTGATCCTCACACCCCTGGCTTAAAAAAGGACTAACCTCTGGATAATTATAGGGCGGCATAGTACTTGAAGTGTTCACAAATCAGAACCTGCAAAAGGATCTATAAGGGTATGAGCAACTAAAGCCCAGTAAGTTGAATTGGAGACTCATGAATGCATACAAGCACAAACAGAGTTATCAAACAATTATTTTCATGCAATGCAACAATCAAGTGTCATTGCACAACGTAGTCCGGTCCGTTGTGAAATCAGAGAAATTTCACCCGCTCCAATTCGGGTTGAGGAGTTCCATGTTATGCAGCAGCTCACAACCAAACCCAGGCTTGTGCAATGGAGACCTCGCTCCTCCCGCGACTACCTTCGAACAATTGACTCCATCCCCGCCGCGACCTCCTCTCCTGTCATTTAGTTCGACTGAGGATGAAGAAGGGACCGTTTTGCAATCCTGCGTTATCCCTTTCGAAGGGGTCGGTATTTGGTTGGAGAGTCCTATGATCCCTTAACGGGTTGCAATGCATGACATTTTCGGTTATTAGGGTCGACTGAGATTAAATGCCGGTTAGGGTGTTCAACAAGTTCATACCAATTCAATCAGTCACAAAGTCATTCACAGTACAAATTCCAGCACGAATTCAGATACATCAAGCACATGCGCAAACTATTTACAATCACAATCATATACAAGCCTAAGTCTCCGAGTACTACGAAACTAGTACTCTATTACAATAAGCAATAACCCAACTTACTTGAATTTGCTCAATCGCTCGATCCTCTAGTCGCGAGTTGATTTGTTCCTGAGTGTCCTATAATACAAATAGGTTCTTTTAGTACTTATATTTTATGGATTCTTATTCTAATTTATAGTGTAACTCATTTTCCTCATGTATTCCTACAACGTATTAATAATTTGTCGTATTTTATTTCGGGGATCGGTTCCTAAACTAGATTCTAGTTTTAATTCCTAAGTCGTAATTAGGCTCGAATCCCAATGTGACATTAATCACATTATGTTTGGGTATTCAAATATTCTATTAGGTCGAAATTTTGGTATTCTAACTATTCGGTACACGCTAACCCTAATTGACGTATCGGATTTATTTTCGATCTGTAAAAATCTTACATTTTAAGATATTTACTTAAAATTAAATATTACTTCAGATTTATTATTTTTTCTGATTTCAATTATAATATTATCTACTAACCTTATTTTTTTTTAGATTTATTAATTTACATTTTCACATATTACTAATTTATTATATTACTTACCTAATTGCCCTAATTAACCATACTTAGTACCTAAAGGCTAGGATTAAGGTTCCACTGCAGAGATTAACTTCCCTAAACCTCTAATTAAGATCCAAATCAGTAATTAACATCTTAAGCACTTAATTAACCCTTAATCACCCAATTTTACCATCATTTTAGGGCTAAAAATTAACTTAAAAATTTCGAAAATTAATTTTAAAAAAAATGGCTTCATAGCACTGTTATACATCAAATGAGCATCCTACAAAAAAATTTTGAACTCCAAACTACATCCCTAAGCCTATTTATTTTCCGGTTTACTAATGCTCGGTTTTGACCAATTTGTTAGGGACCCTATATTTCCAGATCTAATTAAACTAAACCAATATTTTTCCCTAAATATACATACAATAAAACCTCAGAATAACAAGTTTCATAATTTTCTAGACAAAATAAATAATTTTACAAAATTATACAAAAATCGGGTGAATAAATGACTGACCGGTCCGAAGCTTTTGGGCCGTCCAAACCCGGTCCAATGTTGTCGGTCGGTCCAGGCGGTGGGTCTACTGTAGGGTGGTGGTGGTGGTTCGGTCCCAGGTGGTGTTGGGTGGTGGTTTTAGTTCACCTTGCTAATCTGCACAGTTTTTTTTTTGTTTTTTTTTTTTTTTTTTTCTGGAATTTCTCTTGATTTTTGTTGTGTTTCGATTTTTCTCAGATCACAAACTAGCCAAATGACTTTTGATAATTTTTTCCTTATTTATAGACAAATGTGACAATTAATGTGCATTAATTTGATGGGATTTTTGCCCCATTTCCTTGATTTTAGGCTTTTAGTTTGTCAAATTCTTATTGGTTAATTTTTTTCTTTTTAGTCTACGACCTGACCTTGTTGCAGTTTCTTATCCTAATTTTTTCTGAATTTTTTATAATCATTTTGTATTTTTCTTTAATTATTTACTTAGTTTTTCGGCCTATTTTAGCAATTACGCGTATTTTTATCTACACGTAAATACATGTAGGGTACACGTGAACATTCCTAAATATTCTTTTGGTCATTCTAAAATTTTTAGTACACATATAATTTATCTCTAGTAAATTTTTAGTTATTTCATGACACTTTTCGCCTTTTCGGTAATTAGCAGTTATTATGCTTAAAATTTGAAAATTTTATAGTCTTCCATTTTACTACTTACTTTCTTAAATTTAAGTTTACAGGGTTATTTTTACTAATATTCCGCTCAATAGTTTCTAATTTGGGTTTGATCGGATCCTTTAACCGATCGCCCTAAACCTTGGGTTCTAAGTTCAATCCTACGGTTACTTGGCTTGGCTTGGCTTTAGGGCTTACAATTCCACCCCCCTTCAAAAAAGTTTTGTCCTCAAAACTTCTGTACATCTAATTTACACTTAATTGACTAAATACAGTAACTTGTATACTTTTACTAACCTGGAAATCAGAAAAGCTATGGATACTGCTCCATCATCGCAGCTTTTAGTTCCCAAGTCATCTCCAAGTCTGGACCTTCATTCCATTGAATCTTCACGTACTCCATATTTTTGTTTCTTAACTTCTGAACCCGACTATCCAATATCTTCATGGGTTGTCTCACCAGTTGAAAATTTCTCGTTAACTCCACTGGCTCTATTTCCACTATTGCATTCGGGTTCTTAATGAATCTTCTCGACATGGATACATGGAATACATTATGATAGCCGGATAGACTTGGAGGTAAAGCCACTCGGTACGATGCATTGCCAACCTTCTCTAACACTTCAAATGGACCAATGTATCGTGGGCTCAGTTTTCCCTTTGAACCAAACCGTCTAAGTCCTTTGAATGGGCTTATTTTAATGTAAACATGATCACCCATTTCAAATTCCAAGGGTTTTCTCTTCAAATCAGCCCAACTTTTATAACGGTCCTGAGCTTCCTTCATCCGTTGTCGTACAATCTTAATCTTCTCACTCATTTGATTGATCATGTCTGGTCCAATCATAGCATACTCTTCATGATCCCAATACAGTGGCGATCTGCATTTCTTCCCATATAGTGCTTCATATGGCGCCATTTGTATCGTTGCATGATAACTATTATTGTAGGCAAATTCTATCAATGGTATATATTTATCCCAATCACCTCCAAAATCCAACATACAAGCTCGTAGCATATCTTCTAAAGTTTGAATCGTTCGCTCAGACTGCCCGTCTGTTTGTGGGTGATAGGCGGTACCAAACTGCAACTTTGTGCCCAAAGCTCTATGTAAGCTCTCCTAGAATTTGGATACAAACCGACTATCTCGGTCAGAAACAATACTCTCAGGAACACCATGTAACCTTTTTATTTCTCGAACATACAGCTTAGCCATCTTTTCCATTGAATCACCTGTCCGATAAGGTAAGAAGTGTGCACTCTTCGTTAATCTATCCACGACTACCCAAATAGAATCGTATCCCACTTGAGTCCTTGGTAATACCACTACAAAATCCATGGTAATATGATCCCATTTCCATCGCGGTATTTCTAAAGGTTGCAATAATCCACCTGGTCTTTGGTGTTCTGCTTTGATTTGTTGACACGTCATGCACTCAGATACATATTGTGCCACTTCTCTCTTCATCCCATTCCACCAATACATAAGTTTTAGATCTTGGTACATTTTATTTCCTCCCGGGTGCACAGTATAACCTGTAATGTGTGCTTCATCCAAAATTTGCTTCTTTATGTCTGCATCTTGTGGTACACATATTCTTCCTCTAAACCTTATTAGACCTCTATCATCCACCTTAAAGTCAGGGTCCTGTCCGTTGCTCAATTTCTCTTTTATCTCCATCAGACCCCTGTCCTCTAATAAAGTAGGTTGCAATTTCCAGTTCATTAACTGGCTATTAGGTTCACACCAATCAAACCCAATTTGCATTCTCTCAAATTCATGCACTAATTCATGTTGAGGTGTTAACAATAATGCAACCTGTTCATAATTCTTTCGACTTAATGCATCTGCCACCAAATTGGCCTTTCCGGGGTGGTAATTTATATTCAGATCATAATCCTTAATCAGTTCTAACCACCTTCTTTGCCTTAAATTCAACTCCTTCTAAGTAAAGAAATACTTCAAACTCTTATGGTCAGTGTACATCTCGCACCGTTGTCCATAAAGATAATGTCTCCAAATCTTCAAGGCAAACACTACAGCAGCTAACTCCAAATCATGAGTTGGGTAATTCCTTTCATGTGGCCTCAATTGTCTTGATGCATATGCAACAACTTTTCTATCCTGCATCAATACACAACCTAATCCATTTCGTGAAGCATCACTGTACACATTATAAGGCTTATCCGGATCAGGTAATGTTAATATTGGTGCCGTAACCAGTCGTTTCTTTAACTCCTAAAAACTCATTTCACAATCTTCACTCCATTCGAACTTTATATCCTTCTGGGTCAATCGAGTCAACGGTTTGGCAATTTTGGAAAAATCCTTTATGAATCGTCGATAATATCCAGCCATGCCCAGAAAACTCCTTATCTCAGTCACTGTGGTTGGTTGCTTTCAGTCCATTACTGCTTTCACTTTATCAGGGTCTACAGAGATTCCTTTACCAGATATAATATGTCCTAGAAAAGCAATCCTATCCAACCAAAAATCACATTTACTTAACTTGGCATACAATTGATTCTCTCTTAACTTCTGCAATGCCAATCGTAAATGTTCTGCATGCTCCTTCTTGGTTTTTGAGTAAATCAAAATATCATCAATAAACACCACAACAAACTTATCCAAGTATGGTTGATATATACGATTCATCAAGTCCATAAATACAGCCGGAGCATTTGTTAAGCCAAATGGCATCACCAAAAATTCATAATGACCATATCGAGTTCTAAATGCAGTCTTATGTACATCTTCCGGCTTAACTCTCAATTGATGATATCCTGATTTTAAATCTATTCTAGAAAACACAGTAGCACCTTGGAGTTGATCAAACAAATCATCAATGCGAGGTAACGGATACCTATTCTTAATGGTAACCTTATTTAACTCCTGATAGTCTATACACAATCTCATAGTACCATCCTTCTTTTTCACAAACAATACCGGTGCTCCCCATGGTGAAACACTCGGTCAAATAAACTTCTTATCCAATAGCTCATGAAGTTGCTTCTTTAGTTCCTGAAGTTCTATGGGTGACATCCGATATGGAGCTTTCGAAATAGGTTCAGTTCCAGGAACTAATTCTACATTGAAATCCAACTCTCGGGGTGGAGCTAACCCTGGTAAATCCTCCGGGAATACATCTGGAAACTCATTCACTACTTGTATGTCTGCTACCTTGGGTATTTCCTTTTCTGCGTCCACAGCAAACGCCCAACAAAATTTCCAATCACCCTCCTTTACTCTTATTTCAAATTGTTCATCACATATCTCCATCACTAATAAATTCAACCTATTTCCACCAGCTTTTCCTTGAAATATTGTTTCTCCATCATTAAGATTGACAATTTTATTCCTACACTCCATAATAGCTTTATTCTTTGACAACCAATCTATTCCTACTATGACATCGTACCCTTGTAGAGGTAATATCACAAGACTTATAGGATACTCCTTCTCTTGAATTTTTATCCTACCATCAGCTACTACTTCTCGTGTTGTTACCTTCTCCCCAGTCGGAGTTCTAACTTTATAAGTTACATTAACAGTAACCAAACTAATCTCTTGTTCATTTACAAATTTCTGACTTGCAAAGGAATGAGATGCACCAGTATCAAACAGCACAAAAGCAAGTTGTCCATTTATCAGCACATGTCCTGGAATGTACTATTACTATGGTTACCAACTACACTAACATTCATAAATCTTAAAATGCAAAAATTTCAATTTAATTCACACTTAGAATTATTATTAAAATAAATAGTCTGAGTACATACCAGTTATAAGTCCTTCATCATTTTCTTCTTCCACTCCCATGAGCTCCTCAACATCATCATGGTAGTACTCTTCCATAAAATTCGAAAAATCCTCATTTTCCTCAATTTCCATATCCTCCAAAGCAAAGATACGAGCAAGTGCAGTGGTGCTATCAAAACCTTCTGTTCGCTTAGCTCCTTGTACAAACTGTGGACAGTATCTGGAGAAATGGCCCTTTCTACCGCACTTATTACACTTTACCAATTTCATCTTAGGGCGTGCCTTCAGCACATGGTTCGGATCTCCACATATAAAACATTTCCCTTTTAGCTGAGTACAATTTCTTGGAAAATGATTTGCACCACACTTCCAGCATTTGACATTACCATCCTTGTCATAAAAACTCACACTCGGTATTGACTGCGCTGGGTTACTAGCCAGAGTTATTGGTCTCCTTCTCTTCAGTCTAGAATTGCTACTAGAGGCACCAGGATATGATCTCTTAAATGATGGTCCTGGTCGATATCCTTTATTAATCTTTTGACTCCACATTGCTTGCATCCTCACACGATTATCTTCTAATTGTCTTGCCTTATCTACCACTTCATTGTAAGTGGTAAAACCATAATCCAGCAGCTTGCAACACATTGTGGGGTCAAATCCAGTAAGGAATAAATCTTTCTTCAACTCTATATTGTCTCGGTATGAACCAGGTACATATTGTAACAATCTGTTGAACTCAGTCTCATACTGGGTTACACTCATACCTCCCTTCTTTAGTTCAAACAGGTCTCGCACCATTCTATTTTGGATACTATAAGGGAAATACTCCTTCCTGAATTCCTCCTTAAATTGTTGCCAATCAATGTTATTTCCAAGTTGCCTTGCTCTCGAGTCCTACCATACTCTTGCAGCTAACTTTAGCATGAATGTACCATAAGATAACTTTTGGGATTCAGGGACTCTAAAAGCCTCAAAACTCCGTTCAACTTGGGCTAACCAGTCATTAGCCACATCTGGCCTACCCATCTCCCCCTCAAAATAACAGTTGGCTTTTATAAACTCAGGAAGTTTATTTACCTCTTGAGGTCGCTCTATTCGTTGTTCAACTTCTTGGGGTCTTCTGTTTCCCACATTACCACCAGTCATAAGATGTTGAATCAACATTCCTTGCTGTCTCATCATTGTATGCATATTGGCAAGTATTTGCCCAATAGGTATGTTTTCTTGTGGAGGCGGCGGAGGTAAATCTTGTCTATGTTGTTCTCTTGGTGGTGATGGTGCTCGTGGTGGAGGGTTTTGATTCCCTTCAGTTCCTCCTTGATTACTTCCATTTCCAGCTTCAGCCATAATCACTTACTAGTTTAACTTATAATCCTGCATTCATATCTATTTATAAGTTATCCCTACTTTTGTTTAGAGAATATTTATAAATAAATAAATGCTTGCAATATGTACTCATATCAAATAGTAATGACAATAGTATTAGAGTCAACGTACTTAGAAATCTAACTTTCACTGTATATTTCATTCAACCTTACATCATTACTATTACAACTTCAAAATAAAAGATACAACTCGATAACTTTCAAATACATACATCAAATTTACAACTCGATTACATCGTTCCTTACATAACTTAGTACAGACTCGATCTTTACAACTGTATAAGACAAAAGGTTACATCAACTGACTACATCAAACTTACTTACAACATACATCTAACTTGATCCAAAAGCTACAAAATACATCAAAAGTAAAAAAAAATACATCAAAAGTCAAAATACATCAAAAGATCCTAAAATACATCAGTTTCCATCAAAATCGTTACTGGATCATATCCAAAATTCTACCTAACTAAACATGTCAGTCATCAAACTAAACATGTCAATCATCCAACTAAACTAATCCTTCTCTGAATCCATAGCAGCTACATCATCAAAGGGATCATAATCCATATGGCCTCCAACTGAATGGTCCTCATGCTCACTCTCTGATGCAGAGTCTATATATATTATCTCTGGAATCTCAGGGATCACAATCACCTCCTGTACTTCATCATCATCCGACTCAACTGGATTACCAGTTCCTACTCCAGCTATCCCGGTGTCTGCAATCACCTGCATGAGCAAAGCATGTAGGTCTACACCAAGTTCATCCTCGTTTTCCTGTTCCTCTTCAGGGTCTTCTTCTGGATCTTCTTCTTCTTCTGGGTCCTCCTCAGGGTCTTCCTCTATATGAACTCCATCCTCTTGGGGTTCACCTGGAGGTGGGTTTTCTAGTGGTGGTCCTGGTATCTCAAGTTCAGGTTCAGGACTAAAGTTCAATGGTATCTCTATACCATCCCCAACAGGCTCGGGAAACTGTGGAAACCAATCAATGATCCCTGGTGGGTACTGTCTAGGAATGTATGGAATGTCAGCAGGGATGTGTGCAATACTGGCAGGGTATGGTCTCCCATCCTCTAACCTAGCAGGAAAATACCGTAAGGGCATCATCAGGGTTATAATTCCCTCCTTCTCCAACCATCTCTGCTCAAAAGCTGCTATAGCGGTGTATCTATTATACTGGGGGCCTAAACTCGTCTCCATCCATGCCCACTCATCCTTCCAGCTATAGCACATCCGATCATGAAACTTATTGATAATCTCATCAACTGTCCTAAATATATTCCAATCAGCTAGTTCCATCAGTAGCCATTGTAATTTAACCCTATAATCAATGGGAGATACTTCTCCATTCCATCCAAATCGTATCCAACTATGAATCAGTTCTCCCCTTCGACCCTGTAAGTATATTTAAACCAATTAATATTTCCTATGTTAAAGATTAAGGTTACTTATGTTATACAATCTTTTATCGCCCATTTAGTCCTACCCACTCTCAATATTCCTAAAATATCTATTTCTTTTAAGGTATGACGCTTCAAAGCGAGTTTACTACAACTACGCTCTGATACCAACTGAGAACTGTTACGCCCCAAAGTCGCGAAGTCGCAACAGTCCCGCCGTGTAAACTATTCTATGATAGTAACTGGCCTTACAGTGCCTACCATAGAGATAATCTACACAAGGCGTCGACGACTCCTCGCTTTGAAGTAAACAGTTCGAGTAATAATTATACTACAATTATGATAATTATCACAAAGTTCTATAAAACATAGATAATTATAAATAAGTCCACATAGCTTCCCAGGAAGTTTTATATAATAACTACAGTTTACTAATTTACAGAATAACTAACAGTCTTCAACTTTTAACTACAAGGTCAGTCTAGTTACACATTTGCGAAATAACTTGATCCTCACACCCCTGACTTCAAAAAGGACTAACCTCTGGATAATTATAGGGCGGCATAGTACTTGAAGTGTTCACAAATCAGAACCTGCAAAAGGATCTATAAGGGTATGAGCAACTAAAGCTCAGTAAGTTGAATTGGAGACTCATGAATGCATACAAGCACAAACAGAGTTATCAAACAATTATTTTCATGCAATGCAACAATCAAGTGTCATTGCACAACGTAGTCCGGTCCGTTGTGAAATCAGAGAAATTTCACCCGCTCCAATTCGGGTTGAGGAGTTCCATGTTATGCAGCAGCTCACAACCAAACCCAGGCTTGTGCAATGGAGACCTCGCTCCTCCCGCGACTACCTTCGAACAATTGACTCCATCCCCGCCGCGACCTCCTCTCCTGTCACTTAGTTCGACTGAGGATGAAGAAGGGACCGTTTTGCAATCCTGCGCTATCCCTTTCGAAGGGGTCGGTATTTGGTTGGAGAGTCCTATGATCCCCTAACGGGTTGCAATGCATGACATTTTCGGTTATTAGGGTCGACTGAGATTAAATGCCGGTTAGGGTGTTCAACAAGTTCATACCAATTCAATCAGTCACAAAGTCATTCACAGTACAAATTCCAGCACGAATTCAGATACATCAAGCACATGCGCAAACTATTTACAATCACAATCATATACAAGCCTAAGTCTCCGAGTACTACGAAACTAGTACTCTATTACAATAAGCAATAACCCAACTTACTTGAATTTGCTCAATCGCTCGATCCTCTAGTCGCGAGTTGATTTGTTCCTGAGTGTCCTATAATACAAATAGGTTCTTTTAGTACTTATATTTTATGGATTCTTATTCTAATTTATAATGTAACTCATTTTCCTCATGTATTCCTACAACGTATTAATAATTCGTCGTATTTTATTTCGGGGTTCGGTTCCTAAACTAGATTCTAGTTTTAATTCCTAAGTCGTAATTAGGCTCGAATCCCAATGTGACATTAATCACATTATGTTTGGGTATTCAAATATTCTATTAGGTCGAAATTTTGGTATTCTAACTATTCGGTACACGCTAACCCTAATTGACGTATCGGATTTATTCCCGATCTGTAAAAATCTTACATTTTAAGATATTTACTTAAAATTAAATATTATTTCAGATTTATTATTTTTCTGATTTCAATTATAATATTATCTACTAACCTTATTTTTTTTTAGATTTATTAATTTACATTTTCACATATTACTAATTTATTATATTACTTACCTAATTGCCCTAATTAACCATACTTAGTACCTAAAGGCTAGGATTAAGGTTCCACTGCAGAGATTAACTTCCCTAAACCTCTAATTAAGATCCAAATCAGTAATTAACATCCTAAGCACTTAATTAACCCTTAATCACCCAATTTTACCATCATTTTAGGGCTAAAAATTAACTTAAAAATTTCGAAAATTAATTTTAAAAAAAATGGCTTCATAGCACTGTTATACATCAAATGAGCATCCTACAGAAAAATTTTGAACTCCAAACTACATCCCTAAGCCTATTTATTTTCCGGTTTACTAATGCTCGGTTTTGACCAATTTGTTAGGGACCCTATATTTCCAGATCTAATTAAACTAAACCAATATTTTTCCCTAAATATACATACAATAAAACCTCAGAATAACAAGTTTCATAATTTTCTGGACAAAATAAATAATTTTACAAAATTATACAAAAATCGGGTGAATAAATGACTAACCGGTCCGAAGCTTTTGGGCCGTCCAAACCCGGTCCAATGTTGTCGGTCGGTCCAGGCGGTGGGTCTACTGTAGGGTGGTGGTGGTGGTTCGGTTCCAGGTGGTGTTGGGTGGTGGTTTTAGTTCACCTTGCTAATCTGCACAGTTTTTTTTTTTTTTTTTTTTCTGGAATTTCTCTCGATTTTTGTTGTGTTTTGATTTTTCTCAGATCACAAACTAGCCAAATGACTTCTGAGAATTTTTTCCTTATTTATAGGCAAATGTGACAATTAATGTGCATTAATTTGATGGGATTTTTGCCCCATTTCCTTGATTTTAGGCTTTTAGTTTGTCAAATTCTTATTGGTTAATTTTTTTCTTTTTAGTCCACGACCTGACCTTGTTGCAGTTATCTTATCCTGATTTTTTCTAATTTTTTTATAATTATTTTGTATTTTTCTTTAATTATTTACTTAGTTTTTCGGCTTATTTTAGCAATTACGCGTATTTTTATCTACACGCAAATACATGTAGGGTACACGTGAACATTCCTAAATATTCTTTTGGTCATTCTAAAATTTTTAGTACACATATAATTTATCTCTAGTAAATTTTTAGTTATTTCATGACACTTTTCGCCTTTTCGATAATTAGCAGTTATTATGCTTAAAATTTGAAAATTTTATAGTCTCCCATTTTACTACTTACTTTCTTAAATTTAAGTTTACAGGGTCATTTTTACTAATATTCCGCTCAATAGTTTCTAATTTGGGTTTGATCGGATCCTTTAACCGATCGCCCTAAACCTTGGGTTTTAAGTTCAATCCTACGGTTACTTGGCTTGGCTTTAGAGCTTACATAATATAAGAATTAGTAATATGTGAAATTGTAAATTAATAAATCTAAAAAAATAAAGTTATTTAGATAATATTATAATATAAATTAAAAAATAATAAATCTGAAAATGACATTTAATCTTAAGAAAAAGTCTTAAAATGTAAGATTTTTACACATCGGGAATAAATCCGATACCGCAATTAGGGTTAGCATGTACCAAATAGTTTAGAATACCAAATTACGACTCAATAGGATATTTGGACACTTGAGCTTAATGTGATTAATTTCACATTAAGATTCGAGCATATTTCAGGCTTAGAAATCAAAGTTTAAAATCTCATTTAGGATTTGAACACCGAAATAGAGTACACGAATCATTAGGATGTAATGGGCATACACGGGCAAAAATGAATTAAAATATAACTTAGAATATGAAACCGTAAATTTTAAGTACTAAAAAGACCTATTTGTTTTATAGGACATCTAGAGACAAAATCAGCTTGCGATCGAGGGATCGAGCGATCGAGCAAATCCAAGTAAGTTGAGTTATTGCTTATTGTAATAGAGTACTAGTTTTGTAGTACTCGGAGACTTAGGCTTGTATATGATTGTGATTGTAAGTAGTTTATGCATGTATTTGATGTATCTGAATTCGTGCTGAATTTGTATTGTGAGTGATTCTGTAACTGATTGAATTAGTATAAAATTGTTTGACCACCCTAAACGGAATTTAATATTAGTCGACCCCAAGTAATTAATAATGTCATGCATTTCAACCCGTTAGGGAATTATAGGATTCTCTAACCAA
Source organism: Lumnitzera racemosa (assembly GCA_024138005.1). Taxonomy (NCBI): domain Eukaryota; kingdom Viridiplantae; phylum Streptophyta; class Magnoliopsida; order Myrtales; family Combretaceae; genus Lumnitzera; species Lumnitzera racemosa. Next base: position 257,783 of record JAMXBC010000007.1, on the reverse strand, counting down.
ATACCGACCCCTTCGAAAAGGATAACGCAGGATTGCAAAATGATCCCTTCTTCATCCTTAGTCGAACTAAGTGACAGGAGAGAAGGTCGCGGCCAGGGTGAAGTCAATGGTTCTAAGGTAGTCGCGGGAGGAGCGAGGTCTCCATTGCACAAGCCTGAGTTTGGTTGTGAACTGCTGCATAACATGGAAACTCCTCAACCTGGATTGGAGCGGGTGAAATTTCTCTGATTTCACAACGGACCGGACTACGTTGTGCGATGACACTTGATTGTTGCATTGCATAAAAATAATTGTTTGATAACCCTGTTTGTGCTTGTATGCATTCATGAATCTCCAATTCAACTTACTGAGCTGTAGTTGCTCATACCCTTATAGATCCTTTTGCAGGTTCTGATTTCTGAACACTCAAAGCACTATGCCGCCCTACAATTACCCAGAGGTTAGTCTGTTGGAAGCCAGGGGTGTGAGGATCAAGTTACTTAGTATAGTGTGTAACTAGAGTAACCATGTAATTAGGAATGAAAGACTGGTAGTTATTCTGTACTCTAGTAAACTGTTATGTTATGTAAAACTTCCTAGGAAGCTTTGTGGAATTATATATATATAATATTGTACATGTTATTAGAAATTTGAACTATTTATCATATTCGTAGTTTAATTGTTCATCGGACTGTTTACTTCAAAGCTAGGAGTCGTCGACGCCTTGTGTAGGTCATGTCTATGGTAGGCACTGTGAGGCCAGTTATTATCATAGAATGGTTTACACGGTGGAACTGTTGCGACTCTGCGATTTCGGGGCGTAACAAAGGAATCAATTCTAACCCTACCAGACTTCACTAAACCTTATGAGGTATACATTGACACTAACAATTTCACTATCGATGGGGTTTTTATGCAGGAGGTATACTCGTTAGCCTATGAAAACCGTAAGTTGAACGATATCGAAAGGAAGTACACAATCCATGAGAAGGAGATGATGACCATAGTCCATTGCCTTAGGTTATGGAGACACTGTTTGTTAAACAGTCGATTTACAGTAAAGACGAATAATATAACTGCCAACTACTTTTAAACTCAGAAGAAGCTCAAGTTTTCTTCTCAAAGTTCGATTATGTATTAGAATAAAAGCTTGTGCTAATGTGGTTGAAGATCCCCCTTAGTTGGAAGGCTGAATTAGCAACCTTAGCCAGCTGTCTGTTAGGAGACATGTTGGAAAAGATTAAATAGGGGCTAGAACATGACCCTTAGGCAAGGGCCTTGATGAGAGTGCCTTAACAGGGAGAACTTGGAGATTATGGGTAAAGAATGAGTTATTTTATATGAAGGGGCCTTGACTCTACGTCCCCTTACATATGGGACTTAGGAAGGAAATCTTAAAGGAGTGCCATGACTCCCCATGGGTAAGCTACCCAAGGTTCAGGGGATACATGGCATTGATTGAAGAAAAGTATTATTGGTCTAACATTAGGAAGGATGTTGAAGCTTATATGAAAACCTGTCTTATATAGCAACAAGACAAGGTAGAGCATTAAGCATTGGTAGGTCATTTACAACCTCTTCCCATTCCTGAGAGACCTTGAGAGAGTGTTTCCATGGATTTTATAGTAAATCTCCCAATGTCCAACTAGTAGAGGACTATAATGGTAGTAATAGATAGGTTCTCTAAGTATGCCACATCTATACCAGCTTCGAAGGAACGTCCAGAGGAGAGGCTGCTTGGCTATTCATGAAGCATATAATGAAATATTAAGGAATACCCCCATCAATCATTAGTAATTGAGATGGAAGATTTATAGGAACGTTTTAGATCAAGTTATTCAAGTTACTAGGGTCAGACCTAAATTTCTCCACCAGTCTACACCCATAGACTAATGGGTAAACGAAGAGGATGAACTCTTTATTGGAGTTATATCTATGACACTATGTAAGTGCCAACCAAAAGGATTAGGCGAAGTTGCTAGATGTTGCCCATGTTTTTTTCAATATTTGTTATAGTGAAGCAATGGGCAAAAGCCCTTTTGAGGTGATATTAGGGTTCCAGCCTATTACCCCAAACACAATTGCTACTAAGTATAAAGGCAATAGCTTCATTACACTTAACTTTGCAAGAAATTGACAAGAGAGAGCTGACATAGCACATGCCTACCTACATAAAGTAGCTAAAAGGATGAAGAAGTTTGCTAGTCGGAAAAGGAGGGACGTTGAGTATCAAGTGGAGGATCTCATCATGGTGCAGCTACACTTAATACAGCGGCCTAGAGAGACTCTTCACAAAGGGTTGATGAAAAGATATGAAGGACCCTAAAGATTTTGAAAAGAGTGGAAAAGGTAGCATATAAGTTGGAACTAGACATAAGATACATCTGGTATTTTACGTTAACATGCTAAAGCCTTACTATGAAGATAGGGAAGACCTAGGTTGGATGAAGTCAACTAACGCCCAATTAGATTACGAAGCTCGAATGACAAAGAGGCAAAAGTAATATTTAAGGATCAAATCGTAATAGATTTAGGGTACTCAAATCGTATTTAGTATTTGATCAAATGGAAAGGACTATCTGAAAGTAAAAACAATTGGGAGCTAATCAAACTACTATGGCAATTTAAGGCACTGATTAACAGGTACTAAGAGATAGTGATGAGGACATCACTAGATTCAGGCTGGGAGGATGTCGCAAGCCCCCAATAGAGACCAAGATTTAAGAGGTTCTTCTAGGCCCATATGAGAAGGAACCTAAGGCCCAAGTACACTAATAGCATCCAGAAAGGAAGCTTCCAGAAGATCCTAGATGATCTTAGATCTTTGTGAATAGAAAGTAGGTAACATTGTAAACATAAATGTAATATAGATCATTAGATTGATCTAATTTCAGTCGTTCATTTAAAGAAGTCACTTATATATATAGGGAACCTCCCCTTAGTTGTACTCATTGTCAATTAAGTAAGAATTTATTCGTGTTCCAAAGCTTCTCTCCTTAAACACTTTCTCCCTCTCTTGAGCGTATTAGGAGTACTTGCAAGAAAGGTTGACTTAGCTCTCTTCAGGATACCTGAAGAGTCTAAGCATCATACATATAAGTGAAACTAAACACTCTACATGTAATATATGCACATGATAGCAAATGAATGCCATCATTAATTACTATTACTTGGCATTAATTGAAGTTCAATCAACATTAAAGTTAGTGTGTGTGTCGAATTATGATGTGTCTAAGAGCTCAATTATCACTAGGATTTACCATAGGAAGTAAGAAACTAATGGGTCCTTCAAAATATCGAATAAGAGTAAGTGAGTAGGTTGACGACAAATTAGAATAGTTGACATGAAGCTGCTTGGAGGATATAACCCACCAACGAACACAATAAGACTTGACACATAATGTAAAAGTTAATGTCAAGGTCCACCCACTATTAATCTTGAGCTACTCAGCAAGATTAGATAAGAGTATATGAAAATAAACTTGGAGAGGGGTATCTCTCAAGAACAGAATATTCAATGTCTATTTGTCAAGTAAGATGATTTTAGCTTATAAGAAGAAAGGGTTATTTATAGTAAGTCCCTAGGACAACATTACAAATAAAAAAATTACAAAAAAGGAATTCCTAGTACATACGAAAAAGGGAATTCCTAGTACATACGAAAAAGGATAAAAGGGACAAAAGATAAAAAGGAAAAAATAGTACAATGTTAGATGAAGAGCATAAGCGGTAGTATAACACCAGTCTTGTACAAAAAATTCTCTAAGCACGGTAGGCAAGATGAGTCGAGATGTTACAGCGACAAAGGGGCTAAGATGGGAAAAGGACACTGTGAGAGTTGGAAGAAGGCTAAGAGAGAAGTACTCGATGAGAAGGAGAATGTCTTGTCACTCTATAGGAATCTATCGACAACTGGAGGATGAATCACTCGACACAAAAGGGAGAATACAATGCAAGGTGTAACCTTCTAGAGCTCTTAAGGAATTCAGCTATCCTTCTTCTGCATAAAGTTTCTTGTCGTCAGCAGGTTAATGAAAAAGAATTCTTCAAATGAGGGATTGGAGGCTTCGAGGGCATGCGTGAGTAAGAGGACCAGTGGTCAGCAACTCATTAGCTTATGAATCGATGCAAAGAATGTCAATAAGAGAAGGGTAGTTCAGTTCCTCAATTTTCTCACCGTTCTCTATTTATTTCTTTTCGGTGGGCAATCTTTGTAGAACAATTATATTTACATACGTATTTAATCACACATGTTTAGAGTTCACACATGTTTAGAGTTCACACATGTTTAAAAATATCAAGTTGTATGTATATATTCAAAGTCAAGATGCAAGTCAAGTAGGAGGCACTTTTTGTCCTCTTTTATTAGGCTTAGAATCCTAGGGATCTAAGTTGAAAAATTCACCATTACTAGGATTAAGAACTAAAGCAAAGTACTTAAGCAAAGCAAAGTATTTGCTACTTGTTATCTACTTTCTTCCCAAAGTTCTCGTTCACAGATTTATCTATTCCAATTCCCCATCTAGGGTTTGTTGTTCAAGCACAAGAGTTTAGTTCAAATGATTGGGTTAAGTGCGAGGATAAGGTTGCCTCTTACTATTTGGTGTATGTGTGTGTATAGTAACTTCTCTTATAGATAATTAATTAATACAATTGTAATTTTCTCTCGTACAATTGCATTCTCATTACAAAGCAACTTTTCCTCTTCCATTTTCTTTGAATACATCATCAATTGCAATCAACAAATTCTCTTATTACTTCAACAAGAATTGGCATAAATCTAGTTTCTTCACATGGTATCAGAGCATGTAGATTAGGATTTATGTTTCTTAATTATGATTGACTGTATTTTTATGTCCTTTGAATATAGTCAATATTTCAAATCTTCTAGAAATGAATTCGCACAATCTGAACATTGAATCTTCCTACAGTGAGCCTTTGTACTTGTTAAGATCAAATAATTTAGGAATCTTATTTACTAGCATGATTTTTTATCATACAAACTACTTATGTTGGAGTCAATCAAATAGATTAGTGCTTGGAGCTAAAACTAAGCTAGAGTTTAGAAATGGATCTTGTCTTAAACTTGAAGATAATCCAATAGAATTGCACAAATGGATTTATTGTCACTACATGACACAATGTTGCTTATTGAATACATTGAGCAAAGATCTTTCCAAAAGCTTCATATATGATAAATTGGCTAAAGAATTATGTGAAGATATTGAAGGAAGATTTAGATTAACTAACGACCCCTTGCTTTATCAACTTCAACATGAGATAGTGAATCTTAATCAAGGCATCTCATCCATGAGCCTGTATTATAACAAATTAAAGAAGTTGTGAGATGAGATTAATGGTTTAAGTTCAATACTAGAGTGTATTTGTGGAGCATATAATCAGTACACTTGTGATTTGAATAGCAAATATCTTGAGTTTGAAAAAGGGAATAAGTTACTAAAATTTCTTATAGGGCTTAACAACAAATATACACAAGTAAGAAATTGAATTCTTTCAATGGAACCTCTTCCATTAATTAGTAAGGCTTTCTACTTGATAGATCAAATAGAAAAACAAAAACAAGTAAGTGGACACTTGAATACTACTAATGATAGTATTGCTTGTTTCATATGAAACTAATAGAAGAAGGTTGATAGTTTCTTCACAATCTTTTATCTTAATATATATATATATATATGTATGTATTATGCTACTCAAATTTCCTTCTTGTTTCAAATCCAAGGATTTATGGGAAATTTTATGTAAAATTATCTATTAACAAACCCCACTTCCTGCTATTGTGCTTGGTTATACTATTGAACGATAGTATCATATTTGACATTAGTACTAATGCATATGTATATGGATATTCATTGATTTTCTTGAAGTAATCACTTTTTTCACTAGATTTATAATCATTCTTTCACATATATATTATATGCAACTCAAGTCTTTCTCTCTTTCCTTCCTTCCCCTTTTTTCCCCCTCAACTTTATGTTTTCAATGGAAATATGTGAAGGGAGAGAAGGGTTCATCTTATTCATGCTAAAGGATAGTAATTGTGTCATATTAATTAAAAGCAATTTTTTTTTAACACTCCAAGACCATTAGAATGCAAATACTAAATTGAAACATCATAGTATGATAATGGCATGTATAGAAAAATTATCCAAGCTGTATGAGTTAAGATTGAACCAATCCTTAAGGAACTGAATGGTGTTGTTGATGTTGTTGTAAGAAGAATGCAAGTTGAGGAGAAGTACAAACTCCTTTTTGATATACCACCTATCAATGTTTTAAAGCTTTTTGAAGAAAGACCATATGAATCTGGTTTTTTATAAATAGATACGGACTCCTTGAAACTGCACTAGAGCATAAACCTTAGTATGTTTTCTATTTAGCAATAAACAATCAACTCTTTGATATTTAGTAAGATATGTACTTGACATTAAAAAAAAAGAGACCACATAGTACATGTTCTTATACATGATGATAGAAATGTGTAAAACCTTAAAAGCCTACTTTCTATTGTTCCACAAAGATAACATAAAGTTCCTTTGAATATCATAAGATCCATGTTTTTTCATAACTCATTATTATTTAACATGTAAATCTCAATAGAATACTATAAGGATCTACATGCTTGCTGAAACTATAAATTAGTGGTTTAAGTAGTCATTCCGACTACCCTAAGGCCGAAGGTAGCATATAGCGACCTAGTGAAGGATTAAGCAACTCCTTACAAATGGTTTTCAGAATGTTCAACTCCTATTTCTCCCTTATGTCCACATCAAAAGTTAGTTCAAGTAGTAAAAATGGTAATTAAAACTTCAATTAGGTGGTAAATTGCACATTTTGGCAAAATTTGGATATCAAGATATTAGCCTTATCTAGAGTGGTTATTAGCTTAGATGCACATACAACCAACATACATCAATTATTAGGGACTAATATTAATTATGTTCACCATTCTAATCTTACAATATAACCATCATACATATAGAATGCAATTTACTAGATTTGGCTCACTAAGTTTCCAAACATCTAATTGATATTCAAAATCAATATTCATATTTATATTAAAATTAAATTTCAAATCTTAAATATGCTCAAGAATCACATTCGTTATCTTAAAAAAAAAAAAAGTGCCACACCAAATGACTTGAGTCTCTCTTAACCTAATGTGGTTGACCATAAGCATGATGTAGTTGATTACAAGCTTAGTAGAGGATGCCTTCGGGTATGATTGATTGTCTAAGCAACTAATCCTAAAATTCTTTCCATTTATTGAGGATTCGAGCTAAGATGCCCCATGTTATGTCCCAAATCCTAAAAGTACTTGAAAACATGAATTTAGCAACTATTAATCTCCAAAAATAGATTAAACCCTAAAAGGGAAAAGAAAAATTAAACTCTTTCCTAGCTATCCATAGCTAAAAACAAAAAATAAAAAGCTCAATCAAATTCATATTTTCATAAAATTAATCAACAATATAAATTAATAGATGATAAATAAAGATTATTTACAATTAGTTGCAATTCTCTAACTCTAATTTAGCATATTTAATGCTGATGTAATTATGAATACCTAATCTTACTATGAAACCTCCAATTAGGGTTTTAGGGTAAACTAACCTCCTTTGCCTAACGAAGCCAAAAATGAAGCCTAATCGACAATTACCACATTAAAATCTAGCATTAATGCTAGCCAAATTTGTCATACCCCAAAATCTAAAGTATAATAACTTCGCTGCATGCTTGAATTTTAGCATGAGCATGCAAGGCTTTTGAACATAATTATTATTTATAAACTTATGTTGAGGTAACTTTCTGAGCTCTTAAGTATAAGATAACATCCCACATTTAGGTTAAGATGGCAATAGTTTACATCAAGTTATCTACCATAAATCTTAGGTAACATTTGCTTGCAAAAATTGTAATGACAAGTATAATGAGGACTGCATAGTATAAACTTATTATATCATATTTGGTTTATACAGTATTAAACATAAAATTTATATTAAAGATTGATTATTTATATTATAATATATATATTTTTGTAATATTTAATTAACTCAATATTATAGCATTAAGAGATATTTTTTAGAATATAAAATATTTTTTGTTCTTGTCTGGTGAATTTTCTTTTCGTACTATGGTGTATATGGGATAAAATTTATACCTTTTGTTCAATCTATGAATCTAATTTTTGTTTGTTAATCAAGTAAAGTTACTAACAAAATATAGAATAAAATTTTTTGTTCGATGCAGTACTGCAAAAATTGCGGAACTAAACGCTATCTTATATTTCATTAAAAACTAACTAAATCTTTAAAAACATAATCCTTCATAAACACAAAATCTTGAGGCTAATCACTAACGTCCTACCCACTCAGATGGAACTGGTTATTAATCAAAGCATCATAAGGGTCTTGATCAAACATAAAACCCTTTACCTAAAACAATAAAACCCCGACTTTGCTCCGGTTATACAATTGCACCAGCCCATCAGGCCTCTATATAACATTATAAATTTACTCTCAAGCTCGATAACATATTTCTCCAAGTTCAAACTTTATATATATCGACCCGAACCGAGGATCACCTCAACGATCATTGAGGATACAACTGCACATCACGCCGAAGTGGTCCAAAATGTAACACAATAAATTAAAGTCATGCCTCAATCCTCTCGTATATCGGCAGTAGATGTTCCATTTTTTTTTTTATATATATATATGAGCCAATTATTCCACATCCTTCAACGCTACTAATTAACCTTCTCCTTACAAAATTCCAAACGAACTCATTATATATAACTTTCTACATTTTGCCTTACTGTCATCTTATACAACTCTGACTTTTATTAACTACTATATATATATATATATATATATATATATATATATATGAGTTTCATATAATACACCAAACCCCTCTAACCAGTTGAACCCATCCCCCACAAAATATAACAATTATGATTGTCTTTCAAACAATAAAACAAGATCAAATTCAACAATTATGATTGTCTCTCTAAATATAATATATATATATATATATATATATATAAAGTTAGCAAATGTGCTAGCAAACATTAATATTATCAAAGTTTTGAGGGAACCAGCTAATAATATGTAATAAAAACGAGAAAAGAAAAAGAATCAAATCAAGTCAGGACCACTCGGTAGAAACTAATCATGAAAAATTCTATATTTAATTTGTATCCAACTAAGACTCCGTCCGTGATGCTCCATTTAGCCATAATTACAAAAGTATTTACATAAGTAACCAGCAGTGGAATTTAAATCATCTCTATTTGTTTTCTTTCAATTTACGAATAAAAGGTTAAGATTATGTCAATTTTTAAAATGAATCTTAATATTATCATGATATTATCAATTTTCTTATAATTATGTAATAACATTTTAATAGGATAAATTGAAAAAAAAAATAGAGAATATCCGTTTTCATAACAATAGCAGCAGCATCAGCAGTATTACAAATAGATGTACTTTCTCTTTCGTTCGTTCGTGTGAATATGAATATTGGATATAGAGAGAGAAAGGTTTCTTGGTTAACGAGAACGAATATCTTTTATAAAACTGATGATATAAAAATAAATGAATAAATATATTTAATATATATATGTAAGTGAAAGATGTCAGAATTATGAAGGATTCTAGGCAACGCTAATCCAAATACATGATATAATACATGTACGTTTGCAGTATCAATTATATATATATATATATATATATTATTTAAGAACGACTTCACCAAAACAACAATCACATCATAACTATATATATATATATATATATATTTATACCCGGATACGACGTTAAAAGCAAACATTTAATCAGAAGGTTGGTAAAAAGGACAATAAAAAAGATTGGAACTGAAACATTACAATTAGATATATATAAATATAATTATAGATTTTTGTACCGTTCTATTTATAATTTTTATAAAGTTATACCATTTTTTATCGTATCATTGATTTAGTATTTATTAAATATAAGTTATTAAAATGATTAGATTTTAAAACATCTAGATTTAATAAATAATAAATTAATAGTATAATCAATTATTAAAATAATGGATAGAAGGTTAATTTAAAGAAAAAGAAAGTGGAATATTTAATATGTTTAGTAGGAATTTTTGGCGTGAGAAAAGAAGCAAACTTCGCGGTGGGGGCACGTGGTTCTGTTCTGTTACACGGGGAGTCAGTCTGGGCCGGGTTCGTGTTCGTGGTCGTTGTGAAATAGAAACGCCTGCCTTCGATGAATGTCGCACTTCAAATTTGTTAAGTATTCAGTGATTACCGTCTTACATTAACCTGCATCTACGGTACATACGCTTATAAGTGAGGATTAAGCATTAAGTTCCTTCAAACTCTACTTTCATTCTTATGGAAACTATAACATATATCCAGGCCGTCCCAGTTAACAAGTACTTATTTTCATAATCGAAACATTTATACTTTTAACTCAACCACGATTTTTCAATTCAAAACTCGAAATAAACATTGATATGATATAGGTAATTTCAATAATATTTAAATACAGCATAGCACTCAAAACAAAACAAAACAAAAAAAAAAACACAACAATATAAATTAATTCTTTACATTATATAAACGATATACATTTTTTAAGAAAATATTTTTTTATTTTTTTAATAAGGAAAAGGAATAAGTTAGATCTAAAACATGTCTCAATCTGCAAAAAAATAATAATAAAAACATTATGTGAAAAGAGAAAATTTGATATGATTAACCATTATCTCGGTGGAAAAAAAAAACAAAACAAAATAAATTGAATACATGAAACATCCAAATGATTCTTTTGGTTTTATTATATATACCCAAATTCAGGCTTAACAGGAGTTCAAAGCCTACACTCTAACATGGTGTTTTTCCTCACTTATTGCACCTAAGGAAAATAAACATAATACTTAATGTCAACTATATGCATACTACAAACCGCTCTAAACTAAATTCTGCACCCTGTTGATGTTGTTACGTTTCCAAACTTCGAATCATCGTGTCTTCTTTAGCTCTTATCGGATTTTATTCAACTTTATGTAGTTGCGATTGTTATTTTGAGTATTGTTCTAATATGACATTATGTCATGATATCCAGTTTTGAAAAGAATCTCAAAAATATATGTCTCATATTGCCATTTCCATAATCAATCCGGATAAGACTTCACTAATTACCTCAAGAACAGCACTTTCTAAAACTGATCGATTTACAATATTATCAAAATACTGATGTCTAGAATGTACTCAGTAATATTAACAATAACATCTATTAGTAGTTAACAACTTAACAAGTTAAGTTAATATAGGTAAATACTAGGAAATTACATAATAAATATTATATGAACTCGATCGAATCCGAAAATTTATCTTATACTCACGAAAGTATGTAATTCTAATACTTACAATAGAATATATTAAACTAGCCCATTTCTTATATTTACAAAAATAGCGTTTAGGCCAGAAATTACAAAAGAAAAAAGTCAAGCCGATGTGAAAATTAGATCTAAGTGCTCCTAATTATATCAAATGAATTAACTAAAAACTAATCATTTCAATAAACCAAGAAAACTGTCAGTTCATACAAAATAAATATAATGAATAGTAACTGTGTAGATTTTTTGTACTTTTTTTTTTTTTTTTACCATAGTCAAATACATATATTGAGTATGCTATACACAAAAATGTTGCTCGAGATAACAACATTTTAAAATTTAGAAAATTTGAAATAATTTTCGTTGAAGCAAAGCATGTTCTACAGAAAGTACTATAAACCCCCACGATTTCATTAAAATAACAATATTACACGAAACTACATATAAATAACTCTAAAATAAATTTTCCCATAATTAATGTCAAGGATTTAATATTTTTAGAAATTAAAAGAAGTACCTGGGGTAAAAACAAAGCATGCCATTTCACTAGACTTTGGTTCTCTTACTTATTTAACAAATGGAATATAGTATAACCTTTTATAGTTGGTATGAGTGATGGAGTTCAAAACAAGGCAGCTAGGTGACTTCATATTAATATAGTTTCAAAAGTGATACCCTAGGTGAACTTATTTAACAAATTTCCGGATTTCCTTAGTCGTTTCTGTTTCCAGGTTGCTACACCATTTATCTAGAGGAACATTAATTCACCAGGTATCTTTTGAATAATTTTAATGATTTAGGGAGTAATTTTACCTATTTTAGGGATGTATGTTAATATATTCATATCTAGTAAATACTATATGTATTTAATAATCGTTCATCTACTTTACATGTAATTTTGTCCCATGTTATTCTTTTTATAATTTGAATAGTTTATTTATAATGTCTTTCTATATATCAGAACTCAAATTTTGAGATTCGGACAAATAACAAACGGTATCGATAGACTTATGTTTTATTTAATTAAACATTTTATATACTTTAATCTAGGAAGTGAACTATATTTGGCCACTTCCTCTAACTTTTGAGACATTATGATAAAGTTTGAGTCAAATCGGAGAGTGTTTTTCCTAAAAGCCTCAAATCTATTGGTTTTGAACAATTAAGGTTACACATTCTAACCCCCAACAAAAAGTTTTATCCTTGACACTTATTTATACGATGAGCAACATATACTTATGATCTTGTTCTTAGCAAAGGAAATAACTAATGATAAGATTGCTAACCTTGTATAAGTATTTTAAGGTATTAAGCTCTCATAAAGTCTGTGCATTCCGAAGTTGCCTCCTAAATTATATGTCTAATCTACTATATAACATCTTAACATATTCGATATCTTAATTCTTCAATATCCCTGAACCTTTGTATCCAAAATCTAAACTAGATGCTTTACATATGTGAGTTTTGCTTTTAACTCCACCAAGGGTACATCTAATATCGTTGCCGATCACCTACGAACTTTCTTAGGGTTGAAATGTGAAAGATAGAATGAATAATTGCCATTTCATCAAGCAACTCAAGTTTATAAGCTAATTTTCGAATTCTTTTCTTAATTTAATATGGCTCAACATTTCGAGGACTTAACTTTACTTTGATACTAAATTTCTTTACACCCTTCATTTGGGATATCTTTAAGAACACTAATTGCCTACTTAGAACTCCAATGGCTAAAAGTCCCATAACTTTAGGCAGTTTGCATTCATTCCCTAATTATTTGCACCTTCTCTTTAAGATCTTGTAACATCATTGGTCAAATAGTATGCTTGTTCACTAATTCATCCCAATAGATTAGGGATCTATTAATAGAAATCAAAGTCCCTAATCCATTTGTTCAACAATTTATGATGACTTAAAGGAGGTTTGCATTAAATTTGAAGATTTATTAGTATTTTTCATTATTTTATTTTATTAAATTAATTTAGGCTGATTTCTAGGAGATCTAGCCAATTAATATTTAGTTAATTATTATTTAGGTTCTTTTATTATTTTGTTGCTTGATACCTATAATGCCCTTAACTTTGTTAGGGATTCTTATATAAACAATGTTATAACACTTTTAAAAGTAATATTGACAATGTTTTTCAAGAAACCATATAAAGAGTTTTCTTCTTCCTTTCTAGAACTTATTAATTTGAGTGCTAGGTTGTAGTGTTCCTTTATAATCCTTTTAACTTATTCAATTGTGTCTAATATCGATTGAATAATTAAACCCCTATTGTTGTTTAATTGTGTGTTATATCTATTGAAAATTAGAGACCCTTATTTAATTATTAATTCCGTATTATTTCTATTGAAAATTAAATTGAACCTAGTTTAGTTTGAGAATGAGTGTGTCATATCCTATTCTTAAATTGTCCATAGCTTTATTATTTTTTCACATCTAAAAACCCGTAAAAACATCCACTTTGATTCATAAAAACCATAAAAATCATATCTTTTTAATATAAAACCCAAAGATACAAAATTTCCCTCTCCAATTCGTTTGTAGATATCACTACATACACCAACATACAACCACTTGTCATATTAGAATGGTATCAAAGCTACGGTGAGACAAGCTTTATTAATAAGGGTGAATTCAATCTTTCATTGAGTTTTGGTTTCTGGGTGGGGAAATTAAGGTTTATTTAAGAAAAATTGTGGAAGTTATTTGATTGGTGGATATTATGGAGCAATTTGGAATGCTTTCTAGGAATCCTTTCAACGAAGAGAAGATGTATTCATTAAAAGTCAAGGAAAGTTTTTGGAATCGCTCATGTCTATTACCAGGAATCTTGAAGTCTTGTTGCAAGATTGTTTAGGTAAAGTGATTATTGGTATAGTTGAAACAAGGCAATCTAAGGCTATGTGTGTAGTAGAGAAAGTCAAGCTAAAGGTTCCATCTTATGATGGCTTAGATAATCTTGCTGATTTTTTGGATTGATTCGATGAAATAGAAGAGGTATTTGATTGGTATGGTCTTAGAGATCTTGAGAGAGTACAATTGGTGATTGAAAGATTTATTGGATATGCACCAGGTTTGGTGGGCAGTTGAGTAGAGGTATAGAAGAGGTACTAGAATGCAAAAGGTAACTTCGTGTGTAGAGTTAAAGGAAAGAATGCTTAGTACCTATGCTTCATAGGTAAAAGATGAAGTGGTTGAGAATAACATTGTTACAACTAAAGAAAAGCCTGCCAAAAGAAGTGCTTTAGATGTTTAAAATATGGACACTTTGCTATTTAGTATCCAAGGCATCAAGAAGAGATTTTTATAAAGGATGAACGTAAAGAAGGCAAAACCAAAGAATTTAAAGGAAAGTGCAAGGAGCAGGTTTCTATTAATGTGAATGAAACTGAAGTGATTCTTACCACTACTGAAGTAGGAAGTAAAGAGGAACTTAAGGAAGAGGGAGAAACTATTGCCATAAAGAAACTAACTTGTCTCCTTGGTCATAGATATGGCTTCATCATTATCTACTCTTAAGGCAATCGGGGAATACAAGTTTTTACATGTTCATATCCCACCTTTAAGATTGGTTTATTTTGCTTTGTTATTGGGAATACGTGGTAATGTTCGGTGCTACAATATATAGAAGCCAATTAGACCATATACAATGTTGGTGGGAATTATTTGTGATTTTGCTAATGGTTATTTGTGTTGGAGAGGCATCTTATGCACACCCGGTTTTAGTGTAAAGAAGTTGATAATATATGAATGTTTGAGACTTTATCGGCACTTTAGAGGGTTAGGTTTCTATGGGTTGATACATGAATCAATGGTTGAAGAAGAGAACTGTATTTTAGATTGTGAGAAGATTGGCTTTTTCCAAAGTGCCAGGAGTCGGTCATTATTATTTATGTCATCACACGGGTTTAATATTAAGCAAATTCATAAGAGCCTTATAGATAGAGTCCATGATGAATGGAATGAGTTTAGATTGTGTTTATTGAACTTCTTATTGGGATTACGAGATGGACCGTATGATTCACTCAAAAAGGCTTTTAGTTGCTGACAAGAGCTATGGTGATGGAAGATCATTTCCTAGAGTTAGTGCTGAGATGCTCTAGGAAACCCTGTTCTAGAGAGGATTTGAAGATGTAGCTTATGAGAATGGATCGGCTAAAAGATTTTTATTTTATTCTATTTAGGCTTTCTTTCTGCAGATTTTTTCTTTGACCGAAGAGGAAAGTTGACAAAGATTTGATGGCGAATCTTTGCTACCTCCAGGGTGATGATAAGAATCAAAGTCCCTAGCCCATTTGTTCAGCAATTTTGGTGGCTCGAAGGATGTAATAAAATTCAGTTAGTGAAAGATCTTTTTTTTTTTTTTTTTTTTCAATTATTGCATTCCCATTTCTAACATTTTGAATTTCGAAGTTAGTTTTAATTAAAAATCCTTCATGATTCGGGATAAATGGCACCTAGTTAAATATTAGAGAGACACATGCGGCCATGACTGCAAATGGTTCGGCTGTCAACATGACTTGAAAATGGCCGTTCTCCATCCGGAGTCATCTTCATTTGCTGGATTGTGTAGTGTGTAGTGTAATCTTGGGAGCAATTTCTCGTTGTTCCATAGCAGTTCTTACCTTTGGATGCCCTTGGAACTCACAATGTAATGCCCCTGCACCATAAAACCTAAAAACATGTGAAAGTTCATTGTACAATATGAACCCGTTGTTGCTTTTGCTAAAAATCCTAGAGATCATTGTGGCTGGTCAAGTAAATTAGCAAGTTAATGTGAGCATGATCTACGATCGCAATGACAGAGGATGACATGTAATGTTAGTCCTCCATGTCTAACACCACTGCATGAAGAAATGTGATTCTGAAACGCACGGGAACACAGTTAGTCCAATCTAAGGTTGACCAACACTCAAGACCTTCGCAACAATACAAGTAAATAGGTTAGATGATATCATCTTGCACATAAACGGTGCTCCAAGAAATGGTAAAAAGTTTCTGCCCTGCCATGTAAAATCTTCCCTCTATGGCACAAGTCCTTGGTACAGAAGAATCAAAAAACTCTGCCTAGAGCATGGCGACTAAATAATTCTCAAACAATACAGCCATCGCTTATTGACAATATCAGAGCAGACGCAATTTTCCAGTGATCGTATCCACCAATGATTTTGGACCTGAAAGGGAAAATGTGAGCTCTCAAGTATCATCAAGATATAAAACCCTATAGGCCCATTCAATGCATAAAGCGCTTCCCGGCTGGTCTGGAGTAAGGGAGATATGCACATGTAGATCAGACAGCCTTACTCTTGCAAATTCTTCGCAAAGAGACCGTCTCCCTTCAACCCATGAATCGCAAATCACAAAGAAGCAATTTAACGATGACACCAAGACTTACCTTCCACCAAACATAGAACTCTTATCAATATTAGTTTCTTACAGTATAAGCCACGATTAGTCTCTCAGCATACAACCTCAATATATATCTATCCCTCATTTTGGTCCTCCAAAGACTTTCAGTCAGCCCCATAAATAGGAGAATACTATGACGATTTCCATGCTTGTGCTAGGGCCATTTACTTTGAACCCGCAGGAATTCCTTTTAATCAAGAAGGAATTTCGGGGATTTGGGATTTTTTGTTTATGTGAAGAGTATCTTGTAACGTTTTTTTAAGCGATCATGAGGTTGAGGGTAATGAATTTTGAGTATTTGGGGGCTTAGCATTATAACGCTATTTAGATGGTAATATTTTAACGATCGATACTCTATTGTCTCTCTATACAATTACTCCTGTGCTTCCCACCCCCACCCTCAAAAAAATAAATAAACCCATCCAAACCACCCCAACAAAATAATAATAATAATAATAATAATAAAGGAGGAGGAGCAGTCTTATTATTATCCAAATTATTAAATCTGCCCATACATATTTTATGTCCAAATCCAAATGTCTCATTCAATTGGTATGAATTTGTGACAAATGCAAAGTTTTCTATTAGTATGTAAAATTAAGAAAAGATAGAAGCTGAAAAAAATTTCCATGAAAATTCATGCAGACCAAAGATGGAAGCAATAATTAAAATCACATACCAGGACCAATTGCTAAAACAGTTTTTGAACCAGCTTCAACCTGAGCATGACAGATCACAATTTATCAGGTTAAAACAGGTCTGAACATAAATAACTTAGGGTTCAATAACAAAAATGTCTGCTCGAACTTCTCCATATTAATTCTAGCATTTCACATGCAATTGGAGAAACTTATATCTATTTCTTCCCCTCTTCTCTCAGCTTCTTCCCTTAACATTTGGAAAATATACCCAAAACCATCATCTAATCAGCCTAAGGTAATAGCAAGCTGAGCCAAACACTGCCTTAAAAAGTTGGTAACATAAAGCAGCTCAAAATGAGAATAACAGAGGTCTGTTAAATATTCCTTGCCTAACCATTTAGACAAGCAACTAATCATGCAATGTTTTACCAATTCACCACCAGGCCATGATCATCTGATAAAATTGCTAGGAATAAAAGTTCGAAAACATGAAAAAGGTATCCTTACTTCGAGTCAAGTATAAACTCACAGAGAGAGAACTTTAAAAACTTATTTATGCTACATGAATGTATTTTGCCCTTTTCCTCTTGAAACTTAGAACCAATATTTTTCATTTTATCATCAATCTTTCCATGTGATAACCTTGCATGACACCATACATCTTCCTAGTGAGCAAAACACCACTAGGAAACATATCCCCCTAAGATGCAATCATTTTTTTCTTTTTATATTAAACATATCCCCCTAGCCCTGGGATGGACAAATTTGAATTTTTTTTATTTTTTTGTTATTTTATATTAATTTATTTTAAAATAAATATTAATATATATGTATATATAAATATATAAAATTATTTTTTCAATTTTGCATATTTTTTGTTTTTATCATTTTTCTATATTTTTTTATCATTTTTATAATTATTTTTTTATTTTCTATTTAAAAATTATATGCTAATACGTATTTATAATAACAAAAAACTTAACAAAATTTAAAGAAAAAACTTATTTGATACAATTCAAAAAAATTAAAGACTGAAATAAATTAAATAAAAGGTTAAGAATTGATTCAAAAAAACGTAAAATATTATGGATTTTTTTTACTTTTCCCCATGATAATTGATATTTCAACACAACTTGATTTCCAACCCCTCCCCAACAAAAATTTCTACAAACCGTTGGTTGCCTAGTGCCTTAGTCCACCACTCTTAATCTCGATCTTGATAAAATTCCTATCAATTTGAACATGCTTTGTCCTATCATGTTAAACTGAGTTTTTTACTACACTTATAGCAAACTTACTATCATAATAGAACAACGTTGAATCTTATCTCACTTTTAAACCCATCAATAACCTTTGCAACCATATAATCTCACACAAGCCCTACGCAATAGCCCAAACAATAGCTTCAATACTACTCCTATAACTACGAACTATAGACTTACAATCCAATTTGTCACCTTCCCAATTAGCATCTACAAATGCAACCAAATCATGACACTCGAACTTTCTAAAAAGACTCCATTGCCTAGTGTACCCTTCAAAAATATCTCAATCTATGATTAGCATCTAAATGGTGCTTAATAAGTGCATGTATAGACTGACTTACAATACTAACAGCAAATGCAAGATTTGCTCATTACAAGGACAAGTAATGTAGTCATCTTACCAACTTCTAATACTATTCCTTATCAACAGGCTTATTATTTTCCTTTGACTAGTTTTTCCAATTACGTCGAAAGGGGAGTATTCATATGTATGCATCCAAGCTTTCCTATCTCTTTTAGAAGATCTAAAATATACTTTCTTTAATTAATAAAGATTCTTTTTGTTGCTTCAAGCAATCTCCATCCGAGAAAATATTTTAGATCACACGGTTCCTTTGTCTCAAATCTTTCTTTAATCTTCCTTCTCAAATTAATCATTTCAACTATTCATCTTCTGTAATAATAATATCATCCGCACATACAATAAGAATAGATTTCAAATCACTTTTCCCTAATTTACTATAGAGAGCATGCTCTGCTTGATTCTATTGTATAGTATATAAGGTATGCTCTACTTATCTCAAATCTTTCTTTAATCTCCTTTCTCAAATCAATCATTTCAACTATATCATCTTCTGTAACAATGATATCATCCACACATATAATAAGAATAGATTTCAAATCACCTTTCCCTAATTTAGTATATAGCGTATGCTCTACTTAACTCTATTAGTATTCAAACTCCAACAAAACCTCACTAGATTTCTTAAACCAAGCCTTGGGAAATTATTTAAACCTATACAAAGATTTCTTTAGTCTGCACATCTTACCCTGACCTTCTTCTAATTCAAATCCTAATGGAAGCTACATATATAATTCTTCATCCAATTCCCATTAAGGATGGCATTCTTTACATCCGATTGATCTGGCAGCTAATTAAGATTGGCAACACGGGACAATTTTACAACAAGAGATATTTCTTTGTAATCAAGACCATATGCTTGAGTGTATTCTTGTGTGACTAATCCAACATTGTTTCTCTTTACGCATCCATCCGATTTGTACTTAACACTAAACACCCATCGGCTTCCTACCAACCACTTAGCGAGTTGCATACTTCCCAAGTGTTATTTTGATGTAATGCCTTCATCTCTTCAAGCACAGTTTCTATCCCTTTTTGATTTGACAAAGCTTCTCCAATACTTCAAGGCATAACTTCATTGTCTACAAGAGTCATAAGCACTCTAAATGCAAGTGACAATTTTCTATACATCAAATAGCTAGATATGGGATACCTAGTTGCCTTTCATGGGGCTATAGGGATGTTCGAATCTTGATCATTTTGAGCTGCTAGTATTTTCTATTTGAACATTTTCCCACATTAAAGTTCAAAATGATACTATTTGATTCTCCTAGATCAAATCACCATCGTGATTTTCTTCTTGAAATTTCAAGCCAATTTAGCCATTTGCATCATCAACTTTTTCCAAGAAATACCATGCATCTACTATGAGCAAATCACCACCATGCAATTAATGAGCCAAAGTTGCAATTATTGTAACCTGTTCTTGTTTCTTGTCATCTATTTTTTAAACAAATGTTTCAATTCTTTAGCAAAATCCCCCAAAAAACTTAATGGTTGACTTTTCATCTAAAGAAACCACTCTGTCTTGGAATCATTACAAGAATCATATCAAATTTCAAACTGTTCTTCTATGGAAACAGTACAGAATCAAGAAGTTAAAGCATTGCAAGCTATATTATGGGCTTTATCCCATTGAATCTTGGTAAATCCAATAAATCTTCCATATAGAAACGAAATGAGAGAACATCATAATACAGTTTATAAAGACAAATTCGCAACTATAAGGAGAAGGTATTCTTAGTTGAGTCATGATAAACTCCTCGAACATGAGAAAAGAGAGAGGACCTTAGAAGCTTGACACCCATTTTTCTTGAATGAATTCCCCAGTTTACAATATAATCTTATTTGTAGTTTGACCAATGACTTAGTAGCCTAACTAACCCTTCAACAAGGAACTAATGAGGCTGACGACAACTAATGTGGTTTTTACGATTTCCACACACATTTACTAACATGCTAACTAATACTTTTAACTAGGGATATAACATCTTCCAAATAAAACAAAAGGTGAACCTCAATTGCATCCTTCTCCTACACGTGTTTAGAGCTTTTGAGTTGTATCTTTACAGGTCAAAAGGTTTTTTCCTTTTTTTTTTTTTAAGTAACATGAAGATTGTTATGTACTTCCTTTTGCAATTGGACAAGAGCTGGTTGGCGAGAGACAAAAACGGTCATGAACCACCCTACAAGATCTAAACACTGGTTCAGTATACCTTGCATTGTATAAGTAGCCCCAGCGAATGTCCTTAACGGGATTTAAACCTAAGACCTTATAAAAATTATCATAAGGGCTTCTTAAACCTTAACCATTAAGTCAACCTGGGTTTCATCAGCCAAAAGATGCTGTCAAATGACTCTTTTTCTCAGTTTCTCATCCTCCTATAGCATAGCCAACTTTCAGTTTGCTGTTAACCAATAAGTTTAATCACTTCTTTCAAATCAAACAACAATACGATGACTTGGGGAGAGAATTGAGCAATGACTACTCTCACACATACTCCAAAGCAAGTAAGCTGTTTTCTCAAAGAATTTCTTCAAACCCCAAATATTGATTAACTTTCTGAAGATATCCCTTTTTTTTTTTGTTTTTCCTTTAACTCACTAATTGAATTTGTACCAATTAAGAATGTGTACAAAAGCTTGCTGAAAGCAAACCCAAAATGTAACTTTTTTCCAGTGAATTATAATTTACCTCATTTCTCAAATGGTCTCGACAAAAATACAAGGCAAAGTAGCAAAATGAAATGTCAATACCGTCTACCAAAAAAGATAAACTTTGTATAAAAAATCAGCTTTTAGCTGAGAATGGTGAAATCCTACGCCGCCATTAATTACATCATGTCATATGAGCATGCTTCATAATACCTGAGTTCGCCCTGCATCAGCAACAACAAATGTAGGAAGGCCTGCCCCTTCGGCTGCTTCCCTTAGCTTATTCCTGATAGACAACAAAATCTGTGAATTCATAATAAGCGAGCAAAATGATAATCCATAAAATATACAATATGGGTGCAGTTGCAGAAATAGATCAAGAAAACCTCATAATAGATGAAAGTCAACTGCTTACATTTCTTGCTGATTCTTGCAAGTACAAACAATTTTGGGTTGTCCACATTGTTCCCACTTTCTCAAGAGGTATCGGTCACTGCAAACAATGAAGTATCATTAACTTACCCATAGCTGAATTGACTTTGGGAAAAATGGAATTAGGCAATTTATACACACTTCTCCAAAGTGCTGATAGTTGACAGAAATTAAAGTAGCAGACAGTTGAAGAATGCCCAGGAAAAACTGAAAGCTTCAGATAAGTTTGGTCAAGAAGTGTTTACTGGTCATCTATGCATAAAACCTCAGAGCAATATCTTGTTCCTAACAAGACCAATCTGCTCAGTTAGTTAGTCTGTGACCAAATTATTATCATAAAAAAGGCACTAGAGAAGGGAAAAATGAAAATCCTATGGTCTATAACATGTCCACTTACTCTTTGATAATATTGAAATAAAATAAAATAAAATAAGTACAGAAGAAAAAGGGTCTCTACCGAAGCAAGGATCAAGGAAAAACAAATTCAAGAAGAGTAAAAGTAGGACTTAGAAGACACACCTCCGCATCAGTTCTGAGTACATGCCAGTGGCTGCATCTGAAATTGAAAATCATAAGTAAAGTTTAAGCCAGATTCACAGTCAATATAAATGAGCTGGAGAAAAGGAGAACTGAGGTACAGAGCCAACAACTCATGAATGAAGATGAGAGTCTACAAGGATATATTATAATTAATCCAGTTATATGACTCACGTGCACATTGAGATGCAACCTTCCCTGATCCCATTTTCAGGTCTTGTCTAACAACTAAAACCTGGAAAATTTCTTCAATTAAGAGTGACACCTTGGAAATCCATGCAGTTAAGCATCAATATCCTGAAGAGTCTAGAATAGAAACTCTGAAATCTTTAGCTACATAATGTAGGGCTTGCAACGCAAAGCCTGCTCTGAAAGCATTTATAACAATTGAATTAAACTTGGACTGAGATCAATAGTTGGAAGCTGTAGCTATAGATGCAATCCAAAAACATAATTTTTTAACTAACAATGCCAAAATAATTTTACACTTATACACAAAAGCTGATGGATGACGAGGCAATGCATTTAATATTCGTTTAAGTGAAACAAGTGCATCCACGTGCAACAAAGCAAGCTTGAATTGTAATTTTTTCTCAAGTCTTTGTCACTCTTATATAATTATTATATACCACTGGATTAAAGGGGGTGGGGAAAAAAGCCTGAATTTTTATGAAAATAAAGGTGTAATTCTCTAGGAAATTAGTTTAGGGCAAATGGCCAGTTAACTGAACGTATGAACGAAACAAAACAAAACAAAGTGAAGTTGAAAGCATACCATTTTCAGCTCTTGGTCATGGTGGTTACTTGGTACAAGACACTGCTCCGACTGCTTTCCTGGCAAGAAGTTTCTCCTCCTGGTAGCATGGGTGTTACCTTTACTGGGTTTAGTCAAATCCCAGAAAAACCCAAAAAGGAAACCAATAATGAGCCCTGGAACAAAATTCTCAGGCTTGAAACTCACTGCCAACCACTCTTTCTCCCTCTTCGTCGTCTGCTGCTGCTGCTAATAATCGAGTCAAACCCATAAATCAATCAAACAAACCAACGTAAAAAGCAAAGGAAAAAAAGAAAGCATAAAATCGGATTTACTTACTAGAGATTAAAAAAAATAAAAAATAAAAATTGAAGGGCTAGAAAGGAGAAAGAGAGGTTGCCTTCTTGTTGGACTGAGAAAGAGAACCAGGCATCGCCACACTCGAAACCGCCACCGAGATTTTGGACTTTGGGTTTTGGATAAATGACAGATGAGATAAATGCTAAGAAACCCCACTCCTCTTCTACACTACTCCTATTCGAAAAATTTAAAACCTTAACAGACCCTTTATTAATTTTCAATAAGCAATAAACGAAAACATGACTTTTCTTTTTATTAATTCTTGCAAGTTTTCACTGCAATTTACGTTTAATAAAAGATTACAATCGGTTCATCGCCATTATGAGATCCACTTAAACAATAAATTATAACTAGACTTAATGATTTCAATTAATAAATTAATTCTAATACATTTTTCGTACATTGAGATGATGTGCTGATGTAATGGATTTTGTTAAACCAAAAAATAAACTTTGGTTCGCCCTTCATTTTATTGATTGATTATTATTTTAATAAATAACAATTTTGTTCAATAAATATTTAACTGTACGTAGGCATCCTTTAGTCAATTACTTTTTTTTTTTTTTTCCTAATCAAGCTGCAGGAAAAGAGTAACATCTCTCAAAAATTAAGGTGAGGAACTTTCTTTATCTCTTTTTTACCGTCTCAAAGTTAGGTTTGAAAAAATATCTCTAATTTGTAATAGTGTTGTTATGATTTAACACCAGATATCCTTACTAAATACCTTTTCATTTTCAAAATTGAGTGAGGGTTATACTAAAGAAAATTGGTTTTACCATAAACCATTCGATATGCATTTATTGTTTTCATTTATGTTTTTGCTTTGCTACATTTAATTCATGGTATTAAAAGAAAATTTGTTAAGATTTTGATTATTTGGCTTTTTTTTTTTTTTTTGGAAGATTTTCTTTAGAAGTTAATAACTATCACAGCAAGCAAAAGCTTAAACTAGCACTAAGAGCACATTAATTTCTTTTGATATTAGTAGCAATAAATTAAATGCTATAAATGAGAAATAATTAATTTTAACTCAAAATAGTTCAAATTCTCATTATTATAATTCAATGTTAGGTTTTGTCTTTTTAATTTTTTTACTATAGATGAGAAATTATTTATTTTAACGCTATAAATGAGAAATGATTTATTTTAAATTATCTTTTTAATTTTAAGATAATTGTAATAGACCTAGTAGGCCATGGATCGGTTAAAGAGTCATGAGTCCAAATCCAAGTCCAAGCCCAGACTTAATATATTGGTCCGTATGTCAAACTTGGCCTATGCATAGCCTAGTCTTAGCTAATATGCATCGCACTTGGAAAAAGGATGTTAAAATACAACATACAAATTTCTTTTTTTGGCCAACATACAACTTCTGATTTCATTAGTTTCGAGAGTTAATCTCCATGCCTAATGCAATAATATAATTTTTAAATTATGAAGAACAAAACCAATGCATCCATAAAGAAAAAAAAGACCCTCACGATATGGATTTTTCCATTATAAGGATGAACACAATGAAAAGTCATTAGCCAAAATTAGAGGTGAAAGTGCCATTGCTGGAGGATGATGAGCTCGTCGTACTTGTCCCCAGAGGAGGGAGAGAGATGGAAGCTGAAAGAGATTTGGTGGTAAGGGTAGAGGGCAAAGTAGAATAGGATTGATAAAAGTGTAATGTACTTTTGTTTCTTACGAATGGTAATAAAGGAAAAATGTAATTATAGTGGGATTACCAAGTATGGAACGATTGTAACTTGCTCTTCTGAGAGGAATTATCGTTACATATTTAAAGGGAGTAGAGATTCCCTATTTGATGGTTATTTCATACACAAAATGTAACCAACATAAGAATAGGCATCCTAAAAGGAACATGAGTGAAATGAAATAGCAATTTCAATAACAAAATCTTTTATAAACTCTTAAATCTTAATTTATAATTTCATTCTTAATTTAGATTTCAAAGTTTACACCATGTATTAGATCTTATATTTCTAAATTAGATTATGGTTTTAGGTTTATCCATTTTGGATTTCCTAAAGTCTATAATAAGTTAATAAGTTTGTTACTAAAATTTATATGTTTTTTTGTTAAATCAAATTTAAAACTGTTAAGATGTCATAAGTTATGAAAGAGGACATATTAATGTGAGCCACATCTTGGGAAGTCTTTTTAAGTTTAGCCTCATTTAAGTTATGCATTGTATTGTTGCACGTTACGTGCACTTGTGTCATTAATTAAAATTTCTAATCTATTAAGTTCTTTTTTCTTAATTTAGTTTAGGAAAATCCATTATCTACATATATTGAGTATCTTTAGCATGTATAGATATCATTAATTTCATTATATAATTATTCATTTTTTGGTATATTGTGTCTGTATATCACATTTAGTTTTTAGTTGTGGACAATGTTTCGCTTAGTGAACATGTATGTGTGTGTATATATATTTAGAAGGACACATGCCGAATGCATATGCCTAAAACAAAATCAATCAAATATAATGTATGTAAAAATTGGAAAGTAACTTATCAATTAAAAACCTTTATAATTTTCATATCTCATTTGCTTAAGTTTAGCCATTTTGTTTAAAGTGGAGAACATGTGTACAAGAATGTTAAAACCATCGTTATCAACTCCATTTCACAATATTTAAGAAGTAAGAGGTTCACTTACTTAGTTAGCAGGCAGTTATCTTTAAATGTTAATTTTGCAATGGATAGATAGGAAATTAGTGGACAATTATTTAATAAAGATATATTAAAAGTGAAATTTATAATAGTAAATATAAAATAATATTGATTTTTACATATATAATATGGATGTACCGACAACTAGATTATTGATAAACGAGAGTTTTTGTACAATTATTCCATAGTTCATGTGAGATAAACTTTAGATAAATAAGATTTCCTTTCAGCATATCGATGGATAACTTAAGAGTTCATTTGTATCTCCATCCTCCAAAAAGGCCCAATTCTTTGCACAATTCAAGTACCCAAAATGGTAGGGACCCAATTTACAGGAGAATCCAGCCACCCATTGGCCTCTTTCGTTTTTAATTAAATTTTTTTTTTTTTTGAGGAATCAGATGAGAAAAAAAAAAAAAAGAAGGAGTTATGTTGTGATTTATTGGGAAAAGGAAATTAATATTGTATTTTTAAAAAAATCCCCCAAAAAATACACTAATATATATATCCTTAGGTTTTTTTTTAATGTTTTAAAATAAACTATTAAAATGCCTAATATGTCTTTTGAAAAACTGATTTTATTATTTGTAAAGAAATCGGTTTTTGAAAAGCCACTTTTAGTTTAATTCATTTCAGATATTATGTTGTTGTGTAGTGGTTAGAACATGCATTTTTTATCCCAACAGGCAGAATTTTGCACTGCGAAGCGGCCAGTCCTTTTTGGAAGGAAAGCTCCCCACGTTAACCACCGTACCAAATACTTCCTTCCAGTTTTTGAGGTTTACATAATTGGATTAAACTCAGTCAAAATAAATCGGCTTTATAAAAATAGATGTTGGATATATTACTTAAAATGTTCTTTTTAAAATGTGATTTTAGTATATTTTGAATCTATATTTTAAAAAATCAATTTTAAGTACCATATTTTTAGGATTATTTTTTAAATAGCCATATTTTAGGAATTTTTTTAAAGTAAAATATTAATTTCCTTTCTCTCATTTATTATACAAAGAAGAAATAAATTTATAGAAGTAAAAAAAAAAAAAAAAAAAAAAAGAACATGGCCAGAAGAAATGGACAGCTCGGAGCCACCTGTCGTCTTCCTTGCACATATATGATGGCATATTCCTGCCACGTGTCGTGTCGAACCATCCAAGTGCAATTGAGATACGTAAAGAACAGAAAAATTGGAATAGGTTGGAGGTGGATGTGAATCTAC
Source organism: Lumnitzera racemosa (assembly GCA_024138005.1). Classification (NCBI taxonomy): domain Eukaryota; kingdom Viridiplantae; phylum Streptophyta; class Magnoliopsida; order Myrtales; family Combretaceae; genus Lumnitzera; species Lumnitzera racemosa. The sequence continues at coordinate 230,066 of JAMXBC010000007.1, read as the reverse complement.
GCAAACGCAACGCGTGGTTGAGGTTGGCCCGGCCACTCCTTTCCTATCATCGTTTGTAACTTTTAACTTTAGCGTGCCTTATGGTTATGGTCAAAGCCAGAGACAGAGCAGAGCAAACCAACCATAAGCAATGGGCACGGCACTGGTCTTAATTTATTAGCTAAAGTAATATGTTTGTTCCGATACAAATTCGAGTACCGATTCAAAGTTTAATGCAAAGTAAATGGACGCTTTTGCTATACATACTTGGTAGGAAATTTTTAGTTTCTTATGAAATATATAAAAACAAGATTTATAAAACGCATAAGCATGTTCCTATCGAGTATTTAGTTGATATCATTCTATAGTTTTGAAATATATAAAATCGTTAACCCTTTGCATAGTATGCCAAGTCACTGAATCTATTGGATCTCAAGGGACTAGACGAAATATAAATATTTTTTATTGTATATTTGATGATAAAAAAATTTATTTTGTAAGACTAAATAAATATATTCTAAAAATTTATGTCATATACTATATAAATTATATAAGATACAAGATAATGATATTGTATAGCTTTTTTTTATGCAATACTGTCTCATTTTTTTTATACCATCTTCTATCAATTAAATACTATTTTAAACTCTGAAAATTCACTTACTTTGAAAAAATAAAAAGAATATTAAATAACTATTCCTAAGATTTTCTTGGAATTTTTATTATCGTGACTTTTATATTCCTTTCTTATAAAAAATATTTGTCACTTTGTGGATCCTTTTCACAAAGAATAAAAAGTTTGAATAATGGATAATTCTATCCTTAATGGATGAGAAAGTTAATTAACTATGGCTATTTTTCAAAACAACCAAATTGTGTATATTGGTATCTATTGTTATATTTCAAATTTAAAACTACACTTATCGAAGTAAACTATTCCCAATAAAAAAAAAAATACAATATTTTATATTTCTATTCTATTTCTTATAATAGCCAATCTCAAGGCATAACTTTTCCACTTCTCATATATTACATTTTAAAAGTTAAACCCAATTGTTAGTAAATTATTTGGTGTCCATAAATACAATTAAGTTTTAATTTTTTTTTTTTCTGGAATGAAGTTTTTGATTAGATACGTAATAACGAGACAGAAGAAAACGGAATAAATATTTTCCGTTTGGATTTTTGATCGACTTGGTAAAGACGAGATTAAATTGGAAATAAAATATTTGAACAATGTCTTGCAAACTTTAGATGTAGCGGCCTTTTTATGAATTCATGCAACTTTTTGTCTTCTTTTCTATTTCTATTTCTTTCCATCTAAAAGGAAAAAAGGAAAGTGAAAATCGTTTAAACTCAAAAAATATTTAAACCACATTCCGGCCCTTTTTCATCGCCACCTTTTTTAAAGTACCCAAATTAAACGTACTCTATAATAGTTAATACCTCCTCTACGGCTCCTTTTCCTATCCGCAATCCTTCTCTTGCCCCACAAAACTCCCCAAAGAATCTTATTCACGTTATTCCCTCCCGACAATACGTCCCCAAAAAATGTACATTACCTATTACTCTACGTTAACTTTTCTTTCTTCTTCTTCTTCTTTATTTTTAAAAAAGTTCTCTCAATACTGTTACCTTATTAGTTATTAATCGCAACCCAACTATATCATTTCTTCACATATTTCGATTTCACAACCCAACATAATAATGGAGTCCATGGCCTCTAGTTCTACGTCCAACGATCACCACCTCCATCAACACCAACACCAAAGACGTCTAATACCACCGGCTCAGCCGGTGTTAGACCGCATAATTCGAGCTATCCGTCACCCCCTCCTCCTCCTCCACAGGTCCGAATCAAACTTTTTCGTCCTTGGTGCAACGGGGAATGTATATACCGTCACTCTATCCGCTACTCCAACATGCACGTGCCCTGACCGTACGACGCCGTGCAAACACATATTGTTTATCTTAATACGTGTATTGGGTGTGTCGCTTGATGATTCTTGCCTGAGGAGGAGGAATCTTCGGCCATGCCGACTAAACCGTCTTCTGAGCACGCCGGTCCAGCCGGAATCCTTAGCCAGCGCGAACCTGAGGGAGAGATTCCACCAACTGTTTTTCCGATCACCGAGAGGGAACAGTGCGACCGATGATGATCATCAAGCGACGGAGATGGCCGAGGAAGGAACAACATGTCCGGTATGTCTAGAGGAAATAGTTATGATAAGAGGTGAATCAGGAAGAAGAGAGAAAGTGGTAGCATGCGGGACATGTAGGAACTTGATACACGAGGAATGTTTGTTGAGGTGGAAACGGAGCAGGGGAAGAAGAGGAACAATATGTGTGATATGTAGGGCAAGGTGGCGTCGAGGCCATGATCGGGATAATAATAACAACTACTTGAATTTGGCTGCTTACCTAAATGAAAGTAGTGATGAAGAGATCAGGGCGGTTGATGATGATGATGATGACGGCGGTGCAGCAACAACATCGACAACTAGTGGTGCTGCTACTGCTAATGATAATAATAGCAGCTTTTGTGATGATCCCAATAATAATAACGACGACACCTAACTTTGGATAATCGGGTGGATCAGAAGTGCACCGTCTAATTCTTTGGCCGACTTTATTTGTAAACATGAAGCTGTATATAGGGTTCTATCGAAATGTGTATAAATATGTATATATCACTTAATTGTGGAGTAAAGTAGACAGGCAGACCCTTCCTTTTACCCTTAATCTTCTACTCATTCCTCCATTTGTGCGGGTTTGAGATATATTACTCAGATCGTACGTATATGGGTTCTTTTTAGAGATTGTCAGATGATCTTGCCATAATTTTTGTTGATGACGCAAACTGAGATTGGATCTAGTTATAAGAACCGGAACCATAATGGGCAAATTACGTATGCACCATGGTGGGCAGCATTATTTCCATTATCTTTTGTTGGAAATTTTTCCATTTTTGTGACATTATGATATATTATATGAACTAATTAATTGAGATCAAGGCATCGTATCAAAATCTTTTGTTTTTTCTTTCTTCCTTTTTGGTAGTTCTATTCAAATCTTCACTTGGCCTTTCCAACCGCCGGAGGATGAGAAGTTCTCATATAACATAATCGTTACGTTTCGTTGCAAAGATCGATATTGAATAATAATGGTATAGAATAGTGTCGATGAGGGTTTTGGACTGTATATGAGATGTATTGTTTTGGTCTTCATCAACTCCGATTTTGAATAATTCATCAACTCTCAACAAATTGTATTTGCGGTTTTTGGGAAAGAGATAAATATAAGGCCATCTTTTATGCATTTATATGTATACGTGGTGGCTAAAGGAAAGATATAAATAGAAGCAATACTTAATATGACACATAACTATTAAAAACAAGCATATTTGATTGAATTATATATGGATATGACTCATTATACTACGCGTAATAAAAGGAATCTAATAGGACTCGTAGATTTAATCAACAAGATTTGTTTCTATTGATGATAATTGATAAGTACTTAAGATGAATAAATAAAACATCTTTCAAATATCCAATTAACATAAAAACTACACAATCTTATATTAATAATGTTTGATAACTATTAAAGACAATTAACTTATTGAGTTGTTGTGAAGAAATAAATTATATTTAGTAATATGACCGGAACGTTTCTAAATAAAATAGAAATTCTTAAACTAAATTAACATAATAACTAAAAAGGCAACAATTAACTAAATAAACTAACGGAAATAACATGAATTAAAAAAAAGAGAGAAAAAAAAAATAGTCGAACAAGCATATGCTCCTTATAAGATCTAGCTTAAGAGCCAATTACTATCAAACTAGCTAACTGATCCATTGACCTTGCTTCTAGTCTTCTCTTAGTCATTCAATCAAATGGCTTGGCGTTGGGGGTCTTGGATAATATACTTTTTGCACTACAATAGCTTGAACTCCTTTTGGAACTTGTTTGGCTCACTAATCTACATTGATACATCTCACTCTTCGTTTGATCTTAGATAAATGATGCAAAGATGACAAGTGAGAGATGGCTTGCAGAGAGAATAACAAGGAAAAGATATAAGCAATTCAAAGTTTAAGGTCTTTACCTTATAGATCTTGAGCATTCGAGCTTATTCTTTTAGCATATATTTTGGGCTAAATTAAAATGAATTGAATTGAGCTCCAGATAGAAAGTTGAAATAAGTGTGGAGTTTCCAGAAACTGGATTAAATCTTCAATGAATGTAATGTGTATTTTTTGAATATTGGATTTGTTAAGGTTAAATTTTCATAAAAAGATCCAAAAGATTCAAAATCTATGGTTTATAAATAGTAGACATTAGGTTGTAAAAAACACACATTTTTCACAATTCATATACTCACAAACACACAAAGTCCACGATCGCCCAAAACTCCATTGTCCTTTACACTATCTACTGTTCACAGCATACATTCACCAATCATTGACTTACCACACCCTCACAGCTCACGACCCAATCATGTCTGACACATAGATACTGCACATTCATACATAATTACTTACGTCACACAGCACTACACAAACACACGTCGTTACGTTATACTAAAACACACATATAATCCCTCATAAGTCCTCATGTTGCACTCACAACTCATACACACTTGTCACTCACACAATCACTTTACATTATATACTCAAACTTCATGCCACAATTAACGTACACAATTTCCACTGCATGTCCACGATCATTCAATCATACATAGATTTCTCACTTGCCACTCATACATTACACAACACTAATTCTATGGACACAACATACACACACACCACTCTATACTCTATGACATATATACACCTGGTCCATTGTCTAAATACAACATGCACGAGTAGCAGTATGATCTACGTCTAAATACAACATACTCCAACACATCGCAAAGTCTACCATGAGCACACACACACGTCCACATCTATGTAGTCTAAACAATTACAACAAAATCAGTCACGTCCAGTCTAATCACATGCACGATCTGACCTACTTAGGTAATTAGGTAAATTATGTCAATTAGTTATTTATTTGGTTTTTTTTTTCACTTAATAATTTTAGTTCACTAACTTCTCCTTTCTTTTTTAGTGCAGGTTTTTTTATTTTTCAATATAGACTATATGTCACGTACTTTTGATAAATTTTATTTAAATTACATTTTTTAACCAAAATTGTATATTTTGAAAAGTTACATATCTTTTCTCCGATATCAGTACCTTTGGAGAAAATACGTATCCAAGATATATATTTTAATATATCTCGCATTTAGGATTTAAAAAATAAATAAAATTTTGACACTTAGTTTTAAAAAAAAATTAAAAAAATCTTAACTGAAGTTTTTAAAAAAGATTTAGTTAGTTAGGCATTTTTTAAAATAGATTTGCAAAATTAGATCTTTTTAAGTTTTTTTTAAATAATAATTTAATAACTAATGTAAATCTGGCTCGATTTCTTTTAAAAAAGATCTACCGACTAAATCTTTTTTTAAAAAATAGAATTACGTTGGTTTAATCCCGATTAATGAGTATGTAAGTATCTCAAAGACAATTATATAAAAAATAAAATAAAAAACTTTTTTTTTTCCTTTTTAGAAATTTTGTAATAAAAAATATTAAAAACTCACCTTGATTACACTTTTGTAAATCTGTACATATCTTAGTATTTTTAGAAAAATTATAAAAAATAAAAGGTCATTATTATTATTTATTTTTTTTTACATAGTAACTTAGTGTTAATAGGTTAGCCTTCGAACTTAGATTTTTATGGTTTAATTTTCTAAAAATTATTTTTTAAAAAATATTTGCAAACTAGTGGTTAAAATAGGTTTTTCCCACCCGAAAACTTTAATTTCATTTTTTACCAGTTTAATTAATTAGCGACTCCAATTTTTAAAAAAATTTTTAAAAAACATTTTTTGAAGAGAATGTTTTTCCTTAATTTTATATCGAGCAATTTATATTAAGTGAGCTAGGCCTAATATGGATTGAATTAAGAAAAAACAAAATAGGGCTCGATATAGTCTCTTCCGAAATCTTCAAATGAGGAGGAATTAACAAGTGTTTATAAACTATGAGGCTCGATGACCCATAAGATCACTTCAGTGATTAATGAATGAAACGAACCTTACTTAATTAAGAGTTATCTAGATGAATTTCTCATGGGCACAATTGTTGTAAGGCCAATCTTAAAAGAGTTTAAATTTTTAGGGGTATTTCAAGAAGTAAGGCCCAATTTAACATTTCAATTCGGTTAGCCCACTTGTCAATCCCTGGTGAAGTCGTGAAATTATCGAGCCTAAAATTCAACTCCCTTTTTTGTAACTTGGTATAAATTAAACCACGTACCTACTTAACTTTAACCTTTGAGTAAAGCTAAGAAAAGTCTGTTTCTTTTTGGTTTTGAAAGAATTGGGGTTTCCACCCAATTAAAATTGGGAAAATGTGTAAATTAGAATTGACTAAGCGAACTGACTCTAATTTAGTTATTGATATGTGTTTTGAAAACATTTTAAAAAGGATTTTAAAACAAAGCAGATATCTAAGTTCAAAGACTAACATATTAAATCTAATGGGCATCGAGGTTCAAAAGGACATCTATAAAAGTGAAGAAGGGTTAAGCAAAATGAGAAGAAACCAAGGCATCAAGAAAATCAAGCTTGAAAACAAAGAAGTGAAAGAATCATGATGGACATGAGGAGCATGCCTAGGTAGTATGGTTGTAGACCGTACTAAATTCTTGGGAGAATTAAAGGACAGCTCGGAGCCATGAGAAGCACGAGCTAGTTCACAAGCATGAATTAGCCATGAACATGCTAAACAATTTATTCCAACATTTATTTAATGTTATTTTATTTACACATTGTATTTAGCATAAGCTTTGCTATTTAAGGATTGTTTTCTTTATTTAGTTAGTTTTTGGTTTTATTTTGGTTACATAGTACTCTTCGAGAGTATTTATTGTAAGAGACTTCTTTCTAAATTATCTTACCAATCTATTCTGATTGGCAATAGATTATGGCAACACTAATCCTTTCAAATTATAATACACTATGAGACATATTGATTTATTATTAATTTAAATGTTGGATTATGAGTAACATCGATCCACTTAGCTAATTCATCATTTACTTTTTTGAAACTCCATATTAAGATTAAATCTATATCGAGCAAGCAACAAGAAATGAGAGCGATCGACAACAACTTAATGGTTAAGGTTGTTTTAGAATTATCATAACCATGGTGGAAAATGTATCTTGAGTTTACAACAAACTTCTTTGCAAAGTGTTAATGAGTTGATTAACTTAAGAGATGTTACAAAATTACAAAGTGGAAAACATAAGAGTAAGATTTCAAATTTGTAAGCCAAAACTGAGACAACTTTCAATTTAATTGAATGGGGAGCTTGAAATTGTGCTATTGGTACAATAATAGAGATGCAAAGGATTTACCTATGAACACACATAAGCTATGACCAATTCGATTGTAATTAGGAAGAGGTGAAAAAAACTTATGGGGATATTTTTTTTATGGAATTTAGGTTTTATTACAAGATGATAGGAATTAACTTCTTAAATTAGTCATGTACAATCGAGCTAAAAGACTACAAGGACTATGAAGAATACTAACTCAAAACCCCATTCAGGATAAGAATTCCTACTTTGATCTCCATCTTTTACACTAGTACCATCCTGAGCATTGAGTTCTCATAAGTTCTAGTATAGTTTCCGAGTTGCAAAGCAATCATGTCGGCCTGTTTAGCATGCATGCTGACTAGCTAAGCAACTATATCTATTGCCAAACTCATACCATGATCTAAATAGGTCCGAGCTAACTTATATCAGACCTTTGTTCAAGCCGAACTACTAAGACACCTAACCAAGAAATGATCAAAATGTTCCTCATAGCTCGAGCTTTGACCAGAACCTAACAAAGTCAACTCTGACCAATGACACCTTCTAACTTCATCCAAGCAATATCCTATGACTACCAGGTAGCCTCAGCATTTATTACAACTTAGCCAACCACATTACAAGTGATACGGGTTCAAACCTTTAATACCAAGATGATAAGGGATCAAATGATTGATTCAGAAAGAAACGGTTGTGGATCTGGAATGAAAGAACAGGAATGGGTATTCAAAAGGAAGATGGGTACAAAGAATAGGAAGCTTTTTTATAGTGAATGTGAATGAATATAACTCATCAAGACATAAACACAATTAGGAGTTTGAGCTCAAAATTGAGTTCAATATGACTCACGAACACTAAATGTTGCTCGAGGTTTCAAATGAAGGTTAGATGTAACTCATTAACTGATTCAAATGAAGGGGTTCACCATAATTTGAAGATAAGATTGATAAGAACATAGGAACGATTAAAGAGTACGATCAATACTCAATAATCCGGTAGATGCTAACTCAAGTATAACCTTACTCGAAAGAGGAAAGTTTCATTCTCTGATATATTTCTATATATCTATCTATATCCTCGTATCTGTACAAATGTTATTATTTATAATGAGTCTTAAGCCCTACAATCTGAGGATAAGATTGATAAGAATTTCTCTGATATATTTCTATATATCTATCTATATCCTCGTATCTGTACAAATGTTATTATTTATAATGAGTCTTAAGCCCTACAATCTGAGGATAATATTGATAAGAATGTAAGAACAATTAAAGAATACGATCAACATTTGATAATCTGGTAAATGCTAACTTAAGTATAGCCTTACTCGAAAGAGGAAAGTTTCACTCTCTGTATATATTTCTATATATCTATTTGTCTCCTTATATTTATATAAATGTTATTATTTATAACAAGTCCTAAACTCTAGTGGCAAAACTTTAAATAATATATAAGGCCTTAAATCTTAACGAATTGGGCCATAAATAAAATGAAGGAAAACATATACAAGAATACAAAACTATGCGTTTTATAGGACTTGGCGTATAGTCACTTGGCATGTTGTGGAAGGAGTAGTATCTAAACTAGATGGGGTCGACAGTTGAATGCTTGGGTAAAAAAAAGGGGTCCCTGACATCTCGCGTGTTTTAGCCGAGATACCAAAGAGTTCGGCCCACAATTGCTAAGTCATAGAATGAGTTCGTACAAGTCTCTCTTTCATGTGCCGAGTGGTTCTTTGGTTTTGATTACTTAGTTATGTGATCTCTTGGTACACCGGCTGATGACAAACCCAATGCCAAGTGTTCATCTTCCTTCCTCTCGTCGTTCCCATTGCAGTTCGGCCTCTGCAAGTATTGATAGGCCTCAACTTGGATGTGGTCGAAGGCTTATTCCCATCAACAAGCTTTCAACTACCCCTTGACAAGTATCTTTTGGCACGATATTCCTTACTCTTTCTGTACAAAATATTATTTGTCCTTTTTACCGTTTTTTGTATGTTTTATGTATTCTATTTATAAATTATCCTTTTTTCTTTTCCATGTATGCCTTGTAACTTTAGTGGGGCTAGTATATAAACCGCATTTACTTGTACATAGATATATCATTGCATTATTGAATATCACTAGTTTCTTTCTTGAGTAACCCAAGTGTTCTCATTATATTTTAACTCTTATCTATTTCCTTTAGTAACAAGTAGTGGCGAATGACCTTATAATTTAGACCAGTGAGTCTCATCCAATAAATTGTAGGCCAAGTAGGATCAATTGGTATGTCGTATCCCATCAGCAGCTACCCGGATTTGCTAAACCTTTTACTTTCTTTTAGTTCTCATCCGTTGTGGTGTCTTTCCATGTGTACAACCCCAAAGGCATATCAACTTCAATGGTATCAAAGCACAGTTATGAGAAAAAGTGTATGAAGTTACAGTAAAATTTTTGGTTCATGTTTGTTGTTAATGATTACTGTTTTCCTTCCATAGCTAATATAATGTATTCGTGTGAAGTAAGTTTTGGAGTTATGAGCTATGAAGTAGAGGTTCATGTGTTGATAATTATAGTTCCCATTGTTACTCTATTATACTTTATTTTTCACTACGAAAATACAGTAAGTTCATTTCTATTGTAGTAAGTATCGGATGATTAGGGGTGTTAAAGTGTGTTAGTTAAGGTTTTGGGTAGTAAGTAGAAGTTTTTGTTGTATATTGCATTGTTAATCTGTTAAAGAAGTATTACCTTATGTCGGATTCAAGTGTTCAAGGTATTATTGGTGATCAGAGCAATGGTGCTTATGCTGGTCGAGGTTAAAATGGTAGTAACACTCTTGGATCAATTGATGATAAGCTTGATAGACTCACCAATCTTGTCAAGAGCTTAATTCTTGCAATGTAAGTCAACAAATAGCAATCACAAGGTGTACCACATCATAATCCACCCGATAATGTTTTTGAGAGGCGATATGGCTAAGGTGGTCGAGCTAATCGCTCAGTTCGACCCCATCGAGTTGAAGGAGTTACATATCAAGTCGCTCGATGACAAATGGAGTTGGAAGAGATCGAGTAGGATGATGAGGAAGTAGATGTAGAAAAATACAGAGGGGAAGAAGAAGAGATTGAATATTAACAAGCACAAGAGCGAAGACGCTGAGCTCCTGTAGACTAAATAATATTAAGGTCCAAATCCCACCCTTTAGTGGAAGTAGAGATGCGGATGAATATTTAGAATGGGAAGAGAAAGTATTTAACTGCTATGGATATACTGATGTCATTAAAATGTGACTTGTTACACTTGAATTTTTTTTATATGTTACTATGTGATAGAAAAATTTGAATGCGACTAAAGCAAGAGATGGAAGAGAAGTTATGCAAACTTAGGAAGAGATGAAGAGGTTACTGAGGGGAAGATTTATACCTGGGACCTACCTACATGATACGTTTGCAAAGTTGTAGGAACTTCACTAAGGAAGCTAATTTGTTGATAACTATGTGAGATAATTTCAAATGCTGATGATCCAAGCAGGCCTGAATGAACCTAAGGCTCGTACAGTATCGAGGTTCATTTCTAGACTTAAATATGAGATTTGTAATGTTGCAAAAGTACAAAGGTTCTATACATTAGAAGAGGCCATTAAGGTAGCACAAAGGGCTGAAAAGTAGAGAAAAAATGCTTCGAGCTAACTTGGGCCAACATTTTCCCGAGTCCCAATTCCATGCCAACTACTTATACCAAGCTGAGGAAAGATATGATCGACCTTATGATAGCCAAGAAAGCTAACAGGGTTGAACAGGCTAGCAAAGTCGAGTTGAGGATTAGCCGGCCTCAAGGACATATGAGAAAGGACAGACCTTTGGATGAAAGACAAGGGAGGTGAAATGCTTTAAATGCTTAGATTTGGGTCACATAGTTATTGAATATCTGAACCGACGTACCATGGTTCTCCAAAGAGATATAATAGATAGCACCAACGAAAGTAAGCCAGAAGAGGAGAAGAATGTTGGAAAAATTGAAGCAGAAGAGGAAAAGGAGACATGTATCTATTCCGACTAGAGAGAAGTGATGACCGTAGTATTGAGACGAGTGCTGAGCTTTGAAGAAGACCAGAAAGATAATTTACTCCATACAAAGTGTACATTAAGAGATAATTTTGTACTATCATTATAAATGGAGAAAGTTGTACCAATACTGTTGTATAGTCCTTCATGCAAAGGTTAGGATTGCTAACCTCTTAGCACCCTTGACCTTATAAGCTACACTGGCTTTATGATAAGGGAGCTCTACACATCAGAGAACAAGTATCCGTACCTTTTAGTATTGGGAATGTATATAGGAATAAAGTGGTATGTGTTGTTGTCCCATAGGAGCTTCACATTTATTATTTGGACGACCTTTGTTATTCCATTGACATGTTATTCACAACGGATATAAGAACTCCTTTACCTTTGTTAAGGATGGGAAGAAGAGTTGTAACCCATGACACCTACCCAAGTGAACAAGACCCATAACTAGCTAACCCGAGCTAATAAGGAGAAAACTTTAGTGATGAGCTGAAGAGAGCTCCGAGTTACTAAGAAGGCTAATGAGCTTATGTTCCTATTAATTTGAAGATTGTTAGAGATGAGAAATTCGGAAGACGTTCCTAATTGTAAGCCCCAAAACTAGTAATCCGAAATTTCAATCGGTTGAAAGACCCGATCGAACCTAAATTATAAGTAAAGCTAGAAATATTAGTAAAATGATCCCGTAAGTTTGAATTTAAGAAAATAAGTAATAAAATAGGAGACTACAAAATTTTTTAATTTTAAGTATATAACTCGTTATTTATCGAAAATGCGTAAAATGCATTCTGATACTTAACGAATCGCTAGAGATAAATTATATGTATACTAAAAATTATAAAATAACCTAAATAATATTTAGGAATATTTATTTGTACTATATATGAATTTACATGTAAGTATAAATACGTGCAATTACTTAAAATACGCGAAATATGCTAAAATAATACTAAATACTTAAAGAAAATACATAATTAATTAAGAAAAAATCAAGAAAAATCAAGAATGATCCAAATCAGGTCGTGGCAGGTCAGAATCCACAAAATAAAAATTAACCAATTAAAATTAGAGAACACAAAAGCAAAAAGTTAATGAAATTGGGCAAAATCATATATCTTATTAATGCACAATAATTACACTAAAGCTCTATAAATAATAAGAAAAATTCAGAAGTTCATTTGGACAGTTAGAAATCAGAGAAAATTAGGGAGAGGCAAAAATTGAGAGAAAAACCAAAGAAAAAAAAAGAAAAGGAAAACTGTGTAGTTAGGGCCACAAAGGAAAACCTAGACCCGACGGGCAGCTGGGAGTGGACGGCCACCACCACCATACGGTGGTAGCAGCGCCCAGACTTGCCGACAAGACCACGGCGGCCGAAGCCATCCAGATTGGTGAGTTCGATTTCCAGCCCCATTCTTATGTAATTTTGTAAAAATAGTAAATAGTTTTAGAAAATTATGAAATTTGTTATTCTGAGTTTTTATTGTATGTAGATTTAGGAAAAAATAGTGATTTAGTTTAATCACGTCTGAAAATATTAGGTCCTTAAGAAATCGTGCAAAACCGAGCATGATTAGAACGGAAAATAAATAGGTTTAGGAGTGTAGTTTGGAGCTCAATTTTTTTCTGTAGGATTCTCATGTGATATAGAACAGTGCTATGAAGCCATTTTTTTAAAATTAATCTTCGAAATTTTTAAGTTAATTTTTAGCCCTAAAATGATGGAAAAATTGGGTAAATTGGAGGTTAATTAGGTAATTAAGATGTTAATTACTGATTTAGATATTAATTAGATGTTTAGGGATGTTAATCTCTAATGTGAAACCCTAATCCTAGCCTTTGGAGTCTTAAGTATGGTTAATTTAGGAAATTAGGTAATTAATATAAGAAATTAGTAATATGTGAAATCATAAATTAATAAATCTAAAAAATTAAGGTTATTTAGATAATATTAGAGTAAAAATCAGAATAATATTAAATCTGAATTAAGATTGAATTTTAGGTAATTGTATAAAAATGTAAGATTTTCTCACATCAGGGATAAATTCAATACCCTAATTAGGACTAGCATGTACTGAATAGCTTAGAATACTAAATTAAGACCTCATAGGATATTTGAATACTCGAGCTTAATATGATTAATTTCACATTAGGATTCGAGCATGTTTAGGACTTAGAAATCGAACTAAAACCTAATTTAGGAATTGATGCGGAACCCGAACCTAACCCTAAACCTAAAATAATTATAAAAGACTTAAGACTTGGATAATTAGATATATTAAACCCTAAATAAAACATAACAATAAGCGTTATAAGATAAAATGAACCTATAATCGTTATATAAAAAACTGAAACCACGTTTGTGTTATAGGGATGACCGGCGATGGCTTGAGCAAGTCGGACCTCGAGTGAGTGAGCAAAGAGTCTAGGTAAGTTGGAATTAATACGATGTTGTATATTGGAGGCTTAAGATTATGCTTGTTTGTGCTTGCTAGATAGTTGAATGTGTGCATGTGCTTGATTATAGGTGATGCTATGATTCTATTTGTTGCTCTGGCATGTATTGTATGATTTGTATGAAATGATTAATCACCCTAAACTGGACTTAATCAAATATATGACCAGTAATCATAATTGGACATGCATGGCAACCCATTAGGGGAACTTAGACTCTCCGGCCAAATACCGACCCCTTCGAAAGGGATAGCGTAAGATTGCATAATGGTCCCTTCTTCATCCTCAGTTGAACTAAGTGACAGGAGAGGAGGTCGCGGCGAGGGTGAAGTCAGTGGTTCAAAGGTAGTCGCGGGAGGAGTGAGGTCTCCATTGCACAAGCCTGGGTTTGGTCGTGAGCTGCTGTCGCATTAATGGCAACTCCTCAACCAAGATTAGAGCGGGCGAAATTTCTCTAATCTCACGACGGGCCGGACAACGTCATGCGATGGCATTTGCTTGCACATGCATTGTACCTAATAAGTTCATTAAAAACCCTGTTGTGTTTGTGATATAGTTTTAAGTCCTCCATCCTAACTTATTGAACTGTGGTTGCTCACATCCCTATAGACATTGTGCAGGTGCTGGCTAAGAAGCGGCATATAACTACCCTGAAGCTAGCAACTGTTGAATCCTGAGGAGTGAGGAAAAACATTGAAGAATCAACACATATGTTATTATTTTTCATTTCTGAATAATGTAATAACTTAATTATAGTGAATATATATAAATTTCCTCACCTTCTTAGGTAAATGATTTATTTAAATTACAAACTGTTTACTTCAAACCGAGTTAGTCATGGACACCTTGTGTAGATCAGGTCTAAGATAGTGGTTGTAAGGCCAACTTCTATCTTAGGATGGTTTACATGGCTGGGCTGTTACGACTCTGCCGCTTCGGGGCGTGACACTGATGAGATCCAAAGATTAATTGATGAATTTTTCGACCTGTTCTTGAAGAGTTACTAAAGGGACTACCCTTAGTTCGAGGCATAGAGTATTATATTAATCTATAGTCAAACATAGCCTTGCCGAACCAACTTGTTGATGGAATGAATCCCAAGTAGGTCACCAAGCTGAAAAGGTAAGTAGATGAGTTGATAAAGCGAGGTTATGTGAGAGAAAGCATGAGTCCTTGTGCTGTACTAAGTTTGCTCGTTCCAAAAAGGTTGGTTCATAGTACATGTGCATCGACAGTTGAGTAATCAATCGAATTACTATAAAGCATAGATATCCAATACCAAGGTTTGATGACATGTTAGTTGAGTTATATGGTGCTCGAATATTCACGAAGATTGATCTATGAAAAGGTTGCCACTAAATTTGCAAGAGGCTTGGTGACGAATGGAAGACTGCTTTTAACATGAGTGTCGAGCTTGATTTTTTTTTCGGTTTTTATTATTTTCCCTAAATTGATCGATATTAAACTCTACCTATTCAATATTGATCATTGACTAAGGCTTAAGAAAAACTAAAGCTTTTTAAAAGAATTTTGTAAACTCTTAAAGTTGCTACTTAACCAAATTGGGAAAAAAGAGAGTTATGTTAAATCGATTAGGTGGACCGATTTAACCTAGCTAATGATCCATTGGAAAATTGACTTTTAAAAAAAGATTTTAGAAAACTAGAGATTTTTTAGTTTGGGGGCTAACTTTTTAAACTCTTAACGTGTACTACTTTTAACTTTTTAAAATTAAGTTTATTTTTCAAATTTATCCTTAAGAATAAAAAATACTCACATGCAACTAAGTTAATACGATTAAATCTACAAAAGGATAAATTGAACAAGTATTTACAAAAAATGGAAAAAGAAAAATTTTCATTTTTTAAGTCACCACATATTTGTGTACGAGTGCCTATGTACCCGCTATTCGGGATCAAATTTCCATAGTTTGTTTAAAAAATTTAACTGTGTTGGTTTATTTTAGTTTGAAAAAATGATCAGTTTTACATTTTTATAATTTGGTTTTTACTTGAAAAAGAAAGGGTCTTATTTGTTCATCTTTTGGAAAATTCTAAAAGGAATCCTAATTTTTGAAAAATGTCCATTTATTTTTATTTATTTGGAAAAAAATATTTCTTATTAATAAACTTTTTAAGAAAAATCCTAAAATACTTAAATTAAATACGTAATTACTATGGCTAACATGCTTAACTATAAAAAAAAAAGAAGCAAGTAAACCATAGAAGAGATTCCTAATTATAGAAGATAAGCCTAAATTATAGCAAAAATATTTGAATCATAAAAAAGATGTTTAAAAGAAAAGGATCTTAGATTGGCGTTTTACTTTTGTAAAATTCTACAAGAAGCCCTAAGAGTTTACTTATTTTATTGGAAAAAGTATTTTTTTTCTAAGTGATAAACTTTTTTTGTTTTTATTTTATTTATTTATTTTTATGATTTTTTCTTATTACTATTTTTATTTTTTTTTTTGTTTTATGTTTCGACTAAAAAAAAAGGAAAATAAATAAACCATACCTCTTTATCCTTTTTCTCTTTCTTTCTTTTCCTCTTTTTTTTTTTTTTTGAGTTACAATACATTAGAACTTACACTAAATAAAACAAAATATATAAAATAAGGTAAACAAATACACAAAATAAGTTGTAAGAGGGTTGGACTTAATGGATAAGGCACATGCGGGTCAGGTAACCTTGACTGGGTTGGAGCGGTTGCAAGTTGGACTTGGGTCAGATTTGGAGCTTTACGAGTCAAGTCACACCTTCGAAGAGAAGAAGAATCTACCACCAAGTTGGTTGCTACAACTTAATCTAAGGGGTATTTTGAAAAGGGAATTTAACTTTCATGTGAAAGTCAATGGTGAAGATAAGGTTAGTGGTTGCGCCTTCCTATTTAGCGGTAGTTTAGGTTGTGCTTGAAAAATGGCAAACGATGATGGTGTTGGTTGAGCTTGAAGAAGGAGTTTAGTCTTATGTTTTTTGGTGTGGCTAATGTGATGGTGATATTGGTTTCAAATAGGAGTAGCTGAAAGTAGTGGTTCGTATGGTGGTTGCCGGCGATTCATCCCCAAGTCAGTAGTTCCTATGCTAAGAGGTACAGTAAAACTCGAAATGGGTGTTTCTGGGAAGCCCAAGGCCTGGGGATGTTAGCTATGGTGGTCATTTCTCTCGAAAATAACTATAAGCACGGAAATTCTAGAGAGAGAAACAAAATCGCAATTAAGGGTTTGCTAAAGAGAGAAAATCCTTGCAAGTATGTTTCTACTAGGTTTTGAGCACTTCCTTCTCTTAGTCCTTAAGCCTCTATTTATACACTAATGATTAAATAAGGAAAAGCTCAAAATGTCATGAATTTGATAATTAAAGAGTAGGCAAAAATCTCAAGATTTGATTTGAACTAAGTAAATTTATTGGTATTTGAGAATTAAAGACTAAGCAAAGTGATGTGTTAGTGTTCAATCTTGGTTAACGAATGTAGTAAAAGCTTCGAATTTTAATGTTGGTGCTTGAATCATAGAAAATTACTTTGGTGGAAAAATGAGTTTTTCCGATCTTTAAGTGTTGATTTGACCCAATAAATGATTGAATCTAGGCAAGTTCTTGGGTTCAATCCAAAGTATCATGAGTAATCTCCATGATTTCACCATCATTTTAGTCAAATCATGGAGAAAAATCAATGAAAAATTTAAACAAAGTGAGGGGCTTGAGAAGGGGAATCGCTGGAAAATAAGGGATTCACATAAGGAAGACAATGAACGATGATGAAGGCTAATTACAACTTGACATGTGGCATATGAAGGGAACGGGAAAACACATACATGAGCACTATTGGGATTCAAACTTAGATGATTCTAGCAAGTCAGCATGTTCATACCAATTGTGCTAGTTTTCATTTGTGATATATTTGCACTTCAAATTTTATTATTCAATGTAAATGGCCTGGACTGAATTTAAAACAACAAATCTAGTTTATGCCAAATTAAACCTCCTATCATCCGGTTCCCAACAAATTGAAAACATCAATATTAAGACCCAAAAGCCTATTATGCATATATTTAAAATGCAACAATTTAATGGATTTTCAAGTCTTGGTAGGAATTTTATCCGATTAATTCAAAATTAATTAATTTATAAAATAATCAATTTAAATCCAATTGAAGCCACATTTAAGCCACAATTAGCTTAAATTAACTATATAATATATATAATTAACTCGGACCTTTGGTCAAAACCCAATATTTTTCAAATATAGCATGAAAATTGATCAAATCACATATGCACAATGTACTTAGATCCTTAAAAATAAAATGACCCTCTTCATGACCCAAAAATTGACCCTTGACTCTTGTTTATTCTAAAAAACCTATTTCCATTTTTTTGTATTTTTTTATAGATTTTCTCTCTTGTTTTTCTAAATTTTCTAGTTTTTGTGCCTTTTCTCAATTAGGACTCTTTTATCCTATTCTAAAAAAAATTAAAATAAAAAAGGGAAAGCAAAAATGGAGTGTTTTCAACAAGACATGATTTCTATGAATGGTTGGTTATGCCATTCAAATTTATAAATGCACCGAGTACATTTTTGCGACTTATGAATCATGTGATGCGTTCGCTGATCGGAAGATATGTGGTCGTGTACTTCGACGACATTAGTATACAGTGTTAACCTAAACAACTATGTTTAACATTCCGAGCTATTTTTGACATTTTACAAGCCAAGAAGTTATATGGGAACCTAAAAGAGTGCATATTCTGTCAATGTAAAGTTGTCTTCTTAGGGTATGTAGTGTAAGCCCCAAAACTAGTCATTTGATGTTTCGATCTGTTGAAGGAGCCAATCAAGCCTAAATTATAAAGTAAAGTTAGAAATATTAGTAAAATGATCCCGTAAACTTGAATTTAAGAAAATAAGTGATAAAATAGGAGACAACAAAATTTTCAAATTTTAAGTATAATACTTGCTAATCATCAAAAAGGAGAAAAATATAATTTAATAACTAATAAATTACTAGAAATAGATTATATATATACGAAAAATCATAGAATGACCTAAATAATAATTAGGAATGTTCACATGTATCCTACATGTATTTACATGTAGATAAAAATATGCGAAATTACTTAAATTGGCCAAAAACTTAGTAAATAATTAAAAAAATTATTAAATTAATTAGGAAAAATTAGAAGGGTATGGATTAATGAAAATATGGTCATGGCAGGTCAGAATCTGAAAAAAGAAAATTTAACCAGTTAGAATTAAGCAACACAAAAGCCAAAAATAAAGGAAATGAGACAATGTCATGTCTAATTAATGCATATTAATTACCACAAAGCCCTATAAATAGCAAGAAAAATTAAGAAGCTCATTTGGACAGTTAAAAATTAGAGAAAATTAGGGAGAGGCAAAAATTGAGAGAAAAACCAAAGAAAAAAAAAAAGAAAAGGAAAACTGTACAGTTAGGGCCATAAAGGAGAACCCAGATCCGACCGGCAGCTGGGAGTGGATGGCCACCACCACCATACGGTGGTGGCAACGCCCAGGTAGGCCGACATACCCATGGCCATCGAGGGTGGCCGGAGCCACCCCAATCGGTGAGTTTTATTTCCAGCTCGATTTTATGTAATTTTATAAAAATAGTAAATATTCTTAGAAAATTATGAAACTTGTTATTCTGAGGTTTTATTGTATGTAGATTTAGGGAAAAATAGTGATTTAGTTTAATCACGTATGAAAATATAAGGTTCTTAATAAATTGAACAAAACCGAGCATGATTAGAACGAGAAACAAATAAATTTAGGAGTGTAGTTTGGAGCTCAATTTTTTTTCTGTAGAATGCTTATGTGATATAGAACAGTGCTATAAAGCCATTTTTCTAAAATTAATCTTAAAAATTTTTAAGTTAAGTTTTAGCCCTAAAATGATGGAAAAATTGGGTAATTTTGGATTAATTAGGTGATTAAGATATTAATTACTTATTTAGATAGTAATTAGATGTTTAGGGATGTTAATTTTTGATGTGGAAACATAATCCTAGGCTTTAAAGTATTAAGTATAGTTAATTTAGGAAATTAGGTAGTTATTGTAAGAAATTAGTAATTTCTGGAATTAAAAATTAATAAATAAAAAACATTAGGGTTATTTAAATAATATTAGAATAAAAATCAAAATAATACTAAATCTGAATTAAGATTTAATTTTAGGTAATTATATAAAAATGTAAGATTTTTTCACATCGGGGATAAATCCGATACCCCAATTAGGAATAACGTGTACCCAGTAGTTTAGAATATTGAATTAAGACCCAATAGGATATTTGAATACTCGAGCTTAATATGATTAATTTCACATTAGGATTCGAGCATATTTAGGACTTAGAAATCGAATTAGAACCTAATTTAGAAATTGATGCGGAATCCGAACCTGAACCTAACTCCAAACCTAGAATAATTGTAAAGGACTTAAGACCTAGATAATTAGGCATATTAAACCCTAAACAAAACATAACAATTAGCGTTATAGGATAAAATGAACCTATAATAGTTATATGACAAGCTGAAACCACGTTTATGTTATAGGAATGATCGGCGATGGCCTGAGCAAGTCGGACCTTGAGTGAGTGAGCGAGGAGTCAAGGTAAGTTGGGATTAATACAATGCTGTATTTTGGAGGCTTAAGATTATGCTTGGTTGTGCTTGTTAGATAGTTGGATGTGTGCATGTGCTTGATTATGAGTGATGTTATGAATCTGTCTGTTGTCCTGGCTTGTATTGTATGGTTTGTATGAAATGATTGATCACCCTAAACTGGACCTAATCAAATATACGACCTATAATCATAATCGGACCTATATGGCAACCCATTAGGGGAACTTAGGAGTCTCCGGCCAAATACCGACCCCTTCGAAAGGGATAGCGCAGGATTGCAATTAGTCCCTTCTTCATCCTTAGTCGAACTAAGTGACAGGAGAGGAGGTCGTGGCGAAGGTGAAGTCAATGGTTCGAAGGTAATCGCTGGAGGAGCGAGGTCTCCATTGCACAAGCCTAAGTTTAGTCGTAAGCTGTTGCATTAATGGCAACTCCTCAACTCGAATTAGAGCGGGCGCAATTTCTCTAATCTCACGACGGGCTGGACAATGTCGTGCGATGGAATTTGCTTGCACATGCGTTGCACCTAATAAGTTGATTAAAAACCTTATTATGTTTGTAGTATAGATTTAAGTCTTCCATCCTAACTTATTGAGCTGTGGTTGCTTACATCCCTATAGACGTCGTGCAGGTGTTGGCTAAGAAGTAATAAACAACTACTCTGAAGCTAGCAACTGCTGGATCCTAGGGAGTGAGGAAAAACATTGAAGAATCAACACATCTTTTATTACTTTTCATTTCTAAATAATGTAATAACTAAGAAATATATTACGGAGAATTATTGTAAACTTTAATTGCAATAACTGAATTATAGTGTATATATATATTTCCTCACTTTCTTAGGTAAATGATTTATTTAAATTACAAACTATTTACTTCAAAGCGGGTTAGTCGTGGACACCTTGTATAGATCAGGTCTAATATAACGGTTGTAAGGCTAACTTCTATCTTAGGATGGTTTACACGGTGGGGCTGTTATAACTCTGCCGCTTCGGGGCATGACATGTAGTAATTAGAGAAGGAATCCAAAAAAATGAGCAAAAGGTCTGAGTTATTTTAGAGTGGTTAACGCTAAAGAATGTCATTGAAGTACGAAGTTTTAATGGCTTAGCTTTTTTATATAGAAGGTTCATTAAAAACTTCAGTACAATTTCAGCCCCTTTGATTAAATTAACAAAGAAGAGTGAATGATTTCGATGAAATAACCAAGCTAAATAGAGCTTCAGGGAGATAAAAAAGAAGCTCACTACTGCCTATGTCTTATCCTTACCAGATTTTGACCAACCATTTGAATTAGAATGCGACGTATCAGGCATTGGCATTAGTGCAGTTTTGATGCAAGAATGACAACCAGTTGCGTACTACAAGAAGAAGCTCAATGGTACTGCATTGAACTATTCTATATACGAGAAAGAGTTATATTCTCTTTTCTTAGCTTTTATTGTTTAGTAGTACTATTTATTACCATGAGAGTTTGTAATCTATACTAACGATAAGTCATTAAAGTATCTCGGAAGTCATAACAAACTTTCAAAAAGGCAAGCTAAATGGCTGTAATTTATGAAAGGTTCTTCTTTTGTGAGCTAACACAAGAAGGGTAGTGCCAACATGGTCACAAATGCCTTGTCACATTGGCAAACCTTGCTAATTACCCTGTAGATGAAATTATTGAGATTTTCACTTATCGTCGAGTAGTATGCTCGTGACCCCTATTTTGATCCTATTCATAAGTAGTATAGAGAAGGAGTTGCTGTTGAAGGGTATTATATCAAGGATGACTATCTATTCAAAGAAAGAAGGCTATATATACTAGTCTACTCCACTTACAAGCTGTTGGTTAGGGAAGCTCATAGTAGTAGATTATCTTATTATTTTGGGGAGACCGAAACAACCAACTTGTTAAAGAGAACTTTTACTAGCCTGATTTAACTAAGGATGTCCATAAGGTAGTCGGTAGTTGCAAAGTATGCAAGAGGGCCAATGCTGCACTACTAGTTGTCCACCTTGTCTGACATTTAATTACTTTTCCATTTTTGGTTTGTTGTCCTTTTTACCCTTTTCGTATGTATTAAGAATCCTCTTTTTGTAAATACTTTCTTGTAGTTTCTTTTTTTTGTAATGCTACCTTAGGGATCTACTATAAATAGTTATTTCCTCTTGTAAGTCGAAGATAACTTACATCTTAATACTGAATACTCTATTCTTGTAAGACAATCCTCTCTAAGTCCATACCCCTTACACTCTTACCTAATCTTGCCGAGTAGCTTAGGATTAGTAGTGGGTGGACCTTGACATCAACTTATGTGTCATATTAAGTGAGGTGTCAAGTCATGTTGTGTTCGTTGGTGAGTCACATCCTCTAAGCAGCTTCATGTTAGCTACTCTTGTTCGATTGTGGACCGCTTCCCTCTAATTTTCTTCGATATCTTAAGGGACCCATTTCAGTTCAATTCTACCCCAGTAAGTCCTAGTGATAACTAAGCTTCTAAGCATACTAGATTTCCTGGCATCAAAGCTTGAGGTTGAGACTAAGAGCTGTGTAGTGTTAGTTTGTTGTTCAAGATATTTATGTGTAGAAAGCATGTGAGTGAAGTATCCTTGCTGAAGCTTGTATTGAGAATGTCAAACCCTAGTATATAAGGAGAGATTCACAATGTCGAGAGTGATGCTCATGGTCGTGGTTGAGTCAGCTAATAAAAACCACGTACTACCGATTAGCAGATATAAGATCTTGCTACTATTATGGCCAACTTAGTTGTCTTGGTTAATAGGGTCTTAAAGGCTGGACCGCATGAAAAAGTTATTGGGCAGGGTCGAGAAACTAGAGATAGGCCAAGGTGGCAAATGTGACTCATGAATTACTTTATTGTTCGACGATCTCTTAGTACTTTTGTAGCTAATGAGAACAAGCAGAGAGAAAATCTCTTTCATATAAATTGCCGAGTGAATGGCAAGCTATGTGATGTGGTCATTGACGAAGGGAGCTGTACCAACGTCATCGTGCAAGGGATAGTTAAGGCAATGAAATTGCAACTCTTCCACACCCCAAGCCGTATAAGATTCAGTAGCTGAACGAGAGAGGGGGATTACATGTTTTTGAGCAAGTTAAAGTACCAATTACTATTAGTGATAGGTACAGGGACGAGGTGCTCTGTGACGTCCTACCTATATGTGCATCCCACATATTACTTGGCCGACTGTAACTATTTGACTTAAAGGTGTTATACGATGGGTATAGAAACACCTACATGTTTCAAAAGGACAGGAAAAAAGTTATATTGATGCCTATGAGTCCTAGTAAAATGCAAGAAGCCAAGGAAAAGGTTACGAGATCTCTACAGCGGAAGTCCTTATTGATTTCCTGAGTTTAGTTTGTACGAGACGTTAAACCCAAGGACTATTTACTCCTCTTTGTTGGGAGACTCCTAGAGGTTAGAGAGGCCGAGAACTTACCTGCCGAAGTGCAACTACTTCAAGAATTTGCTAACCTATTTCCATCTAAGATGCCGAAAGGATTACCTCCGTTAAGAGGAATTGAGCATTGCATTGATCTTCAACCTGAAGCAGCCTTACCAAATCGACCCGCTCATAGACTCAATCCTGAATAGGCAGTTGAGCTGAAAAAGAAAGTTGATGAGTTGGTGGATTGTGGATATGTCCATGAGAACATGAGCCCATGTGTCGTCCTAGCCGCGTTAGTACCAAAGAAAGATGTGCATTGACAACTGTGCCATCAACAAGATTACTGTTAAGTACCGATACCCAATCCCGCAGTTAGATGACATGCTCGATGAGTTACATGGTGTATGCATATTTTCGAAAATAAATCTAAAGAGTGGCTATCATCAAATACAAATGAGACCGGGAGATGAATGGAAAATAGCTATTAAGACTCGGGATAGTCTATTTGAGTAGACGGTTATGCCATTTGATTTAACTAACGTACCGAGTACATTCATGCGACTCATGAATCATGTACTTTGAGCATCTAAAGGCAAATGTGTTGTGGTTTAATTTAACGATATTCCGGTCTACAGTGCCGACCTTCTTATTCATATTAAACATTTGAGATTGGTGTTTAACATACTCCGTGTTGAGAGATTATTCAGCAACATGAAGAAGTGCACGTTCTGTCAGAGCGAGGTTGTATTCCTTGGATATGTCGTTTTAAGGAGTGGAGTTTGCATTAATGAGGAAAAGGTCAAGGCTATTAATGAGTGGCCTACGCCAACAAGTGTAGCCAAAGTCAGGAGCTTCCATGGCCTAGCCTCTATCTATTGAAGATTTATTTGGAAATTCAGCTCCATAACTACGCCGTTGACTAAATTGACCAAGAAGAACGTTGAGTTTAAATGGACAAAAAAGGCTTAGAGGAGTTTTGAAGATGTGAAGTGTATGCTAACGTTTGCATTAGTACGTACCCTACCAGATTTCGAGATGGTTTTTGAGGTTGATGCTTTTAGTGTTGACATTGGTGCCGTACTTATACAGGTGCGCTAACCTATTGCCTACTTCAGCGAAAAACTTCGATGTACTGCCCTGAATTACTCAGCTTACGACAAAGAGTTCTATGCTCTTGTTTGTACACTACAGAATTGGCAGCATTACCTGTTGCTAAGAGAATTCATCATCTATTTTGATCATGAATCTCTCAAGAATCTTTGCGGGCAACAGAAGCTTTATCGGCGTCACGCCAAGTGGGTCGAGTTCCTGACCTTTTGCTATGTCATCAAGTATAAGAAGGGAAGCACTAATACAGTGGCTGATGTACTTTCTCGTCGTTATACCTTCATCACGATATTGCAAGCTAAAGTGCTTAGATTTGGCACTTTACTTGATTGATATGAGCATAACCCACATTTTGGGCCTTTAGTAGTCAAGTGCAATGATAGAAGAGCTATGGACGGATTCTACTTGAGTGAAGGGTTCTTGATGAAGGGCAAGCAGATGTGTATGCCAAGTCGTTCTGCAAAGGAGTTACTGGTTCGAGAAGCTCATGCAACGATTGAGATATTAAAGGAGCAATTTTACTAGCCTAGGATAATGAGGGATGTGCACCGAATACTTAAGGGATGCAAGGTGTGTAAGTCTTCTAAAGGGAGGAAAGAGCCCTATGGAGAATATATGCCCCTACTAATTCCCGAATAGCCATAGATCGATATAAGTACGAATTTCATGCTCGGCCTTCCCCACAAGCTGAAAAGATACGATTCAATCACGGTTGTAGTTGATTGGTTCAGCAAGATAGGCCACTTCATTCCTTGCTATAGGACTAATGAAGCTTTATTCATCGCTAATCTCTTTTTACAGGAAATTGTGCAACTCCATGGAGTGTCTAAAAGTCTTGTGTCTAACCATGATTCGAAATTCATGAGCTTCTTTTGGAAAACCCTATGAAAGAAACTCAGCACTAAGCTAATGTTCAGTACCTCTGCCACCCTTAGACAGTCGGCCAAATCGAATTAGTTAACAGAACCATTAGTAGCCTCCTGCATGCCACCCTTAGACATACGTTGATCCGTACACTTAGTAGTGATGATGTCGACCATTCCTTTACCGAGGACCTTGTGCTGAGTACTCCGACAAACTACTGCCAATAATCTCTTGCCAAGTGACGAGAGACTTACTTAAAACGGTCAAGTAATTTTTTCTCAGCATACCACCATTTCTCTCGTCCCGACCCCTTTAATGCCGTAAAATTTTGACCCTTCCCACCTGTTGTGCTTAGAGAATATTCGTATGGGACCAATACTGCACTGTTAGTTGTCCACTTCGTCTGGCATTTAACTACTTTTCCATCTTTGGTTTGTTGTCCTTTTTACCCTTTTCGTATGGACTAGGAATCCCCTTTTTGTAAATACTTTTTTGTAATTTCTTTATTTATAATGATGCCCTAGGGACTTACTATAAATAGTCATTTTCTCTTGTAAGCTGAAGATAACTTACATCTTAATATTGAATACTCTGTTCTTATGAGACAATCCTCTCTAAGTCTATACCCCTTACACTCTTACATAATCTTGCCGAGTAGCTTAAGATTAGTGGTGGGTAGACCTTGACATCAACTTGTACATCATATCAAGTGAGGTGTCAAGTCGTGTTGTATTCGTTGGTGAGTCACATCCTCTGAGCAACTTTACATAAGCTATCTTCAATTGTGAACCCTTCCCTCTAATTTTCTTCGAAATCTTGAAGGACCCATTTAAGTTCAATTCTGCCCTGGTAAGTTCTAGTGATAACTAAGCTCCTAGGTACACCACACTTCAGCAAAATAGTACACTTCATCTAGTGCCATTAAACAAACAATACTTTATATATTGCTAATTTGTTTTTCCGGGAAGTTATCTAACTACATAGAATGCTATAGACCATTGTTTTAGATTGAGATAGAAAATTCTTGAGCTATTTTTAAAATACTCTCTAAAGAAAACTTAGAATTGAACTTATATTTAGCTCTAGTAGCTACCCTCAGATTAATGGCTAGATCGAAGTGGTGAACAGAACACTGGGGAATCTACTTCAAGTTGTCATGGGAAAGATCTTAAACGATTGGGATCTGTATTTACTAGTTGTAGAGTTTACATACAACTAAACTGTATACAACACTATTAGGAAGACTACATTCGAGGTTGTTTATGGCCTTAATCCTACTATCCCGCTAGATCTGATTGGTGCCCCTGCAGCTACTGAAGAGAGTTAATCTGGAGTCATCTGAGCCTAAAAATTATAAGATTTGCATTAGTCCATGGCCAAGTTCAACCAAAGACAACAAGAGATCAATAGTCATGGCTGCCAAACTATTTCCTTTAAACCAGGTGATTTAGTATGGATTTACTTGAACCAAGAGTGATTTCCATACTTAAGACAAGTAAGCTATCTTTATGAGCTCATGGTTCATTCAAAGTCCTAAAGAAGATTAACTGTAACTCCAACTGGGTTAAATTGCTCAAGAACTATAGTGTTTCCTCCACCTTCAATGTATCTAATGTAATTCCTCGCCGATTAGAAGAAAACCCAACAGATGCCAGGATAGAACAAGAGCATGAAGTCACTTCAGATTTGAGGATAAATCTTTCCAACCCCCAAGCAGATAATAGGAATCAACTCCTTAGACTAGTAACACGTAGTTAAACTAAAGGACTACAAGGACTCATATAAAGAATACTAGCTGAAAACCTTACTCAGGATGAAGATTCCTATTCTGATTTCCATCTTCATACTACTACCGACCCAAGCACTAAGCTCTTATAAGTTTTGGTACAGTTTCTGATTTCCCAGGAAATCATGTCGACCAGTCTAACATATATGCCGACTAGCTAACCAGCCATATCTATTGCTAAACTTACACCATGATCCAAACAGCTCTCGAGTTAACTAGCATTAAACCTCTATTCGAGTCAAGCTACTAAGACACCCAACTAAGAAAAGAACAGAATGTTCCTCATAGCCCGAGCTCTGACCTGAACCCAACCTGGTTAGCTCTAATTGATGACACCTTTATGACTTTGTCCAAGCAGGATCTTACAACTACCAAGCGGCCTCAATATTCATTACAACTTAGTCAACCATATACCAAACCTCTAACTACCCCTTGACACACATCTTATGGTACGACATTCCTTATTGTTTCCGTACATAATATTTTTTGTTCTTTTTACCTTTTTAGTATGTTTTATGTATTTTATTTGTAAATTACCCTTTTGTCTTTTCCATTTATGCTTGTAACCCTAGTGGGGTTAGTATATAAACCTCATTAACTTGTATGCAAATAGATCATTGCATTACCGAATATTACTAGTCTCTTTCTTGAGTAACCCAAGTGTTCTCATTTTATCTTAACTTTTATCCATTTTCTTTAGCAACGAGTAGTGGCGAGTAACCCTATAGTTTAAACCGGTGAATCTCATCTGGTGATTGTAGGCCAAGTAGGATTGATTGGTGTGTCATATCCAATCGGTAGCTACCTGGATTTGCTAAACCCTTTACTTTCTTTTAGTTCTTATCCATTGTGGTCCCTCTCTGTGTGTATGACCCTGAAGATGCATCATAAGATCTTGCAAACCATGCTATAGAAGGTATTGAGGTTGAGTATGATAAACTAACATGATCGAACCATGTGAGACCATATCACGGCATAGGTTGAAGAATTTAATGTGGGTTTTAAGGTGAAGAATTTGATGTAAGAGTAGATGCCAGGCTGTAAAGAGGCATAAGGTTATGGAGACCATGAGATCACATTTTCCACCTTTTGATGGCACAAATACTCTTAATGACTTTTGGATTGGTTAGATAAAATAAAATGGGTTTTCGAATGTTGTGGGCATAATGCTTAAATGTGTACAACTAGCTACCATATAATTTTGGAGTATACTTAGGTATGGTAGTCTAGTATATAGCATTTTAGGAGAGGTGTTAAGCTAGTTGATATTGATACTTAGAATGAGTTAAAAGAAGCTATGAGAAGTAGATTTTTACTAGGGCATCACAAATATGAGTTATATATAATGATGCAGAGATTGAGGCAAAGCAATAAATCTATAGAAGAATATATTAAAGAGTTTGAAGTGGCTGAGATTAGAGTGGAGTTATAAAAGATGATGGGCAGGTCATGTTGAGGTTCTTGGATGGACTATGCTATGATACGGCAAATACTATTGAGATATATAAGGTTGTTAATCTTGAGGAGGTAGTGTAAATGATCACCATTATTGAGCTACAATGGCATAAAGGAAACTATAGGTGATGTGAATCAGGCTACCAGACCTCTGACCCATAGCTAAGCTTGAGGACTAGAGGGCCGACACAACTAATCCTTCTATTCTAACTAATCTCTACCAAGGCCGAATACTTTCTTGCCGAGCACCTTTAATGACATGCCATATGACTACCTATTATTTTGTTGTATACCGAGTTGATGATTACTCTTTAGTACCGAATTAACCTATTACTTAGCATCATCCTTGCCAAGAAGACGAAAGATAGAGAATCCAGACTGACTAAGCCATCCTTGCTCGAACAAGCCCGTCTGTTCGTACTTTTTTTTCCACATCTCCTAACAACCTCGTTAATGCAGCATCGCCACATGTATAGCATCATATGTAGAATCTATAGCACTAATGATTGTTTTCTTTATATAGTCATTTGTACCCTTTTTATCGTGTACATTGCTTCTTTAGGAAATGTCATTTTTTTTTCCCTTTGGGGCAAGTTATCTTAACTTATGGGTATAAATACCTTTGTACTTGTAGCTCTAAATGATCGGATTATCTTCAATACATTCTTGAGTACTTTCTTCCTTGCGTAAACATTGTTCTCTACTCTTCGTATTACTCTTATCCTTTACCTTAAGTAAGGTTAAGTGGCGAGTAACCTCATTAGACTAATTCGTGCGTCATATCGAATGGTACCGTGAATCCTAAGAAGTTCCATTGGTGTGTCAGATCCTCTGGAGCTGTTTGTGGGTTTTTACTTACTATTTCATTCGTCATTTTTCCCCCCTTTTCATACCTTTCCCCATTAACCCTTTTCGATCTTTCTGCAAGCTTAGACTCATCCAACAACTGGGCTTATCTATTCTTGGTCACGGCTCACAACATCTTATTATTAAAGCAAAGGTTTTATGTGAACTGTAGTTAATTCTTGAAGTTCTGTTGTACTCTGTTTTGCTATGTGAAACACAATCAGTTATTATGTTTATTTGAGTACTATGTTATTAGCTGTTCACTTTTTGAAGTGTTTATTTAAATTCTAAATCTGTGGGGAAAAATGACAGACCTAAATATGAATGTTAGTACTGGTAATGATAGTAGAGTTGCTCACCATAGGCGTCAGTCTTAGGGAACTCCCAGAAGCATTGACGAAAGGCTCGATGAGGTAGCTAACCTCTTGGTAGATTTGACTCGAGCCGTACATGCATTATCTTGCCGACCCATTAAAGCTGCGCAAAACACTCCACAAGTTGCTCAACCTGTTTGAGGTTATAACCCAACTTGACCAGTTCGACGTAGAGGAGTTGGAGGATGAGTAAAGTGAAGATAGACCTGAGAGAGCTTGATGAGGAGGAAGAAGAGTATTTTGAAGAGGAGCGTATACGAATCCTTAGAACATTCGACCATGTGAAGCTTCGAATTTCGAGTTTCAATGGATCTAAGAATGCTGATCAGTATCTGGAGTAGGAAGAAAAGGTAGAGCATATGTTGAGCATATGTTTGATGATTATCAGTATGAGGATTATAAGAAAGTAAGAATTGTTGCTGTTGGAAGAAGAGAGTGCTCAAGTTATGAGAAGATGAGAAGGGTATCAAGAGATTAATACTTAGCCCAAGATGAAGAGAGTACTCAAAAACAGATTCGTGTTGGAAACATACCTCCAATATACTTTCACTCGGCTTCAGGAGATATCATAAAGAGGTTGAACTATTGATGAGTATGTTCAATAATTTCAAATGCTTATGATGCGATGCGAAGTAGAGGAACCACCAACTCGAACAGTCTCAAGGTTCATTATCGGGTTGAGAAGAGATATTTGAGATGTTGTAGAGCTCTAACGATTTGATACAATGGATGAAGCTGTTAGGATTACCTAGCGAGTAAAAAGGCAAAGAAGGAGCCGAGTAATGACAAAAATGCCGACTAGCCGACCTGGTCAAGCAAGTCATTGAGCTTAATCGAGTATAGAGCCGAGCAGAAAGGCCGACTTGAAAATGTAGTACCAACTCAAACGTATGAGAAGGGGTAAAGGTCTAACAAGAAGACCAACCGGATTAAGTACTTCAAGTGCCAGGGGTTTGGACATATGGCTGCTCAGTGCCCAAACCAATGGACAATGGTCATTAAGGGAGACATCCTGAAGTTAGAAGTAGAGAGTATGAATGAGGAGCCCAAGGAAGAGGAGGTTCTAGCTGAGAAAGAACTGATTGAAGAGGACTATTTCTTGAAGACTTAGACTAATTACTCATGGTTATCTAACACACGATGAGCGTAGAACCCTCGTGAGAAGAGGAGTAAAGAGAGAATTTATTTCATACGACCTACAAGGTGAATGATCAGATGTGTGCTCTCATTGTGGTTAGTGGAAGTTGTACAAATGTAGCATCAGCCAATCTTGTTTCTAAACTGAAGCTACTAATTGTTACACATCCTAAGTCGTACAAGTTGCACTGGTTGAGTAAGATAGGAGCATTACATGTCACTTGACAAATACTATTACCGATCACTATAGGGAATTACTCTAACCAGATCCTTTGCGACATATTACCTATGTGCGCTTCTCACGTGTTGTTGGGTAGGCCATGATTATTTGATAGGAGAGTTCTATATGACAGTTATAGGAACACATATATGTTCGAAAAGGATGACTGGAAGATCACGATGAATCCAATGCTACTGAGAGAAGTTAACAAGTTGTAGATGAAACTTGCTCGCGAAGAAGGCTCTGGTGATGAGTAAAGTTGAGCTTTAAGAGGCCATCAATATTGACAAGCCGATCCTATTATTGGTCAGGCGACTATTGGAAATGAAGGAGCTAGGTGAGCTTCCCTAGGAAATTAAAGAACTGTTATATGAATATGTCGACTTATTCCCAAAACAATTACCTAAGGGGTTGCCCCCAACTCGAGGAATAAAGCACTGCATTGACTTAGTACCCGGCACTGCACTACCAAATAAGCCAGCTTATCAGATGAATCTCGAGTAGTCTTCTAAGCTCCAACATCAAGTTAATGAGTTGCTAGAGAGATGCTATATAAGAAAGAGTCTCAGCCCTTGTGCTGTGACTACACTTCTACAATCGAAGAAGGATGTAACCTGGTGAATATGTGTTGACAGCTTAGCCGTGAACAAAATCATGATCAAATACAGGTATCCAATCCTAAGGTTAGAGGACATGTTGGATGAACTAAGTGGAGCTAAGATTTTCAGCAAGATTAATCTTAAGTCTGGTTACCATTAAATCAGCATGAGACTAGGAGATGAGTAGAAGACTGTGTTTAAGACTCGACAAAGTCTTTACGAGTGGATGGTCATACCCTTCAGCTTGTCGAATGCCCCGAGCACTTTCATGAGGCTTATGAACAATGTACTGAGACATCTCATAGGGAAGTGTATCATGATGTACTTTGACGACATCCTGATATATAATGCCAACATGCCGAGTTATTGTAAACATCTTAGAGCAGTCTTAGATATCTTCCTTGCCGAGAGACTATTTGGCAATTTAAAGAAATGTTGTTTTTGCTAAGAGGAAGTGGTATTCTTGGGTTGCATAGTCAGTGGAGGAGGCTTATGAGTTGATGATGAAAAGATCCGAGTAATTATTGAGTAGCCAACTCCTGCTACTTATGTCGACATGAGAAACTTCCACGGACTAGTTTCGTTTTACAAAAGGTTTATCAGGAATTTTAGCATCAACACCATCATCGCACCGCTTACCAAGCTAACAAAGAAGAACATCAACTTTCGATAGGGAGAAAAGGAGGAGATGAGTTTTACCAACATAAAAGAAAGATTGACCTTCACCTCGGTATTAGTACTACCTGACTTCGACAAAATTTTTGAGTTAGAATGCGACGCATGGGGCATTGGAATAAGTATTATCCCGATGCAAGAAGGCTAGCCAATTGCCTTCCACAGTGCGAAGCTTCGAAGACCATAGCTGAACTTCTCTATGTATGAGAAGGAACTTTTAGCACTAATCTAAGTAATGCAAGTATGGAAATATTATTTATTGTTGAGAGAATTTTTCATATATACTGACCATAAATTGTTGAGGTACCTCCAAAGTCAGACCAAGTTGTCGAAGAGGCAAGTGAGATGGGTTGAATTCCTTGAAGGATTCGATTTTGTAATTAAGTATAAGCAGGGAAAGAGCAATATAGTTGCATATGCTCTTTCGAGGAGACATGCGTTTTTATCAAAACTGCAAACTAGGCTATTTAGGTTTATGAGTATCAAAGAATAGTCCTCCGAGGATCCACACTTTAGACCAATAATTTTACGATGTATGGATGGATGGATAGTGGATAAGTATTATGTGGAGGATAGCTACTTGTTCCAAGGGGGGAAACTGTACGTGTCGACTTGTTCCTTACGAGAATTATTAATCAGGGAAGCCCTACAACGAAGGACTTTATAGACACTTTCGGGAGAAGAGGATTGTGAACTATTAAATGGCCGATTCTTTTGGTCGAAAATGCGAAGAGATGTGTACTGAGTTGTTGAAAGCGATACTGTGTACACAAAGGCTAAGTGCTTAGCTAAACAAAAGAAAGCAATGCCTTTACCTATTCTGACGAAGTTGTAAATTGAACTGAGCATGGACTTTGTTCTCGGACTGCCGCAAACTATCCGTGGCAAAGATTTTTTAATGGTCGTCATAGATCGGTTCAGTAAGATGATATACTTTGTGCCCTGCACCAAAACTAATGATGCTTCGACTATTGCTTCTCTTTTCTTACAAGAAGTTTTGCGGATACACAAAGTGCCGAGAAGTGTAGTCTCCGATAGAGATCCGAAGTTCTTAAGCCATTTCTAGAGAACCCTGTAGCATCAGCTGGGAACCAAATTACTCTTCAATACCTCATGTCACCCCCAAACTGACAACCAAACAAAGGTGGTTATTCATAATTTGGGTTCATTACTCTGAGCTACAATAGGCAAGAAATTGGCTGATTGGAACGTCCGCTTACCAATGGTCGAGTTTGCCTATAACCGAACCGTACATGACACCACTAATCAGACTCCCTTTAAAGAAGTCTATGGATTCAATCATGAATTACCCCTCGATTATGCCTTTATACCAGCACCCATACAAGAGGACCTTGACGCCTTGATCGGAGTACAATCTCTTTAGCACATCTATGATAAGGTCACTAGGCATATCAACCAAGTTGCCAGAAGAATACGAGAAAAGACCACGGGTAAGTTAGCCAAACAATTTCAACTGGGAGACTTGGTATGGCTACACCTCGGTAAGGAACGGGTCTCAAATAAGAGGAAGAATAAATTATCTACAAGAGTGAAAGGACCTTTTAGAATCCTATAGAAAATTAGTAACAACGCCTATAGGTTGGAATTTCCTAAGGACTATGGGGTTTCTAACGCTCTCAACATTGCCAACCTTAGTTGATATCACCATGACGAAGAACTGAGCAAATACCATTTGGATTTGATCCCAAATCCAAAACAACTTGGAGGAAATGATGGGAATCAGGCTATTAGACCTCTAATCCAGAGCAGAGTTCGAGGACTAGAGGAGCTAGCACAACGAATCCTTCTATTCTAACCAACCCTTACTAAGGCCAAGTACTTCCTTGCCAAGTCACCTTTAATGTTGTGCCGTATGACTACCCATTATTCTGTTGTATGCTGAGTTGATAATTACTCTCTAACGCCGAGTTGACCAATCACTTAGCATCATCCTTGTCAAGAAGACAAGAGATAAAGAATCTGGACTGACTAAGCCATCCCTACTTAAACAAGCCCATATGTCTGTACTTTTTTGTCTGCATCTCCTAACAACCTTACTAATGCAACATCGCCACTTGTACAGTATCATATGTAAAATTTGTAGCACCAATGATTGTTTTCCTTATATATTTATTTTTAGCTTTTTGTATCGTATACATTGCTTCTTCAGGAAATGTTCTTTTTATCTTCTCCCTTTGAGGCAAGTTACCCCAACTTACAAGTATAAATACCCTTATACTTGTAGCTCTAAATGATCGGATTATCTTTAATACAATCTTGAGTATTTTCTTCCTTACGTAAACATTGTTGTCTACTTTTGGTATCACTCTTATCCTTTCCCTTAAGCAAGGTTAAGTGGCGAGTAACCTCATTGAACCAATTCGTGCATCATATCAAATTGTGTCGTAAGTCCTCAGAAGTTCCATTGGTATGTCATATCCTCTAGAGCTGTTTATGGGTTTTTGTTTACTGTTTCATTCGTCATTTTTTCCTCCTTTTTCATACCTTTCCTTGTTAACCCTTTCCAACCCTTCTGCAAGCTTAGACCCATCGAGCGACCGACCTTATTTGTTCTTGGTCATGGCTTGAAACAATAGGGGCCAAGTAGATTCTCACATTACTTATGAGCTCATTTTTTAAAAATAAAATAAAATAATACAACAATATGCAGTTTCACTTAAAACCACTTGTGAGGGGGGTTTTAATTCTAGCGATGAAGTAGGCAGGAGCAAGGATATGAAGTATTTTAAATGCTTGGGTTTTGAGCATTTAGTTGTTCAATGTCTTAATCGAAGGGTAATGCCTATGTTTGAGGGGGAAGTAATGAGCGATGAAGAGAAGGAGAAGGAGGAAGAGGAGCCAATAACTGAAGATGCGAAGGGCAAAGATAGGTTGCACTTTCTCTTAATGGCATGTTAGGGCAAGATTTGAATGTTACTTCATCCGATAACCCCGAGCAAAGGAACAACCTATTCTTTATTGATTGCCATGTGAAAGACAAGACTTGGGAGCTATACAAATATTATTTCAATAGCTTTTATGCATAATTAGGGTTTACAAATGATTCCACATCCTCGACCATATATGTTGGATTAGTTTAGGGAGAAGGGTAAGTTATATGATAATACATAGGTTAAAGTTCATTTAAAGATAAGGGCATAAAGGAATTAGGTACTTTGTGTTGTGGCTGTCATGGGGTAGCACACATATTATTAGGAATGTCATGGATGTATAGCAATGGTATGATTTATGATAGGTTTAAAAATAGCTATATGTTCGTCCATGAAGGCTAACAGATAATTTTTTCTCCTATTACAATAGCCAAGAGTTAGAAGGAATAGTTATTTGTTAAATTCTTGCAAGAATCAAAGGATATCTTAGAGCCATGAGAAGCATAGGCTAGTTCACCAGTGTAAACGTAGTCATGAACTTACTAGATGACTTATTTTGACTTTTATTTAATGTTATTTATTCATAAGTTTGTCTTTAGCCTAGGGTTGCTATTTATGGATTGTTTTCTTTGTTTAGCCAATCTTTGTTTTGTCTTGGTTACTTAGAACTCCTTAAGAGTATTTCTTATGAGAGACTTCTTTCTCAATTGTCTTATTAATCTATTTGGATTGGCAATAGATTGTGGCGATATTATTCCTTTTAAATTGTAATATACTGAGAATCATATCCGTTTGTTGTTAATCTGAACCTTTACTTGTGAGTAAAATGAATCCAATTAGCTAATTCATAGTTTACTTATATAAAACTTCATATCAAGATCAAATCTATATCGAGCAAGCAACTAAAAGCAAGAGCAACTCACATTAAAGAAACCGTAAAGGCCACCGCATTAGAATATTAAATAGGGTCTTAATCTTTGAAATAACCCTTAAAATTTAAAAGAAAACAATTTTTTTCTTTTTCTATTTATATGTACAAGAATAAAAGAGAAAATAAGGTTCTTTCATGTTTTAAGTCACCCCATAAGTATCTATTATCCTCTGGTGAGGATCAAACTTTCTATAGTTCAGTTTGTAAAACTTTAGTGGCTTAGTTTATTTTAATTTTAAAAACCATCAAGTTTATGTCATTAATTAGTTATTTTTATTTGAAAAAGATTAAGGAAAAGGCCCTATTTATTTTTGGCATCCACTTTTGAAAGTATATATTTTTCTAAGTGGTAAAACCTTTTTTTTTAGCAAAATACCCTAATCTTATGAATTCGGAAAACAATATTTTTTTGGTTTTTTTATTATATATATTTTTTCAAAAACTCATCTGTCATTTTTGTTATTTTAATTTTAATTTTAATTTTTTTTATTATTTATGTTAAAGACCCCAAAAATATATTTATTTGTAAAGAAAAAATATTTTTTTATTTTTATTATTGTATTTTTTAAATTTTTATTTAAGTAAGTTGTCTCTAATTGTCCCTAAGTGTGGTTATCCTGCAATATTCATAAAACAAGTTGCGTAGTTCGGATCATGGTGCTTTGGTTGAGTCTAGGTATACTTACACATTCAACACACGTAGATGGAAGAAGAATGAATAGCAACTACGAGGTCTTGCATACAAAGTTCCAATGATCCATGAGGTGAAAGCAAATATCGACATCGGTTTATGGAGGCAATGAACATAGGTGGTTTTTAATATTAGCAAAGCTAGTAGTGGTGGTTTTGCTTGAAAACCACTAAAATTAAAGCTTTTTAGAGAGAGAGAATTTTGAGCTAAAGTGAGAATATGAGTGTAATCTACAATTGACAGCTTTGTGAATGAAATTCTTAGAAAATAAAGTTTGTACGAAGCTTCCTAAGGCTTAGCTTGCTCGTAATAGCACTAGAAAGCTTCAATTTTTGTTATTTTAAGCTTAATAAAAAATCACTCAAGCTGTTTTTTTTTTTTTTTTTACTTTGTCCAAACTTTCTTCAGCTTTTTAACTTAGAAAATCAATCAATTTGGATACATTTCTTTATCCATATGCACACTATCCTAAGGCTACTATATGATTTTGCGTTTAAACATGGAAATTGCATAAAATTAAGGGCCTATTTGAAGAAGAAGAAGATGATGTGGAGATATGTGGCACTACATGGACCAATCAAAGATTGCCATGTGAAACGAGGCATAAGATAATATGTAGATTACACATGGCACCATAACTAGAAGTCACATGTCACACGTGGTCTAATAGCAGTGTACCATGTATTTGATGGAGGTTAGAAGAGAAAAAAGTGCACACATGCATCCTTGGAGACTCAAACCCATAACTTATAATTTTTCGACTATGACCATGACCACGCCTTTGACCAACTAGACTACTTCGATTTCTTATATCATTTAATGTGCCTAAATAATAAATATCCTTTAACATCCTACAGTGATTTAAGCACCTAATCAACTTTCAAGCAAAAGAAAAAAGAAAAATTGGTCTAATCCTCTTGCATCTTTGAAAAAATAAACTTTACCATTAATTAATTAATGGATCTATAATGTATGTCAAATATAATTTCCAAGAGCAATCCAATTCAATGGAATTGCAAGATTGATTTCACATCTTGTCCAACTAAAAACGATTTTTCATAAATAAAAATTTAATTTCAATAGAAACCCCATTTGAACCTGCAAACAATTTAACTTTTCATTTCTTTGCAAATGAGCAAATGAACATGAGCCTAAAAAATTAATTTCTAATAAAGTTAGCCTTTGTTGAAATACTCAAATTGCATATGTATATGCTAACTCCATAAATTGCTTTTTATGAGAAACAAAAAAACCGCCACGCCTTAAATAAGTAGAGTAGTAATAGTCTTGCTATGTAAACCATTATAAGATAAAAGCTAACCTTACAGTTATTATCGTAAATGTAGTTTACACAAAGCATACTCCATTTAACATCTTCGAAGTAGTCAATTTAGAACTTGTTAGATGTAAAACCTATGGTGCAATCTCTTCAAAAAACTTTTCAAAAGATACCTATAGTATACTTCTTATCACTATAATAGTATTTACGAGAGCATATTTACATAAGGGATTACACTTTCAACAAAAAGTTTAAAAATTCTACGGGCAACTTGATATTTACATATAAACTACTACTAGGTCGCCTAGGAAGATCCGATTAGTTTTACTAAAATGTACAAAAGACAATAAAAGGTAAGAGAAGTCCTATCATTTCTTCATTATCTTCACTCCTCAACCCATTCTTTGCTAGATTAGAAATTTTGTGAAATGCTGCCTTCTACTATAGACCTGCGAAAGAACCTAAAGGAGAATGAGTGACAATCTACTTAGTAAATGGGACGAAGACAAGAGTATGCATCTGACCAAAATAAACATGGTTTTCTAATCAGGCTAGTTGGATGCAAAAGTATGAACAAGCAAGCATTGTGGCATAACGTTATCTGATCCATTGCGAAATTAGAGAAATTACAGATGCTCTAATCTGGCTTGAGAATTTTGATGTTACATACTTACAAATCAGGACCAAACTGGAGCTTATGCAATGCAAAATAGCATCCGCCAATGATTACCTTTGAACTATTGTCTCTAACTTTACCACTACCTCCTCTCTTGTCGCTTAATTCAACTAAGGATAGGAAAATGGCCATTTCAACTATCAACATCAAATGATCTGTGTTTGGCCCGATAATCCTAGCTGCTTCACCAATGGGTTCAAATACATGTTAACTTAGAAGTTAGATCAAGTTTAAGTTAGTTCGTTTCTTCGATGATAAATCAATCTCAAACAAAATAGCATGCACAAAATAAATATAATATGAAGCTCAACTTCCATAACATAGACTGTACATGCACAAGTAACTATATACAGCTACAAACTATACATGCTAAAGTCTCCAAATATTATAAAATAATACTCCGAAATGCTATAAAGCATTGGTCCTACTTACTTTAGTGCTTGACACCCATTAATTTTGTTTGTCGATCTTGTCCACTTCAATTACTCCTAAACATTCAATATATCAACTTTAGTTTTTCACCAAAGTCCTTATATAGGAGTTCAATTTGAGAATTAGGTATGTCTTTCATTTAAATCCTGTATGGTTTCTAAGCCATTTATTAATTAAGATTCATGTATTATACCTTCTAACTTAAGATAACCTTTAGAGTTTTATACAATGCAACCATCTAACTCACCCTTTGATTCCTATTATTGTTAAGTTTTCTACACCAAATTACTCTTTAACCCAACTTTTGACTACAATCTCATAGCTAACACTCCACAGTTTACTTCACGCCATTGTTTACCCCTTGAATTGACAACAATTGCATACAGTTAGTGATAAGAATCAACCCCCTAGATTAATAGCAAGAAGCCGAGCTAAAAGGCTTTAAGGGCTTGCACGAAAAATACTAGCTTTAAGTCATAGCTGAGACGGGGACTCCTTTTTTGATCCTACCTCCTACCGACCTATCTCTCAGATTCTCACGTGTGTTTAACATGCTCTTGCCCAGCTGCGTCCTAATAAAAAAGGTAACCTAAGAAAGGCTGGCCGAGTCGAGCTCTCCAACCGACTATTGGCGCCTTAACTCCAATTCAACTGACTTCCTAACTAGATTAGTTAACTCCCGACCTTATCTAGATCAGGTTGACCCCTGACTACCAGCACTTCTTGTTTCTGCCTATGTTGTATCATACTCCTAACGTCCAGCCATTAAGCGACATGTGTCTTTTGATACAACATTCCAAAATGATTCTTTTTCTTTCATACTGAATATTCTTTGTCCTTTTTACCCATTTTTAGTATGATTCATGTAACGTAATTGTAAAATACCCTTTTGTCTTTTCATACATGTAAAATAACCCTAGTGAGTAAGTATATAAACCTCCACTTTCCTTATATGCAGAATCATATCCTTTTTAATACATAATTTACTCATTTGAGCAACCTTAATGTTCTCATTATTCAACTCTTATCTATTTTCTCTAATTAGGAGTGGTGGTGGATGACCCTTTAATTCAAATCGATGTGTCATATTCGACGGATTATAGGTCTAGTAAGATCGAGTGGTGAGTCATATCCATTCGGCAGCTACTCGGACTTTGCTAACCTTTTTCTTATTTGTTTGTTTTGCTTCGTTATGATGCCTCTCCATGTGTTCTACCCCGAAGACGCATCAGTTAGACACCCTCACATCATATCTATACTTTCACTTCAAGTCATATTCATTCCTAACATCAATTACTTATTTTCACACTTAAGAGTTACCCACTTTAAACTTGACAAACACCATGATGCCTCTATTGAACATGAAGTTTAACAATAACAATCTATATACGATCCTAAATTCAACATGATTTATTAAGATTCTATTTAATTATATCATTAAAACTCTACTTTATTAACTAAATGTATGCATTTTTGAGGGAAAACAAGCAGTTTTGGCTTAATTCCCAATAACCAGCTTGTAACATGTTTTTACCAAAAATCAAGGGTTCCCTTCTATTGAAACTTATTTAAAACCACAAGTTTCTTAAATTACAGCATAGTAATATGTAGTTCACTAAAAAATTCTCAAGAAAAACTCCACTAGTATATTGTTTTGACCATAATCAATTTTATGAAAAATCTAGCTTTACAATTTCGAAAAACCAAGTACATAGCTTAAAAATACATTATTTGAGAATCTTACACACAAAAAATTAGGCCAAAACTATATTGTTTGGCTTTTCAAAAGTACGATAAAAAATCAGTCAATGAGTACAATATCTTAAGGAACCCATACATACACTTAGAATTTTGAAACCTGGTTAAATTTTTGGATTATGCATTTAAAATTACTATGAAAACCAACTTTCATAATATTTTAGATTTATTTACTATTTTTAGTAAAATTTTGAAAAAAAATGAAGAAATCAATCACCCACTAAAACACTAAGCTCCAACCACCAACGATGTTACCCCCTTTGTCAGCTGGACTATACGTTGGCCACTCCTTCAAGCGGCAATTTCCTTTCACTTTCAGTAACCCTTTATACCCGTGACCTCCTCCTACCCCAAATTTGTACCAATTTTTGCTACTTCTTAAATTTTTACCCAAAAGTCAACTTAATTTTGTCTTTATTCCCACTAAGATTTGCTTGATGATGTTTACACGCAACTACTTTTCTGGAATATTCTTTTGAGTATGTGGTTGGTGATGAGATCAAATTTTTTAGAGAGTATGAAGATGATAATCCCTAGGTTTCAATGTTATATTATGTATATAACTTATTCCTTAAGTCATTTCTTTCCTTAATATTTTGTTTTGGGTTATGTATCCAATGATCGCAATGGCAAGGAATATGTAAAAACATTGGGTTTGTTATTTTATTATATTCTCCTATTAGTTTGCTTATGATAATTACAACTCATATTTTTAAGGTTTTTTTTTTAGCTTAGAATTCAAGCCTATTATAGGATATGTTATTCTGTATGCATATACAGACACATACATCCTAAATATACTTGTTGCATACATAAATTTCTAAATACCACTTTGTTTCTGTCGAACCCTATTTCGATTTCCTTAATTTAACATATATCAAAATCAGTCCGCTTAATATAAGTTACTTGACATTAAACTAAGGAAATATTTTACTAAAAATTTTTAAAAATTAGAGTCGCCAACTAGTTTAACTAGTAAAAAAATGAAATTAGGGTTTTTTCGGTAGAAAAACCCTAATTTGGCCACTAATCCATGGATTTTCTAAAAAACAATTCTTAGAATAAATAACAAAAAAAAAATCGGGTTCGGGGTCTAATTTATTAAGATTAAGCACCATGTAAAAACTAATGCAAAAATTGATAGGCTTTATTTTTACAATTTTCTGGAAAAAAAAAACTAAAAATATACCTAAACATATAAAAGATAACTAAAGTGATTTTTAGATTTTTTTTTATTATGAATTTCTAAGAAAAAAGGGAAAAAAAGTTTTTTATTTATTTATGCAGTTGCGCCGAAAGTACTTATGTACTTACTAGTCATGATCAAACCGACCATAGTTCTCTTTTTATAAAATATTTAGTGGGTGGATTCTTTTTATTTTGAAAATCAAGCTGATTTTACATTTGTTTATCAATTTACTATTTAAAAAAACTAAAAAATCTAATTTTTCCGAATTAAAGAAAACCTTAACTAACTGAATCATTTTTAAAACCTCGATTAAGTTTTTTATTTTTTAAAAAATACTACGTGTAAAAAAATATCTTTTTTAAATCATAATTATAAGATACGTACGAAGATATGTATCTTTTCCAAATCTTAACTATTAGATACATATTGTTTTTAAATCTGAACCACACGATATGTATCTCAACTGCAAAATACGTATATTTAAAAAAAATGCAATTTTATTTTAAAAATGCAATTTAACTAAGTTTTATGGAAAATTAGAATTGTCTAGAAAATACGCAATAAAATAAATAATAAAAAAAAACTTGCACTTGAACAAAATATATTAGTAAAAAAAAACTAACTAATAAAATAAATGACTAATAAATAAAAAATAAAAAAATAATAATTTTTTACCTAAATCGTTCGAGTTACATATGGTCGTCGTGTTCGCATTTGTCGATGTGTCATGCTAGTGATCTTAGTGGGCAGTATGTATGGAATCAGTAAAGTATGGTGGGTGCTTATGGAATGTTGATTGTTGGACATCTAGCTTCGGGCTTATGGAGTGGACTTCAGCTTGCGTCAAGGGATGGACTTTATGGATTACATTGGGGCGTATTGAAGTTCAAACAAGGGTCAGGTCTTGGATGGCGTTGGACTTGCTGTTAAGGAATTGTATGTGGGACGTTTGAAATTTACTAAAAGGGGTTAGCTTTTGGTTGGACTTGTTGGTGTTAAGGGTGTATATGTTAATTGTGTTAGAGCAAGAGATTGGAATTGAAGATACGGTTATGAAAT
This sequence comes from Lumnitzera racemosa, assembly GCA_024138005.1. Taxonomy (NCBI): domain Eukaryota; kingdom Viridiplantae; phylum Streptophyta; class Magnoliopsida; order Myrtales; family Combretaceae; genus Lumnitzera; species Lumnitzera racemosa. Next base: position 186,136 of record JAMXBC010000007.1, on the reverse strand, counting down.
TGCGGCTTGCTAAATGTGCACATAAATTGAGGATTAGTCAACATAAGATAGCATTAGGGGCTTTAGAGTGAATTTAGACTTCGAAAATTTGCTTCCTTAAGGATGGGATTGAAGGACGTTAGGTCGTAGGGCGTTGAAAATTAGATTGTATCAGTGTTTGATCGGGGCATTGGCGTGGAGTTGATCGGCATGGAACTTTGGTTTGTGGAGTAGACGGCGTGGAGCTTCGATTAACTTACGGCTTGCGTTGTGTTGAATGTGATCAGGAAATTAGATTGCTGGAGATGGACTTTGGATAGGGGCGTTGACTTTCATTAGATGGTTAGAGTGCTGCTTGGACGGCGTGGTATGGAATTGGATGGTTAGGGAATTGACTATGTTGGTGATTGATTAGTTTAGGTGAGTCAGCTCTATTGTGTTTTATGAATTGTGGTGGTGTGAGTGAAACATATTTGGGGAATTGTATACTTAAAAAAAAAACATATTTCAATCCATTCGCAGATGTACTATTTATAAACCCTTAATCATATTTTTTGTATCAAAGATGTTGTTATGATTCTCCAAATATTTAACGTAACTTCTAGAAACCCTAGTTAATTCAAGCTTTCATTTTTTCAAAGCTCGATTCGATCTAATTAAATATAGCCTAATAACTTATTTAATAAATCTTAAGTCTAGATAAAAATCTACTTTAAATCCGACTGGACCAAAATTATTTTAATAAAGTTCAATCCTTTAACGACTTAAAATGTATTAAATTAATCACACATCATTATTCGATTTGATTTTAAACAATCTAACATGACTCAGCTCAATACAACTTGACTCGATATGATTCGACTTGACTCGATATGATACGACTTAACTTGATATGATTCAATTCGATACGTCATGACTTGCCTCAACACAATATTACTTTATACGACATAACTCGACTATATATAATTCGACTTAATACGACTCGACTCTCTTTTTAAATTTTTTTTTATTTTGTTATTTTTTATTTTGTTTATTTTTATTTTTGTTTATTTTTTAACTTAACTCAACTAAAATAAAACAAAAATGAAAAATGGCATAAATGAGATGTCTACAGCTACTTCTCTTGTAGCGAAGATCGATTAAAACTTCGCTATAAAAACAAAAGAGATACCCATTTTTGCTAGACCCGACTTGGATAATTCGAAGTGGATAGTTCTCTTCAAGATTTAAAAAACTTTTTTTGGTAGATAATTCGGAGAGAATAGATCTCTTCAATATTCTAAAAAAAAAAAAAACTTTGTTTTGATTTGTAGATGATCCAAAGAGGATAGTTCTTTTCAAGATTTTGGTTTTGTTTAGTGATGCGAAGAAGATAGATCTCTTTGAGATTTGTCTTGATTTGGTAAATAATATAAAGAGGATAAAACTCTTCAAGATTTCTCTTGATCTAGTAAAGAATCCTAAGGGAATACATCTCTTCGAGATTTCTCTTGATTTGGTGAATAATCCAAAAAGAATAGATCTCTTCGAGATTTCTTTTGGTTTGGTGAACTATCTGAAGATGATAGATTTCTTGGAGGCTTTTTTTGGTTTGGTGAACAATTTGAAGATGACAGATCTCTTCAAGATTTCTTTTTAGTTAATACGAAGAGGATAAATTTCTTCAAGATTTTTTGTTTTTGGTTTTAATGACTGATTTGAAGATGATAGATCTCTTTATGGTTTCAAAAAACTAGTTTTGGTTTGGGTGAATAATCCAAAGACGTTAGATCTCTTTGAGATTTATTTTTTATCTGATGAATAATTTGAAGAGAATAAATCTCTTCGAGATTTTTTTCAGTTTATTCCAAAAAGGATAGATCTCTTCAAGATTCGTTTTGGTTAATCCGAAGAAGATAGATATCTTCGAGATTTTGAAAACTTGATTTAATTCTCCTAAATATTACTTCCAAGGACTTTTAGGGTCATTTTACCTAGGAATAGAAAATTTCTCAGATAGCAACCAATTGGCATGCTCACATTGACTTCCAATATTCACTCATTTAAGCAGTAGAATTTCACCAAAGGATTATGCTTGCTTCTTCTTTCCTCTTTGTCTTTTTTCCTTTTTCCTTTTTTCTTTCTTTTTCCATTTTTTCCTCTTTTTCTTCAATAAAATCCTCTTCATAATTGAAAACTTTTGCTAAAGAGTCTCATAACCATACCATGCTTACGTCTTGATTTTGCTTTCGTCATCTCCAAGTTTCAATTTTCACTTTCTATGACTTCTAAACGATAAATCTCTTTTCGAAATAAACAAGATTAAATTATTAAGAATATTTGATTTCAATTTATCTAGTGATTCAGATTTATTGGTAAGTGTTTGATGTTTAAGTGTATGAGGCTGAGAAACATAGTATACAAGGGTTTATTGATGAAGTGTTTGTCAGTTGATGACCATCCAAATTTGAGAATATTCATGGATATCAATTTTACTTGTAAACGATGAAAGATTAATCACAAACAATTCAAGAAAAATTGAAATCTATATTGAACTTAGGTTTCATGGATAATACAACTTAATTGCATCTAAATTCACAATTCTCCTTAATTCCAAGCCATCCATTTCTATCAACACTAATCCACCTCCTGATAATACCCTTTTCATCACATAAGGGCCTTCATAATTCAGAACAAACTTACTCCTAGGGTCTTTTGCATTAGGCAATACTTTCTTTAACACCAAGTCTCCTTCTTTGAAATACCTAAGGCGTATTTTCTTGTTAAAGGCTCAAATCATTTGCTGTTGGTAGCACTAGCCATGACATATCGCTGCAAGCCTCTTTTCATCTAGGAAATTCAAATGTTCCATTTGTTTCTTTACTTACTCAGCTTCATTGAGCTAAGTTTTTGCCAATACTCATAACAAAGGTATTTCCACTTCCACCAGTAGTATTGCTTCAATTCCATACACCAATGAATATGGTGTTGCACTAATAGAGGTTCTGACTGAAGTTTTATAAGCCAAAAGAGAAAAGGAGAGCATCTTATGGCATTCTTTATAAGTGATCGCCATCTTCTCAGTGATTCTTTTGATGTTCTTATTAGAGGCCTCAACTGCCCCATTCATCTAAGGTTGATATGGAGTTGAGCTTCTATGATTGATCTTGAATTGGCTGCATACTTCATCCATCAACTTGTTGTTCAAATTTATCCTATTATCTGTAATAATAGCTTTGGGTACACCATATCTTGCAATAATATCTCTTTTCAAGAACTTGACTACCATTCCTTTGGTCACTATGGTATACGACGCTGCATCTACCCACTTGGTAAAATAGTCAATCGCGACTAAAATGAATCTATGCTCGTTTGAAGCTATTGGCGAAATTGGTTCAATCACGTCAATTTACCACATTAAGAAAGGCTAAGGAGATAACAATACATGCAATTCTTTGGGAGGAGCGTTGATTTTGTTAGCATACACCTAACACAAGTAATAGTGCCTTACGTACCTGATACAATCTGATTCTATCATCATAAAAAAATATCTTATCCTCATGATTTTCCTAGCTAACATGTACTCATTCATGTAAGGACCACATACTCCCTCATGCACTTCTTTCATCAATTTATCGGCTTCTTCTTCATTCACACATCTCAAAAATTTGCATGTGGTGATCCTTTGTACAACATGGCTGCACTTAACAAGAAATCAGTAGCCAATCTTCTTAAAGTTTTTCTATCTTTTCTATCAGCATCTTCAGGAAATTCTCTTGTTTGAAGTAACTTTTTTATATCATGATACCATGGTTTTTTTCATTCCTTCTCTTCAAATGTCAAGCAAAAAGCCGGTTTTTCCTCTACCTCAATCTTCAAAGGCTAAATTTCTATCCCATCCGTCACTTTCACCATTGACGTTAATGTAGCCAGTGCATCAGCAAATTGATTCTAAGTTCTTGGAATATAAGTGAATGAAATTTCTTGGAATTTTTCAATCAACTTGCTTAAATGCTCATGATAAGGTATCAATTTCTCATCTTTCATCTTATATTTTCCTAAGATCTGGAGAATTATAAGGGAAAAATGTTCATGTTTTTCAAGCTTTTGTATTCCCATATCTAACGCTATTTTGAGCGCCAAAGCATAGGCTTCATATTCTGCTATGTTGTTGGTATATGGAAATTTTAATCTCGCTGCCATAGAGAAATGATTATCCTTAAGTGATACGAATACTAATCCTATCCTACATCCAAACACATTGGCTACTCCATCAAAATACATTCTCGATCTTAATTTCTCACCACTCAATTTAGTTGCCATCATCACAATTTCGTTAGGAAATTGTGCTTTTGATCCATCATCCTCATCTTCTAATAGGTATTTTGCCAATTGATCAGCCATCGCCTGCCCCTTGACTAAACTTTGACTTATGTACTTGATATTAAACCGAGAGAGTAGTATCTACCACTTCGAAATTCTCCCAATTAGTACTAGCTTTTCTACTACATACCTCAATGGGTCATGTTTTATTAACAACTCTATTGAATAATATAGAGTGTACTATCTGAGCAAATGCATCACCCATACTAAGGTACAACACGTTCTTTCCACCTTTGAGTATTTTTGCTTGCCTTTTGTAAATTTCTTGCTTAAGTAATATATAGGATGCTCTTTTTTTACCTGTTTTATCTTTTTGCCCTAGGATATACTCCATTGATTCAGGAAGAATCGTCAAGTAAAAAATCAATGGCTATCCCGGTGTAGGAGTGACCAATATTGGCAGATTCATGAGATACTCTTTGATTTCAATAAATTCTTACTCACATTCTTCACCTCAGTCTATCGCTGTGTTCTTCCTCAAAAGTTTAAATAACGATTTTCATTTATCAGTTAGCTGCAATACAGATCGAGCAATGTAATTTAACCTCCCCAACAATCCCCGTACTTCTTTTACAGACTTCGGTACAGACATGTTTACAATTGTCTTGACTTTATCTGGGTCCACTTCAATTCTTTTTCTATTGATTACAAACCCTAACAATTGCTCGAGGTTACTCCAGAAGTGCACTTTTCGAGGTTCAGTTTCAATTGAAACTTCCTCAACTGCTTAAATAGCTTACACAAGATATCTACATGATTCTTATCCTCCTTGGATTTGGCGATCATATCATCTACATAAACTTCAATTTCTTGATGCATCATATCATGGAACAAGGCAACCGTAGCACGCTGATAAGTTACCCTAATGTTCTTAAACTCGAAAGGCATCACACGATAACAAAACACTCTCCAAGTGGTAATGAAAGTGGTTGTGATTTTATCCTCTTCTATCATCTTAATCTGATTATATCCCAAAAAACCATCCATAAATGAGAAAATATGATTCTCAGCAGTGTTATTCACTGATACATCAATATGCGGCAAAGGAAAGTTATTGTCTGGTATCTCCTAGTTTAAATCATGAAAATTTACGCAGACCTTAACTTTTCCATTTTTCTTCAACATTGGTACTACATTAGCTACCCATTTGGGATAATCCAACACTTCCATAAACCCAACTTCTAGAAATTTCTTCAATTCTTCTTTTATTTTAAGGAATATATGTTACGCCCCGAAGTCGCAGAGTCGCAACAGTTCCGCCGTATAAACCATTCTATGATAGTAACTGGCCTCATAGTGCCTACCATAGACATGATCTAGACAAAACGTCGACGACTCATCGCTTTGAAGTAAACAGTCCGATTAACAATTAAACTACAATTATGATAAATAGTACAAATGTTTAATAACATGTATAATTATATATATAAGTCTACAGAGCTTCTCAGGAAGTTTTACATAAACATAACAGTTCACTAGATTACATAATAACTATCAGTCTTTTATCCCTAGTTACATGGTCACTCTAGTTACACATTATACTAATTAACTTGATCTTCACACCCCTGGCTTCAAATGGACTAACCTCTGGGTAATTGTAGGGCAGCATAGTGCTTGAAGTATTCAGAAATCAAAACCTGCAAAAGGATCTATAAGGGTATGAGCAACTACAGCTCAGTAAGTTGAATTGGAGACTCATTAATGCATACAAGCACAAACAAGGTTATCAAGCAATTATTTTCATGCAATGCAACAATCAAGTGTCATCGCACAACGTAGTCCGGTCCGTTGTAAAATCAGAGAAATTTCATTTGCTCCAATCCGGGTTGAGGAGTTTCCATGTTATGCAGCAGCTCACAACCAAACTCAGGCTTGTGCAATGGAGACCTCGCTCTTCCCGTGACTACCTTCGAACCATTGACTTCACCCTTGCTACGACCTCCTCTCCTGTCACTTAGTTCGACTAAGGATGAAGAAGGGGCCATTTTGCAATCTTGCGCTATTCCTTTTGAAAGGGTCGGTATTTGGTTGGAGAATCCTATGATCCCTTAACGGGTTGCAATGCATGACATTTTTTGTTATTAGGGTCGACTAAAATTAAATTCCGTTTAGGGTGTTCAAACAGCTTCATACCAATTCAATCAGTCACAAAATCACTTACAATACAAATTCAGCACGAATTCAGATACATCAAACACATGCGTAAACTACTTACAGTCACAATCATATACAAGCCTAAGTCTTCAAGTACTACAAAACTAGTACTATATTACAATAAGCATAACCCAACTTACTTGGAATTGCTTGATCGCTCGATCCCTTAATTGCAAGCTGATGTGTCTTTGGGTATCTTATAATACAAATAGGTCTTTTTAGTACTTATAATTTATGGTTTCATATTCTAAGTTATATTTTAACTCATTTTTTCCGTGCATACCCATTACGTCCTAATGATTCGTTGTACTCTATTTCGGTGTTCGAATCCTAAATGAGATTTTAAATTTTGATTCCTAAGCCTTAAATATGCTCGAATCCTAATGTAAAATTAATCACATTAAGCTCAAGTGTCCAAATATCCTATTGGGTCGTAATTTGGGATTCTAAACTATTCAGTATACGCTAACCCTAATTGAGGTATCGAATTTATTCTCGATGTGTGAAAATCTTACATCTTGAGACGTTTACTTAGAATTAAATGTTATTTCAAATTTATTATTTTTCTGATTTCTATTATAATATTATCTAAATAACCCTATCTTTTTAGATTTATTAATTTACAATTTCACATATTACTAATTTCTTATATTAATTATCTAATTTCCTAATTAACCATACTTAATACTCTAAAGGCTAGGATTAGGGTTCCACATCAGAGATTAACATCCCTAAACATCTAATTAATATCTAAATCAGTAATTAATATCTTAATCATCTAATTAACCCCAAATCACCCAATTTTTCCATCATTTTAGGGCTAAAAATTAACTTAAAAATTTCGAAAATTAATTTTTAAAAAATGGCTTCATAGCACTATTCTATATCATATGAGCATCCTACAGAGAAAAAAAAATTGAGCTCCAAACTACACTCCTAAGCCTATTTATTTTCCATTTTAATCATGCTTGGTTTTGAACAATTTGTTAAGAACCCTATATTTTCAGACGTAATTAAACTGAATCAATATTTTTCCCTAAATCTACATACAATAAAACCTCAGAATAATAAGTTTCATAATTTTTTGGGCAAAATAACTAATTTTACAAAATTATTCAAAATCGGAAAATTTAAGAGACTAACCGGTCCGAAGCTTTCTGGCCGTCCAAAACCGGTCCAAGGCAGTCAGCCGGCCTAGACAGTGGGGCTAGAGTGGTGTGGTGGTGGCAGCTTGGTCCCAGGTGGTGGCGACTCGGTCCTAGGTGGTGGTGAGGTGTGGGTTTCTCTCACTACACGAATTTACACAGTTTCATTTTCTTTTTTTTTCTGGATTTCTCTCGATTTTTTCATTTTTCCTATTTTTTCCTAATGCTAAACTGTCCAAATGACTTCTGGAAATTTCCCCCCTATTTATAGACAATTTTTGTAATTATTATGCATTAATTAGACAAGATTTTGACCAATTTCCTTGATTTTTGGCTTTTATGTTGTCTAATTTTAATTGGTTGATTTTTCTTTTACAGATCTTGACCTACCACGACATGATTTGGATTATTCTAGCCTCTTTTGATTTTTTTCTGATTTTTTTCATAATTAATTTATAATTTTCTTTAATTATTTACTTAGTTTTTGGCCAATTTACGTAATTTCGCGTATTTTTATCTACACGTAAATACATGTGGAGTACATGTAAACATTCCTAATTATTATTTTGGTCATTCTAAAATTTTTAGTATACATATAATCTATCTTTAGTAATTTATTAGTTATTCGATTACCTTTTTCGCCTTTTCGGTAATTAATACTTATTATGCTTAAAATTTAAAAATTTTATAGTCTCCTATTTTATTACTTATTTTCTTAAATTCAAGTTTACGGGATCATTTTTACTAATATTTCTCTCATTAGTTTATAATTTGGGTTTGACCGGATCTATTAACCAATCGCCCTAAACCTTGGGTTCTAAGTTCAAGCCTACAGTCACTTGGCTTAACTTTAGGGCTTACAATATATCCAGTCTAAACCGCTTAAGCTCTTGTCTTTTCGGTTTAATTTCTTTCCTTGTTAGCAATTTGTGAACTACAATAGATGAATCTAACCTGGATATATCTTCATAAGACCAAGCGAATATGCCTAAGTATTCTGATAACAATTGTAACAACTCTTGTTTCTGATCATCCGATAAATTAACGCTAATTTTCAAGTTTCGTGGACTTTCTTCTATCTTCGAATTAATCACAACCATTGGTTTGTCAATAATTACTCTACCCCATTCATATTGATGCCAACTCTCTTGTATTTTGCTTGGAGTCTCAATATCATCTCCGACATTTGACTCAGCAGGGCCAAAGGTGATATTAGTACTTTTATTGTTTACATGCGTGAGGTATCCATTACGTTCATTATTTTTATTGGATCTAAATAGTAAAGGAAAAAGAAAAGGACAACGAATAAACAATAAGGAAGAATTGATTAAAATAAATGAACAAATTTTATTGAATAAATTCAAATTGTTTGAAAGAAAAGGGCCTAACAAATAGAAATAATTATTGAAATTGAATGTTCTTAATTAATCTAATATTGGTTTTCTAAAGAGTCCTATTAATGGGAATGGAAAACCAGTTGCCTAAGGAAACCGATATGCCAATGTCTGTAAGCCCCAAAGCTATGCCAATTGATCGTAGGATTGAACTTAGAACATAAGTTTTGGACGATCGGTTAAGGAATCCGATTAAACCCTAAATTATAAACTATTGAGAGAAATATTAGTAAAAATCACCCCGTAAACTTGAATTTAAGAAAATAAGTAATAAAATAAGAAACTATAAAATTTTCAAATTTTAAGCATAATAATTACTAATTACTGAAAAGGCAAAAAGTGTAATCTAATAACTAATAAATTACTAGAGTAGATTATATGTATACTAAAAATAATAGAATGACTTAAATAATATTTAAGAATATGTATTTGTACTATATATGAATTTACATGTAAGTATAAATACGCGTAATTACTTAAAATACGCGAAATGTGCTAAAATAATACTAAATGCTTAAATAAAATTCATAATTAATTAATAAAAAATAAAAAAAATCATAAAAAATCATAAATCACCCAGAATTAGGTCGTGGCAGCTGGGAAAAATAAGAAAAAATTCGGCCAATTAGAATAAGCTAACATAAAAGCCAAAAATCAAGTGATAAGGTAATTGTCTTGTCCCATTTAATGCACAATAAATCCCATAAAGCCCTATAAATAGCAGGAAAAATTAATAAACTCATTTGGATAGTTAGAAATCAGAAAAAATTAGGGAGAGATGAAAATTGAGAGAAAAATTCGGTTTAGAAAAAAAAATTAGAAAAACTGTGCAATTAGGACTTTCAAAGGGAACCCACACCAGACGAGGAGCTAAGAGTGGACGGCCACCACAACCACACGGTGGTGGCAGCGCCCAGGCCGGACGACAAGGCTACAGTGGCCGGTGGTGGCCGGAGCCACCCAGATCGGTGAGTCCGATTTCCAGCCCGATTTTGTGTAATTTTGTAAAAATAGTAAATATTATTAGAAAATTATGAATTTTGTTTTTCTAAGATATTTTTGTATTTAGTTTGTAGAAAAAATATTAGTTTGATGAAAACATGCCCCGTAATATATGGTCCTTAAGAAATCATGCAAAACCGAGCACATTTCGGTTTAGAAATAAATGACCTTAGAAGTGTAGTTTGGAGCTCAATTTTTTTTCTGTAGGATGCTCATGTGATATAAAATAGTGCTATGAATCCATTTTTTTAAAATTAATTTTCAAAATTTTTAAGTCAATTTTTAGCCCTAAACTGATGGGAAAATTGGATAATTTGGAATTAATTAAGTAATTAAATTATTAATTACTGACTTAGTGAATAAGTAGATGTTTAGGGATGTTGAAATCTGATGGAGAATGATACTTGTAGCATTTAGGGTGTTAGATGTAATTATTAGGTTAATTATGTAGTAAATAAGTAATATGGAAAAATAGTACATTTTAAGTTAATTTTGTAAATTAGGGTAATTAGGAGTAAAATCTGATTTAGGATGAATTTAGACATTTTGAAATGATAATTGATGTTTAGAGATGATAATTAGAGTGATATAAATATTAGAAGTGTAATATATACATAATAGGTAATTATTGGAAATATAATAAATAGGAATATTATAATAAAAATTGATATTGTGATAATAATAAAAATGTACAATAAATCTGATAGGAAATTTTAATTTATGTAATTATATGAAAAATGTAAAAATTTCTCACATGAGGAGTGAATTCGGTACACTAATAAGGATATAAGTGTATCGAGTGAAATAAAATACTGACTAGGAGTAATGATGGTATTTAAGAGATCGGGAAATAATGTGATTAATTTCACATTATGGGTTGAAATGAATTTCTAAGGTTACAGTATAAAACACTACTTAGAAATCGAACTAGAACCTAATTTAGAAATCGATGCGAAAACCGAACCCGAACCTAACCCCAAACCTAAATAATTGTAAAAGACGTAAAACCTAGATAATTAGGCATATTAAACCCTAAACAAAACGTAACAATAAGTGTTATAGGATAAAATGAACCTATAATAGTTATATGAAAAGCTGAAACCACGTTTGTATTATAGGGATGATCGGTGGTGGCCTGATCAAATCGGACCTCGACTGAATGAGCGAGGAGTCGAAGTAAGTTGGGATTAATACGATGTTGTATTTTGAAGGCTTAAGATTATGCTTGGTTGTGCTTGTTAGATAGTTGAATGTGTGCATGTGCTTGATTATGGGTGATGTTATGATTCTGTTTATTGTTTTGGCATATATTGTATGAATTGTATGAAAGGATTGATCACCCTAAACTGGACTTAATCAAATATCCGACCAGTAATCATAATCGGACATGCATGGCAACCCGTTAGGGGAACTTAGGACTCTCCTGCCAAATACTGACCCCTTCGGAAGGGATAGCGCATGATTGCAAAATGGTCCCTTCTTCATCCTCAATCGAACTAAGTGAGAGGAGAGGAGGTCGCGGCGAGGGTGAAGACAGTGGTTCGAAGGTAGTCGCGGGAGGAGCAAGGTCTCCATTACACAAGCCTGGGTTTAGTCGTGAGCTGTTGCATTAACGGCAACTCCTCAACCTGGATTAGAGCGGGCGCAATTTCTCTAATCTCATGACGGGCCGGACAACGTTGTGCGATGGCATTTGCTTGCACATGCATTGCATCTAATAAGTGATTGAAAACCTTGTTGTGTTTCTGGTATAGTTTTAAGTCCTCCGTCCCTACTTACTGAGCTGTGGTTGCTCACATCCCTATAGAAGTCGTGCAGGTGCTGGCTAAGAAATGGCAAACAACTACTTTGAAGCTGGCAACTGTCGAATCCTGGGGAGTGAGGAAAAATATTGAAGAATAAACACATATTTTTAAGGTTTAAGTTTTTATTATTTTTTATTTCCAAATGATGTAATGATATAGAAAAATACTATAGAGAAATATTGTAAACTTTAACTGCAATAACTGAATTATAACATATATATAATTCCTCACTTTTATAGGTAAATGATTTATTTAAATTACAAACTGTCTACTTCAAAGCGGGTTAATCGTGGACGCTTTGTGTAGATCAGGTCTAAGATAATAGTTGTAAGGCCAACTTCTATCTTAGGATGGTTTACATGGCGGGGCTGTTACGACTCTGCCGCTTCGAGGCGTGAAAATGTCTTTCTTCTCGTCTGGACCGATGTTGTATTGCTGAGCCAAAACCTTAGATAGACTGGCTACTTTGTGCTCTTGAACACTAGTTGGTATTGGAAATGTCTGACGAATATCTGGAAAGTCTATGTGAGCATAGTACAACTAATCTCTTTTCTTGCATTTGGCTTTGGCTTTCATTTCTTGGATCTCATATTCAGTGAGCTCATATCCAAGCCTAAACGTTCCAATCTACTGCTTAGGTTGTTCTGAACGATCCTGTGCCCTTTGTCTTGATTCTTCAATCATACTAACTTCATAAAAAATCTACAACCTGGTTCCTCCAATTCTTTACTCCCAACATATGGAATAGCCATCTCTTTGTAAATCTCATAGTCTTGTTCCCCAAGAATAGTAACCAATTACTCATTGGCTATGAATTTCACTTTCTAATTTAGGCTTGACGGAATTGCCCTTGCCAAGTAAATCCACGGCCTTCCCAATAGAAGATTAAAATTCCGTAGTATATCTAGAACTTGAAATGGAATAGCAAACATCTGTAGACCGATCTCGACCTGCAACCCAATTTCTCCAATTATCTCCCTCTTTGATTCATCAAAAGCTCTTACTAAAATTAAGCTAGGCTTATTTCAGTTGAATATACTCTAAGTAAATTTAGTGTTGCCAAGGAACACACATTCAGTGAAGACCCATTATCTATTAATACTCAAGCAACCACTTTCCCTGCACACTTAACCACTATTAAAAGGGGTTTTGTGTATTGGTCTCCTTCTTCACCTAACTCATTTGACGAAAATGAAATCTAATCCATTGCAAATATCGAGTTCACCACCAATTCCAACTTCTTAATGGAAATCCCTTCAAGTACTTTAACATCCTTTAGAATTTTGATTAATACTTCCTGGTGAGTATCTGATGATAATAGCAAGCCCATTAGAGAGATTCGGGCCGGTACATTGGCTAGCTAATCCATAATCTTATATTTACTAGCTTTTACTATCTTTTTGGCAACATTCCGATCTTTATCATTTTTATCTTCAAAGATCTTTTGAGAAGCCTCTTTTACACTAGACTTCTTGTTGGCTTTCTCGTTCTAGTCATAAACTCGTCCTAAGCGCATAAGCCCACTGACCATAGGTGATGAGGATTTGGCTGTCTAATTCACTGCTTGGTAATCCAAAGGGGTTGCTTTATAATTTTTCGGAGAGATTGGGACACTGAAAGCAATTTTCTTAGGCTTTTCCAATTCTTCAACCTCCTTAGTCTTCCCGAAGTACTAAAAAACCAATGGCTTAGGCCCATCTCCAATCATTCCAACCATCTTAACTATCTTCTTGGCTTCTATAATAAGTTTATCTTTTTCCTCAAATTCAAGACCCCATCCAGTAGGTGGTTCATCAGCATATGTAGCAGGTGAACTGGCATAATCTACCAAATACTCAAACTTCCTCGACAGTTCTCTTAGGGTATCAATCATCAAATCTCCAGCTTCATGCCTTTCTCTGAGCTCCTTTTGAGTACTTCTTATTTATGGTTTTGGAATCATCATAGCCATTATATCATCTTTCTTTATCTTCCCATCCTTCAGCAACTGATATATTGTCAGCCTAGTTCGAGTGCTATCTCTAATATTCATATTCTGTAAATACTTGGCTTGCCTCATATTCCAAGCTATCTCCTCAATAGTGATGGGGAGACTGTTTAGATCAATCTCTGGTTTAGAAACTTCAGCTATGATCATATTGATTGAATTTCCATGATTCGATAGAAGGCTGTTACCCACGTTCAGAGTAGGAATCTAAATGAAATCCAATTGCACCAATTTTGCATTAATAAGATCTTGGATCTTATGTCTAAGTCTCCAACATTAGTCTATAGAATGCCCCATTTGCCCCAAATGATAATCATAACAAAGCTTCAGGTTATAATCTCTCAGTCTCTATCCCTCCTTCAGTATTTTGAATGTTAGAAGATTCTCTTTCTTGAGTTGTACAAGAACTTGGCTTAAAGGAATGGAAATATGAGTGAATTGTCTCCTTTGCGAGCAATTGTTTTTACTCGGATTTGGCAGGGGATTGGATCCTCTTGTCGTGACTACTAAGGCTGTAAGTCTAATAAGGTTGCTAGTATTAACAATGTTTACAGTAATTTCTTTGGTTTTGTTAGAAAATCTTATGGGAGGTGTCTTCTTCTTAGCTGCTTCAGGATTAGGAAGCCTTCCAATAGTAATAGTTTCCTCAATTCAGTACCCTGAGGCTACAATTTTTGCAAAGTTAGGGGCGAATTGTCTAACCAGATGTTGGTAATATGGGCTTCTAAGAGCGTTGATGAAAGCAAAGGTCAATTCCTTTTCTATTAAGGTTAGAGTTACCTTAGCCGTCATGCCCCTCTATCTCTAAGCATACTCTTTAAAGTTTTTGTTGGCCTTCTTTCATAGATTATTGACATCCCACATGGACGGAGCCACTTCGATGTTGAACTTATACTGGTTGTAGAAAACCCATGCTAATTTATCCTAAGTATAGATTTCATTCAAGTTCAGTTGCACATACTAAGTTAAAGCAGGCCTAGTCAAACTATCTTGAAAAGTTTAGACCATCACCTTGTCATGCTTTGTGTATTTCCTTATTTTCCTTATTTATAACCTAGTGTAGAGCTTCAAGTAGCCGATCCCATCGTACTTCTCGAATTTTGGCACTTTAAATCTTTTTGGGAAGTAGTCATCTTCATATTTCAGCAAGTTGATCATCCTCATCTGTTCAAACCCGTTAACCATTTCTAAGGTTTTCATCTTCTTAGTTAATTTCTGCATAAACTTTCTTTCCATCCCTTGATGTTTCTCTTCAATCTCCTTTCTCCATATCTCAGCATTAAGAACCGATTCTTCATCTTTCAATTCAGGGGAAAGGGTCGCTTTTGCATTCCGATTAAGGTTAACTTAAGACCTTGTCTATTGTTAAGAATCCTAATAGCCTAAGTAAGAGCTTGGATCTGTTCAGCCATCTTGTTCATGTTTTCCATTAGGGTTTTGACTCTCGAGTTGGGCTCGATTTGATTGACGTTTCCAATACCCTGAGTTGACATTCTTGCCTTAAAACGAGTGAATATCGGGCTTCTAACTGAGTCTGCTTACTTAGATGCTATATTCGAAATCCTATGTAAAAACCCAAGTTTTGGACTTTTTTGGTGAACTAAAAATTTATTGTTGTTTCTTTTTTTTGTGATTTTTTTTTGTTTTTTCATTGTTTGCTTCTTCTTCTTCTTTTTTTTTTTGTTTTTTTTATTAAAAATTCAATATCAAGGAAAAAAATAATGAGCAAGAGATTGTGCAATCAATAAAAATTTTCATTTGATAAAGCTACAAATTTATTAATAATTGTAAACTCCAACTTATACAACGGACTAAAAGAAAAGAAAAGAAAAACTCCTAACTAATCTTTCTAAAAACTTAAATCCTATATCTATAAGAGCCAGCAGATCTGGCTGGAACAGGCTTCATCAACTTCTCTCATAAGTCTTCAGACTATAATACCCCTTTCTCGAATCTTGCTCCTCAAGAATTGATTTTCTTCTAGTAGTCTCTCATTTTCCAACTTTAACTCTTCAATGATTCTCTTACTTTCTTGGAATTAGGCTTTAACTTTGGCCCATCTGGTATCTCAGTAGGCCTACTTGGTAGCTTATGTCTGAATACATCTGAAGCTTCATACCGTATCTTTCTAGTCTTCTACAACTAATCATAAATGACCTGCTTGGTAGCTCGGCATTCTCTGACTTTGCCTATCAAAGTTCCCACATTAACCATCTTCTTGACTTCTCTCTACTCCCACAACTTTACGAGTTTTGCTAATTGTTGAATCAGAGTAGTCGTGGGTAGACAAAGATCTTGATAACTTATTGTGATGACATTCAAGGAATCTTTATAGGCTATTTCTTAAAACAGGCCCAACTATCTAGTGATACAAGCTGGGAAATATTCCGTACAACCCGTAATACCAATAAAGGCAATTCCTACATAGTCGGCGTACCTTAAGATGGCTTGAGTACAGTAGCTCTATCTAACTATCCACATAAAGTCTACTGACTGCATTTTGTTAATGACTGACATCCATCCATTAAACCGAGTTTCATCTGGTACCTTAAGGAGACAAGAAAAGTTGTCAATCAAGTTCATATTTCGAGTTAAGGACTCTCTGGGAAGGTTCCCTCCATACCCCTGTGTGTAACTGATGTCACGTTCTGAAGTGACAGAGTCATAATAGGCCAGCTGTGTAAACTATTCTAAGATAGAAGTTGGCCTTATAACCACTATCCTAAACCTGATCTACACAAGGCGTCCACGACTAATTCGCTTTAAAGTAAACAGTTTGTAATTTAAATAAATCATTTATCTAAAAGAGTGAGAAAATATATATATACACTGAAATTCAGTTATTATAATTAACGTTTACAATATTTTACCGTAATATATTTCCTAGTTATTACATTATTTAGAATTGAAAAATTCTAAAATAAAAGCTTAGACCTTAAAAATATATGTTTATTCTTCAAATGTTTTTGCTTACTCATCAGGATTCAATAGTTGCTAGCTTTAGAGTAGTTGTATGTCGCTTCTTAACCAGCACCTGCACGACGTCTATAGGGATGTGAGCAACCACAGCTCAATAAGTTAGGATGGAGGACTTAAAACTATACCATAAACATAATAAGGTTATCAATCAACTTATTACGTACAATGCCTGTTCAAGCAAATGTCATCGCACAACATTGTCTGGCCCGTCGTGAGATTAAACAAATTGCGCCAACTCTAATTCGGGTTAAGGAGTTTCCGTTAATGCAACAGCTCACAACCAAATCTAAGCTTATGCAATGGAGACACCGCTCCTCCTACAACTACCTTCGAACCATTGACTTCACCCTTACCGCGACCTCATCTCTTGTCATTTAATTCAACTAAGGATGAAGAAGGGACCATTATGCAATCCTACGCTATCCCTTTTGAAGGGGTCTGTATTTGGCTGGAGAATCCTAAGTTCCCCTAATGGGTTGTCATGCAAGTCCGATTATGATTACGGGTCGTATATTTGATTAGGTCCAGTTTAGAGTGATCAATCATTTCATACAAATTATACAATACAAGCCAGAATAACAAATAGAATAATAGCATTACTCATAATCAAGCACATGCACACAACCAACTATCTAACAAGCATAACCAAGCATAATCTCAAGCCTTCAAAATACAGCAACGTATTAATCCCAACTTACTTGAACTCCTCGCTCACTCACTTGAAGTCCAACTCGCTCAGGCTATCGCCGATCATCTTTATAACATAAACGTGGTTTCAGTTTTTCATATAACTATTATAAGTTGGTTTTATCCTATAACGCTTATTATTATGTTTTGTTTAGGGTTTAATATATCCAGTTATCTAGGTTCTCAAATCTTTTACAATTATTCTAGGTTTGGGGTTAGGTTCGAGTTCAGTTTCCGCATTGATTTCTAAATTAGGTTCTAGTTTGATTTCTAAGTATTGTTTTATACTCGAACCCTAGAAATTTGTTTCAACTCATAATGTGAAATTAATCTCATTACTTTCAAATATCCTAAATACCATAATTACCCCTAGTTAGTATTTTGTTATACCCGATACACTTAAATCCTTAATAGTGTACAGAATTTATTCCTGATATGAGAAATTTTTATATTTTTCATATAATTACATAAATTCAAGATTCCTACCAAATTTATTATATATCCCTATTATTTATATAATATCAACTTTTATTCTAATATCTTCTATTTATTATATTTCCAATAATTGCATATTATGTACTATCATATATTATGTACATAATACACATCTAATATTTTTATCACTCTAATTACCATCTCCCAACATTAATTATCATTTTAAAATGTCTAAATTCATCCTAAATCAGATTTTACACCTAATTACCCTAATTTACAAAATTAACTTAAAATTTACTATTATTCCCTATTACTTATTTACTACATAATTAACCTAATAATAACATCTAACACCCTAAATGCTATAAGTATCATACTTCATCAGATTTCAACATTCTAAAACATATAATTATTCACTAAATCAGTAATTAACCATTTAATTACTTAATTAACCCTATATTACCCATTTTATGTCTCATTTTAAGGCCTAAAAATTATCTAAAAATTTAGAAAATTAATTTTTGAAGACGGGCTTTATATCACTATTCTATATCATCTAAGTAGTCTACACAAAAATTTTGGGCTCAAAATTACACTCCTAAAGTCATTTATTTCTAAACCGAAATATGCTCTATTTTGCATGATTTCTTAAGAACTATGTATCACGGGATATGTTTTCATCACAATAATATTTTTCTTAAAAAATACTTACAAAAATATTTTAGAATAACAAAATTCATAGTTTTATAAGAATATTTACTATTTTTACAAAATTACACAAAATCAGGCTAGAAATCAAACTTACCAATTTGGGTGGCTCCGGCCACCGTTAGTGGCCATGGGTGTGTCGGCCCACCTGGGTACTGGCACCACCGTGTAGTGGTGGTGGCCGTCCACTCTCAGCTACTCGTCGAGTCTAGGTTTTCCTTACAAGCCCCAACTGCACAATTTTCCTTTTTTTTTTTTTACCCGAATTTTTTCTTCCAATTTCGATGCTCCTATTTTTTTTTTATTTCTAACTGTCCAAATGAGCTCTGTGATTTTTTTCCCTATTTATAGAGCTTTATGGTAAATAATATGCATTAAATTGGACAAGACATTGCCCAAATCCCATAATTTTTTACTTTTGTGTTGCTTGATTTTAATTGGCTAATTTTTCTTCTTCAATTCCTAACTTACCACGACCAAATCTTGCTCATTCCTTAATTTTTCTAATTTTTCTTGATTTTTCCTTAATTAATTATGAATTTTATTTAAGTATTTAGTATTATTTTAGCACATTACGCGTATTTTAAGTAATTACGCATATTTCTACATACATGTAAATTCATATAACTCTTTTAATGACATTATTGAAATCACATATTATGTACCCTAACAATAAGCTCTTTTGATGACATTATTGAAATCATCTATTATGTACCAAGGTATATTATTTATGAAATGCGCATGCTCTTTTAGATTTTCCCATAATTCCAATTTTTCATTCAAGTTTACATAACCATATTTAACAAATAAAAATCAAGTGTAAGTTAAATTACTAACCTTAACCTCAATGTGAATCTCTTGAAAAGTTTTTTTTTTTTTTTAAATATGCACCTCCATTACTTTTCCGTTCCACAAAAGCAACATGCCTCCATTGAGCCCTCTTGCCTCAACACACGTATGACCATCAAGCTGTGAAATATAATGAAATAGATACAAAGTAGCCTTTGACGTTTTCATTTCTAGAAGAGTTACCATGATAAGCATATATTCAGTAAATGCCATCAAAACTGCATCTTGCTTGTTGTACATATTTAGCCCATGCACATTCTACACTAAAATCCTCATAAACCTAAGCAAAGTAGGATGTGCTCTCATTCCATCATGTGTTAATGTTGAATTATAATTGATGATGTAAGCCCAGTGACCATAGGATTGGATTTAGTACGTAAAGTTTAAGACGATTAGTTAAAGGATTCGATAAAGCCTAAATTATTATAATAACATTAGAAATATTAGTAAAAGTAATTATGTAAGTTTGAATTTTGGAAAATAAGTAAGAAAATAATAGAATATTAAATTTTAAATATATTATCTACTATTTATTGGAAATGCATAAAATAAGTTCCAATAACTAACGAGTTGCTAGAGATAAATTATATACACATTAAAAATCATGGAATAACATAAATAATATTTAGGAGTATTTACTTATACTCTATATATATTTATGTGTAGGTGAAAATACATTAAATTACTTAAAATGCCGAAAAAATGCTGAAAAATGCTCAAAAAGCTAAATAATTAAAGAAAATTATAAAAAATCAAGGAAAAATTAGAAAAAAACTTTAAAAAATGGAGAATTGTCTAGATCAAGGTTGCGACATGCTAGGATTAAGAAGGAAAATTCAACCAATTAGAAAGTCAAAATTAGGAATAGATAAGGCAAATGTCAACTCAATTAAATGAGAAAAAATCCTATGTAGCTCTATAAATACCCAAACTCAATCAAAAGTGTATTTGGTCCGTTCGGAGTCATAGAAAATTGGAGAGAACTGAAAAAAGAGAGGATTAGGGTTTTTCTTAAAATTTACAAAAAAATTGTGTAATTAGAGCATTTAGACCAAACTTATGACCCACAACCAACTGGAACTGAACTGTTGCTACCAACACACCCCACCACCACCGCCTGGACTAGCCAATACCCTTAAGATCATCACTAGTGGCTGGAAGTGCAATAGCTAAGTGAATCTGATTTCAGCTTGATTTTATGTAATTTATTAAAATTATCGATTTTATTTGGAAATTTATGACTTTTAGTATTCTGATGTTTTATTATACATATATTTAAGAAAAAAATATTGGTTTGATTTAATTATACTTTGAAATATGTGGTGCTTAAGAAATGGTGTAAAATCGAGCATGTTTTGATTTAGAAATAAATAGTCTTACTAGTGTTATTTTAGGCTTAAAATTTTGTATAGATTACTTAGGTGATATAGAACAATACTATAAAAACCTTTTTAAGAAATGAATTTTTGAAAATTTTTAAGTAATTTTTAGGTTAATTAATTGTTAATTGAATAACTACTGATTTAGTGAATAATTAGGTATTTTAAGATGTTCATATATAATATGGTATGATAATTGTAGTATTTAAGGTGTTAGATGTGATTATTAGGTGTATAATGAAGTAAATATAAGTAATTTTAAGAGTATGTGGAATTAGAATTATAATAAATATAAAATAATAGGTTAAAACGAATAATATAATAATAATATTAATATATAATGAACTAATAGAAAACATCAATTTAGATAATTATAGGAAAAATATAAATGGGGATTAGAATGTACCGAGTAGATTATAATACTACTTAAAGACCAAAAGTGATACTTAAAATACTCGAGCCTAATGTGATTAATTTCACATTAGGGTTCACAATATATTTTTAGGATTTATGTATAATATTCATAGTTGGAATTAATTTATAATCTAAATTGGAATCAGATTCGGAAATTGAATCTTAAACTAACCTAAATAGAATCGATAATAAATAAATTGAGTTAAATCATCGCCTAAAGTATATATATATTATCAAGATATAAATACTAAAAGCGTATTTATATTATAGGACACATGGAGATGAGTTGATTTGTGATAAGTTAAGTGAGCAAACTAAGGATTCTAAGTGAGTTAGGTTTGATATTTTATCATATTTTAGAGTATTATTTTAAAGTATTCAGAAGCTTAGGATAGTATATGATTGTGTTTATAAGTAGATATAAATACATGTGTTTATGTATATGATTTCGTATTGAAATTTATGTCGTGGTTAGTGATTGATGTGAATTGAATGGTATGAAATTATTTGATTACCCTAAATCGTATCTAATTATAATCGATTTAAATACCTTAATTAGACATACATTGCAACCTTTTAGGAGACTACTAGGATTCTTCAACCAAACACCGACACCTTTGAAAAAGATTGCATTGGATAGCATAATGATATCTTTTTTTTTATCCTTAGTCGAACTAAGTGACAAGAGAGGAGATTGCGGTCAAGATGAAGGTAATGGTTCGAAATATAGTCTTGGAGGGAGCAACATCTCTATTGTACAAACTTAGGTTTGATTGTGAGCTATTGCATAACCACGAAACTCCTCAACCTAGATTAAAGAGGGTGAAATTACTCTGATTTCACAACGGACCGGACTATGTTGTATGATGGTACTTATATGGAATTAATTGATTGATCATCTTGTTTGTGTTTGTTATGCATTCCAAAGTCTCCAACCTAACTTACTGAGCTGTGGTTACTCATACTTATATAGATTTTCTTGCAGGTTCTGATTGATATGCTGTGATATAATTATCTAGAGGTCAGTTTCTTTTTGAAACTATGGGGGAGTGAGGATCAATCGGCTACACGATCGAGTCTTTAAAATGCCCTATCAATATTTTTTAGGTTTATGAATTGATATGTGATATGTAAGTTAGCTAACTACTATAGTATATGTAATTTCCTAGGATTTTAAGATAATGTAGATGTAATTATGTATATATATATAACTTAAGGTTTAAGCTTTTTATGTAAATTTTATATTAAATCTTAATTTAGTTGTTTATTTCAAAACGAGGAGTAATGGATGCCTTATCTAAATTATATTTATGATAAGGATTATAAGGTTAGTTACCGTCACAGGTTGATTTACATGGCGAGACTATTGCAACTCTACAGTTTTTGGGGCATAATAAATGATCTCATTTGTTTCCACCATAGTTGCATGAGTTTTAAGGTTGAAGTTTGCTAGTGTTTCCTTTATGTCAATTATGACTAATGTCTCCTCCACATTTGTCAACAACATAAGCACCGTGTGTGCTTTCTTTAGCAAGTAACTTGTTAGTAGTATGTACTTTGGCACAAGCAAATTTATTGTTTTGAAAATTTTTGGACTGTCATCTTGAGAGTCATCTCTTACCTCTTTATTCACATGAAGGGGTGAACGTCTTCCAATAATGTAGCCACCAAGATGAATACAGGATACTCTCTCCTTGTCCTTATAGTCTATCCCAGCCATGTTAATGTAATAACATTGTCCATTTCCGTTGCCATGCCCCGAAGCGATAGAGTCGTAACAGCCCCGCCGTGTAAACCATCCTAAGATAGAGGTTGGCCTTACAACCACTATTTTAGACCTGATCTACACAAGGAGTCCACGACTAACCCGCTTTGAAGTAAACAGTTTGTAATTTAAATAAATCATTTACCTAAAAAAGTGAGAAAATATATATTTACATTATAATTCAATTATTGCAATTAAAGTTTACAATAATTCTCCGTAACATATTTCCTAGTTATACATTATTAAAAAATGAAAAGTAAAAAAATATGTGTTGATTCTTCAATATTTTTCCTCACTCCCCAAGATCCAGCAGGTGCTAGCTTCAGAGTAGTTGTTTGCCGCTTCTTAGCCTGCACATGCACGATGTCTATAGGGATGTGAGCAACCACAGTTCAGTAAGTTAAGATGGAGAACTTAAAACTATACCATAAACACAACAAGGTTTTTAATCAATTATTAGGTGCAATGCATGTACAAGCAAATGTCATCGCACGACGTTGTCCGGCTCGTCGTGAGATTAGAGAAATTGCGCCCGCTCTAATCCGGGTTGAGGAGTTACCATTAATGCAACAGCTCACGACCAAACCCAAGCTTGTGCAATGGAGAACTCGCTCCTCCCGTGACTACCTTCAAATCATTGACTTCACCCTCGCCGCGACCTCCTCTCTTGTTACTTAGTTCGGCTAAGGATGAAGAAGGGACCAATTGCAATCCTGCGCTATCCCTTTCGAAGGGGTCGGTATTTGGCCGAAGAGTCCTAAGTTCCCCTAACAGGTTGTTATGCATGTCCGATTATGATTACTAGTTATATATTTGATTAAGTCCAGTTTAGGGTGATAAATCATTTCATACAAATCATACAATACATGCCAGAGCAACAAATAGAATCATAGCATCACCCATAATCAAGCACATGTACACATCCAACTATCTAACAAGCACAACCAAGCATAATCTTAAGCCTCCAAAATACAACATCGTATTAATCCCAACTTACCTCAACTCCTCGCTCACTCACTCGAGGTCCGACTTGCTCAAGCCATTGCCGATCATTCTTATAACACAAACGTGGTTTCAGTTTTTCATATAACTGTTATAGGTTCGTTTTATCCTATAACGCATATTGTTATGTGTTGTTTAGGGGTTTAATATACCTAATTATCTAGGTCTTAAGTCTTTTACAATTATTCTAGGTTTGGGGTTAGGGTCGGGTTCAGTTTCTGTATCGATTTCTAAATTAGGTTGTAGTTCGATTTCTAAGTAGTGTTTTATACTTCAACCCTAGAAATTTGTTTCAACTCATAATGTGAAATTAATCACATTACTTCCGGATCTCCTAAATATCATCATTACCCCTAGTCAGTATTTTATTTCACCCGGTACACTTAAATCCGTATTAGTATACCGAATTCACTCCTGATGTGAGAAATTTTTAAAATTTTTCATATAATTACATAAACTCAAGTTTCCTATAAGATATATTGTATATTTTTATTCTTATCATAATATCAATTTTTATTCTAATATTTTCTATTTATATTTCTAATAATTATGTATTATGTATTATCACCTATTATGTACATAATACACATCTAATATTTTTATTACTCTAATTACTATCTCCCAACATCAATTATCATTTTAAAATGTCTAAATTCATCCTAAATCAGATTTTACACCTAATTACCCTAATTTACAAAATTAACTTAAAATGTAATATTTTTCCATATTACTTATTTTCTACATAATTAACCTAATAATTACATCTAACACCCTATATGCTACAAGTATCATACTCCATGAGATTTCAACATCCTAAAACACATACTTATTCATTAAATCGGTAACCATTTAATTACTTAATTAACCTTAAATTACCCATTTTATGCCTCATTTTAGGACGTAAAAATTATCTAAAAATTTCATAAATTAATTTTTGAAAACAGGCTTTATAGCACTGTTTTATATCATCTAAGTAATCTATACAAAAATTTTGGGTTCAAAACTATACTCCTAAGATTATTTATTTCTAAACCGAAACATGCTCGGTTTTGCACGATTTCTTAACGATCCTATATCAAGAGACATATTTTCATCAAAATAATTTTTTTTTCTAAAAACGACATACAAAAATATTTCAGAATAACAAGTTTCATAATTTTCTAAGAATATTTACTATTTTTTTCAAAATTACACAAAATCGGGCTGGAAATCGAACTCACCGATTTGGGTGGCTCTGGCCACCGTCGATGGCCATGGGTGTGTTGGCCTACCCAGGTGTTGCCACCACCGTGTGGTGGTGGTGGCCGTCCATTCCCAGCTGCCCGTTGGGTTTGGGTTTTTCTTTGTGGCCCTAATTGCACAGTTTTCCTTTTCTTTTTTTTCTTTGGTTTTTCTCTCAATTTTCGCCTCTCCCTAATTTTCTCTGATTTCTAACTATCTAAATGAGTTTCTGAATTTTTTTTGCTATTTATAGGGCTTTAGGGAATTTATTGTGCATTAAATTGGACAAGACAATTGCCTTATCCCTTAATTTTTGGCTTTTATGTTGTCTTAATTTAATTGGCCAATTTTTTTCTTAGTTTTTCCAGTTGCTACGACCTATATCTGGATCATTTCTTATTTTTCCTAATTTTCCTTTATTTTTCCTTAATTAATTATGAATTTTCTTTAATTATTTAGTATGAATTTAGCACATTACGCGTATTTTAAGTAATTACGCGTATTTCTACATACATGTAAATTCATATATAATACAAATAAATATTCCTAAATATTATTTAGGTTATTTTATGATTTGTAGTATACACATAATTTATCTCGAGCGATTCACTAATTAGCAGAATGCATTTTACGCATTTTCGATAAATAACGAGTTATATACTTAAAATTTAGAATTTTTATATTCTTTTATTTTATTGCTTATTTTTTTACATTTAAACTTAGGAGATCATTTTCCTAATATTTCTAGCTTTACTTTATAATTTAAGCTCAATCGGGTCTTTCAATCGATCGAAACCTCAAATTGCTAGTTTTGGGGCTTACATCCGTCATCGTTGGTTTGATCATGGGGACTTTGTGAGATGGGAATATCTCTCATAATGGTATCTTTATGCCCTCTAAGTGGATTAGAAATTTCTCCATTCTATTGTTCAGCGGTAAATACATCATTCTGAAGCTTTTGTCTATCTAAGGCACTTCATAGTCATGATGCAAGTGTCTTATATTGATTTTCCTAGCTAAGTTTTTTACTTTTGTTAACCTTCTTCGTGTAGTGTTCAGTTTTTGTTGTTGTGAGCCTGTAACTTGGAAAGTAAGCTCATTATTTAAGGCTTCATTTGCCTCGATAATATCCCCTATGTCTTATCTTTGAATTTCTTCTTCTTCTTCTTCTTTTTTTTCCCTTATCTTTTTCAATCAAATTCAATTTTGAAAGCCTCTGACTCGTGTCTTTTATTTTCCTCTCCCATTTATAATTCTATACTTGTATAGCTGCCCCTTGGCTCTCCTTTGGGATAAAACTCGACCTTGTAGTAAAACTGTAACTTGTTTAGTATAGGATTAGTAACTCTTATTTTTTGCAACTCCTCTTCTCTATATAACCATCCATTCACATTTGCCATTTTATTATAACTATTCTCCATTAGCAGTTTATTGCCTTCTTCTACATTTTCCTTTTTTTCTTCTTTATTGTTTAACATGTCACCATTTGTGGTTTCTTCATTCATCATTTGAGAATTCTCTTCCTTTCTTAAATTTTTTAAGCTTTGTTTTGAATTTGATGATACCTTAAGCTTCTCGACCTGAAGGCAGAGATATATAGGGTGACCAATGTAACCACAGTTGAAATATAAATTTTTAATTTCTTCATATTGTTCTTTATAAATGTATCCATTAAGGATTATTGAGTGAACAAGTGGCTTATGAAAATTCAGTTGAATGCAAAAACATGCGAATTTACCTCTTCCTACATTAATGTATATGTATCTAGCCTTAAAACTGGCCCAATTGTTTCTCTTATTAATATGAGACTTCTTGGATCATAGTACTCCAATAGCAATTATAGGATTTTAACCCATATAGCAATTGAATTATAAGTAGCCATAGAAGCTTAAAATTTTAGTTCTCATGGTTGTATTGTTAAAAAACTACCATTGATGAACTGGGGACCATTTTTTATTACTTTATTAAGATCATCTTTTGAATAAAAATTCACATAATAAAATCTAACACCTAATGCTATCATGTTAAAGGCTACCATAAAACTCCATAAGTATTGCACTTTATTATATAATATTTTGTAACCTAATGGTTGTCCATATGACTTTACGATTAAGGATTTACACCATGGAGAATGCAACTTCTTCTTAATTTCTTGAGGTAAGGTAATTATTCTTGTATCTAGTTTGTTATGAATTTGATTATCATTCTTGAGCTGATTTGCTAGATGCTCAAATGTTAGCTCTCCTTCTTCTCTATCCGCATCATCTTCCTTTATTTGCTCATGCAAGCCGAAATTAGCTGCATAAGCATTTAGTATGTTATGTATAACCTTCTATTTATAAGACTGCTTTCTATTGTTTTCAGCTTGAACTTTTGTGCCGCTTGATTGCTCCTTTTCTTTTTATTGATTTCCCAAGCCTTCACTTGTTCCTTCTACTTACTTGTGTAGTTTTGATCTAATTCCTTTAAAGTGGATTTCATATTCAAGATCTTCAATGGGCTTCAATCTTTTTTTCTTGATATGTGGAGGAGGAATGAAAGAGGATATTCTAGTAAAGGAAGTTTTTCAAGTAGAAGAAAGTATATGAGAGGTCATGTTGGAGAGAGTTTTTTCTTATTCACTTTGCAATAGAAGTACTTAAAAACACATTTTTTATTTAGGATTGTCATTCATTCCATCAATATTATTTTCATCATGCATTCATACTTCACTCCTTCCTTTTTCATTTCCCAGCTACATATTCGTCCTATGCCACTTATTGAACTGTGCAGCTGGGAATGCAAAATTCTTTTTGCTTGCAAAAACAAAAAAGTACATTATGCATTAGTACATTTATTAAAACCAAAGATGCACTAGAAAACTAACATACTTGCAATTTATTACAATATAGAAGTACTTAAAAATACACTTTTTATTCCTATGATTGTCATACATTCAATTGATATTCTTTTTGTCTTGCATTTGTGCAATCAAAGTTCCTCAATTTGGTATTTTGAAATTTAATATAAGAGCTATTGCATACATGGCAAGACTTAATACAAATGTTGCATGGCAATTAACATTTTAACTAAGGAAATATATAATAAAAAGGAAAGTCCTTACGAATTAGAAGTACTTAAAAACATACTTTTTATTCTTAGAATTATTATACATTCTATTCATATTCTTTTTGTCATACATAAATATAATTAAGTTTTTCTTTTTGTAGAATATTTTGAATGCTAATATAAGAGTTACTAAAATGCAGACTGCACATTTAGATCATTTTTAATGAATCGCTTTTGACTTGGATTAAAAAAATAATTGTAAAATAAAATAAGAAGAGCAAAATAATCTAAAACCTCTCTAGGCTTAGGTGTTTACCTTCTTATGATGGAGCATATAGAACAATCAAAATGGTTTAATTTGCTTTACAAATAAACATCAAAGTTTAAATTGGGTGGAGTATATGAAGATAAGTGTTGTAGATTTTTTGCCAATAAGGAGAAAACATGTGTAAAATATATGTTGTATGTTCAGTAAAAGTGGCAGCTAATTAATTAAAATATTGGTGTTTTTTTTTCTATTCATCGATGATTTTGTACATTTGCTATAGATCTTATTTCACTGGATTTGTAAATATAATAGCATATGCATCTCCTATATAAGGTAGGGTTTGAAGCATTGCTACTTTTCTTATTCAAGAATAGTTCTTATAATTGATTATTGGGAAGCAATTAATATTATAGATAATTTCGATATTGATAACCATTTTTTTGCATGATGTTGTACTTATTTGGTGTGACATGATTTCTAAGCTTTTATAGATGGTTTGGTAAGAGCAGTTGCAAAAATAGTTCAAAGTTATGTCCTTAAAAGTACTTACTTATGGAGTTATGAGATGTTACTTTTGATGAACTATGTAAGAGTACATAACCAAAGCACAATTAATTTACTTTGACGTAATTAATTTTTATAAATAAATAATGTAGCATTATCAAAGAGGGGGAAAAAATATTCTAATATATATACAGCACTAACTTTGCGCTTCATTATAAAATCGACACTATAAAATAACCCTTTGTACACAAATTGTATTAGGAATTAGTCATAATTTACATTTCAATTTCGTTATTTTTTTACAATTATAAATCTAAAGTTTTTATTTGTTTAATTATACGCTTAATAAAAGATTTAGTTGATATTATTTATAGTTCAATTAACTTTTATTTACACCTTTAATTTAAGAAGTATGATTAGTTAATTTGGTTGGCTGCTGATAGCCTTAAGCGAGTCATATGACTCTCTTAGGGCTATAAACAGCTACTTATGACTAACAGTAATCTCGTTACTCGTAACTTTAAAGTGTGTTATGGTTGCTGTTTTGTAAAGGGTGGCTAGTGACCACCTATTAAAGGTTACGTAACTCCTTAAACTCGTGAATGGTCATCCTATTTGTTAATATTCCTGATTGAATGAAGAAAATAAATTAAAGTGAATTAAGATATAAATGATGATAATTAAATATTTAATTGAATATATAATTAGATAAATTAAAATTTTTAATATATAATTATAGAAAGCGATACTATGTAAATTGAAATTTTTTAAAATTCATATCCTCAATTCCACTTGTACTAAGGGTTTTTCTACCCTTTTATCCATAATTTTTAGAATAATTTTTTTCATTATCTCAACTGTTGAACTTCAAGTTTAGTCTGTGGTAAATCAACGTGGCAATTAAACAAGGAAAGCTGCCGCCGGCTGTCTTCTGAGATCTCTCTTCCACCAACGACCCTAAACCCTCGCACAGTGTCCTGTCAGGCGAAAATGCCGGGAGCCCTTCCCTCAGACCCAACCAGCGGCGCGTTAGTCCCACTCTCTCCTGAGCTCAAAGAACCTACCGTCTATCCTCTCCATCACTCTCTAAAACCTCCAATCTCCCCACGCCTCTCCATTTGTTGGTCCCGCGGCAACTCTCTCTGCATCTCCATTTTCCGAGAATCTTCTTCCTCCTCCTCGTCGGAACCCGGTGGCGAAGTGGTTGAGGTAAAGCTCAGTGGCCGAGATGGGGATATAAGTGATTCTGAGTGGCGGAGGATCGCATACGGCTCGGTTTCACCGTTCGCGATGCTGCAGAGTAGGCGAAACTCGGTGTCAAGTTTAGAGAAGATAAATCCTTCTCCTTATCATGTCGAGTGGTACAATTTCTCACATTTGAGACGCAGATTGCTCTGTATTTTCTTGAGAAATGATTGGAAGTATATTCTCCAAGTATTTTAAATAGCTATGTATTGTTTAGCTTCTTAAAATCTGGGTTTCCGAGTTTTAATTTGATTGCGATTTCTTTTTTCTTTTTCTAGATTGGCAATTTAATTACCATGCTGCAATTGTGATTTAGGTGGTTGCGCAATTTGTTAGAGTCAACTTTGAAATGATATGAACTAAGTTGAATAATGAGGTGTGTTTGTTTCGTTGAAAATATTTTCGAAGCACATATTATTTTTGGTTTTTCTTAATGTAGTTCACTCCTTACAATTGTCAAATGTTGTCCTAGTAATGCCGGTACTTTGTCTCCAGTCAGCACTCAGGCGAAGAGCCACTAGTTACCATTATACTGAGTTGATACTTTAATATTTGAAATTTATGAATCTTGGATACTCACAATATAAAAAAAATCCAGCTTTTTCGGCAAAACACATGCACCAAAAACTTTTACAATTGTCTTCCTGAATTATGTGGTTAGTTAACCACCAGAATTGGGTGCGGCTGTGTCACTATCACCTTCCACAACGTCATTCCCATAAACACAACTAAATCCTGTGGACTTTCTTTAGCACAGCACTGTAGTGTTACTTTTTGGGCCTTGATATGGACTGACCGAGGCACCTGATAAAATTGTGATTATTTGTTAGGGTGTTTGTGAATAGAGAATAAACCTGAATTATTCAGTTCTTGTCAAATGCCCCAGCACTCATTAGTGGAAGCATTTTTTCAATCCATTTGCACCATAGTATATCGTGAATATAAATACCAACTGCAGGTAGATAATGGAAAGACTTAGAGAAATTGTTTTATGTGAAACAAACTAATAATATTTCTTGTTTATGGATAGCAAATTTATATATTAATACTTAGGTCTATTGTGTCATGCCAATTCAGGTTCTGCCATTTTTAAGTTTGTCATCTTTTGATTGTGCCATTGTGTCATTAGCTAGATTGTGAGCAGCATTGTTTATATTTTCTTTGGTCGTTATGATTATGTTCTCTCTAGGCCAGATATTACTTATTTTCTTTTTTATGAGAGGTTATAGTATTTTCTACGACATAATTGTTGGTGACATGGTGGCCAATTGGTCAGACTCATTTTATCACGTATTGCATGTTGCAAATGCTTTATCTTGTTTTTCATTACAAGATGAATTTTTTCTTTTCTTCTTCTTCTTCCTTCTTCCTGTTATAGCCCTCTGAGTGCCATGTAGCATAATAGTTTCTCATGAAAAATTATGGGACTATACAACACCGCATGTTACTCTTTTGTCATAATCAAGTGTGACCATGTTAAAGTTCTATTTACGGCTCCAAAATTTGTGTAACTCCTTTTCAACAGTTGTGGTTTATGGAATCATAATGCCTTTTGATAAGAGAGCACAATTTCTTGTTCATCAAAGAACATATGCTTTGTTATATGAATATTGCTGCTCTCATGATTCGATTACTCCTAGCAAGTGTTGCATGCAACTAAAGTATGTTAAACTTCCTAGAAATTATAATTTATCCATCTTTTCTACTAGGACCATTCTCTTTTGTTGTCAACATTATAGTCCACTGTTCTATTTACATTTTTAAAGATAATTACAGAATTTTTTTGACTTTCTATAGTAGATAATGAATTTCTTTTTCTAAAAGCATTATTTTTGAACTTGCTAATTTCTCTCAATGTAAATTTAGGTGGGAATACGTAATGGAGTACAGTAAAGACATTAATTCTCTTCTAGGAAATCCAAAATCTTTTTCTACTTCGCTGATAGAGGATCCTAAGACAGTTTTGAAGGTAAACATCCTTTATTTCTCCTTTTGTTGTGCAATTCCTGGATTTCCCTGGAGCGTAGTCTTGGGGTTCCTGAAGCTCATATGGAAATACAAATGCAGAAAAGAGAAGAGCCAACTTGTTTGAAAGCTGCATGGGAGTTGATGGAAATGTTTTATGCAGATAGACTATCACAAGCTTGGTTACCTGAGCGGCTTGTAGATTGGTTAGCTGTAATAATCTTTTTAATTTTGCTTTATTCTGGATTTTAGTTCAAAATATGAAGTTTAGTCCATTTTGTTGGCTTAGTAATTGTTTTCTTTCAGTAATTCAACTATAATAAGTTCCTCCACCAAAACCACCCCAAGAAAGGGGTGTGACAGAGGGAGGAGAGGTTGGAGAGGAGAAAGAGTTTTGGTGGGGTGTTTTTTTTTTCTGTGGAAGGGGGGGGGGGGGGAGAGAAGGAGGAGAGATGGGAAAAGAAAGAGATAGTTGATGCTTCAAGTTAATGTGATGCAGTTTCCTTTTGCAGGATAATGATAGCCTTTTTTCGGGAGCATTTGCAACAGTTCATTCAAAACTTGTAGATTTTCAAAAAGAACTCATTAGCCTGCAGGTTAGATTTTTCAAACAAGCTCATCAGCCTGCTCAGTCGTCATGCATAATAGGATACCGTGAAATATTTTATTCAAGAATACAGTAGTGAGCCTTAGTTGACTATTTGGGGTTTTTATTCTATTTATAATTAATGGAATATATTGATTCCCATTTGGAATTTTAGTTCAATTTCTTCTATATGAAATTCAAATATGAAGTGCAAAGAAATCTATTGATTCTGGATCAACTCTTTGTTTGTCATGCATAGATCATCTTGGACGATTGCTATCCTGTTGCTCTTTGACGTTAAGCTCATGTTAATATGAGAAAAGAATAAATGAAAATGTCTTACATGTTGCTTTGCCACATTGAAGGCTTTCAAGAAATCATATCCCTTTTTTTTTCTCTCTCTTTTCTTGCTGAAGAGTTCTAAATGACCAAAGGACTTGCTTCAATTGTCTAACTGATCCAATGTGACATGTCTAATTTTATTATGTAATAGAAGAATACGTATACTCCTTTTCCCTTTCAGAGATGCTGTTAAAAATCAATTTTAATGGTTTAAATCCCATCATTGACTTCCATTAATAATTATTTTGATATTGTTGATTAACAATAATATGCGATCTATTTCATAAAATTTATTCATCTTTTGTTCGACTATCCTAGAGTTTGTGTTTCTCTTTTAGATCATTCATATATGAGGTGTGCTTCATTGAATTGGGGTTTAGACTGATACACAAACACAGGATTTCAGGTACATTATTCTAATCCACCAATGGAGATTTGAAAATTTGTTCAGTGTATAAATTGGTAGGTGATCACTTGACAAGCTTTGACTGGGTTGGTGTGATAAGGGCTTAAATCCTTTAACCTAGAATTATGTATTTGATTTTGAGGATTGGGTTGGGCAAGTGATGCTCGTTTAAGTTTTTTTTGGTAAGGTAAAAAATTTATATATAAAAAATTAGAACAGTTAGGCTGAAGAAGAAATGCCAAGTTTGCTATCCATAACTCTAATACAAAAGGATGTGGATGTCAAACTTGGAGCTCGAATAGCGCAAAAACTATACATCTAAAAATAACAAAATGATCTTAGCTCAAGCGAGCACTGTAGATGGATGAGCACTCATGTGTCTAGAGTTCCTTTCTCTCTGTATATGATACATCACAATTGATGGAATTCTCTTCCATTTTTGGATCCTACATCTCTTCAAGTTCTCCATGAAAGAAGATAAAGACCTTGAAGCATAAAACAGCCTATGAGATGGAATGCAACACCTTTGGATTTCTCTCCAAACAGCCTTAGCATACTAACATGTTAAGAATAAGCGATTATGGTTCTCTTCCTCAATGGAACATAGATGGCGATGGTTGTGTGTTATGATACCCTAATAAAGTAATTTGTCTTGGGTTAGAACCCTTTACTTGATAACTAACCACCAAATAAAGGAATGCCACGCGAGGTTATTCTTATTCCAAATGATGTCATGGCATGGGATGGAAGGATGCTTCGGTCTCAAAAGATCGTATGTGGATTTGATGGAGAAACCTTTTGTTGGCTCAACTAACCAAACAAAGGAGTCCTTAACTCCCCTCTTGAGAGCAAGACTGGTCGGTAGTGACGATCTAATGGTATTCCAATGTTCTCCTCTTAGCCATCACCATTCATATCCCTCGATAATGTCACATAGCTTTGCCTCCTTGGACTATCCAATGTCATAGATGGATCTCTTGCCAATCAACTTAGCATTGGACTATTAGGGTTCCATAAGTCGTACCATAGAGAGATGTTCCCTTCCCTTCCCCTATGCGCTATGTAAATGGAGGTCTTGCTTAAGACCTTGCTTATAGAATCTTGCACCACGACTAGGAGCTTTGGGAAGGATTTGGAGTATTCCAAAAGTTCTTACCCTTAAGGGTCTCACTATTCACCCATCTCAACCATAAGCTATTAGGATCACACACCAAGTACCAAATATGTTTCAGTTAGGCTAACTTGTTCCATAACGTGATGTCGATAATGATTGAGCCCCCTTCCTTTTTAGGGAAACAAATCTCTTCCCAAGAAACTTTGGCTTTCGCTTCATCCGAGCCATTCCATAGAAAATGCTTTATCTTTGTATTTAGTTCTTTTAGGATACTCTTTGGCCATATGAAAACAAATGACTAGTACACTTGTAGGGAAAAAAGAACACTTCCAACTAGTTGAACATGACCTGGATAAGATAAACGCTTAGTAGTCTAACTATTAATTCTGGTGTCAAATCTTTCCACTAAGGATTGGCAGTGGGCTTGAGATAGTCTTGACGAAATGAGAGGAACTCCAAGATATTTAACCAGAAACTGTACTTCATTGAACTCCAACAGGGAAGAGATCTGAGACTTCACCGTTGGAATGATGCCACTGGTAAAGAGAAGACTCTTGGATTGACTCGCCCTAAACTCGAGAGTTGGAAGAAATCCTCCAAACAATGTTTGATCAGTGACAGCAAAGGGATATCCCCTTTTGAAAAGATGAGCAAATCGTTAGCAAAATAAAGATGGGTGATCTTCTCTCTTCTATAATGCCAATGATGTTTGAAATTCTTATTGGTATTAAGCCTTCTAAGTAGGCTAGATAAGGTTTCCATAACCAACACAAATAGGTACGAGGAGGTAGGGTCACCTTGTCTTAAACCATGGGAGCTAGCAAAAAAAACTCACCAACTCCCCATTTAAACTCCATGAGGATCTTGGAGATGAAACACATTCCGTGATCTAGCGTATAAAAATGGGAGGGAAATTCAATGCCTTAAGAAGACTTTCAAGAAACAAACAATTTACGTAATCATACGCCTTCATGATGTTGATCTTCATAGCACATCTAGCACTGTGTTGGTCCTTGTGATAACCTTGCATAAGCTCTTGGGCGATCAAAATATTATCAAATATTCTTCTTTCTTTGATAAAAGTTGATTGCTCTCTCCTTATAAGCCTAAGTAAGACACTTTGGATATGATATGCTAAATTTTTTTAAATCACTTGTATAGGATATTGCAACAAGAGATCAGCTTGAAATCTACAAAAGTTTTAGGGGTTTTTACCTTAGGGATACAGGTAAGGTAGGTTAAGTTGATAGATTTTAGGAGTTTCTCAGAGGCAAAATACCTTTGGTCGCTAAGTTGACTTTGTCCCCAACGATGTGCTATGTTAACTTGAAAAAATTTGCATTATAACCATCCGAGCTTGGGGCTTTATCCTTTGCAGGTGACCATAATGTTTCCTTAATTTCACTACTGTCCACCGGTCTACTGAGGACCCTCCAATCCTTCGGTTTGACTTTCTTTTCCGTAAGAAATGGGATGCTATCTAACCTTGAAGGAGGTGATGGGGGAGAAGATAACAGGCTCTTGAAGAAGGAAACAGCCTCCTAATGTAACTGCTTCTTGTCGGAGATTCTAGAGCAATCTTCTAGCATAACTGAGTGGATGCCATCATGTAAGTGCTTCTGTTTCCAGGAACAATGGAAGAAGGTTGAATTTCTGTCCCAAGCTTCAACCAAGATTGCCTAGATTTCTGTCTTAGAAAGACATCCTCAACTGCTGCCAAGAAGTAGTAATGTTTGAATTTACACTTTTCCAACTCATAATCAGCAAATGAAGGATTGGTCTTATTTGCTAGTTGCATACTCTCCAATGAAATAAGGCTGAGGTTAACTCGTTTGAATATGTCCGAGTAGAACTGCTTATTAATGTCTCTCAATTCCTTTTTGAGCAACTGAAGTTTTGACACCACTCTAAACATGGCAGATCCTTTTACCTTTGTGCTCCAAATCCGTTCCACTATGGGGAGGAAAAGAGGGTCTTCGCTCCAGAAGTCATAGAACTTAAAAGGAATATTTCTTTTCCATGTTTGAAGATGGAGATTAACAATTAGAGGACCGTGGTCCAAGATACTGGGCGGCCCCACCACAACTTCGGACCTTGTGAGCAAGTTCAACCATTGTAAATTGACCAAAACTCTATCTAGTCTTCTCATAAGGCAGTTTGTGGTGCATTTGTTGGACTATGTGTAAAGGGACCGTTGGTATGAGCATCCTCAAGTTTCGCCTCAAAGCAAAAATTGTTGATATGTTCCATCCTTAAGGTTATTACCTCGTTTCCTCCTAGCTTCTCCTTAATGCAATGACACTCTTTAAAATCTCTCCCAAGTAACCATGCTCCTTGGCAAGTAGAGCAGATCTGACCATAAGGTTAGAAGTTCCATAGCAGTGTTTGTACCATAGACATAGGTGAACCAAAAAGAAACATCCCCTCTAACTTGTTGGCAATGGCAATGGATATATTGCATAGAAGATGTAGAGACAGAAACTTGCCAAAATTGGGGATTCCAAGCAATCAAAATTCTACCACTAATATTCCATGTAGCTAACATAAAAAGCAGGATAAGTTAAGGAGGGGAAACTAAGGGCAAACTCGAACTAAGTGAGATTGTTGCTAAAGTTACCTTCGGTCTTTTCCACTCTTTTTTCTTGGATTTCTTTTTCTTGATAGCGATCCATGAGGAGTCAGCTTTAGGTTACTGCTCTACTTGAATGTCTTGGGTTTCAGAACTATAGATTTTATTGAATCTATAGGGGATAATCCATTGTGAGACATCTCCTTCTTCTCAATGGAATTCGAGTTTACATTTAAAGGAATCATATGAGTGCAGTATCCTGCATCTATAAGACGATCTGTTGAAGAGCTAGTTACAGATGAGATGTCAATAGCAGCATGCTTATCTTTTTTTATATTGGGAGTCATTGGTTTTTGAGCCTAAATACATTCCCCCTCCTTGATGACAATGCCTTTAGACAAGAGCGGGGCCCGTTCCTCCGTTTGCCTCTACTTAGAAGTCATTGTCTCCTTCAACCTTTTGATACTAACTATGGTAGGGTTATCCGCCACCATTTGATCATATGCCTTGTCACAACCGTTTTGGTTGAAATCATGTCCAAACACCTTATAATGTGGACAACGAAGTGGAACATGTTGATATTCCACGTCGACCATGGCCAACTTACCATTGTCTCTTTTCACCGCAAAAGAAAATGGAAGATTTTCATCAGCTTCAATCTCTAGTGATGCCCTCACGAACCTAATTTGTTGGTTTCTCACTGTGACTAGGTCAACCTATGGCACTTATACCTAATTCCATCTCTATGTAGAAACTCCATTGGGACTCCCCATAGCTTGATCCAAACAGGTAACCTCTTGAGGATAACTTTATCGTAGTTAGCTTTCAACAACCATCTTTCCAGGATGATAGGTTTGCTTGCAAACATCCAAGGTTGCCCTAAAATCTTGAGGGAGCTATCGTCAAGTCTTTGAATTTGAAGAAGAAAAAATTGCACCCATTGGTAAGAACCTCTACCAATCCTTCTTTCTTCCATGATTTCCATGCAATTTTTTTGGATAGAGAGAAAAGAAAGTACTCGACAATGGTATTTCTTTAAATTTTTTCTCCAAATTGAGAAACTGAGGGTGGGGGTTCTACACAAATGAGGTCGTCGGTCTTGGATGAAGGATAATAATCTAAGGAGACATCCACCAAAGGGGATTCTAGACGTTCGGGTTTCTGATTTACCACTTGAGCAAAAGATAGTGGTTTTGTTAAAGTTGGTTTTCCATTCTTGTCAGTCTTTTTTTCGCTTTGATTGAGGGATTTTTTATTACCTCTGCTACAGTTTTCATAGCTCTTAAAGTAGAGTTGCTAGTGGAACTTTGACTTTTGTGCAAATAGAAAACTTCTCCAGCTTAGCTTTTTTCCCTTGGGGCTTGGTCCTTGGCCTAACAGGGAAAAAGGCTCATTTTGTCTAGTAGATGAGGGCATGACTTTTTCTGCTTTGTCAGTTGCTTTATCAGGAGAAACATAACAAAACTCCTCTAACCTCATGTTATCTGTGCACAAAACCACCTCGGTTTTGTCCCCCTTCTCAATAGATACTACTCTAATACCAGTTCTAGGCTGACTTCTAGTTGAAGCCAAAGAAGAAGACTTCTTTTTTTTATGCTTCCCTTGCTTATCTTGACCAACTACCACCGCTGGTCTAAAGGCCATGGTAGTGGTTGTAGCAGCTCTAAAAGAGACCTTGTTCCAATGAATAAAGGTCCTCATGAAGGATACTAACAAGCACTTCTAGCAACACGTAAAATGTAAACAACTTGAAAGAATAACTAAAGAAATTAAAACGCCAAAGAGGATGTCGGAAAAGAAAGCAATGGGGGTGGGTTTGTGTGTAGATTTTAGCTCTAGAAGTAATGGTCTTCTAGAGGGCTTAGGAAGATGGAGGAAAAGAAGAAAACTTAGGAAGGGGAAACTAGAGAGAAGGGAAAGGATTCATCTAGATATTTTTTCCATTTGATTATCTTTACTTTTGGGAAAATGATGTTAAATGGTTTGGCTGATGTATAGTTGCAAGTACTGGCCAGTGACCTGTCTTGTTTGTGTCTTTAGTGGTATTTCCCGAAGTCCATTTGTTCGATCTTGTTTTTTTTTTATTTTGAGGATTGCTCTAACACATAGATATTAATCTAATGTCGGGATGGTGTCTGCTTATATGCTCTCAAAATTTATGAGATGTGAATTCATCTGTCTTTTTCTTTCTCTGCTCATGGACTGATATCTGACCAGGGTTCAGATTATCTTCTCTTAATACCTATCATTTCTCACTTGTTCTATTTACTTTACTATCCAAAAAGTACTGTGATAGTATAACAGCATTGGGTTTAGCTTAATTATTAATCATGTATTTTTATATCATTTGGTTCTACTCTCTCTCTCCCATGTGCGCTGATATCCATCTCTGTTGATTTTGCTTTCAGTTAACTGCTCTTTGGCTTTGGCTGTATGCCTTACTATATCTACTAATCAACTTAATTAAAAATCTATTATCTTCCACAACAATTTTTGTTTGGTTATTGGATACACTGCTGCTGCATCCATTAGATTGTCATATTAAAAAGATGCCATTAAAATCCTTGCAGGCTGTTGAAGATGATCCTAGATATTGGGAAGTCACTGCCTCTGCATTAGCAGTTGGCTGGCTAGAGATTGTGGTTGGTGTATCTAAGTCTGGAGATCTCCACCAAACTTTGATTCTTTTCTCAGTTTACTATTGGCTGGTTTTGCTTATATACAAGATAGATCCTAGATCCAGTTGTGGCATCCTCTATCAGTTTAAAACCTTTTTCTTTTGTTCAGGTGAAGCTGCTCCACTTACATGGATCTTATCAACTGGATCAGCTCAGTAATCGTGAGGTTGGTAATGATGTGGTGATATAACGACATATATGATCTAGCATATATTGTATCCTTTTCTGTTTCTCATAATTTGCATTTCGGAATTGGTTGGTTGCTGTGGCCATGAAAGTGTAACTTGAAATTTTCTTTAATGGGGACCTTACCATGGAAGCTTTTGAGCATGTTTAGAGCAAAGAACTGCATAAATTCCATGAAGGGGTATGATATGATTCCAAGAGTCCATAAACAACCTTTGCAAATGTGTAAGAGACGTGCGAGTTGAATGTGGTGTGTACCTGTGCTGTATTGTAGTGTGTGGTTGTATTGCGTAGTGTGTGTTGTATCTGTGTTGCATGGACGTCCGTGAGTGTACTAGTTGTTGTTAGTAGTAGTGTGTTGTATGTGTAGGCAATGTTTAGTAAGGGTAGTTTGGTAAATGGGCTATTAATTCAGGAGAGTATAAATACTTGTATGGACAGCAAGTTAGTTAGGCAGAAATATACTCTTGGAGGGAAAGCCTATTGAGAGAGGAGATACTGTTGGCTTCTCCAGCAAGACTGTGGAGTGCCCTACTTGGGAGAGTTGGCTCCACATTGGTTACTTCTCATTGAGGTAAGGAGATTTTCTATTGCATTGTGTTTCCCTGAATCCCTAGACATAATAGGGTATTGATTTGCCCTTGTGGGCATATTGTACTTGAATGGAGAATTTTTCAAGTAAGGGACCAATGAATGAATTGTGTTTTGGATTTGAGAATAGATTGTGATTTTTGGTTTATGTCAAAGATACTGAAGATTCCACTATTTTTATGTGAATGCAAATGGAAATGTTGTTGATTTTTGATATATTTTATGCCTATTAGTGACACTGTTTTTTGTAATGGAATTGGCAAGAATATAATCTTGTTCTGTTTTGTGAGAATATGGTGCCTATGGGCTTGCCTGAGTTTGTTGTTGGAGAAAGGAAGAGTGACCGGCGTTTGTGAGGCTTTGGGTTTGGCAGCAGTCGTAGCGAGAGAAAGGAAAATAAAGGATTTGGGGTTTATTGTGTTTGGCTGAGTTTGACCATGTTGTTTGAATTTGACTGGATGGGAGAAAAAAATTGTATGCATTTGGTGGTGTGGGTAATGGTGTTGTTGGTCGAATAGGAATATTTGCTCATCAAACTAGGATATCTTTCTCACATTCATATCTTCATGTGTAGTGTTTTTAGGGAGGACACTGTAGAACAGTTTTCCTTGTCCAGCCTTGAACCAAACAAGGCACGAGTTCTTGTGCGGGATTGTGTTGCATTGTACTATCTTGTGCTGTTTTTCTTATTCCATTGTACTATGTGAAATGAAGAAATAAATGGAGAATTACTTTTTAAGTCATACAAAAAATTATACATAAGACTCTAAGAGGACCTATTTTCAGATGCTTCAAATATGGTTAGTAGCAATAATTATTATTGCACCAATCTTTACCACCAACAATATTAATTCTACCGACTTATAGCATTGACTTCTAATTTAAGATTAACTACTTTTCTTGCATTTGTTCTCAAGCTAAGAAATGAATATCTTTCGTTCCTAGTTTGCATGAAATCTCTACAATTAACATCTTTGTCAATAATTTTGTCAAAATATTAGTTTCTTGATCTTAGGTAGGAACGTAATGTAGATTGCTTCCTCCTTTAATTGCTGGTTTGATAAAATTGCAATAGAGTTAGGTCTACTTCATGTGATCATGTTGAATTGGATTCTTTTCGATGCTTAGAGTAGATTTGCTATCAATACATACTTGTGTATTAGTTTTTCTTTACCTTAAAAAAATACATACTCATATGTCACACTTTGTATCCTAATCCTGTAACAACCTCTAAAGGTAGATTATTTCACAAATTTTTTTGAGCAATAGCTCTATATTCTGCTTCAACACTGCCTGTGGCAACTGCTGCTTGCTTCTTATTTCTCTATGTCATAAGATTATTCGTAATTTAGTGCAATAACCCGATGTTGATTTGCAATTGGTTGCATCTCTTCCCTAGTCAGCATCCTTAAATGCTTTAATACTCTGACATTGATTTTTCTTGATGAATAAACCTTCACCTAGAGTTCCTTTAAAATACTTGAGAACATGCTTTACTCCATCTACATGATGTTTAGCAGGAGAATATATTACATGGCTCACCAAATTAATGGAATAAGTTAGGTGGGTTTGGTTAGGTTAAAGACAAATAAACTAACCTCCTTGATAGGCATTGATATTGATCCTTGTCCATCAAGGTTCATTCTCCAGTGCATGGGTTCTTCAATTTTGATGAAGTGGAATACTCATTGCCTTATAACCCAGCTTACTCGTCTCCTTTAGTAGGTATATGACATATTTCCTTTGACTGATAAAATCTCCTTTCTACACCCAAAAAGAATTTCAATTGTATAAGTTCTTTAGACTGGAAATCCTCTTTGATTTTTCTTTTTAAACGAGCAAATTTAACCTCATCTTGACCTGTGATGATAATATCATCCATATATATAATTGGAATTGATCTTCAGCTACTCTTTTTCCCACTTTGACAAATAGTGTATGTTTTGCTTGACTCTGCTTCGAACCCAACTAAACCAAGAGTATTGCCAAATTTATTAAACTGATCCTTAGGGGATCGTTCCAAACCATGGAGTGATTTGTTTAATTTACATGCTTTGGCATTTGCATATGGATTTCCTCCTTTAGGTTCCCATTTAGGAAAGCATTTTTTACATCTAATTGATTTAATTTCCAATTTAGATTTGCAGCAGGAGATAA
The DNA here is from genome assembly GCA_024138005.1 of Lumnitzera racemosa. Lineage (NCBI taxonomy): Eukaryota > Viridiplantae > Streptophyta > Magnoliopsida > Myrtales > Combretaceae > Lumnitzera > Lumnitzera racemosa. The sequence goes on along the minus strand of JAMXBC010000007.1, from coordinate 143,210 downwards.
GATTACTTTAATGGATTTTAATTTGGCCATCTGTCGTAATCAGTGCTGTAAGTTTAAGTGGAGCCTTGGCAACTAATCACGCCCTACATCATTCAACACTTGCATCTGAACTGTGTTTTATGCTAAATACTCACTCACTTCTAACAACATTTTTTCCTACTTGCAAATCAACAATCTCCCATTTATTGGATTGAGATTTGATGATCCGGACTGTGAAGAGTTGTCACTATTCGAATTATCAGGTTCAATGAACAAGGGACATTCAAATCTGGCAAACTGAGGCTAAGTAATTGAAGAAGAACATTATCATCACTTGACATTAGTGTTTAGGTTGGACATCTAACAACAAGGGTACCTCTATCTGCTCTTTCAATGACTGCACCCCCTGAATATAAAATGGTTAGTTCTCAAAAAGATACATCAGCTGTGACATAAACTTGTTTTGAAGGGGGGTGATAGCATTTGTATCACTTTTGTGACAGAAGTAGCTGATAAATATACATATAAGAGCCTTAGCTTTGAGTTCATGTTATTTGGTGTATTGTTGAGAATGAAATCAGTGGTTTACATATCAGTTAGTGTGGCTGTCCTTTATGTGGACTGTACTGTCTTTTTAATGTGTTGTAATCAGTTGCAGATGTGTGTTGTTGATAGGATCTCTTCATGTGTGTCTATCTGTGTAGTGCTGTATGTGTGAAGTATGTGTTTGTGGACATGCTGTAGTGTGTGTCATGTGTGGATGTGGTGAGGTTATGTGGTGTGTAGGTGTTCTAGAAGCTACAAATTAGCTAGTTACTATTATAAATAGGCAGAGTGAGTTAGAAAAGGTAAGTTAGATATTCTGTTAAGTCTTGTGAGTTAGTTTGTGTGTCAGTAATAGTGCTCATGTGTCTGAGTTTCTGGCTCATGGCTCTCTTCTAGATAGAATTAGGGTTCGTAATCAATTTCCTCCATTAAAATCAATAAACATATTCATTTTCTATGTAAATCATTTGCTGGTTCATATCAGTTGTAAGTAGTTGTCATAGGGATGTTGCCTTCAGTGGTAGTGGGTGGTTGTCGTTGGTTATTTCCATGTTATGGTGCTATAGTGTGGGGAGTGTCTATCAGGGCAATAGCAGTTATGTTACTGTAAAAGAATGAAAAAAAGGAAGGAATGCTGTACAAACACAAACTTCAGCTATGAAGGCGATATACCTGATTTCACACAAAATACTTTGTTTATGTGTTTTTTGGGTTCTTTTAAACAAGCTGAAGCCTTTGTTAGGTAAACGTGGAAGAAGAACGACTAAATTCCCTAAAAAACCTGATATTACTTTGAATAGATCCATTACTAGAAGTGTACCTCAATCCTGCAACACATGAAGATGGACAACAACAATTGCAAGAAAAAGAAGATGAGAAAAACATTGTAGAAAACAAACTCTCGCATAACTACAACAAAGAACCAAAACATCGAGCTTGAACCCAAAAATCTGGGTGTTCAAAACCAAAGGAGCATTTATCTTTGGATTTCATCTTGATCTGGGCATTCAAAATCAAAAGATGATTTGTCTTTAGATTTGTTTTTTGGAAGTATAGAGTTGGAATCAGTGCATGAAACATGGTGGTAATGGAGGTGTTTGTAGAGCAAGGATGAAGATAGTGAGAGTGAGTCTGTTCGTCGTATGGGTCATGCTATTCACATTAGTTTTTTGATTCTGTGGTAGGTTTTGTGGGAAAAAATGATGTGGGTTCCATTGATTTTGGAGTTTTATAAACTTTAATGGATTTCACACATGTAGATTTGGGATATTGGCACTGTTTTTATTATTTGATGGGTTTCATGGCAAAAGTGTGATGCGGGTTTCAGCCATTAAAGATGGTGTTGCATGATGATGTTGCATTTCAATGTAGCAAATGGTAACTAACAGTATTTGTTTTGTTAGTAACTTTAGTAGTGCAAAGTTTAATTAGGTACTAAAATTGACAATACAAAAGTATAGGTAATTAATTGTAAAATCACCTAATGTTTGGGCACTCGTGATATCAATCTAATTATTTTTTGAGTCATATAAAAAATTGTATATAAGAGGACCTATTTATAAACGTTCCAAACATGGTTGACAGTAAAAATTATTGCTGTAGCAATCTTAACTACCCATAATATTAATTCTACCAACTTGCAACACTAATTTAAGACTAACTACATTTCCTACACGAAATTGAACAAGATGTGCAATGAGGTGTGCCTCTTAGAATGAGCATTGTCTTAGGCAATGTTTGAATTGCAGGAGACAGCAATTATTGGAATAATCAATGGAAAACAGTTGATTTTAGTTAATGTCTAGTGGAGCTTCGTGTTTACACATCTCAATAACTTCCAATTGTCTAGGTTTAGTATGGTAAAGAAAAAGTTTGAAGATCTATCTATAATTTGCTTAAAATTGCCTATTCAAATATGCCTGATATGTGCTTTCTAATTGTATATATCAAGATTAGATGGTAGGTTTACATTTTACATTTTTGACTTCATTGCTTATCATTACTTTATAAATAATGGTCAAAATTTGTGAATCATTTCTTTTCTTTGAAATAGTACATTCTGTAAATTCTTATTCTACTGTAGCTGATGTCTACTTTGGCAATCTTATAGACTGAGAATGGACTGGTAGAAGCAGTTGCTGTTCTAATCTCAAAAATGCCGCGCATGCGTCCTGAACTGGAAGCTGGAAAATTAGGTGAATCATATAAGGCTAAGCCTGACTTTATCAAGGTACTATGACCTGGAGAAAATGCATTGAGCATTCATTTTCCTTTAATGATTTATCTCACATACTCTTTGAATGATCTAGGCTTGGGAAAGATGGAGATCTCAGATTACTAAGCTGGACTGCAGTGCATTTTGGGCTCAGTGTGATCACAATCCTACCCGGGAGGGCTTGAGAAACTTGTTGCAAGTAATGTTGGGAAACACAAGCGTCATGTCAGCTGCAACCTATCACTGGATAGAGCTGTATATTGCACATTTTCTATATATTAAGCCTTTCACAATGGCAAGTGCCTAACAACGAGGATATATAATTATAATAAATAATTTTATATTTTAACAAGAGGAGATTCTCTTTGAAAATTATATTTTCTTTTCTCATCTTTTTTTCTTTCACTCTGAAATCAGGGTTTGGAAAGTATGTACAGTCTAGCTCAGAAATGTACACAGTTGAAACCATTTTCCACTTCACATAAGTTGATGAACCTTTTGGTTGGAATCCTTGGGGAACATACAGAGGTGATAATCATTCAACAGATGCTTTTTCCTTGCAATGCGAAGAAGCCTCTGGTCTTTTCTTTTTCACTATGAATACTTATATGTGTCAGGTTGTGTTAGCTGAATGCTCCAAGGAATTTGGACCTTGGTAAGTGACAAAAAATCCCAATCTCCATTGATTTTTTTTTTTTTTGGGGTTTTCTTAGTTTAACAGAATCTTTGGGCATATAATTTGGTTTATTGGATTTCTGCATCTATTCATAGTTCAAGTGTGTTAGCTATTGAAGCCACAGTGGGCATATTTTTTTCCAAAGAATCTATGTCAGTGTAAGTGTAACATCCTTGAATTCTTATTGTTAGGATGGTTGCCCATGCTATGGAGTTATTGACAGCAGGAAGTGATGAAGCAGAATTCCTTTTGCGAGAAGATCGTTATAATTTGGGCGATATCAGTATGGAGGAGCTTCATAGGCTTGTCTATGCTCAAGTGCTTTCCTCTCATGTATTAACTTGGCAAGTGAGTGAATTTTGTCCCAGCTTCACTAATGCTAAGTGAACCATGTCCTCCTCATTATGTAACCATATGATCATTTCTCTGAGAATCTTCATTCCTGAGAAGGTTGCAGATAGAATCTAGTTTTTCAGGGTAAATGATACTAGATGTTTTCAGCCAATGCTGTAAGGCCAGTTGAGGGCTTTGATTGATAGATTAATGCAAATAACTGGCTACCCCAAATATTTAAATAAAAAGAAAAAAAATTGACCGGCATCTGTTCAAAGCATTTGTTTCTTATAGGAAATTGATCGTGTTTAATGTATGCTAGTAGCATCTGTAGCCGAAGGATGATATGTGGCAGGAAATTTGTTTCTGCTTTAACTTGAGTGATAGAGTGGTTTGATGATGAGCAGATTTTTGTTGAACTTACTAGAGCAAAGTATAGAATATACTTTGTGCATCTGTTAGCTATATGTTATGGCCAGTTATTTGTGTGTGGGGGTCATGTGCTGCTGATGTAGCGGCTGGGTTTTGTGTATATTATGTGATGTGTAGTGTGCTGTTTTGAAATGTCTGTCTGTTTGTGTTTGTGCAGTAAGGTAATTCCAGTGTCCAGTAGTATATTCATAAATGTATCCTGACTTATTTTCATGTCATTTGTGTTGTGCCAAGTGTATGCAGCAGTTATAGCTGCCAGCTATTGTGTCTAGGAACAATGGTGATAGATCTGTGTGTGCATCAAAAAAGAGTAATAATAGGAAGAGCAGTTGACACTCAACTGCTGCCCCATGTATTGTACTTTATGAAGCAGAAATGAAAGGGAAAAAGAGCACAAATTCTATCATTCTTCAGAAAATGAGAATTACTAAATCCTAAGGAGATCATAGGGTTCTCTCATTAGTTAGGTCCTAAAAAGAGATTGTTGGGTTCTCTAATGAGTCCAAGCTTGTAAATTCAAGAAAGTAAGAGTGGTAGAAGATCGTCTAAACACAATTGTGACAGATTTTGTGTTGCAACAAACTAAGACTTGAAGTTTAACCTGATCCTATAACAAGTTGGTACCAAAGCTATGTTTTATGAAGTTGTTGAAGCAACTTCAGCTGTAGTTTGAAGCATTTATGGCTATTTAAAAGGAAGAACAGGCACACTTGGAGATTAGGCAACAACAAATGGCATGGAAATCGGGGAGTCTGACCAGGGGGGCCTTAGAGCAGCGCACTGTGCAAGGATGGATGTTCAAGATCAGTGACAACAGGGGACGGTCTAACAGGTGGATCAATTTTAGCCAGAGGGTTGCAGCAGTTGAACAGAAACATAAGCTATGGCTCAAAAAAATAAAAAGAAAAAACCTCCGATTCCACCATCAAATAGAAGCATTGGTCTTCATGTACCAGGAAGACCTGCAGAAGAAAGCAATACTCAGGGAAGATGAGATCAAAGAAGAGAATGAGAGAGGAAGAGGCTGAAGGAGATTCACCTAACCATCACACACGAGGTCATGCATGTTCTTGAAGAGGAAAGTAATGCTACAGCCGGTTATTTGTATGAGTGGGTTGTGTGCTGCTGATGTAGCAGCAGTGTTGTGTGTATCATGTGATGTGTAGTGTGCTGTTTTGGAAGGTCTGGTCATGTTATGTGTGTGGTTTGTAATTGTGCAGTAAGGTAATTGCAGTGTCAGGTATATTTATAAATGTGTGCTGACTTATTTTCATTCATTTGTGTTGTGCCAAGTGTATATGGTAGTTATAGGGCACCGGTTATTGTGTAATAGTGGCAGTTATGTGTATTTGTCAAAAAGAGAGTAATTAATGGAGTAGTTGGGACTCAACTGCTGCCCCATGTGTGTTTCATGAGCAGAAATGAAAGGGAAAAAGGGAACTAGTCTTATTATTTTCCAGAAAATTAGAATGACTAAATTCTAAGGAGATGGTGGGATTATCTTATTAATTGAACCCTAAAAAGAGATCATTGAGTTTTCTCTTAACGAGCCAAAAGTTTTATTTCAGATTGATCCTATAACTGTATCAATGGGAATCTAGACTGGAAACGTTATCCTAGAGGTAGGGACCCAGTAGAAGCAAGAAAGGTCAAGTCAAGGTTGCTACAAGTTCAATTGGAGTTCTAGTTAAGTTTGATAGGGAGATTTCATTCCAGTGCCAGCTGGGGAGATTCGAACAGTGACACATTGTTTGAATGCCTTGTTGCAGCATTTGAATGAAGTGACCCTGGATGAAAGGAAATTGTTTCTGTTTCTTTCAAACAGCCATCGTTTGAACAGCCAACATGCCATTTGAATGCCATACATTTCATGCACAACTTTAATTACATTATTTCTTTTATTTTATTACACTTTCGCCCTTAGTAGTCATAGCTATGGTCATATATTCAGTTTTATGGGTTGTTTTTTTGTTCCTTTTCAACTTTAGACTTTGAGTCTTGATTGAATATTCAGAATTTTTTGCTCTTTAATCCATGTATTCTTATGAACCATATTAATTATGGTGAATTGTGATATTAGAGTTTGTATGTAATATGGTCTTCTAATAACAACCCTTGGATTATATCATAAATTGTGAGTAATATCAATCCATGATTTACCATACTCCGATTTGATTTGAGATTAGTGCATCATATCTAATTTTGATCCATCCATTTCTTTTATTTTCTGTCATTTAAGTACAAAAAACCATTAAAATTACCATCTTTATCTATCTAAACTCCATAGGTCCAAATTTACTTGGTTCACATTGTTGCATGATTGTGTTTAGAATTTCATTGATGGTTTTAAGGCACTTCATGTATATAGCTCGATATTGAATGAACAACATTTTCATTCTCTCTAGCATGTGTATCAATCGGTCAAGTTTGATTTTGTGAATTAATATGTTGGGGATCTTGAAGTGGTTTCTGGTGTTTCATGAATTGACAATGAGGCAGAAAGTTAGCTGAGCCTATTGGATAAGTTTTCTGTCTGTAATATTATGAATTGTCTCAACTTCAATCTGCTTGCTTTTAGTCAACCTTGTCCCCCTCTAAGCTGGCAGTGGTTTGTAAATTTGTGCTAATTTTAGAATTTTGGAAACATTTTGTATAGCCATGTTGATTATAATCTTTATACATTCAGATTGCTCCAGTCTACTTGACATCATGCATGAAGCAGGGGATGGGTCTGTTGGAGATTTTACTGTATAAGCAACCCGTCCAACATAACGGGCTCCTATTAAAGGTTATGAATACATCCTGCTCTTTTATGTTTTAGTGCTGAATTATTATCATTATTCCATTGATGCTTATTTTTTATGTTAATGTTAAATCATTAAAAAGAATCATGTTTATTACTTGTTACTAATTACTAAAACAAGGTTTTGAAGTATGGTTTTAGTGACTGATGGATGCATCGTCTGTCTCAAGCAGTGTCTGGATTTCTGCCGGCTATATGATCTTGACAATATCAGCTTGAATATGATGAAGGTATAATAATCTTGGAAAAAAAAAGTGTCTTTCAAAAGTTCACGTAGACTACCATTTTTTTCCTTTATTTCATTTTTTTTAATGCATCATACGTCAATCCTCTTTTCACAGTTGTAGTATAAGCTATCTGTTGCCTTGTTCATAAAGGCAGTCCATTGGCACTTCTTCCTTTATGGTTGGGAGATAGGACTAGAACTCTATTCTTCTTCTTCTTCTTCTTATTAATTATTATTATAGGTGGGAGACAGGAACTGGCTTTCGAGACTCATGCAACTTTTAAGTCCAATTTGTACTGTGTAGGTAGTCCTAAGAAGTGGTCTAGATGAGTATCATGCCATTTATCATGTTTGGTGCCTTGGCCTAAGTGACCCTTGGGTTCCTGGGAAATGTTGGTTCATAATTGTGACATGTTTTCTGTAAACTTGTTAGTTTGTAGCTAACATCAATGGCATATAGTTAAAACTAGCAGCATTGTTAGGATAATATAATGTGTTGCATCAAGGCTGAGTTTTTGTCTGCTGCTTTAAAGATTGCTGGAGTGCATCACTGGAAGCATGCTCGGAGGGGTTCAGGTGTATTTTGGCTTCAACAGGCACAAGACACAGTTCGTCTCAACAAAATTGCTCAGTGGTTGTTCGCTTCTGTTGGAAAATCAATTTCAGATGAAAGTTTTAAGGTCGTGATTATTTATATTTTGTTCTAATGAATGCTGCTGAAGAAAAATATTCTGTATTACTTGAGCAGCTGTAAAGGGGTAGCATTAGACTCAAGCATTTTGTTAATTGATTACTAACAACTTTGCCATTTTTTCTCACATATTTCCTATTTCCAGCAATGGGAAGGACTCATTGAATTGTTGGGTTCTGGGTCTAAATCTGCCGGAGGTCTTGAGTTTTTACATAAGTAAGATTCTCCTCCCCATGTTCTCAAGATCAAACTTTGATTTTCCCTTTCATTTTCACCTTATAACACATGTAGACACACGTGCACAGACACACATGAGCACACATACATAATACATATTTTTCCTTCACAGGTATAGGGACTTCAAGAAATCCCTTAAGCAAATTCACGATCCCAGAGATTCTAAAGCTGCTGGGCAAGCCATCGAGTCTCTCATGTTGGTATGTTGAGTTTTCTTTGGTTCCATTTCAAATAGTTCAATGCTTGGATTTTCAGTAATGTAGGTTCTTCCGTTGCCACACCTGCATATTACTGCATTAATATTTGAAGATTTGATTCTTCATCCTTCTTCTTCTTCTTCGTTTTTTTTTTTTTAATAAATAATAATATTAAATTATTGCTATCAGAGAAGATTAATCTTTTGGCAAATATTTCTTAATTGCAGCTCATGAAAAACCCTTCAACACCACAGCGGTTCTGGTTACCACTCTTTTATGATTCGGTAAGCTAATCTTGCCGAGCACTTGGTGGTATCCAAGTTCTTCATGTTTCTTTGATGTGAATCCAGTTATTTGATAGACCTTGGTCCAGTTTGATTATAGTTTGACTGCTGGTTCCATTGCTGCAATAATCAGTAAACACCCTCTGCTTGTTCCTTTAGATAACAAATTGTAATTTTCTCATTTACCAAGAAAAGGTGGCTCTTCATGTTAGTTTTAATTTTATCTCTAGTCCTTTTTTAGTTAATAACTTTGTGGTTCCTAATGCATTCTTTGTTTTAATATGCGGTGTCTTCTGTAGTTGAAATTGCTTAACTGGCAAGAACGACCTCTGCTGAATGTTGCGCAAACCCATCTTTTGTTGAACAAACTGCAAGAGTTGTCCATGGCAAGGCTGTGTCCGGACTTTGTCGAACCTGATTTGCCAGCTCATGCCATAGGTTCTGTAAGGCTAGCACTCGCCACAAATCTAGGACGTGCTATCCTGGAAGAATGACCGTCATCTGCCAATAAGTTATGAAGGTATCAGGTTGCATCATTTGATGTCTCTTTTCTCAAGCAATGGATCAGCACTTGCCAGTTCCATTCCTGCAATAGATTGGGAACGCTCCTGGTCATCCAGTTGGTGTTGTATGAATCTTGTGTATAAATCATCAGGCATAGTTGCTTGTTTTTATCATCGTTATTATTATGTTTCTTTTCCTTTTTTTTTTTTTTTTCCAGTGAAGAAGGCATAGGTGGTTTTTTTGTTGTAGAAATGTCATCGCTAAGTAATTCACTGTGCAATCATCCGTTGTAATCGATTCACCTCTCCAGGAGGACTGAGTCTCAAAATGCGGTTTCTTGCATTTTCAGATACTTATTTATCAACTTCGGTTTTGGTTTGGACGGAAGTTAACATTCTGGGCATGTGAAAGCCCATTCATTCATTACTTGCAAAATCCCACTGTTGTTGGTGAGGTACAACCTTTTTCAGTTGTTGAATTTGTAAAAATAAAAAGCGGAGGTCATATTCCCCATATACCAAAACTGAAAAGGTGCAAAAAGCTAACATAAGACGGTTGAAAAATGTTGGAAATTAAGTGAACATAGGAAATTGTTGTATGGGGCACCCGATTGCCCGCAGAAAAGGTTAAAAAAAAAAGAAAAGAAAGCATATATAATTTTATTATGTGAACTAGCCATGGGACACGAAAGATAAAATCATGTAAACGATTCCATCATAAACTTATCATCGCAGAGCAAGAGTGAAAATGCGATTTGGGTGTTATCGTATCGGAGGTTTCATGTGAAAATAATATTTATGTGCCAAAACCCCGCCTAAAAGGCGCAGATATGGAAGTATTTGGAGTTCGAAGTATAATTTCTTTCGAATAATGAGTTTAGGTCAAAGCTAAAATCACATATAATTTATATACATACCGTCATGCATGATATGTGGATGCTTATCTAGTTATATTTTCTAGTATGGTGATAAAAAGGTTTAACGCAATGGAGAAAAATGTGGGTGAAATGCATCGCTGTCAATTGATTTTAAGAATTACCTACCAGCGGAGCCTAAAATTCTCTATTTTTCACTAATTGAACTCATATTAGGTCCTATTGGTATGATATTTTGGACACGAGTCCTCTAAACTCACATCGACCTATCTAGATTATGGGCCAATCTAATTGGGCTCATGGCCACCCTAATTTGCTAGCACTCGATTGCTACTATTGGTTGAACTAGACATAAGTTTTCTAGGCAAGCCAGCCCTTCCAAATGACTACTTGACCTTGAGTGATCATAATGGTTATTAGACAAGAGGATAAGGCTTGAAGACCCAATCAATAACCATGACTTTATAAATTTGGAACACATTGGACTCTACACTCCCATTACCCAAGTCCTATGAACGTGTCAACATACTACACATACTCCCTCAATTTTTGGTGGCCCTCCTCTATAAATAGCCTTAAGCATCTCAACGGTAACCTATCTTGACCTTTTGCACACTTAGACTATCTTCATGAGCTCTTAGTATTCTTGCTCTCTCCCTTCACACAAAAATTGACTTAAGTATTTAAGTGTCAGTACTGGACAACTCCTCGATGCCTCTTATTGCGCTCTATGTTGCAAGCTCAATATACAAGCGCAAAGTCCAAACCAATCTACTATACCGGTTGAATCCTACGGACAATATTTGGTGCTGTTTGTAGGAAACCAACTCATTTGATACCTAAAACACAACAAATACTTTACATACACTTCTCCCTTAACTCGTTCATCATGTTGTGAATTGTGAATCCCAATGATGTCTAACCTCCAGTTGACCCCACTCCCAAGTAACATTGATTGGAGTAGCTCGGAAAAAGGTTAGAAGAACTGGTGGCTAAACACCCAGATGGAGGAACGAAATAGAGAACTTCAAGCTAAGGTGGATGAGGTGGTAGGACAAAGCATGACGTAAACGAGACCAAGAATAGACAAGGTCGATCGCAAGAGGTAAGTTCAAGCTTGCTAAAAGCTTGAAGAAGGTGATGGGATTATACGAAAACAGTAAAGGTAAAGTAAACAGACCTACGAACAATTTTGAGGATATGACTCATTAAGGAACTTTCAAAACTCATGGCACAACTTGATATTGATGATAAGATGATAATCGATATTGTAGCTACATGTATAGCGGGTATTTATACTTGAGAAACTATGGTAACTTGCCTAAAATGAAAAAAAAAAAAGACTAAAAGGGTAATTTTTAAAAGAAGTAATGTACAAAGAATCAAATGATAATTTAAGTAAATTAATTAGTATTGTATATTCCTTTACGTAAGTCTATGACACGTGGCAAAAACATATTGAGGATGCTTCTAGTAGAAATAGATAAAATAGTATGGTCCAGATGGAGGGCCAAGCAAGGGTGCCAAGCAGAGATGGGCTCGTTTGAGAAGGGGTGACTATAGATATGAATCGAAGGTCTCAGCTTCTTGGTACCAATGTTATCAATTTAGAGGTCAACTCAATCATGCTCAAGTAGGTATGTGTATGGGGCAAAGTTCTTAGTAGAGCATTTGTCCAGTTGACACATGACTTCCCAGAGATTTGTAGTTATTCAACTCGACATAAGATGTTGGTTGGTAACAAGGATCAGCTTAGTCTTAGCAAAGGTTGGTTAGAATAGGAGAATTCGCCTCGTTAGTCTATTTGGGCTTTGGGCTCAACTACCGGTTAGAGGTTTAGCAACTTGATTCCTATCAAAGTAGGCACATCAGGTTGCCTTCCCTCGTTGATGCCTTATACGCTCGAGATGGTAAAAACAATCGCCCTAACAGTAGCAAAATAATAAGTCACTTTAGCCCAATCCTCTAATGCAAGATTAGCAGGCGCGACTTGTGGCCAATTATGATTGTGCACTTGTTAGCAATGAGCAAGTGGGCAACTTTCATGGGGGAGTCGCTATTTAGCAACACGTGGAACTCATCTAGCTGACAATGCTGACCTAAATGAGCTCCATAGGATGGTCAAGAGGCTCTTTGAGAAGCAGGAGAGTAAAGCTATCGAAGGCACTGACCTTGTTACCAACAACAAAACCTCGTTTACAAGGGGTATCCAAAATGAGGTCCTCCCTCCAAACTCTAAGCTTCCTACCTTGGATCAATGCGATAGGATAAGTGATCCTGATGATCACCTATTTCACTTTTGTACCCTCATGAACCCTCATGGTCATGGGGATATGATCATGTGTAAGGTTTTCCTAAGCACTTTAAGAAAGGCAGTTTGGATATAGTTAAACCATCTGTCTGAGCATTCCATTGCTTCATTTGACGAGCTTCGCTCATTGCTTCAATCTTTACTTCCGGGCTAATAAGCCCCATCTAAAGACATATTGTCCTTGTATTTGATTCGTTAAAAGGAAGGGAAAACCCTTTGGGAATATGTAGCATGATTAAAAAATGCCATTATGGAAATCCCTCAACCTAATGAGGCAGTAGCAAATTTGCCACTTAGTTTAGCATCGGACAGTCAGGAGATCTCTTTTGCTTAGTCTATAAAAGTAAGCCTAAGACCCTAGCTGAATTCTGGCAAAAGGCTCAAAAGTATATGGACTAGGAGGACAACATCCGTGTAAGGCGCGAGGCCAACCTGGAGAGGTTGGGAGGAAGAAAAAGAAAAGGATGTATGTAAGGTTATAAGTTATAAAATACTAAGTGACTATGGCTAAAGCTAGAAATGGGAGTCGTAATAGAGGAACTGAAGAAAATCAAACCCTTCACCACAAGCACCATCACCCCTGAGAGAACAAAATAGACAGGATTTACCTCCACCGCCTCCACAAGAGAATATACCTTTTGGACAAATACTTGCTAGTATGCATACAATGATGAATCAACAAGGAATGTCGACTCAATATCTTATGACTGGCGATAATATGGGAAATAGGAGACCTCAAGAGGCTGATAAAGGATAGAGCGACCTCAAGAGGTAAATAAACTTTCTAAGTTTATAAAGGCCAACTATTATTTTGAAGGAAAGATGGGTAAACTAGATGTAGTTGATGATTAGCTAGCTCAAATTGAACAGAGTTTTGAGGCTTTTAGAGTCCTTAAATCTCAAAAGTTATCTTATGGAACTTTTATGTTAAAGTTAGTTGCTAAAGTATGGTGGGACTTGAAAGCAAGACAACTGGGGAATAATATTGATTGGCAAAATTTTAAGGAGGAATTCAGGAAAGAGAATTTTCCGCATAATGTTTAGAATAGGATAGTGCGAGATTTGTTTGAGTTGAAGAAGGGAGGTATGAGTGTAACTCAGTATGAAACCGAGTTTAATAGATTATTACAATATGTACCTGGCTCATATTGAGATAATGTTGAGTTAAAGAAGGATTTGTTTCTTACCGGATTTGACCTCACAATGTGTTGTAAGCTATTAGATTACAGTTTCACTACTTACAATGAAGTGTTAGATAAGGCAACGCAACTAAAAGATAATCATGTAAGGATGCAAGCAATATGGAGTTAAAAGATCAACAAAGGTTATTGACTTGGTCCATTATTTAAGAGATCATATCTTGGTGCCACTAGCAGTTTTGGATAGAAGAGAAGGAAACCAGCAACTCTGGCTAGTTGCTCAGTACAGTCAGTATCCAGTTTGAGTTTTTATAATAAGGATGGTAATGTCAAGTGTTGGAAGTGCAGTGTAAATCATTTTTCAAGAAATTGTGCTTAGCTCAAGCGAAAATGTTTTACACGTAGAGATCCAAACCATATGTTGCAGGCATGTCCTAGAATGAAATAGGTAAAGTGTAATAAATGTGGTAGAAATGGACATTTCTTCAGATATTGTCTACAATTTGGACAAGGAGTTAAGATGACAGAAGGTTTTGATAACACAATCGCACCTGCTTATGTCTTTGCCTTGGAGGATATGGTAGTTGAGGAGGATGAGGATTTTTTAGATTGGATGGAAGAGTATTACCATGACGATATTGAGGAGATTATGGGATTTGAAAATGAAAACAATGAAGGATTGGTGATAGGTATGTATTTAGACTATCTATTTTAATGATATTTTAAGTGCGAATTAAATTGAAGTGTTTGCATTAGTTAGTAATCATAGTATTAATATATTTTAGGAAATGTGCTAATGAACGGACAACCTGCTTTTGTGTTATTTGACATTAGTGTATCTCATTCCTTTGCAAGTTAGAAATTTGTAAATAAATACGAGATTAGTATGGTTACTATTAATATAACTTATAGAGTTAGAAATTCAACCGGGGAGAAGGTAACGACTCGAGAAGTAGTAGCTGATGGTAGAATTAAGATTTAAGAAAATGAGTACTCTATAAGTCTTGTAATATTACCTTTATAGGGTTATGATGTAATAGTGGGAATATATTGGTTATCTAAGAATAAAACGATTGTGGAATGTAGAAGCAAAACTATTACTCTTAACGATGGAGAAATGGTATTTCAAGGAAAGGCTAGGAGAAGTAAATTGAATTTATCTGTGATGGAGATATGTAATAAATTGTATGAGACAAAGGTAAAAGAGAATGATTGGAAATTTTGCTGGGTGTTTACTATGGAGATAAAGAAAGAGGCACCCAAGGTAGCGGACTTACGGGTAGTGTGTGAATTTTTAGATGTATTTATGGAGGAATTACCAAGCTTAGCCCTAAATCAGGAGTTGGATTTCACAGTAGAGTTAGTTCTTAGAACTGAGCTTATTTCTAAAGCTCCGTATTGAATATCACCTATGGAACTTCAGGAACTAAAGCAACAACTTCAAGAACCTCTTCCAAGTGTTTCACCATTGGGAGTACCGGTATCATTTGTGAGGAAGAAAGATAGTACCATGAGATTGTGCATAGACTATCAGGAACTAGATAAGGTTACCATTAAGCATAGGTATTCGTTACCCTGTATTGATGATTTGTTTGATCAATTACAAGGTGCAATTGTGTTTTCTAGAATTGATTTAGAATCAAGGCATCATTAATTATGAGTTAAGCTGGATGATGTGCATAAGATTGCATTTCGAATTCGATATGATCGTTATGAATTTTTAGTGATGCCATTTGGTTTAACAAATGCCCCAACTGTATTCATGGACCTGATGAATCGCATATATCAATCATATTTGGATAAGTTTGTCATGGTGTTTATTGATGATATTTTGATCTATTAAAAAATCAAGGAGGAGCATGCAGAGCATTTACGATTGGCATTACAGAAGTTGAGAGAGAATAAATTGTATGCTAAGTTAAGTAAGTGTGATTTTTTATTAGATAGAATTTCTTTTCTGGGTCACATTGTATCGAGTGAAGGAATCTCTATAGACCTTGATAAGGTGAACATAGTAATGGATTGGAAGCAACCAATTATAGTTACAGAGAAGAGGAGTTTTCTAGGTATAGCTGGATACTATCGACGATTCATAAGGGAATTTTCCAAAATTGCTAAGCCATTGACTCGATTGACTTAGAAAGATGTAAAATTTGAATAGAGTGAAGATTGTGAATTGAGTTTTCAGGAGTTGAAGAAACGATTGGTTATAGCACTAGTATTAACATTACCTGATCCAAATAAGTCTTATAGTTTGTGTAGCGATGCTTCTCGGAATGGATTTGGTTGTGTATTAATGCAGGACAGAAAAGTTGTTGTATATGCATCAAGACAATTGAGACCACATGAAAGGAATTATCTAACCCATGACTTAGAGTTAGCAGCCATAGTATTTGCTTTAAAGATTTGGAGACATTATCTATATAGACAATGGTGTAAGATGTACACTGATCATAAGACTTTGAAATATGTTTTTACTCAGAAAGAGTTGAACTTAAGTAGAGGAGATGGTTAGAGTTGATCAAGGATTATGATCTGAATATAAATTACCACCTTGGAAAGGCCAATTTGGTGGCAAATGCATTGAGTCGAAAGAATTATGAATATGTTACATCACTATTAACTTCCCAACGTAAATTGGTGCATGAATTTCAAAGTTGTGAATTGGGTTTGATTGGTGTGAATTTAATAGTTAGATGATGAACTTAGAACTGCAACCCACTTTATTGGAGAGAATAAAGCAAAAGCAAGAGGAAGAAAAGGATTTAATGGAGATAAATGAGAAATTAAGTAAAAGAAATGATTTTGACTTTAAAGTGGATGAAAGAGGTATATTAAAGTTTAGAGGAAGAATATGTGTGCCACAAGATCTCGATATAAGAAAGTTTGCTAAGAACTCAAATGTAATAGTGGAAATAGAGCCAATGGAGTTAACGAAGAATTTTCAACTGGTGAAATAGCCCATAAAAATATTGGATAATCGGTTTTAAAAGTTAAGAAATTGAGATATGGAGTAGTGAAGGTCTAATGTAACGAAGGTCTAGACTTGGAGATTGCTTGGGAGCTAAAAGCAGTGATGATGAAGCAATATCCATGACTTTTCTAACTTCCAGGTTAGTAAAAGTACGTGATTAATGTTTTTAGTTATTTAATTGCAATTTAGATATATAGAAATTCTGAGGATAAAACCTTTTCGAAGGAGGGTGGAAATATAAGCCCTCAATATAAGTTATATAATTATAGAATCGAACTTAATACATGAAGTTTAGGGCAATTGACTAAAGGATTTGATCAAGTCTGAATTATAAAATAAAGCTAAAAAATATTAGTAAAAGTAATCCCGTAAGTTTGAATTTAAGAAAATAAATAATAAAATAAGAGAATATAAAAGTTTCAAAATTTAAGTATATTACTCGTTAATTATTGAAAATATGTAAAATACATTCCGATAACTAACAAATTACTACAGATAAATTATATATATACTAAAAATTATAGAATGAACTAAATAATATTTAGGAGTATTTACTTATGCTCCATATATATTTATGTGTAGGTAGAAATACACAAAATTACCTAAATTTGCTCAAAAAATTACTAAATAATTAAAGAAAATTATAAAAAAATTAAAGAAAAATCAGGAAAAAATCAAGGAAGTGAGAACAATCTAGAATTGGGTCATGACAGGTCAGGAATGAAGAAATAAATTTGGTCAATTAAAATTAAACACTTAAAAGGTAAAATGGAAGAGGATATAGGCTTAGTCTTGTCTAATTAATGTATAAGATTTACTTTACACCTTTATAAATAGCAATAGAATTATAGGAGCTCTTTTGGTTTGCTAAGAGTTAGAAAAATTTAGACAGCACCAAAATTTGAGAGAAAATCAAGGTTTCAAAAAAATTAGACAAATCCGTGCAATTAGAGTAAGTAGGCTGAACCCACATATTACTACCACCTGGAACCAAACCACTACCACCACCACCCTACTCTAATTTGACCACTTAAGCCGGCCGGCAATCCCTAGACCAGTTCTAGTGGCCAGAAGTTCAAGAACTAGGTGAGTCTCAAAATTCATCCAGTTTTGCAAAATTTATTAAAATTATGAATTTTGTTATTTTGATGTTTTATTGTATGTAGATTTAGGGAAAAATATTAATTAAGTTTGTAAATATAGGGTGCTTAGGAAATTGAGCAAAATCAAACATGTTTAGAATTAGAAATAAATAGGCTTAGTAGTATAGTTTTGAGCTTAAATTTTTTTTTCTGTAGACTATTTAAGTGATATAGAACAGTGGTATAAACCATTTTTTAAAAATTAATTTTCAAAATTTTAAGTATATTTTTAGCCCTAAAATGTTGAGAAAAATGAATAATTTTAGACTAATTAAGTAATTAAATAACTAATTACTGATTTACAATGTAATTGGATGTTTATGGATATTAATCTCTAATGTGGTAACATAATCATAGCACTTGGAGTATTAAATGCAATTAACATGGGAATTATGTAATAAAAGTGGATTAATTGATAATATGTATAATTAGAATTATGATAATTATAAAATATTGGGTTAAATTAGAAAATATAATCATAATATTAATACGTATTAAATTTGGTATAAAACTTAATTTTAGATAATTATATGAAAAATATAAAATTTTCTCATATCAAGAGTAAACCGAGTACACTAATTAGGATTAGAGTGTACTGAATGAGTTAGAATATTGAATTAAGATGTAGCATAATATTATGATACTCGAGCTTAATGTGATTAATTTCACATTATGGTTCAAAACGTATTTTAGGAATTACTCATAGTTAGGATTGATTTAGAGCCTAAATCGGAATTAGATTCGGGAAAACTAAACCTTGAACTAACATAGAATTAATCGTTAGTAAATAATAGGTATATAAGGAGAATTTAGTTAAATCATAACCTAGAATATGTATCATTAAAGTATAAGTATTAAAAAGCGTATTTATATTATAGGATATACGGAGACGATTTAACCTGTAACTAATTGACTAAGCGACTGAGGATTTTAGGTAAGTTAAGTTTAATACTGCATCGTATTTGAAGTACTATTTTAGAGTACTCGGAGACTTAGGATTATGACTTACTGTGACTGTAAGTAGTTTTATGCATGTGCTTATGTAAATTATTTTGTGTTAAAACTTGTTTTATGGTTGATGACTGTTATGATTGGATTGGTGTGGAATTGTTTGAACACCCAAAATTGAACATAATCTTAATCGACCTAAATACCTTAATTTGTCATGCATTGCAACTCTTTAGGGGATCATTAGGATTCTCTAACCAAACACCGATACCTTCAAAAAAGATAACACTAGATAGCATAATGGTCTCTTCCTCATCCTTAGCTGAACTAAGTGATAGGAGAGGAGGTTGTGGTGAGGATGAGGGCATTGGTTCAAAGGATAGTCTTAGGGGAAGTGGTGTCTCAATTGCACAAATCTAAGTTTGGTTATGAGATGTTGCATTAACGGAAACTGCTTAACCTGAATTAGAGCAAGTGAAATTACTTTGATTTCACAATAAACCAGACTACATTGTGTGATGATACTTGCTTATTGCATTTCATGTAAATAATTGCTTGATAACCCTAATTATGCTTGTATACATTCATAAGTCTTCAATTCAACTTACTGAGTTGTAATTGCTCATACCCATATAGACTCTTTCGCAGGTCCTGACTTTTGATTTGCGATGCCGCGATACAATTACTCGGAGGTTAGTTCTCTTTTGAAGTTCTAGGGAGTAAGAATTAACCGGTCAATGATCAAGTTTTATTTAAGGTCTTAGTAGTATCTTTAGGGTAGAGAACTTATGTATGATATGTAAATTAGCTGGCTATTATGTTATGATGTAGAATCTCTTGAGAATTCTACGGTAATGTACATGTAATTATATTTATTGACTCACAGTTTTAATCATTACTATAAATTTTAGCTAAATTCTTAATTGAACTATTTATTTTAAAGCGAGAAATCGTTGATACCTTATGTAGATCATAACTATGATAAGCACTGTGAAGCTAGTTACTATCATAGGTTAGTTTATAGTTAATATCTCGGGGCGTAACACGAGCCACTTTGATGGGGGAGCTCCAATGGCAAGAAGTGCCCATTACTTGCACTAACATACACCCAGCATACGCCTCTAAACCAACCTCTTGCTCAAGTATACATAGAGGTTTAGGGGAGGGGCATACTCCAAAAACCCCTTAAGATGATGGGGGATCCCAGTCATCAGAACTCAAACAAATATTGTTGGTTCCACGAAGATTACGGCTACACTATAGATGAGTGTTTTCAACTGAAAAATGCTATGGACTACATTATTTAAAGAGGTTACTTTCGTGAATATGTGGGCGACGGTAATGATGGTGAAGAGAGGGTACCTTAGAGACGACGGATTGATGATGCTCGAGAAGAAGACAATAACAACTGTTGCAATTGTTACACTCCGAAGTCATAGAGTTGTAACAGTCTTGCAATGTAAACCATTTTATGATAGTAATTGGCCTCACAGTACCTACTATAGATACGATCTACATAAGCCGTTGGCGAATCCTTACTTTGAAATAAACAGTTCAATTAAGAATTCAGCTAAAGTTACAGTAATTATCAAAACTTTAGGTCAACATATATAATTACATGTACATTCTACAGAACTCCCCAGGAAATTCTACATCAACGTAATAGTCAACTAATTTACATATCAACTGTTAGTCTTTCAATCTTAAGTTACTAAGGAGACTTTAGATATACATTAACTACTAGGTGAATTAATCCTTACACCTCAAGCTTCAAAAGAACTAACCTCTGGATAGTTGTAAAGCAGCATAATACTCGAAGTATTCAGAAATCAAGACCTACAAAAGAATCTATATGGGTATGAGCAACTATAGCTCAGTATGTTGAATTGGTGACTTGTGAATGTATATAAACACAAACAAGATTATCAAGCAATTATTTTCATGCAATGCAAGAAGTAAGTGTCATCACACAACGTAGTCTGGTCCATTGCGAAATCAGAGAAATTTCACCCTCTCTAATATGGGTTGAGGAGTTTTCATGTTATGTAACAGCTCACAACCAAACCTAGGTTTATGTAATGGAGACATTACTCCTCCTAAGACTATCCTTCAAACCAATGACTTTATCCTCACTACAACCTCCTCTCTTATCACTTAGTTTGGCTAAGGATGAGAAAAAGACTAATTTGCTATCCAGCGTTATCTTTATCGAAAGTATCGGTGTTTGGTTGAAGAATCCTAATGATCCCCTAAAGGGTTGCAATGCATGACAATTTAGGGTATTATAGTCGAATAAGATTAAATTCCATTTAGGGTGTTTAGACAATTTCACACCAATCCAGTCATAACATATAATCAATCACAACACAAATTTCAACATGAATTTAGATACTCAAACACATGCATAAGTTACTTACAATCATAATCATACACAATCCTAAGTCTTCGAGTATCATAAAATAGTACTCCAATACGGTAAAGTAATGACCCAAATTATTTGTAATTTTCGGTTACCCAATCACTTAATTGCAGGTCGGTTCGTCTCCGAGTATCCTATAATACAAATACATTTTTTTAGTACTTATACTTTGATGATACATATTCTAAGTTATAATTTAACTCATTTCTCCATGTATACCTTTTATTTACTAATGATTCATTCTACCTTATTTCGTGGTTCGGTTTCTAAATTAGATTCCATTGATTTGACATTGTCTCTGACTATGAAAAATCCTAAGTATGCTTGAATCTTAATGTGAAATTAATCACATTAAGCTCGAGTATTCTAATGTCACATTGGGTCTTAATTTATTATTCTAACCTATTTAGAATATTCTAATCCTAATTGGGGTATTGGTTTTGCTTCCAATGTGAGAAAATCTTACATTTTTTATACAATTACCTAAAATTAAATTTTGTTTCAGATTTATTATATACTGATTTTTATTATTATATTATCCAAATATACCTAATTTTTCATATTTATTCAATTTTCAATTCCACATATTCCTAATTTCCTACAATTACTACATAATTCCTATATTAATTACACTTAACACTCTAAAGACTAGGATATGTTTCCTATCAGAGATTAACATCCTTAAACATCTAATTACCATCTAAGTCAGCAATTGATCACTTAATTACCTAATTAACCCAAAATTACCCAATTTTTTCATTATTTTAGGGCTAAAAATTACTTAAAAATTTCAAAAATTAATTTTTAAAAAAATGGCTTCATAGCACTGTTTTATATCACTTAAGCATTCTACAAAAAAAAAATTTGAGCTCTAAACTACACTCTTAAGTTTATTTATTTCTAGTTTTAATCATGCTTGGTTTTGCTTAATTTCTTAAGAATCCTATATTTATAGACATGATTAAACTTAATCATTATTTTTACCTAAATCTACATACAATAAAACCTCAGAATTATAAATTTCATAATTTTCTAAGTAAAATAAATAATTTTAAGAAATTTTATAAAATCGGAGAAGATGTGAGACTCACCCTATCCGATGGCTTTTTGGCCTCCAACACTGATTCAGGTGTGTCGGTCGGTCCAGGCGGTGGGTTTGGAGTGGGTGGTGGTGTATGGATTCAGTTCACCAGCCCCTATTGTACAAATTTGCTAAAAAAATTTCTAAACCTTAATTTTCCTTCTTATTTTCGACTCTTCCTAATTTTTCTAAGCTTCTAACTATCTAAATGAGTTCTGTAATTTTTCTTGTTATTTATAGAGCCTTATAGTAATTATTATGTATTAATTAGACAAGACATTGCTCAAATCTCTTTAATTTTGTCTTTTGTGTTGCTTGTTTTTTATTGGTTAATTTTTTTCTTTAATTCCTAACCTGCTATGACCAAACCCAAGTCATTCCCTATTCCTTTGATTTTTTCTTAATTATTTAATAAGTTTATAGCTAATTTCAAGCAATTTAAGTAATTTCGCGTATTTTTATCTACACGTAAATACATGTGCGGTACATGTGAACATTCCTAATTGTTATTTAGGTTATTCTATGATTTTTAGTATACATACAATCTATCTCTAGTAATTTATTAATTATTAGATTACATTTTTTGCCTTTTCGATAATTTACAAGTATTATACTTAAAATTTAAAAATTTTATAGTATCTTATTTTATTACTTGTTTTCTTAAATTTATGTTTACGGGGTCATTTTTACTAATTTTTCTAACTATATTTTATAATTTAGGTTTGATTAGATTTTTTAACCGATCGTTCTAAACTTTGTATACTAAGTTTGATTCTATAGTCACTTGGCTTAACTTTAGGGCTTATAGTAATAACTAAGCCCTTAATGGCATCATCAACATTATTCTTGGGAGGTTATACCTAGGGAGCCGGTTAAGCTGTAATAGCTTAGTTAATGTCTCGTCCGAGGTGATAGTAATGAGAGAGAAGAGGTAAAGGCAGGATACCTTTATCTTCCTATTTGACGAAGACCTTAAGGGAGTAGATGCCCTTAATCAAGACGTCCTTGTGAAAGGGGCAAGTATCTCAGACTTTGAGGTCTTGAAAATTATAGTAACCATCAATAGCTCTACCGATCTCTTTTTTCAAACACATGTACGATAAGATTTAGAAGAAGATATCCACACAGATGAAGCTGTACCACCACGACTTGATCAACTTTAATAGGGGAACTGTCTGACCTAAAGGCATCATCACCTTGGAGATGGAGCTTGGCGATGATGACAACATAACTAAGCAATCCGTAAAGTTTGTGGTAGTAGATTGCCCTTCCCCCTATAACATAATTTTGGTATGATTGAGCCTCATTTGTTTCAAAGTCATCACATCGTCCCTCCACTTGAAGGCTAAATTCCCTACTTTAACTACGGTAGAAATTTGTAGATGTGACTAGAAGCTCTCCAAAGAGATTTATGTGAAGGCAACCCGAAGTGACGGCGTCATCACTTTAGAGATGGGGCTACAAGAGAAGCTTGCTAAGAGAGGTGAGTAAGTGAAAAACAGAAGAGGTGTAGATCTACACTAGCCCTTATCGAAAGGCCAAGGTTAGGGTTGAGATGCCTCTTAAGCTAAAGGAGGCCATCGTTCAGCTCTTGTGATCTAATGTGGATCAGTTTGCTTAGTCGCCATTAGATATGCTCGACATATCGACCGACCTAAAAACTCATAGCCTCATAATAGACAAGAAGATTTGGTCTATCAAGTATAGGAAGAGGCACTTTGCTATAGAATGCTAGGTTACAATGAAAAAAGAAGTGCAAAAGCTACTCAAGGTAGGCTTTGTCTGAGAAAAAAAGTATTTAACCTTGCTAGCAAACGTCACGCTAGTTAAAAGGAAGAATGGGAAGGGGCGAATGTGTATCATTTACACCGATCTCAACAAAGCTTACCTAAAGGATTCTCTCTCTTGAGGATAGATCGGCTTTTGGACTCTACGTCAGGTCATGCCTTGCTGAGCTTTATGGACACCTTTTCAAGTTACAACTAGATAAAAACAAACTTGAGAGATGAAGTCCGTGTCTCCTTCAACACCATCTTTGGCGTCTACTGCTATACTGTCATACCCTTCGGCCTTAAGAATGTTGAGCTAATGTATCAGCGAATGTGACTACGTTGTTTAAACCCCAACTCAGGTACAACATGGAGGTACATGTGGACGGTATGATTGTCAAGAGTAGGCAGCACAACAACCACATCGTGGATCTGTTAGAGGCCTTTAATAGAATGAGAAAGTATGACATGAAGTTGAATCCCTAAGAGTGTGTATTTAGGGTCCGCATTTGGTAAATTCTTAGGCTTCATGGTCACCTAGCACAAGATCGAGGCTAACCTTGAAAAGTTCACCACTATTAAGGACATGAAGGGGCCTATTACAGTCAAGGAAGTCCAAAAGCTTACTGACATGATAGTCATGTCGAGCAAATTTATATCCCAAAGTGTGGATTGATGCATGAAGTTCTCTAAGATCTTGAAGAATTCGAAGGTTTTTGAGCGAAATCCCTAATGACAAGCTACTTTTGTGGAGTTACAAAACTTCCTGGAGCACTCGCCAATCTTATCGAAGCCTATACTAGGAGAGGATCTTTACTTATATCTGGTCATCAATAGTAAAGCACTTTCATTCGTGTTGGTCACGGTAGAAGGAAAAGAGCATAGGTAATATGTTGTCACATTCTCTAAGGCTTTAGATTAATTATTCTAAGGTAGAGAAGTTTGCTTTAGTAGTGGTGATTTCTGCATGTCGACTTTGACCATACTGCTAAGTACACCAAATCATCGTACTAACAGACTAGCCACTTTGCATACTTTTAGAAAAGCTCGATGCATTGGTCCGATGGTCAAGTATGCATTAGAGCTGAGTGCATACGAAATTCAATACCAGCTACGAATGGCCTATAAAGCATAAGTGTTCGCTGACTTCATCATAAAGTATACTAGAGAGAAGGAAGCACCAACCAGAGATGAAAAACCAATATAGATTCTCTACATCAATGGTTTATCTACCTCTAGAGGGGAAAGTGCAAGTTTGGTGCTCATTGGACCACATAAGACCACAATTTACTATACTCTCAAATTCAGGTTTGACATAAACAATAATGAATTTGAATATAAGCCATGATTACCGATATCAAGCTTTCTAAAGAGATCGACATCAAGCACTTGGACATTTTTTCAAACTCTATGGTTGTTGTCCGGTAAGTCCGAGGTGAATATGAAGTCAGGGATGATGCTATGACAAGATACTTGGAGAAGGTGAAAACCCTCTTAGCTAAGTTCCCTTCATGGAATATAATGAATATTCCTCGAATTGAGAACTTAATAGTTGTTAGTTGTCTAAGCTTGCCTTTATAAGGATATAAAAACCTGAGGTGAAAGATGGAAAAATATTTATAGATTACTTACCAGAGAAGAGCATTAGCTTGGATAGAGTAGAGGTCCTTGAGCTCAATACAACACCAACAAAGTTAAATTGGATGGACCTTATTAGTGATTACTTAGAGCAAGGCACATTACCAATCGAAAAGAAGGAGGCCAAGAAGTAGAGATACCACATCGCTAACCACAGTTTAGTTGACAACATCTTGTAGAGAAGAGCTGTTAGTTGTTAAGATGTCTCTAACCTAAAGAAGGGTTACATTTCATCGATGAGTTGCACATTAATGTTTATAGCAACTACGTCTAATCACAAGCCCTCTATATCTAGGCTCTTTTGCTCAAATATTACTTGCCACAATGCTAGAAGCATGCTTTAGTTACGTATGCCCCCAATATCAACCTTCAGCTTTTGATGAACCTATAGCTCTTTGCTTAGTGGGGCATTGATATTTGTGATGCTTTCTTAAAAGCATTGGGAAGATGAAAATTTATCATTGTGTTGTCGATTGCTTCACCAAATAGGTCAAGGTCGAAACCATTGTTAAGATCACAAAGACAAGTGTGGAGTCCTTCGTTTGTAACAACATTCTCTCTAAGCATGAGATTTCACACACCCTTATAATAGATAATGGGCAACAGTTTGATAACCCCAAGTTTAGGAAGTTCTATGTTAAGCACCACATCACGCTTCATTTTGCATCAAT
This sequence comes from Lumnitzera racemosa, assembly GCA_024138005.1. NCBI lineage: Eukaryota > Viridiplantae > Streptophyta > Magnoliopsida > Myrtales > Combretaceae > Lumnitzera > Lumnitzera racemosa. Next base: position 117,121 of record JAMXBC010000007.1, on the reverse strand, counting down.
CGTATAACCCTAGTCCAATTGTCAGGTCAACATGACCAACAAGATCATCCTTGGTAGCATCTAGAAGAGGGTTGACTAAGCTTAGGATAGGTAGGTGAAGGAGCTCCCAACATCTTATGGGGATATAGAACTACTCATTGCACATTAACAAGCAAAACTCCATTCCCTTCCTTTAGGTTAGAAGCTGTCCTATTAGAGTTATAACTTCCTAACATCATGACACAATCTTTCAACGCCTTTGTGAACAAATCCATCCTACAAGCTAGCATAGACACATTAGAAGAGATTCGAGACCTAGGTGCTACTTGCATGGTTGCCTATCAACATAGGGTGGCTAGATATTACGACAAGAACGCCTAGCATAAAGAGCTTAAAGTGAGAGATCTGGTTTGTAGAAGACTTCAAGTGACGAGCTCGCGAGAAGGATAGAGGAAGCTAGCCCCCAACTAGGAAGATCTAGTTAAAGTTGGAGAAAACCTAGGGAATGGTTGACATAAGTTAGAAAGATTGAATGGAATTTATGCTAGTCTTTAGATTGAATCAATGTAAATATGATTGTACTTTCTACATTCATCAACGAAATTTCATTCCCCAAGTTGCTATAAGTCTATTTTTTATCTTTATTCTAACTTGTCCTAGCCCATGTTGAGTAAACGGACCTATAACTATTAAAGTCCTCTAAGGGACCCTTAATTTGTATGTCTCTTTAGGCATGGGTAGGCCGAAACACTACTAACCTGATCTTCACTAGGTGGCCTCAGCTTTAGGGAATATCCCTCACATGATTAAGAAATTCCCATAGTACTTGCTGGAGTGCCACTAACTTGGCCTACCTAAATGACCTAAGCTACTAACAATTGAACGGTCTCATGGAAGAGCAACCTTAACTCTTCCCTAAACGAAATGACCTAAGCTACTAGTTGAATGGTCCCCCATGAAAGAGCAACCCTAGCTCCTCCTTAAGAACAAATGCCTTTAGCTACTCACAGCTAAATAGTCTTACTAAAGAAGTAATGCAAACACTTCAATCAAGCATGCCAAGTAATCAAAAACATAAAAAAAAAAAAAAACAAAGTATCAACTAACGTAATTACAAAATCAAGCTCTTCATTACAAGATTTGGGAAGCATTTACAAAGCAAACATCCAATATACCAGCAAAGGTCAATACAAGAATTTATCTACAAGAAAAATTGAAATAAGGAAGTATAAAACAAAAGAAAAAAGGAAAGGAAACAATAGCTTGCTACTTTGGATTAGCTAGCTTGATAACTTTGAAAAATCTAGAGCATTAATTTGCTCGGATCCGTTAGAGTTTGAGTTGGAGGACAATGAGTTGAGGAAAGGGGAGGAGGAGTCTCTATGCTTTGTCTAATAGAAGGGTTACCTTAATCTTGATTCTCTCCCTAAGTGTCTCTAAGAGTGATCCATTATGGAGTTGTTGGGGCTGGAGAGGATGTAGGAGCATCTTGGATAGCCTTGGTAGCAGGAGTGGCTGCCTCCTTCTTGGCCTTAGCTTCCCTTTCTTCCTTGTGGGTTAGAACATCTAAGAAGTATAAGAAGCTCAAGTCCAAGTCGATGTGTTGCTAAAGCACCATATTTTGGATCTTCTAGCCTATTTCTGTAGAGATGTCTTCATATTCATCATTCTACTGCTCGGACTTCAAGAATTTATCTATAACCTTCTATTTGATAGAAGAATGAATGACGTCTCCTTTTTCAAGGCAAGTGATCAGCTCCTTCATCTCACTAGCCTCGTCTTTAAGATCCTTAATCTTCCTCTCTAGTTCTCCTTTATGCTTAGCCAACTCTAAGGAAAATTTGGTGGTGGAGAAGCATTGCTCATATTTCATTGTCAGCTCTGCTTACATCTTGTAGATCGATGCACTAAGCTCTTGGTTGCATTGGTCAAGCTCGGTCTTAGCCTTTTGATTATCTTCCAATTTCTTGGTGAGCTCAGCTTTAGACTTTTTTTCTTCCTCCAACTCAGCCCCATTCTTAACATCCCAATGCTCCTACCTTTCCCTCTCCAGCTTAGCCTCTAGCACTAATCTCAGTAAGGAAGCATGACAAAAGAGTCTATTAGCCTTACGTAATTTTTTTATGATAACGCTTAGAAGAGGACTTTAACTCCCTGCGATGTTGACTTATGCTAAACAGCTCATCTCGAAGGAGCTTTACCTCTTTCAGAACTTGGTCATATTGCTCGAGCCATTGTAGTACTAGACCATTGTACTACCCAAAATCAAATAAACAACGAGCAGTTAGAAGAAAAAGGACTTAAAGAACATCATAAAGAAAAACAACTTTAAGAAATCATGACTTACCCGGTGAGCTAAGGTGGTGAAATGGCGCCCCATCTTAGAGACTGACTTACCCTTGGTCTCTACCTCCTTTTTTAAGATACCATAGTCAATAAGGGTGTAAGACCCCATCATGGCCTGATAACTGAGCTCCCGGTGGCACAATGTTAGATCATTCTCCTAGATCCCCCATTGCAGGTAGAGAATCTTCCCCTTAACTTGCTTGATGGTGGCCTCGTTTACCCTTTGATATAGTTGGGTGTCTAGAGACTCATACAAGGCGTTCTTAAATGACTTCGGGACTATCCCTATCTTTTGGCATTCATTTAGCTCATCTATGTTAGCTGCCCCCATTTAATCGAAAGTAAGATAAGGGTGAGCGAGGGGAAATTACAGGATTTTGAAGGCTTCCTTGGCCCTCTTTTGAGGCTGCACACTTACCTTAGCCACTTATCACTTCTTAATAAAGTTATCGAGTCTTACAATTTAAATTCCTATATTTTATCCTCTACTTGGTTAATTAAGCAAAGGTACCTATCGTTTGTTAATATGGATCAGTATAGGGTCGTCTCTATTGGGAACAGATTCAAACACTAATATTAATTATTCTTCTTATTAACTAGTGACTTAATGATTAAATGAAGTAATTTAACTGATTTCTACCACTAAACTGTACTAATTCTACGTTTACACCAAGAGAACACAACAAATAAGATTATAACACGAAACAACAAATTACAAAGTAAGTTTACTCCATCACATTAATATGGCTTATGAACTATTTATCCTAACAATTACTTATTTGCAGGAATTCTCTACTCATGAGTATTCTTCTTATAATTACTTAATTCTAATCCCGATTACGTTCCTTAGAATCTCTTCTCAAAGAATGGACAAGTTAAGATTGCATGAAAAGCTTACTAATCCTTGAATTCCCTACAACATGAAGTGAACTTCCTAAAAATATCTTTATTAACGGGAGTAGTTCGTTCTAATGACTAAGATCTATTCAGCAGAATTGTTTCTCAACATATTCTATTGAAATCTTTCGCAAGATTGTGTCATACGCTACGCTATCTCAATTTGTATGAAGTTTTAATCACTAGAAATGCATAATCGTTAGGAATAACAATAATTTAAAATACATTCATGTCAAAATGACTTCGTAAACCCTAATTTATCACTCATAAATGATAGAAAAAGAATAAATATAGAGAAATAGGATAAAAGAATTAAAACACAATATGAAAGAAGAGAGAAGAAGGAAATCCCTTTTGATTATCTTGAAGGATTCTGATACAACAATATGCAAACACTGGATTCTTCACAAGTCTCTCGAAATTAGTGAAGAATGTTACATAAAACTTACGTTACGTTTCCACTATACTGAGATACAAATAAGAAATTTAATGGAATCTAATAATTTGTTGTGTTTCTTGATGATGTTGGTTCTTATGTATATTCTCTCCCTTTGTCTAAAAGTTATGGTATATTTATACTTGACTCGTCAAAGGGTTCAAAAATATACCACTTCAAGAGACTATCTAATGTTAAAACATGCTCCATATATTGGTTTGTGTGAAAAAGTTAAAGAAGAATAGTTGTGTCCACTCCCATTAAACCCGTAACTCGGGGTGTGATAGTCTCGAAAAATAAAAATCTACACTAATCATGGCCGTGACAACGGACGTGGATTCCTCATCGCTTCATTACATCTTATCATGCCCGTGATTGAAGGCATGATCACCTTCCTAATATTTAATTGCGGGCGTGATTGATAAGGAGATAATCAGTACTTCCTCAATCATGTATGTGACAAAAGGCATGATGAATGCTGGCTATTCCAAATTTTCATCATTACGCCCATAATTAAGTGAATCTTGGTTCCACTTTAAGGGTTTCTTCTCCTCACGGTCATGATTGCCTTTAAATTCATTGTTCATATGTAAACTTCATCTCTTTGCTCTTGATTCATCTAAAATCAATACATTACATAATTAAGTACCAAAAACTTAAGAATCGAATCACAATTGTTAATTATTTATGCCTAAATATGTCTTGAAAGTGTAGAGTAATTTACTTTTATTAGCCACTTATAAGGCCTTCTTCTTTTGGCTTGCCAGCTCTTCTCCTATGTCGACCTTAGGCTTCTTCCTAGTACCTTCGGAAGGAGAGGACAGCACCACTAACTCTTGCTCAATAGCAACAGGCTCTTGTTTACTCATGATGGCAAGGGGCTCAAACACTGAAGCCATTGTGGTCTTGGGTTTAGTCACCATCAACTCTAGAGAAGGGGTATTGAGTGGGATCCCTTGTAGAACTTGTGACTCCCTTTGGCTTATTTCCACTATACTTAACTTTAGCTTGGGGGCCTTGGCTTTCAGGTCAATGGTCTTCTTCTCAGCCTTCATCTTGACCTCCTGCCATCTTAAGAGGTTTAATCCATTAAGTTGGGGTAGCTCCTTAAACTTTGTCTACTTTTCACCTACAAAAGGAAATAAGTGAAGTTAATACAAGTGTAAGTAATTATAAATACTTACAAACCTCGCTGTGACTAGTACGGGCAAAGAGGAATCCCCATTCCTTAAACGATGGTGGAAAAAGAATAGCTTCTTGCAAGCCTATGCAAGCATGATAAAGGAGTCAATTCATGTTAAGTTCGAACTTATACCTCCCAGCCACTTCTTCATCATAGACTTCTCTATGCTAAGGAAGAGTTGGGAGATTGATGTGGAGAAAGTACCTTCACATTGTCTCTTTGGAATTTATCAATTGATTGTACCTTAGAGCCATGAAGGCATCAATCTCTTGCGCAACCATAGAGTTGCTTAGACTAAGCTTCTTCAACGTACCAATTCAAACCAATTTTGTCTAGTGAGTCTAGAAGTTCACTTATTTAGGCAGCTTTACTATAAGGAACTCATCCTTCCAATGCTTTATAGATGAGTCTAAGTCGTTGAATAACTTCTTCCCTTGGCTATTCTGGAGGTGTGCCCATCTACCTAAACTTTTCCATAAATTAAAATAATCAAACAATTGTAGTGTGAACCGCATCACCAAACAGTCACAAAAGGCTTGGAATGCACTTATGATCCTTTACCTATTAAGAGGGACTGAGTAAGGCAACATTGATGATAGTAAAAAAGCTCCCTCTTGAAGTTAATAAAAGGGAGGTGCATCCCGAACTCGAAACATTTGTCATAGATTGCAAAGCACCTCCCCAATAACAAGTGTACCCTCTCTTTAGGACTTGGCACCCATAACATCATAGTAGGCCAATCTCGTACCATATAATCGCTTAAACAATAAATTATGGCAAATGACTTGCTTTTACTCACCTGAACATTTGGTCTTGAATCAAGCCTCTAAAACAAATCAACAACCTTTGGCACCCTTTTGTACGAGTACACATGACATGGATGATACTGATAAGCTCCACATTGTCTATCTTTACCACAACTTCCAAAGACTCTTCCTCCATTTGTGCCGGTATAGATGAAACTTCTTCAGCTGCTGTTGTCAGGGGAGTAGTACTCCTCGTTGCTTTAGAATCGGTAGAAGTTAGTTTATATTTTGATGAGTGTGACTTATTGGAGTTTGCAACAAAATTTGTTGCCATTTGTAGTGGTAGTTGAAGAAGAAAGTAGAGAAATTTAGAGAATCGATTAAAGAAAGTAGGAAAGACAAAGGGTGTTTGCAATAGGAAGACAAAGTTCAAGATGCGTAAACTGTTGAATTAGCTGCCAACGAGTATTTATAAGCCTCAAGTATGGGGAGGTGCATTGATGGTTATTGAGATCCCAACAGCTGCATTTCTCTCTATGCGCTACAATGATTACACATTGTGACAGTTTCAAACGGACGATTAAGATCAAAGCAACAATATGGCTGCAATTACATGTGCAACTTTATAGATATGACAGTTGTCATATCATCTTACATATTCCTTGGGAATGTGCACCAAGATTGGAATTTGAAATGAGTAACTTCCTTAAGAACTTCGGCCGAGGCCTTCTTAACTTCCTTACCTACCATAACATGTTGTCAACAAAATAGCTTAGAAAACCACTATACCCAATACAAACAAATTGAATCAGTCTGGCCATATTAGCATGACCTCAACTCTGACAAAAGTGACTATATGACAACTCCTAAGACTACCTCCTTAGCTTACACTCTCCATGGTTCGAGGAGGTTGGTCTTTTGCTCCTTAGCTTGGTATTCGACCCTCTGAGTACTTAGATCGATTAAGATTTGATCAGCTCAAATGGCTTTATAGTGCATCCTTAAGGCCAAACTCCAGTTACGTCCCAACCTCATTGGCAATGAGACTCCCAAGGGAGGGGCATAAGTGTTGATAGGATATCTTAGACATGGGTCCCTTAGGCCTAAGCCGACCTGTCTAGACTATGGGCCAACACAATTGGTCTTACGGTTGGCCTGATTCTCTAGCCCTTTACCTGGTGGTCCTGTTAACCAACCTTGCCATAAGCTCTCCAAACAAGCTATGCCTTTTAACTAACCTACTCAACCTTAAGTGATCATAATAGTTATTAAACATGTGGATAAGGCTTAGAGACCCAGTCAAACACCACGACCCTATAACTCCGAGATACATCGGACTCCACACTGCCACTACCCATATTGTGTAAGCATGTTAACATGTTACACGTGTTCCCTCAATTTTTGACGACCCTCCTCTATAAATACCCTGAAGCATCCTAACGATGACCAACCTTAACTCTTTGCGTGAGCTCTTAGCATTCTTGCTCTCTCCCTTCACATAAACATTAACTTAGGCATTAAAGTAATCAACCGAGAACAACACCCTAGTGCCCCTTACTGTGCTCTATCTTGCAGGCTCAATACACAAGTGCAAAGCCCAAACCAATCTACCATACCAGCCAAATCTTACTAAAGACAGGTCCAACCAATTAATATATGTAAGCCCCATGATCAGTCACTTAAGGTTTCGATCAGCTGAAAGATCCAATTGAGCCTAAATTATAAGTAAAACTAGAAATATTAGTAAAATGATCCCGTAAGTTTGAATTTAAGGAAATAAGCAATAAAATAAAAGAATATAAAAATTTCAAATTTTAAGTATATAACTCTTTATTTATCGAAAATGCGTAAAATACATTCCGATAATTAACGAATCGCTAGAGATAAATTATATGTTTATTAAAAATCATAAAATAACCTAAATAATATTTAGGAATATTTATTTGTATTATATATGAATTTACATGTATGTAGAAATAAGCATAATTATTTAAAATACGCGAAATGTGCTAAAATAATAATAAATAATTAAAGAAAATTCGTAATTAATTAAGGAAAAATCAAGAAAAATATAGAAAAATGAGGAAAAGTCCAGAAGTGGGGCGTGGCAATCTGATATTGAAGAAAAAAAAATCAACCAATTAAAATGCAACAAATAGAAAGTGGAAAAAAGAAGAGATAAGGCAGTTGTCTTGTCTAATTAATGCACAATAATTTTCCTAAAGCTCTATAAATAGCAATAAAATTTCAAAAGCTCATTTGGTTAGTTTGGAGAGTGAGAAAAATAGGGAGAGGCAAAATTGAGAGAAAATTTAAGGTTAGAAAAAAAAAAAGAAAACAACTGTGCAATCAGGGCCATAAAGGGGAACCTTCACCAGACGAGCAGTTGCAAACGGATAGTCACTACCACCACACGGTGGCTGGCGGTGGCCAGAGCTACCCAAACCGGTGAGTTAGATTTCTAGCCTAATTTTGTGTAATTTTGTAAAAAATAATAAATAATCTTAGAAAATTATGAATTTTGTTATTCTAGAATATTTTTCTATGTATTTTTTAAGAAAAATATTATTTTGATGAAAATATGTCTCGTGATATATGGTCCTTAAGAAATCATGCAAAACCGAGCATGATTAGGATTACAAATAAATAGGATTAGGAATAAAGAGGATTAGGAGTGTAGTTTAGAGCTCAATTTTTTTTCGTAGAATGCTTAAGTGATATAGAGCAGTATTATGAAGCCATTTTTTTAAATTTAATTTTTGAAATTTTTAGGTAAATTTTTAGCCCTAAAATGATAGAAAAAATTGGATAATTTTGAGTTAATTAGGTGATTAAGATATTAATTACTGATTTAGATAGTAATTAGAGGGTTAGGGATGTTAATTTCTGATGTGGAAACCGAATCCTAGCCTTTGGAGTGTTAAGTGTAATTAATGAAGGAATTATGTGGTAATTGTAGAAAATTAGGAATATATAGAATTGAAAAATTAATAAATATGAAAAATTAGGTTTAATTTAATAATATAATAATAAAAATAAGAATATAATAAATTTGAGACAAAAATTTAATTTTAGGTAATTGTATAAAAAATGTAAGATTTTCTCACATCAAGAATAAATCCGGTACCACAATTAGGATTAGCGTATGCCGAACAGTTTAAAATACTAAATCAAAGACCCAATAGTATATTAGAATACTCGAGCTTAACGTGATTAATTTCACATTAAGATTCGAGCATATGTAAGATTCCAGAATCAAAACTAGAATCTAATTTAAGAACCGAATCCTGAAATAAGGTAGAATAAATCATTAGTAAATAATAAGTATACATGAAAAAAAATAATAATAAGCTAAATTATAACTTAGAAATCGAACTAGAACCTAATTTAGAAATCGATATGGAAACTGAACTCGAACCTAACTTTAAACCTAGAATAATTGTAAAAGATTTGAAAACCTAGATAATTGGACATATTAAACCTTAAATAAAAAATAATAATAAGCGTTATAGGATAAAATCAACTTATGATAGTTATATGAAAAACTGAAATTACGTTTGTGATATGGGGATGATCAGCGATAGCATGAACGAGTTGGACCTCAAGTGAGTGAGTAAGAAGCCTAGGTAAGTTGGGATTAATATAATGTTGTATTTTGGAGGTTTGAAATTATACTTGGTTGTGCTTGTTAGATAGTCTGTTGTGTGCATATGCTTGATTATGAGTGATGCTATAATTTTGTTTGTTGTTCTAGCTTATATTGTGTGATTTGTATAAAATGATTGATCACCCTAAATTAGACCTAATCAAATATATGACTTGTAATCATAATCGGACCTGCATGGCAACCCATTAGGGGAAACCTAGGACTCTCCGGCCAAATACCGACCCCTTCGAAAGGGATAGCGCAGGATTGCATAATGGTCGCTTCTTCATCCTTAGTCAAACTAACTAACAAGAGAGGAGGTCACGACGAGGGTGAAGTCAATTATTCGAAGGTACTTACGGGAGGAACAGGGTCTTCATTGCATAAGCCAGGGTTTGGTCGTGAGCTGTTGCACTAATGGTAACTCCTCAACCCGGATTAGAGTGGGCGCAATTTCTCTAATCTCACGATGGGCTGGACAACGTCGTACAATGATATTTGCTTGAACATGCATTGCACCTAATAAGTTGGTTGATAACCTTATTATGTTTATGGTATAGTTTTAAGTCCTCCATCCTAACCTACTAAGCTGTGGTTGCTCACATCCTTATAGACGTCATACAGGTGCTGGCTAAGAAATAGCATACAACTACTCTGAAGCTAGCAACCGCTGGATCCTAGGGAGTGAGGAAAATTATTTGAAGAAAAAACACATATTTTTTTTAAGATCTAAGTTTTTACTTTAGATTTTTTTTTTTTGAATAATGTAATAACTAGGAAATATATTACGGAGAAATATTGTAAACTTTAATTGTAATAACTGAATTATAGTATATATATATATATTTCCTCACTTTCTTAGATAAATGATTTATTTAAATTACAAAGTGTTTACTTCAAAACGGGTTAGTCATTGATGCCTTGTGTAGATCAGGTCTAAGATAGCGGTTGTAAGGCTAACTTCTATTTTAGAATGGTTTACACAACGGGGCTGTTACGACTTTGTCGCTTCGAGACATAATAATATAAGTGACTTAGAAAAAAAAAAGGGAAAACTAATTATTTTAGAAAAAAACCTTCATATGAAAATATTTTATACATGGAGCTACCACCAATTGAGGTAGGGAAAATGGGAAATTAGGGTTGAATAGGTAACTTAACCTTAATTTCGGTCACTAGTTTGTAATTTTTTTTTTAGGTTTTTAGAAAATGAGTAAATATAAATTTTGAACTTATGGGCTAACTCATTAAAACATATAGGGGGCTAAGCTTTGAACTTAGTAATTACTTAGATTTAACTCTTTTGGGTAAAGTGGTATATAAAGAGTCATTCCTATGACATTCAAGATGATTAAGAGAGATTTAGAATGATGGCTTAAAGTAGAGATTGTTAAACCGATTCGTTATCTTTCAACTTTTCTTAAAGATACTTATGTACATAAAGAGGCCTTTACATGGTCTGAATCCAAAAGGAGCCTATGGAGGGATCCATTAATAAATGGATTAATGTTGGTTGTTGATTGTTAACATGATCCAATCGATGACATTAGCGACCAAATTGTTTAAAGACCTAAAGTCCCTCTTCATCTTAGACATGAAAAATTCTACATAAATATCGTTGTGCTATTGGATTCTCACCTATTAATTATTTGAAGAAAATAATGCCTTTTATAAAACCTTACAAATTAGCAATTGCCCTAATTGAATTGCTACTTATGACATTTGTACAAAAGCATAGGTTAACTTGGACATGAGTCCTTTTGACTTGAAGTTGTAACAAAGTCTGGAATGCCTCAAGTTCACGATGCTACGGATCACTACATGTCCTTAGCATTTAATGACATATCAAGCTAAATGAGCAACTAAAGATTTTCACTATTAGGTTAAATAACTCCATAAACTCTCTTAATAGAAATTCTCAAATGTAATTGAAATTCACAGTTGAATCTTTTCAATAAATGGAAATGAAATGAACATATTAATTTGCTAAAATCACATGACAAAACAAATCTCCTCAATAATCCTGTCTTTGTAACTCTTCTATTCTAACAAATTACATTTCATCGTCATAATGATAATAAAACTCTCCGGTATTTTTATCTTGATATAATAATGTATGTCTCCATTCTCATCATTATCTAATTGCTCATCTAAAGGTCTTAGAGCTAAAAAGAATGGAGATGAGCTAATACCCAGTATGAAAACCTATAAGCATATGTATATGACATGCAACATTCATAATTACATACACAATGATGCAACAAGAAATATCAAATAATAGGTCATTGTTTTTAATTAAGTCATCAAACAACATAGCATGATTAACCCAAACTTAGAGTACCTCAAACTTGATATACGGTTCCTAAGTTAAGACATTAGCATTGCGCCTTCCCATCTAATGGCACCGAGATACTAGCACTAGGACCCTCGTCTAAACAAGTACTGAAACATTGGTGTTGCGGCCCCTAAATGTTACCTAACCTAATTGATACTGGGATATTGGTATTATGAACCCTAGACATTAATCTATCTACTTCGAGTTACTTTCAGGAGGAGGACTCCAGTCGATACAACTTTGCCTAAGAATCAACAAGGTAATACTTCAGGGACATTATTATTACAACCTCCTGAGCCTAGGTAAGCACAAGCAACAATTAACTATCATGTTGGATAATTATTAGTCCAATTCACTTCAATTACCCCACACAAGCACAAGTAATTGAGGTAACATGTACTTAGGTCTTGAGAATAACTTTTAGTATCTCCTTCAAAAGTCCTTTCAAGATCAACACTTGAAGTATACATAAGAATAACTCCTTTTAGATCTTGTTTCCATGGTATCTTAGTAATCTCGCTAGGTTCTCGAGTCTAAATTTTAGATAACTTAAGGTTTTAGGCTCAATATAGACTTCTAAACATGTTTAAAATAGGTTAGGTTAAGGTTTAGGTGAATAAGAAACAAGAAGAAAAAAAGAAGGTACAAGATCGTGCCTAGGAATCATGCTTGTGATCTTAGACCATGATCCTTCTTTAAACTCAAATCATAAGATCACACCTAAGGTTTATGTTCGTGATCTTAATTGTAATCCTCTTTGACCTCAATTTCTTCAATATAAAACTTGCTAAAGCATTCACTGGTAGAATCATGCCCGTGATATTTGCTAGTGCTCCTTCTTGATAGACATTCTTCTTTCCTTTTTCGATCTTTAACCTCTCCAATCCATCTTAATTCAACTCTAACTCATCCAACACTCCAAATCCTTTCTAGTTTTTATCTTTCTTATCAAATTAATAAAAGTGATCACTCAGATGTGTTCCCTAACGTGAAATTAAGATTAAGAATGAGGAACATACTTTAGTTAGCACCCTTGTTATAGACATGAATTACAATAATCACAAAATCTGATCACAAATCTTGGATCCACACAATTAATAATCACAATTCTTTTCATTTTAATATGGGATTAGATAATTCCTTATCAATTTGGATTTAGGGTTTGTCCAATCTTCACACTTTTAACTCCTTTCCCAAAATTGATCTTCCTAACAACCTATAACGCCTTTTAAAATCAATGTAGGGTTATGATATATCAATTGAGTGATAAAGATTACCCAGTACTTACTTTGTTGTCACTCTTACTAGTGTCTAGGGGAGAGTTCTACGGAAACAACAATTGCATAAATGAGACCCTAAGTTAAAATAGATCCATTTTTCTATCTAAGGAATGAAATGATCACTTTAACTTCTTACTCAACCTTTTATTACTTCTTGTAGACCTGTTTTATGTTTTTTTATTTTCCCTTATTATTTTTTTACTTTTGATGAGGTTTAAAAAGTCGCAAAAATTCAATAAACAAACCTTGTAAAACTTAAACTCTTAAAAAGAATATCTTAAATTGCTATTGCAAGTGAAGAGTTAAGTTGAAGTCGACATTCTTAATTTTTCAAACTTGGAAATTGAGACTTCCTGATATAATAAAGTCATACGAATAATATTAAGTATCTTATAAGTTAATGATATAAAGAAATGACATCCAATTGGTATATATGACTAAGGGTATAATCGAATTGAATCGAACCGAATAGTATTGGGTTCGAGTTTAACTTGAAAACCCCAAGCTCGAGCTCAGCTCAAGTTAGATCGAGTTTTAAATTTTAAACACGAGCTCAACTCAAAAATAGTTACAGCAAGTTCAAGTTCAACTCGATTAGGTCAAATTTTTTTATAAATTTTCCCTAATTAATATTAGATTCTTTTGTACTTAAATAAATTAAAAATTCTACCAAGCTCAATTGAGTTTATGAATATGGCTAGCTTAGTATTTCAAAACTCGAGCTCAAGCTCGAGCTCGACTTGATTTACTCCTCGAGTAATTAGAGCTCAACTTGATTATTTCTAAATCCAATTAGACTAAAACTCAAGTAGCTTGCGAATCAACTTGATTCACTTATAACCCTATATATGGCTTATAAGTATACATAGTATATAATCTAAGTACACAAATATTCACATAAGTTCTCGATTATAGGCAACTATACATATTAATATATTGCTAATATATATAATGACTAAATAAATTTCCAGGCAATATGAGAATCGCACCAATAGGTCTGCATGGCAAGGTATTGGAATTGCTGTAGCCACATTGTCTTTGCAATAATTTGGATATTAGACGTATGGGCACGAGTATGTTTGCAATAGGACACTTGGGATGTTAAACTTGCTTAAGCTCTGAACTTAGAACCTATAAATTCAACAAAGCTTCAACGAGTTTCTGTTTAACCAAAGGAAATATAGAAACAGATCTTGGAAGGTTTACTCAACTAAACAAGTATTAGAGGGAAGAAAATCCTATATAGGAAGGAGTAGGAGCAATCTGATCATCGGAGTTGTGAAGGAACACATCCTGCGCTGCCGATCCGACAAAGCCCCCATTGTGGCCAGCTACCGGAGCTTCGGCTATTGGTATGTCCAATAATTCGCTTGATCTTGTAAAGTTTCTTAAATTATCAAATTAACTTGATCCTTCTCGAAAAAATTATTTATAAGTTATTTATATCCTAGTTTCATGTAGTAAAAAATTATTGGTGTGTATAGTATGTCTTAACAATCTGGTGTCTCCACGAACTTTCAACTCATTCTTTAATATCCAAATCATGTTGTTTTGAGCTCAATTATCTATCTATTGTACACTAGTAAAAGGGTTTATGTAAATTCAAATGTTTACTATATATTGTATTTTGTTTCCATAAATCAAGTAATTCAGTATTTTTAAGAAAAAAGAGGTGATTTACAGAAAATTAATTAGAGAATCCGTGTTTTAGTGATTTTTGCAATATTCAAGTGATAGAGTAAGAGATTGGAATTGATTTTTTCAATTGATATAATTATTTGGATAATTAACTGGTTTTTCGAGGGTGAAAATGCAAAATTATCACTAATATGATGAGTTCTCTTTAAAGAAGTACTTTGATATGAATTTTATACATTTTTTTTTTGCGTTCATAGAAATGTTCGCGAAATTAATTGGTGAGTAATCCTACTTATTACATAGTCTTACATAGAAATGGTTTAGGTAGTAGTTGAAATGTAATTATAATATATGTAGGTGTAATTAGGGCTAGGCAAATAATTGCGAATCGAATAAAAAAATCATTTGTTTTTTCAAACATTTTGATTTGTAATTCGATTTGGTTATATATAAACAGTTTATGGTTCAATTTGGGAAAGCAAGCTGAATCGAACCATTTGGAATCGAATCAAAATGTTTGGATAAATAAAAAAAATAAAGTAATTGTTTTTTGCTTTTTTGATTCTTTTAGGTCAATCTTCATGGATGCCATTAAAATTTTTATATCTTATATTTTTTCATCTTATTTCTAAGTCAATTATTAAAATTAAGTTGAATGAGTTCCATCTGAAATTTCACATTTATAAATTTTCCTTTTCTAAATTGTCTTTTTCTTTTATATTTTCAAATCAAAGGTTTGAACATGGTGTTCTTTACATGTTTCTCATCTCTTTTTCATCCTTTGGTGTGTTTTTTGTGTCTTAGTCATATCTCTTTTGGATGGGTGACTCTACTTCTCACTCCTTGTTGTTGTTCGTCAAAATAATTTCTTATTGTTGTCCAATCAAGTTGAGTTTGTTAAGATTTTGTACAACTTTTTATTAAATATTATTATATATGATAAATGTATGAGAAATTAATTGGAAATATATGAAGGTTTAATGGAAAGAAAAATATGTTATTTAAGATAAAAATGTTTAACAAAAATTTGATATAAACTGTTCGATAGTTTTAATTAAGTTTCAAAAATTTACAAAACTAAATTGTATGGTTAGGTTTGTTTAAAAAAAAAAATGAATCATTACATGAGGTTCAATTCACTAAAGGAAAGTAAACCATATCAAACCAAACCATGCCTACTCTTAATTGTAATGTTCAAAATTATTTTAGATATGTACTATGTGAATGCTACTGGATAGGTTTGATTTTGAATCTTTTATGGGTCCCTAAAGATACTTTGGGGTTAGATACCTTGTATAAACATAGTATGGTCTTGTTATAATATAGATATGTAGAAAATACCATGAGTATATATTTATTTAGGATGCTTTCTATAAATGATAAGAACTTGTATGGTATGTTTGATGGTTGGACATGATCAAACTTAATAAAAAGTTTTACATAAATGAGTTAAATGAACTAGCCAAGATGATTTCTTAAGTAAAGGACCAAAACCATAGTATAATTATATAATTTAAATGAGAAATGAATGTTTGTGGTAATGCAACAATCTAATTTGGCAAGGAAAGGGTGAATCATGGACTGAAATTAGAAGATTTATTAAGAATATAAGGTTTGTAATGAAATCAGAGGATAAATAAAAGAAACTCTATGGATAAGAAACTAAACGTAGGACATCTTAAAGGATGAGTTAGAGGATTTCCCTATCTAAGGACTCTAATCTAAACCCACTTAGAAGGTAAATTAGAGGAATCATGGGATAAAAAGTGTAGACTAGAAATTTATGAGGATAATTTAATTAAGAACTACAACTAACCCGGCTCGAAAGATATATCAAAAGATTTGGTAAGTAAATTTTCATATGAGAATCTATTCAGAGATTGAGTTAGAAGGTAGTTATATGAGAGTTCTAAGCTAGAACAAATTCTTCAAGTAAGTCAGAAGATACCTTTAACAAAACCTTAAAGCTAACCTGATTCACAACATGACTTAAAAGGCAACTAAGAGAGTAATTCACCTGATACTCTAAGTAAAGGTTTACCTAAGATAACCTTAAAGCCTAGACATTGAGGTATAACATAACTTCTCAAATTACGGTTAATGAACTTAATCCTAAGAGTAATGAGTAAATTACTAATATCTTGCAACTTGTATTAACAATAAAGATGTTATTTTCAATATAGGGATTTGCAATAAAGAAACACTCTAAATTGTAACTTATTCGAGTAATGAATATTCTAAGTAAGTTGGGATCAACACTTTATCACATTTTAGAGTGCTATTTCTAAGTGCTTAGAGATTTAAGTATATATTTACTTGTGCTTGTAAGTAGTTGATTATGCGTGTATAGTGTATGATTAGTTATTAGTATATTGCTATGGAAATGTTTTCTTATTGTAAATTATTTGAGATTTTATGTTCTCTGATTGAGTGACTATAAGGTTAATCACTTTTAAATTTGGATTAACCAAATTTGACTTAATCTTAATCTAACCTACATTGCAACTCATTAGGGGACGACAAAGATTTTTGGTCAAATGCCAACTCTTTTGAAAGAGATAGCAAAAATGATCCATTCTCTAACCTTAGTCGAATTAAATAACGGGAGAGGAAGCTGCAGTAAAGTTAGTGGAGTTGGTACAGGTAGTTGTTGAAGTAGTATTGTCTTCATTACGTAAATTTGAGTTTGGTCGTAAGTTGAGGTATTATGCCAAAAGAGTGGAAACTTTTCAAACCTGGATCGAAGGGGGTTCATTTCTCCAATCTCATAATGAACAGATAATGTCATGTAATAGCTTATGTTTGTGCTTTGCATCTAACAAATTGATTGACAAGCTCGTTGGTTTTGATATGTATACATGTTTTTGTTTCTATCTTTCTTACTGAGTAATGATTGCTCACATTAGAACAGACTTTTTTTTATAGGAATTAGCAGACCCATTAAGACCAAACAATTATTGAGCTTACAGAAGAAAAGCACAGAACTCTAAGTGAGGATTATTGAAAGTCAAGAGTACTCTTTTCTATCTTTTGTTTGGAGGTTAGTTAGCAATGTGCCTAGGAGCCAAGTTTTTAAGGCTTCCCTTGAATTGGTGTGCTCTTCATACTAGTCAAGAAATTGATATGTGCTTGTAATTTGAATTATCAATGTGTGAATTGTGTGCAAGGAGATTTCCAATTTTTCTATTCTATAATTTTTTGTTCATTGGAACTCCAACTCTACCATTGTGACTGTGAGGTTCACATTCAGAGCACACCCCATAACGTGTCTTTACTAGCTAAAATGCTCTCTTCAACTTTCTATGTACCCGTGTTTATGATTTCAATCATCTTGATGTGAATTGCATGTAGAATTCTAGTTTTTCTGTTTTATAAAATTTTTTTTTGTTTGTTTGTTTGTAGGAATTCCAACTCTAGCATTATGGCCTGGCCCCCAATGAACGTATTCGGAGAATATCTCGATGATAAATATATCGACCAGAGTGCACTATTTGTGTCTGTTATAAGTTTTTCGATTATCTGTCTATGTTGAAAGTTTTCCAAATTAACGCTATTTGTTGAATGGATGTGATGTATTTATCTATTTTGTTTGTTTACTTCATTTGAAGATGAGCCTTTTTTAAGGAACCTGTTTGATCAATCTTTTATGGAACTTTTACGGTGAAAGCATACGTGTTATGAGATTTAAGGATCTCTGGGAAAGGAAATTGAATTTTTATCGTCAAAATAATCACTAATTTTTTCTTTTTCTTTTTCCTGTCAAGAATAAAAATGCAAATAAAAACACA
This sequence comes from Lumnitzera racemosa, assembly GCA_024138005.1. Classification (NCBI taxonomy): domain Eukaryota; kingdom Viridiplantae; phylum Streptophyta; class Magnoliopsida; order Myrtales; family Combretaceae; genus Lumnitzera; species Lumnitzera racemosa. The sequence continues at coordinate 98,847 of JAMXBC010000007.1, read as the reverse complement.
CATACTTTGCAAAAAGTATTTCTTTGTGTGTGTGTGTGAGAGAGGGAGAGAGATGAATCGATGGGGTTCATATGGGTACCAACATAAATCATATACAGATAGCTTGCAATATATCAAACCGAATGGGCCATCAAGGCATTCTAAAGCTAATTGTTATTACTTTAATATCATTCGGTTTGCAATGTACGTTTAAATTCCCTGCAAAAGTTATACCGTTCCGTTTCTCGCACTTGTTGCTTGTCTGGATCAAGTTTCTGCATATGCAATGCCTTTTTGTGGGTGCAAATAGTAATTCTGAAACACAAGTTTTTTATGAATTTTTCTATTGCTGGAAATTCAATTTGATATTTGTAGTTTGGTTGGAGAAGATGAGTGCCATATTATGATTTGCCTCGTTCGTTTGTCGACGGGTAAACATAGGGCAAGCTCCACTCCACCCACTAGGTGAGGCCACCGTGTCTTTGGTTTTTTTCGTTTTTTATTCTTCCAATGGAAAATTAGTAAGGTGGTATATCCATTATTTTAAGATCCATGTTAATCTATTTGATACGATTGATTTGATGTTTTGAGAGCTTATATGGAAAATGATGTAGACAGCGACTGGTACAAGAAAGGACTTCCCAAGCCGTAATTAATGTTCTCTTATTAATCTTTTACTGTGTTTAACCTCTTTTTTTTTTTTTTTTGGCCAAATTATTTTGTTTAACTTTAAAAGCTCCTTTTAACTCCGTCCTTCCCCTAAATTAGGAATTTTGGGACTCTACACAAAACACCTGAAGAACATTTAGTTAGTCAAATCCAAAACCACGTTTAATACCGACCCAACCAGACAACACCACCAAAGATCACCATCACTTAGACTATTTATTAGACACTCTTGAATACTGTTTCAAATCCACCAGGAGTTTTGACTGATGTTCCGATGTTAAGACATATATGTCTGACGGGGCAGGTAAGTGTTTCTACAGCTACATTTTGATTTTTTTTTTTTTTTGTTAAGTGTAGAAGTGGATTTAAAGGGTGATCTTGATGATGAAACAGATAAAAAGGGTGAATTTGGAAATAAAAGGATTTACTAAAGACTTTGCTATTTTCCTTTTCCTTCTGAACGTATCCGATATAGTCCTAGGAAAATAAAACAAAACGAGGGTTATCTATTATTTTTCTGAGGTAATTGCTCACTAAAGCGGGTTAGCTACGTTTGTTTGATAGGCAGTATTAAGGATGATTATTATGTTACCATCAAATATCATTTAGGTGTTATGATATTTCCGTTTGTTTCTTATTTCTGTAGTCGTTCAGATATAAACGAGTTAAATGCTTAACGTCGTTTCTTTCTTCTATTCCATGGAATTTTGTACGGAACTTAGGATTGGCAGTAAGATTTTGGTGTTTTCACTTTGTAAATTCTTCTTCTTCCTTTTATTTTTTCTTTTTTTTTTATTAATTATTTTTCATAAAATTGATACAAACTAACTCTTAATGATAAATAAATGGATTATATTTATATATATATATATATATATATATATGGTTATTACGATGAACTGGATGATGAAAATTACGAAATTTTTAATAATCTACTAGTCAATAATGCATCCGATATATATGCAAAAAATAAATGAAGCGATTTGATATGATATAGATCATAATAAAACGTAATTAATTAAACTTATGCAAAATTATTTTAAACTAATGTAGAGAAACATTAATTCCATTCCATTACTTTTCATAAATTTGAAATTTAGGTAAGTGATGCTTAAAGAGGAAAAGTCATAAGAACATTACCAAAAATGTTATGTCATACATTAGGGCTGCAAAAATAGAAGAAAATCAAATTTGATGGTAAAGTATTTTTCCACCAAGAAACATTTTTGCAATTAACGAAATATTATGACAATTTATATGTGTTTGCGTTTTTATTGTATTTCCACATTAAGTAAAATTTTCATGCACTATTACAAAAAAAAAAAAAAAGAAGAAGAAGAAGAATATAAAACTTCCACATCTTTTTACCAACAAAAACACAAAATAAAAAGGGGAGGAAAAAGAGTACCTTTATAGTTGCCAAATGGGCAAAATAACTCCAAGGCTAACCTATGTAAAAATTAATTATTTAATATAAAAAGGTAAAATTTCTACCTCCATTTGCGATTATTCACATAATATGTCTATATATATATATTTATATAGACTAATATGCATTATTATACTTTGATTACAGATATAATAGTCTTTTGCCTTGTCATCATTATTGTATTAAGTCGTATTATTGTAACTCATTGGTTATCATCACTGTATCGATATGTATTAATATAGTTTGATTGTCATTATCACTATACTAATATGTATTAGTATGTTTTGATATAATTTGATTGTCATTATAACTATACTAATATATGTAATATATCTTATTAACGTTGTTTAAATATACATAGATATTGTGTTTTTTGATTAATTCTAATGCAATCCATCGCTAAAATCATCATTAGTTTGTTTTTTAAATATAAGTGTAATATTAAAGAATATATAATTAATTTCAAAAGATAAAGAAAGCATAGAGTCCAAAACTCCTTCCATTTTCTCAATAATATATATATATATTATATTTGCATAAGTACAATAGATCTAAAGTTTGAATATTTGGGTAATATATCTGATTTAGCCAAGGGATATATATGTAATACTTATGAAGTTTTCAAAAAACAAGTGATAAAATAAACTAATGCAAGTTTCTAAGTATATGAAGAAGTTATAAGAAAAAAATCATATGGTAGATGAACATATCATCAAAGGCAGCTAAGTAGCAAGATCATAAAAGATTTGGAGATGAAGTGGTTATATAATGACTATTACATATATTGAGAACAATTGAATGTTGGTAGCTACAGATATTTAAAGAAGAAGTTATTAATGAAAAGAGAAACAAGAAGAGAAAAGTAAGGAAAGAAAAAGAGAATAAAGAACAAAAGAAATGATCTACACAAGTTTTTATGAAAATACAGTTCAAGACTTGCGAATTTCATTTTATTGAGCATTTTGCGAAATTGTAAGGAAATCTACTATGATCCTTAAAGGAGTTACTAATATCTTTAGAAATTATTGAGTTATTGTTTAAGAGAACTTAGAAGTAGATTTTATTAGACTTGTAACTTAGAGGCAAGGTAAGATTGTGAGAACTGTTGATCTTCGTATAAAGTTTTCTTTAAATAGTGGAACTCAAATGTAGAGTACTTGATCCCTAGCCACGTGCTTCAAGAATAGACTGAGGCACAAGGTGAAATCATTATATATACTTCCCTAATTTTTCGATTCGTACACTCTCTATTTATTTGCAATTTATTTATTGTTTTCTGATATGTTGTTTGATTACTTAATTGATTATGCATTACACGATTTATCATAATCATCTACGCATTATTAAACTTATGGTCAAAAGCATGTTTCATGTTTTAAAATACTTAAGAGCAAAAATTTCTAAGTAATTAATTGACTTCTAGACGTAGATATCTAATCCAAATTTGTTAATATTTCCGAAATATGAGGAATTAAGAAACAAGTTTAGTATAGGTATGTGTTATTGAACAATAAGAAGTAGAAGTTAAATAAGCATTATAATTTCACAACAACCAATTCAACCCCCCTCCACCCTCCCCTTTTCTTGATTGTTTATTGACATCAACACATGAAACACAAAATTGTCTTTAAGAGAATCCATCATTGAGTATTGAGTTCATTGAAAAAATTGCTTAAATTTTTAATTTTCACGGTCATTTTGTTCATTGATTATGTTATGTCCACACTTAATAACATTGAAGATTGCCACCTTATCATTCATGAGCAACTTACTAGTCAACATCAATATTATCTTCTAACCGCTTAGTATAGATACCTTATTTTTCCTATCCTTAGGATTCTTTTCTTATCGGGCTAGGTTTTAAAAAATAATAAAATATAACAAAAAAATTGAAAATTGAAAAATAAAATAAAGTATCGAATGGAGTCAAGTCGTATCGAATCAGGTTGAGTCGAGTTAAGTTGAGTTAAGTTAAGTCTTTTAGGATTGAATCGGATAATGGTAAGTGCTCAATTTAATAAATTTTAAGTCGTTGAAGGATTGGGTCTCATTAAAATATTTTGGTCTAGTCTAATGTAAAATGGATTTTTATCTAATTTATATTAAGTTAAAATAGACTTAGAATTTATTAAATAGGTTATTGGGCTAAATCAAGTCAGATTGAATCGAGCCTGAAAGATAGAAAGCCTAAATCAAAATAGGATTTCTAGAATCTAGGTCGAATCTTCAAAAAATCTAAATCGTATCTTTCATATTTGGGATTCTTTATTGTATCTAGGGTTTGTTGAGATCAAATCTATATTTAAAAAGATATAAAAAATTCGTTTATATGGTTTATAAATAATTAGTTGACGGTAAAGTTTAAAAAAAATGTTTCTTTCACAATCCCAATACAAACACAATTATCCCTCACTAATGACCAACTTAGAACATAAACACATATTCACCCATAGTCAACGCTTAATACATTGCAACACCTACTTGACACATTGCCTAATACATCCATACATTCATGAAGCATACACTATGCTCACGGCTCACTCAGACATGATCACGACCGACTAGCACACGTCACTCACACATAGCACAAAACATACACATAATCACGGTCCAGTATACATTCATGATACAACACATGCTAACACAAGCAACACATTCGCACATGAGCTTTCACAAGCACATAGAATGCAATAAATGAGATTTTATACGTCCTAATGATTCGTTGTACTCTATTTCGATGTTCGAATCCTAAATGGGATTTTAAACTTTGATTTCTAAGTCTTAAATATGCTCGAATCCTAATGTGAAATTAATCACATTAGGCTCGAGTGTCCAAATATCCTATTGGATCATAATTTGGTATTCTAAACTATTCGGTACACGCTAACCCTAATTGCGGTATCGGATTTATTCTCGATGTGTAAAAATCTTACATTTTGAGACATTTACTTAAAATTAAATGTTATTTTCAGATTTATTATTTTTCTGATTTCTCTTATAATATTATCTAAATAACCTATTCTTTTAGATTTATTAATTTACAATTTCACATATTATTAATTTCTTACATTAATTACTTAATTCCCTAAATTAACCATAATATTCCAAAGGCTAGGATTAGGGTTCCACATCAGAGATTAACATCCTTAAACATCTAATTAATATCTAAATTAGTAATTAACATCTTAATCACTTAATTAACCCAAAATCACTCAATTTTTCCATCATTTTAAGGCTAAAAATTAACTTAAAAATTTCGAAAATTAATTTTAGAAAAATGGCTTCATAGCACTATTCTATATCATATGAGCATCCTATAGAAAAAAAAATTGAGCTCTAAACTACACTCCTAAACCTATTTATTTTCCGTTCTAATTATGCTCGGTTTTGAGCAATTTGTTAAGAACCCTATAATTGCAGAGGTAATTAAACTAAATCAATATTTTTCCTTAAATCTACATACAATAAAATCTCATAATAAAAAGTTTCATAATTTTCTGAGCAAAATAACTAATTTTACAACATTATTCAAAATCGGGAAATTTAAGGGACTAACCGTTCCGAAGCTTTCTGACCGTCCAAACCCGGTCCAAGACTGTCGGCCGGCCTAGACGGTGCGGCTAGAGTGGTGTGGTGGTGGCGGCTCGGTTCCAGGTGGTGGTGAGGTATGGTTTTCTCTCACTATACGAATTTGCACAGTTTCCTCTTTTTTTTTTCTGGATTTTCTCTCGATTTTTTCAGTTTTCCTATTTTTTCCCAAATGCTAAACTATTCAAATGACTTTTAGAAATTTTTCCCCTATTTATAGATAATGTTTTGTAATTATTATGCATTAATTAGACAAGACTTTACCCAATTTCCTTGATTTTTGGTTTTTATGTTGTCTAATTTTAATTGGTTGATTTTTCTTTTATAGAGTTTGACTTTCCACGACCTGATTTGGATTATTCTAGGCTTTATTGATTTTTTTTTATTTTTTCCATAATTAATTTATAATTTTCCTTAATTATTTACTTATTTTTTGGCCAATTTAGGTAATTTCGCGTATTTTTATCTACACGTAAATACATGTGGGGTATATGTGAACATTCCTAATTATTATTTTGGTTGTAAGTTGCTGCATAACATGGAAACTTCTCAACCCGGATTGGAGCGGGTGAAATTTCTTTGATTCCACAATGGATCGGACTACGTTGTGCAATGACACTTGATTGTTGCATTGCATGAAAATAATTACTTGATAATCCTGTTTGTGCTTGTATGCATTCATGAGTCTCCAATAGATCTTTTTGCAGGTCTTGATTTCTGAACGCTTCAAGTATTATGCCGCCCTACAATTATCTAGAGGTTAGTCCTTTTGAAGCTAGGGATATGAGGATCAAGTTACTTAGTATAATGTGTAACTAGAGTGACCTTGTAGTTAAGGATGAAAGACTGAAAGTTATTATGTAAATTAGTGAACAATTGTGAATATGTAGAATTTTCTGGGATGTTCTGTGGAGTTATATATAATTATACATGTTTATTAGAAATTTGTAATATTTATCATAATTGTAGTTCAACTTTTAATTGGACTGTTTACTTCAAAGCGAGGAGTCGTCAACGCCTTGTATAGATCATGTTTATGGTAGGTATTGTGAGGCCAGTTACTATCATAGAATGGTTTACACAGTGGGACTGTTGCGACTTTATGATTTCGCAACTTTGCAAAGTCCAGGCAATCACAACTTGATCAATATGAACTCGTCGATCATGCGTAACTTAAATGGTTTAGGTAATAAAAATTATTATTTTATTTAATTATTTATTTAGTTAATTTAATTATTTTTACTAATTTGTTTGCTTTAGTGCAGTTTTTTTTAATAGTCGTGATTTTTAGATAATTTGAATTTTTGGTAAATTGCATTTTTAGTAAAATTACATTTTTTTGAAAAATCACATATCTTTTTTTTTAGATTCGTATGTTTAGAGAAAATATGTATCTTAGTATATCTTGTATGTAGGATTTAGAAAAGATCAATTTTGATAAGTAGTGATTTAAAAAAAAAAAAATCTTAACCAGAGTTTTTAAAAAGATTTAGTTAGTTTTTTTTTTAAATAGATTAGAGAAATTAGAATTTTTTTTAGTTTTTTTTAAATAATGAATTGTTAAATAAATATAAATTTAGCTTGATTTTCAAAAATAAAAAAATCCACTTACTAAATATTTTATAAAAAAGAATTATATTGGTTTAATCTTAACTAGCAGGCACATGAGCACATTCGAGGCAATCGTATAAAAAAAAAATCTTTTTCTTGAAAAATTCTTAATAAAAAATTCATTTTAATTATATTTTGTACACTTGTACATATCTTAGTATTTTTTGGAAAAATTACAAAAAAATAAAAGCCCATTAATTTTTACATTGTGGCTTAGTTTTAATAAGTTAGCCTTCGAACTTAATTTTTTTAGTTAATTTTCTAAAAATTATTTTTATAATATTCATAAACTAGTGACTAAATTAGGGTTTTTTCAATAAAAACCCTAATTTCATTTTTTACCATTTTAATTGGTTGGCGACTCCAATTTTTCTAAATATTTTTTTAAAATTTTTTTTAGAAAAATATTTTCTTTAATTTTATGTCGAATAATCTATATTAAATTGGTTGTACTTAATATAGAATAAATTAGGGAAAACCAAAGAGCTTGGCAGAATTGGCGACTCTATTAAGAACATACAGTAGGATAACCATGTAAAAAAAAATAAAAATTAGCTAATGGGATTTCATTTTTTATTTCTTTTTATTTTTATATTGTAATATCGTTGTATTAACTAGATTTTAGTGATGTATACCTTAAGAAAAACCCGGCCCAATGGGCTAGTATTGGGGATTTGGGGGGGTTTATTTATTAGTAACCATTTGTGTGCTTAGATGTGGTTGGACTTGGGTTATCTTAAGAACTTATGATGGGCCGCCACTGTATAACCCTCAAGTCCTAGGGTTTTTACCTCCGCTTGACGGTGATAGGTTAGCCGACTTAAGTTTCGATGTAGCCCACTAAGTTTTTCTTCGAAAATCCTTGAAGTTATAAGGCTTAAGACCAGTAGACCCCGCTCTTCTACATCATTCTTTTTGAAAAAGCAGTAGTCATTTTTAAATTATAGGAAAATATTAATTAATCCATGATCAGTTCGTCGTTCTTTTTCAAAATGGGCAAATTAAAAAATCGGTAACCCTTATATATAAGTATTCACAAGCTTAATTTCTTTTTAAATTTTATTTTGGATCCACTTATATATAAGGGTACTCTTTGTAGTGTGAACCGTGACTAAGAACAGACAAGACTGGTCGTTAGATGGGTTTAAGCTTGTAGAAAGCTCAAAAGGACTAACGAGGAAAATGCATGAAAGAACAATAACGAATGAAAGCTAAGCAAAACCTATGAACAGCTCTAGAGGATGTGACATACCAATGGAACTTTTGAGAACTTACGGTACAATTCAATATGACGTATAAATTGGTCTGATGAGATTACTCGACACCAAACCATACTTAAGGGAAATGATGAGAGTAATGCCAAGCGTAAAACAACAAAGTGTTTACACTAATAAGGAAAAATACTCAAGTATATTAATGATAATCTGTCTATCTACAGCTTACAAATATAATGGGTATTTATACTCAAGAATTTAGGGCAACTTACCTAAGAGGGGAAAAGACAAAAATGGGTGTTACTCTAAAGTAGCAATGTACAATAATACAAAAGAGTAAAAATGAATATTCATAAGAGCAATAATTAGTGCAGCAAATTCTACAAATGGTTTTGTACATGTGGGGATACTGTATTAGTGAGATTGTTAGAAGATGCGACTAAAGCAATACGGCCAGTTAGCCTATCTAAGTAGGGACGACTTATGTAGTTTATGGTTTCTCTCTTGACGTGGCAGCAAGGGTAATGCCAAGTAAGTGGTCAAACATTAGGGAGGATTGGATGTTGTCTCAGCCATCCGTTTCTTAGCATTCTATCTGCGAGAGATTAGCAATCATTCAACATGGCTTAAGGAGTAACTCAGTGATGAAGTACATGGCCTCGGCAGGAGTCAGCTAGAGTAAAAGAATTCGTCTTGTCAAGCCTTTTTATCTTCGAGCTCGGCTGTAGGTAAAAGGGCCAATAACTCAATTCTTATCACTTTGACCGCAGATTCATAATACTTCCTATAATTTATTAATTATTGACCCCTATTGCGTTACATGTGTGTATGTAGCATATTGCATTCTTTTTATATTTAATTTTTTTTTGTTTTTATGTGATTATTTTTATTTCTTATATCAGATGTGTTTTATTTTTACATTGTCTATTAGTGTGTAAAAGGCTGTAAATTAAAAGAAAATTGAAGAAATCGCAAAATTATTAATATCATATCTAGCTTTATTGTAAATATAGTGGTCTCGTTATAAATAATTGCATCATTTCATATTTTATGTAATATGGATATAAAAAGTCAGTGTAGTATCAATTTGGAGCCCATCCATGAGGTCTAGTTAGATGAGTACTCTTTCCCCGAGGCTATCTTGAAAGACTAGTTGAATTAGCTTTTGTTCACCAAGCAAGATCACATTCACAAGAAGATTGGGTCGGTCATATCCTTCATGCGGGTCTAGCTCTACTAGCCCCTCATTCAAGCCCTTATCCATTATTAGGATCTAAAATTTGTAGTTTTCAAGTTTGGTACACATGTGTTGACGCCTACTTTAGAAGAATACTCTTAATTACTTAATGCTCTGCCTTTCAAAGCAGGCATAACCGTCCCAAATCTCATAGTCCAACCCGAGAAAAGCTTCATAACCTCGTTAGAAGTCAAAAAGGCAACCCTACCACCATTCTTATCTTCAGAGGTTATTTTCAGAAGGTAAGAAATGTCTCAACATCTTAAGGCTAGTAGAATGGTTTTCAAGCCCAGATTCTTATAAGAAATATCATCAGATCTTTTGTAAGGGATATGAATCATGAGCCAAGAAGAGGGTAAATGCATATTTGGAATAGTATTGTTTCTTGTTAGATATGGTCAAGTCCATTATAGGGTAGTCAAACTAGAAACCCAATTCTTAGCTGGTAAATCCTATATACCAGTGTTATTAGCAGAGCAACTTAGGATACTTACCTACAGTCATTACCATATGGTTTCTTAGTCACACACAGAGGTATAGAAGGAATCTTTTCCGAGCGTCCCTGATTGAAAACGTAAATCTAATTGACAACTTTGCCCATTACCTTAGGTTACCAGAAGAAACTCAGTTTAAAGGATGGGTATCAATCATAAGTAAGATATAACCAGTGGATTTTATGTGGATAGCTAGGTAGAGCAACTGCACTTGAGCCATCCCAGGGTGTGTCGATTATGCAAGGGTTCCTCTTATCGGTATTATAGGTTGTACATGGTATTTCCCAACTTATATCACCAGATAGTTGGGTCCCCTTCAAGAGATAGCATATAGAGATTCCTTGGATGATGTCACATTGAGTTATCAAGATCCTTATTTACCTATTGCTACTTTGATTCAACGACTATTAAAACTTGTGAAGCTGTGGGAACAAAGTGAAGTAAAAAGGATAATTAATGTGGGAACTTTGAGGGGCAAAGTCAGAGAATACCGAGCCACCAAGTAGTTCATTTATGATCAGTTGGAGAAGACGAGAAAGATACAATATGAAGCTTTAGATGTATTCAGACGTGAGCAGAGCCAAAGCTAGAGCTTAAAATATCTTTCACTTATCGAGTAGGCTTACAGAGACACCATACAGGCCAGAGTTGAAGCCTAGTTCCAAGAATGCAAAAGAATCATTGAAAAATTAAAGATGGAGAATGGGAGATTGTTGGAAAAAAATCAATTCCTAAGGAGTAAGATTCGAGAAAGGGATGTTACAATCTGAAAGCTGATGAAAGAAGTCAATGAAGCTTGTCCTAACCAGATCAATTGGCTCTTATAGATATAGGATTTGAGTTTTGTTTAGAAAGATTAGTTAGGAGTTTCTTTCTTTTCTTTTAGTCTATTGTATAAGTTGGATTTTATGATTATTGACAAATTTATAGCTTCATTAAATGAAAACTTTCATTGATTGCCCTGTCTTTTGTTCTTTTTTTTTTTTAATTTCTTCATAGTTTCCATTTAAAAAAATGAACAAGAAAACAAATAAAAAAAAAAGAAAAAAAAAGAAGTAAACAAAACAAAGAAAAGAGAAAGGAAAGAAAAGAAAAAATAGCAAAAAATTTTGGTTTACAAAAATGTCTAAAACTCGGGTTTTCGTTTATGGTTTTAGAGATAACGCTTAAGCGAGCAGACTCAATTAGAAGCCTAATATTCACTCGTTCTAAGGCAATAATGTCAATTAAGGCTACTAGAAGCATTAGTCAAACCGAGCTCGACTTGAGAGTCACAACCCTGAAAGAAAACATGAACAAAATGGCTAAACAAATCTAGACTCTTACTTCGGTTATTGGATTTCTCAATGACAAGCAAGCATTTCAGGTCAACCTAAATTGGAATATAGAAGTGACTCCTCCCCCTAAATTAGAAAATGCAGAATTAGTCCTTAATGTTAAGACATAAAGGAAAGAGATTGAAGAAAAACACCGGAAGATGGAAAGGAAGTTTATGTAGAAGTTAACCGAGAAGATAAAAACCTTAGAAATGGTCAATAGGTTTGAGTAGATGAGAATGATCAACTTGCCTACATATGAAGATGGTGATTTCCCAGAAAAGTTTAAAATTCCGGAATTCGAGAAATACGATAGTACCAGTTGCCCAAAGCTTTACACCAGGCTGTATATTAGAAAGATAGGAAAATATATAAAGTATGATAAGATGATGGTTCAAACCTTTCAAGAAAGCTTAACTAGGCCTGCCTTAACTTGGTATGCCTAATTAGACTTCAACGAGATCGATACATAGGATAAGTTAGCTTAGCCTTTCTACAACTAATACAAGTTCAATATCGAAGTGGCCCCATCCATGTGGGATTTGAATAATTTGCAAAAAAAAAGGCTAACGAATGCTTTAAGGAGTATGCCCAGAGATGGAGGATCATGGTAGCTAGGGTGACTCCACCCTTAATAGAAAATGATCTAACATTTGCCTTTATCAATACTCTTAAGAGCCTATACTACTAACATCTGATAGGACACCCTGCCTCTAACTTTGCAAAAATTGTAATATTAGGATAACGAATTGAGGAAGCTATCGTTATTGGAAGGCTTCCTAATCCTAAAGCAGTTGAGAAAAAGATGTATCCTACAAGATTTTCTAACAAAGCTAAAGAAGCTACTGTAAGCGTTGTTAATACCAACAACCTTATCAAACCTGCAGCTTTAGTAGCTATGACAGAAGGATCTAATCCCCCGCTTTATAGGAATCAACCCCCTAGACAAATTACAAGAAGCCGAGCCAGAGGACTTCAAGGGCCAATATGGAAAATACTAAGCCATAACTAAGACGAGGACTCCTATCCCGATCCGACCTATCAATCAAATCCTCACATGTGTCCAACATGTTCCTACCTAACTGTGAAGTCTTGACCTAGAAGATAACCTAGGAAAGGTTAGCCGAGGTTAGCTCTCCAATCATCCACTAATGCTTGACTCTAATTCAACTGACTTCCCAACTAGACTGATTTGCTCTCAACCTAATCCAGATCAGGTTGGCTCCTAACTACCAACATTTCCTGTTTCTGCTTATGTTTGATCTTACTCCTGACATACATCCATTAAGTAATATATGCCTTTTGATACAACATTCCAGAATGATTATTTCTTTTCTATACTGAATATTCTTTATCTTTTTTACTCTTTTTTAGCATGATTAATGTAACGTTATTGTAAAATGCCCTTTGGTCTCTTCATACATGTAAAATAACCCTATTGGGCAAGTATATAAACCCTCACTTTCCTTGTACGCAGACATCCAACTTTTAGTACAGAATTATTTACTTGAGTAACCTTGGTGTTCTCGTAATCATTCAACTTTTATCTATTCCCTTTAGCAAGGAGTTGTGGTAAGTGACTCTTCCATTTGAACTAGTATGTCATATTTGGCGAGTTGTTGGTTGAGTTAGATTGAGTAGTGTATCATATCCATTGGGTAGCTATCCAGACTTTGCTAGCTTTTTCTTATTTCTTTTAGGTTCACTTCGTTGTGGTGCCTCTTTGTGTATCCGACCCTGGAGACGCATCACCACCGAATTTAAGTTAGAATAACCGCCCAAAAAGGAGACAATTTACTCAGATGCCCATTCCTTTATGCCATGTTCTTATGTGACTAAGGAAGGAGAATCTCTTGACATTTGAAATACCGAAGGAGGGACAAAGATTGAGATACTATAACCCAGAGCTTCGTTGTGATCATTATTTGGGGGCAAGTAGAGCATTCTACGGACTAGTACTGGAGACTCAAACATAAGATCTAGGATCTTATTGATGCTAAGTTGGTTCAATTGGATTTCATTCAGACTCCTACTCCCAACGTGAGTAAAATCCTCTATCGGATCATGGATGCTCAATCAACATGATCTCCATGATCATTGCTGAAGTGTTTAAACTATAAATTGATCTAGATAGTCTCCCCATCACTGTTAAGGGGGTAGCTTAGAATTTGGGGCAAGTTGGACACTTATAGAATATGAATCTCAAAGATAGAATCCAAACTAGACTGGTAATATATCAATTGCTGAAGGATGGGAAGATAAAAGAAAGTTGACATTATGGCTATGGCGGTTCCAAAACCATGAAAGAGATGTATTCAAAAGGAGCTTGGAGAAAGGTATGAAGCTAGAGATTTGACTCGACACCCTGGGAGAGCCATTAGGAAAGTTTGAGTATTTTGATTATTACAATGGTTCACCTGCTATATATGCTGATGAACTACCCATTGGAAGGGGTTCCGAATTTGAGGAAGACTACAAGCTTATCCTGCCATATATGCCGACGAACTACCCATTGGATGGGGTTCCGAATTTGAGGAAGACTACAAGCTTACTGTAGAGACCAAGAAGATAGCTAAGATGGTTAAAATGATTGCAGGTAAGCCTAAACCTTTGGTTTTTTAGTATTATAGGATGATTGAGAAGGTTAAAGAATTGGGTAAGCCTAAGAAAATAGCTTTTAATGTCCCAATAGCTCCGGAGAATTACAAAGCAGCCCCTTTAGATTACCAAAAGGTGAATCAAACAACCAGGTCCTCATTACCCATGGTTGGTAGGCTTAGGCGCTCGGGACAAGTTTATGACCAGAACGAAGAGTGCAAGAGGAAAACTACTGTGGAAGAGGCTTTTTGAAAGATCTTTGAAGATACATATGAGAAAGATGAGAATGTGGCTAAGAAGATAGTGAAAGCTACTGAGTACAAGATTATGGATCAACTAGCCAAAGCATCCGCCTAGATCTCTTTAATGGGCATACTGTTGTTATCGAATACTCACCAAGAAGCTTTAATCAAAATTCTGAAAGATGTCAAAGTACTTGAAAGGATTTCCACTGAAAAGCTGGGATTGGTGATTAATTTGATATTTACGATGAATCATATTTCATTTTCACTAGGAAAGTAGTGGGCCAGGGAATTTTTAATTAGTTTCCTCAAAATTCAAAAGAAAAGTCAAAAGCCCAGGTTCAGTTGATTCTTCGTTTCTCACTTTCCCAAATAACAACACACTAACTTGGGGGAAGTGGTATTAGAACATCCTAGTCTTCACTTAGTACTTGTAAAAGAATCTATGGGAATGTGAGCATAACTAGTTCGGTAAGTAGGACGGAGTCAGAACAGTATCGAACAATTGTGAGTAAGGTTTTTAATTATGATGAAATGCAATGAAATACAATCAATCTTATGAAACATCACACAATATTATCGGGTTCATTGTGAGGTTAGAGAAATTACATCTGCTCCAACCTGGGTTGAGGAGTTTTAACGCAACTTAAATTAGACCAAACCCGGGCTTGTACAATGGAAAACACCCTCTTCCCATGGCCGCCTTTGAACTGCAGCCCCCACCGTTGCCGTAACCTCTTCACCTACCACTTTGTTCGACTAAGGATGGGGAAATGACCATTTCAGCTATCCTGATCGAAGGAAGTCAGGTATTTGGCCTGACACTCCTAATCATTTCCCCTAATAAGTGATATGTATGTCCAATTTTGTTGTAGTTGAATAATTATTAGTTGTAATTAGGGGTAATTAGACAAGTTCATACAAAATAGAAACGATGCGAACATGTAGAACAACATACTAAGGAGTTCAACTCTTGTTACAACCGAGTATCATACACATATGGCATGTGCATAAACAACTAATTACAAATATAACCAGAAGTGCTCTTGAGTCTCCAGATATTTTAATACAGTATTTCAATAAGCGATAAAGCTATAATCCTAACTTACCTGTTATAGACACCTAATTTTTGCCTCCCTTTATTTTTTTATTTCATTTTTATTATTTTTCTTTCTTTTCTCAATAGGCCCTAAATTAGAAAAAAAAATTCAAAAATAGGGAATTAAAGAAAACAAAAAAAAAATCAAGAAATTTAGAAAAAATAAAGATCGTGGCAAAATACAAAAAATTTCAATAACAAGAAAAAGCACAAAAAAAACAAGAAATTTCATAATGAAACCTAAAAAGATTTAAAAAGTAGAAAATGAAGTTTAAAAATTTAGAGATTTGAAAAATTACAAAAAAAGTAGAAAAATTAAATTTAACTAAAAGATTTTAGAAAATAACATGTTATTAAGATAGATTTTAATTTTGGTTTAGAAGTTGGGCAGTTGAACTTGGGCTTTGATTTAAATCTAGTTCAGGCTGACCGAGTTCATATGTGTAATTTGGGCAAGGCACAGGCCAACGGCCTGACAGTTACGTATATGAATATAACATTAGCATTGAGCATGAGGTCTTGGGTTTAAATCTTGGTAAAAGCAAGGAGGCCTTTTTCTTTTTGGTTAACATACTGTCATATGTCAGGATCTAGTTGTGCCACGTATCCTGATACGTAGCATCATTAGATTGGATGACCTTATTAACGTGGCGCCACGTAGCGTCCATGTGGCATGCCACGTCAGCTGCAATATGTTACGTGATGACACGTAGCAAGTGGGGGTTTGTCGAATTGGCCGACGTGGTGCCACGTCAGCACTTTCCCTTCCTTTCTCTTAGTTTTCCCCCATTTTCTCCCGATTTTCCTCCTTTTTCCTTCTCAAGAACAGCCCACTCCCTCTATTTTAGCTTCAATTTTTGCATAAATTCCACACATAGGCATATAGTTTCTTGCATCAATCTCGCACTAGACATTATATGCTTCAAATTGGTGTTAAGAACAACTTTAGATTCAGTCAAAAGCATATTCAAATGGACTTTCAAAATCGGAAAAAAAAAACTAGGTTTTCGGGCATTTTTCATTAAATCCGATTCTAACTTTCTTTTGTTTCTGGGATGAATTCATGTATAAATTGATGATCATGAGACACGAACAACACAGAATCACCCACATACAACCATCCCCAAGCTTCAAATTTAACTCCTAAGCTCTCTCTCTCTCTCTCTCTTGTTTTCTCTCTCTAATCACGGCTCTCTCTCTCTCTCTTTCTTTGATTCTCTCTCTCTACTCGACTTTGAGTAGAGCTACTACATATACAAGCTTCCCAATACCATCAACTCCCTAACTTGACTCCTCTTAACCTTCACCGTACCCCTTAGCAACACCACCAAGTTTGTCGCCACCTAACCTTAACCACCGCGATCCCTAGCTCTAAACACTATTCTAACCACCACGATGGAGCAAAACTAACCCACCAAAACTCTCCCCGACCTTTAAAACCCCTAACCTAACCAACCACTAGCCTCCAGCAGCTATGCCTCACACTACCCAAACACCACTGCTAATCGCTACTTCCTACAACTACCAAACAACTACCCTAAGCTTTGGCGTTGAACTTACCCCCTATTCCCAATCCAAAACTCATAAAAAACTACTCACCTACTCGATTTGGCCAACATAACAGTCGGAATCGACCCCAATCCATCGCTGTATTGAAATTTGACCCGTGCATCCAACCCTACTCGATCTACGTATCCTACTTGACCTAAGATGCGAGACCCGAACCGTGCTCTCCACCCTGGTCTAAACCTCTATTGGATTTCATTTCATTCATTTATTTTATCTATTTATTTATTTGTTTCATTTATTTATTCCATGTAAATGTAATCAAATAGAAAAAAAAGGGGAAGAAAAGAAAAAGAAAAGGAGGAAAATAAATGAAAAAAGAAAAAAAGTAATATTTTTTAATAAATATTAATAAGTAAAAATAGATTAGGTGATAAAATAGGATAAAGAAAAAATAAATAATAATAAAGGAAAAATAAATAAAATAAAATTAATCACTTAGAAAAATTGATTTTTTAAAAGTAAATGAAAATAAATAGACCTCTTTCCAAATTAGGACTATTTTAGAGTTTCGAAAAATTAAAAAACCAATTAAGATATTTTAAGAATTTTCTTAAAAAAATCAAAACTGAGTAAAACGTAAGCTCGATTATTTTCAAATTAAAACAAAACCAATCCACTAAAGTTTTACAAAAAAAAAAAATACGTACGTCTGATCTCAAATAGTAGATATGTAGGCACTTTAAGGTAACGATAAAAATAAAAAACTTAATTTTCCTTTTTTTAGTCTGGATTATTTCATTTGTCCAATTAAAATAGTTAAATTGAGTTTCATCTTATAAAATAAAACGGTGATTTTTAATGATTAAAATTAATTTTGGAAAGTCAATAGTACCTGTAAGGGTTTAAAAGTCTTAACCCACGAATCTAGATTCTTTGGTTTTCAAAAAGTTGTTTTATAACTTAGTTTTTTTTTTTTTTAAATCGATAGACCAGTAGCTAAGTTATAGCTAATCCACCTAATTGTTTATAACTTAACCCATTTTCCTGACTCTAGTAGGATAGCGACTTTAAATTTTTTCAAATTGAAAAATGGTTTTCTTTAAAACCCTAGTCAAGGGCTAGTATTAAACGGGAATGAGTTTAATACTGGTCGATTTAAATAA
Source organism: Lumnitzera racemosa (assembly GCA_024138005.1). Classification (NCBI taxonomy): domain Eukaryota; kingdom Viridiplantae; phylum Streptophyta; class Magnoliopsida; order Myrtales; family Combretaceae; genus Lumnitzera; species Lumnitzera racemosa. The sequence continues at coordinate 80,699 of JAMXBC010000007.1, read as the reverse complement.
GACCTAATTCTATAAAAAGAATCGGGAGGGTAAAAAACTAGGCTCAATACCTGTTCGGAAGTTCACTACAGAAGACTTAAATTGTTAACAGTCTGACCATTGGGGAATCTTGTATACATAAAACCCAAATTTAGTTTTTGTAATGGTTACAAAAATATTAGGGTTTGATCTAAAATGGTTATATATATATATATAAATATATTATCACAATAATAAATATTTTTATTATATATATATCGAGTTAAGTTATTAATTACTGATAATATATATAATTTATACTATTACGTATTATATATCGTTTCAATCGTATCAAAACGTACTTCTAATTGATTAAATCACAATTCAATTCTAGTAGAGTTACTGCAATACGTAGATTCCAGATTATTATAAAGTTATAGGTTATATTAACTAAGATTGTCTGATTTTAATAAAATTAGTATTGTTGGGTTCGTTATGACTTAATGATACGTGTTACAGATCTTATTTTTACAGATGATTTTTAATGGGTAGTTCAAGTTTTTACTACAATTATACGTATATATATAAATATTATCGTATTATACGTAATTTATGTTATTAAATTGCATTTTACTTGATTGGTTAATATAATGCTATAATATATGTATTGTCTAATCTTAATACACATATAACATATTCCGGTCAGTAAAATATTATTAAATATATTAAAAATGCACTTTTTATCCAATATGATCAGTACACCCATACATAGTTTTTATTCAACTATTTATTTCATTTTAACCTATTATTACTAAAAATTAGTCTTGATTTGTAATTTAAGCCATTTTATTACATAAATTCATAATAAATAGTTTGAGTCACCAAATAATTCCCCGAAAATTTTTATAGACTCCTAAAAATATGAGGAACTCAACTATTACTTGGTTTCAAGTTTTTGATCCATCGCCTATATATTCATATTTACGACCTTACTCTTGAATTATCCTAAATTATCCAATTATAATTCTTTTTGCACCAAATTAATTTCAATTTGTCCCAACATTATTATTTTTCACTAAAGATCAGTACATGTCCATTTCATCATTTAATTTCATAATTTCCTATTTATTTCACAATTTCAATCTATTTTCTAGCTATTTTTAGGCAAAAAAAATGCAATAAAAATATTCAAATCAAAATTCGGGATACATAACAATTATCTATATATCATACACATCCTATACAAAAATTTTACGTTAAAAACAATATCATTCGATACATTTATTTTGTAAGTCAAATTTTAAACGAATAGTAACTTTCTTAATCATGTATATCAAATAGTACAATTTTTTTTCAAAAATAAAAATATCACATGAATGCATGTTTGAAATAACCTAACTATAAATTTTTCCATAATTTTCTGGGTGGATTTGATATTTTTTAAGAATTATTGAAAAATAAGGCAAAAATCTGACCTCCATCTTCTTAGATGCTATGGTGGCTTGCAGCGATTGGGTCGTTGTTAGATAGCCTACATGGTGGGTGGACCGCTTGGGGACGGTTGGGTTCCACAGCAGATTCATAGTAGGTTTAGGTTCTAGCCTAACATGAAAATTTCCCTGCTTTTTTCTTAATTTCTCTATTTTATATGATTTTTTCTTTTCGGCTTGTAAAGTTGTAAATTGATGTTTTAAAGCTTATATATACTTGTTGAAGTTGGTTGCTGTCTTCTTTAATTTTCTTTTATTTTTTTTCCTTGCTTTTTCCTTCATAAATGCAAGTAGGAGGTGTCTTTGTTAGCTAAATTCACTTTTGATTCAACAATCTTAAATCTCCACAGTTTGCTACGATAATTGTCCAACAAATCCTTAGTCGAAATTGAATTTGTAAGATAGGTTTTGCAATTATTTTAGTATTTTAGGTATACTTTACTAATATTTAGTTATTTAGTAATATACGAGTATATATCATGTGTAATATACAACTATACTTATATAATCAAGTTTCTAACATATCTTTTATTTTTAAGATATGTTTCTTAATTGTTTTCATGAATTCAACACAATATATATAATTAAGTAATTTAGGATTAATTTATGGGTATAATTATTATTTATACCAATATACTCATTAAAATACGAGTATATTCATATAGTAAATTATACTATATTATCTTATTTTATAGCTTAATTAACTCATCTCTAAGTTTTCATTGCAATCCGAGCTTGATTTTAGGGGTTCTGAACATTTTAGTATCATATTAAATAATCCTACTTCTAAGAGCAAAATTGGGAATTTAGATCACTGTTTCCAAAATCTAACTTCACTTTGTCACTTAATTTAACTTTTCTATCTTATTCGTAAAGTTTAGGCTTAATTAGATAATTTTCCCTAAATGCCATAAATATAGGCTTGATTATCCTAAACTCAGCTTTAACGGCTCGCATCCATTAAAGAAGAGATTTAAGAAATGAAGGCCAAAACCAAAGGGAAGAGAGGAGATCAACTGTACTATGCTCATATCGATTTTCTAGATATCTGTTGAACATTTCCAGTACCAGCTTGTGTTTAAGAACCTAAAGTAACCAGTTTATCTAAAGCTTCAGCTCAGCAATGCAACATCAGAGCAGATAAGAAGAAAGATATCGGCATCCTAATTTCCTTATGCAACTGGTTTTCTGTTCCTGTTAATAAGTTTCTTTAGAAAAGCAATAGTAGATCAACTAAGAGTATTCGATTCAATAATTAGTTCGATTACTTAAGCCCTTTTCTTTCAGATAATTTGAAATTATTCAATAAAATTAGTTCCTTTTCTTTTTATCAGTCCTTCCTTGTTATTTACTTCTTTATCCTTTTGCTTTTCCTTTACTCTTTTGATTTGATAAAAATGATGAACATAATTGATATCTCGCACCTATAAACAATGAAAGTATCAATATCACCTTCAGCCCTGCTGAGTTAGACATTGGATATGATATTGAGACTCCAAGCGAAATACAAGAGAGTTGGTGTCAATTTGAACAAGGGAAAGTGATTATTGATGAATTGATAGTTGTGATTAATTTAGGGACAAAAGACAATTCGTAAAGCTTGAAAATCAGTGGCAATTTAGTGGATGATTACAAATAGGAGTTGTCACAATTATTATCAGAATACCTAGACATATTCATTTAGTCCTATGAAGATATGCCCGGTTTGGATTTGTCAATTGTAGTTCACAAGTTACTCACAAGAGAAGACATTAAACCGAAAAGGAAAAAGCTTAGGTGATTTAGGCTAGATATACTCCTTAAAATAAAAGAAGAAATGAAGAAATTACTAGAAGTTGGGTTTATAGAAGTGTCTAATTACCCTGAATGGGTAGCTAACGTGGTGTTAATGTTGAAGAAAAATGGGAAAGTTAGGGTATGCATGGACTTCTGTGATTTAAACCAAGCGACACCTAAGAATAACTTTCCTTTACTACACATTGACGTATTAGTGGACAATACAGCCAGAAATCATCTTTTCTTATTTATAGATGCTTTCTCGGGATATAATTAAATCAAGATGGTAGAAGAAGATAAAATCAAAACCACTTTCGTTATCACTTGGGGAACGTTTTTTTTATCGTGTGATGCCTTTTGGGTTGAAGAACACTGGGGCAACTTATCAATATGCTATGGTTCATGACATGATGCATTAGGAGATCGAAATTTATATAGACGATATGATTGCTAAATCTAAGGAGAATGAAAATCATGTAGATGTTTTGCGTAAACTGTTTGAGCAATTAAGGAAGTTTTAACTAAAGTTGAATCCAAAAAAGTGCACCTTTGGAGTAACTTCGGGCAAATTATTAGGTTTTGTAGTCAGCAGAAAAGGAATTGAAGTGGACCCAAACAAAGTTAAGGCAATTGTGAATATGCTTGCACTAAAGACTGTAAAAGAAGTTCGAAGACTGTTAGGGAGGTTGAATTACAATGCTCGGTTTGTATTGCTATTAATCGATAAATGGAAGCCGTTATTCAAACCTTTGAGGAAGAATGCAGTGATAGAATGGGACGAAGAGTGTGAGTAAGCATTTGTTGAAATCAAGAAGTATCTCATGAATACTCCGGTGCTGGTCACTCTTACACCAGGAATGCCATTAATTCTTTACAAAACGATCCTTCTTAAATTGATGGGATGTATGCTTGGGCGGAAAGATGAAACAAGCAGAAAGGAGCAACCTATATATTACCTAAGCAAGAAGTTTGCAGAAGGCGAATAGAAATACTCAGAAGTGGAAAGAACGTATTGTACCTTAGCTTGGTTAATGCATAGGCTTAAGCAATATACTCTCCATTACTCAATGGAGCTGTTGATAAAACATGACCCACTGAGGTATTTAGCAGAAAAGCCGGCATTAATCAAGAGAATATTGAAGTGGTAGATGTTGCTCTTTGGGTTTAATATCAAAGGCATAAGTCAGAGCTCCATCAAAGGGTAAGTAGTGGTTGATCAATTAGCAAAATACCTACTGGAAGATAAAGATGATGGTTAAGAAGCTTAGTTTCTTGATGAAAATGTAATGGTAGCGAATGAATTGAATGGTAAGAAATCGGAATGGAGAATGTATTTTGATAGAGCAGCTAATGTGTTCGAGTGTGGGATAAGAGCAGTACTAGTATCACTTGAGGGTAATCATTTCCTTGTGGCAGCAAGGTTAGCATTTCCATATATGAATAACATAGTAGAGTATGAAGCTTGCATTTTAGAGCTTAAAATGACACTGGACATGGGAATACAAAGGCTTGAAGTGTACGGAGACTCCTCTCTTATAATTCTCCAAATCCTAGGAGAATATAAGATGAAAGATGAGAAATTAATACCTTATCATGAGCATTTAAGCAAGCTAATTGAAAGATTCCAAGAAATATCATTCACTTACATTCCAAGAACCCAAAATCAATTTGTTGATGCATTAGCCACGTTAGCGTCAATGGTGAAAGTTACGGATGGGATAAAAATTTATTTCCTAAAGATTGAAATAGAGGAAAGGCTGACTTTTTGTTTGACTGTTGAAGAGAAGGAGCTAGAGAAGCTTTGGTATTATGATATCAAAAAGTTTCTTCAAACGGGCAAGTTCCTTGATGAAGCTGATAGAAAAGATAGAAAAGCTTTAAGGAGATTGATTACTCATTTCTTGTTAAGTGGAGCTATATTGTATAAAAGATCACTAGATACAACATTGCTAAGATGTGTAGACAAGGAAGAAGCCAAGAAATTAATGAAAGAAGTACATGAGGGAGTTTGTGGTCCTCATATGAATGAATATAGATTTATTAAGTAGGTTATTGAGCTAAATCAAGTCAAACAGAGTTGGGTCTGAAAGATAGAAAGCCCAAATTAAAATTAAGTTTTTAGAAACTAGGTTGAATTTTTAAAGAATCTAAATCGTATCTTTCGTATTTGAGATTCGTTATTATATATAGGGTTTGTTGATATTAAAACTATATTTACAAAGATAGAAAAGATTTGGTTATGTGGTTTATAAATAGTGAGTCGATGGTATAGTTTAAAAGAAAAATTTTTTTGTCACAATCCTAATACACAACATAACTATCCCTCAGTCACGACCGTCCTAAAACATAAACACTTATTCACCTACAGTCAGTACCTAATACATTGCGACACCCACTCAATACACTGCCTAATACGTCTACACATTCATGAAGCACACACCATGCTCACAACTCACTTGGACATGATCATGATTGACTGGTACATGTCACTTACATACAACACAAAATACACACATGATCACGATACAACACACGTTGACATAAGCAGTACACTCACACACGAGCTTTCACAAGCACGTAGAACACAATACACGCTTGACAATCAACATGACACTATGCTGCCATACACGATCAATTTCATACCGAATACGTGAACACAGTCCAGTTGATCACAACCCAATCAACACAAACATATTGATTACGTGCAACTCAAACGGTTTAGGTAATAAAAATTATTATTTTATTTAATTATTTATTTTGTTTATTTAGTTAATTTAATTATTTTTACTATTTGTTTCCTTTAGTACAGGTTTTTTAAAATATTTTTTTAGTAATCATGATTTTTAGATAATTTGAATTTTTGGTAAATTGCATTTTTAGTAAAATTATATTTTTTTTGAAAAATTACATGTCTTTCCTCCGAGATCCGTATCTTCGGATAAGATATTTATCTTAGTATATCTTACATGTAGAATTTAGAAAAGATTGATTTTGACACTTAGTGATTAAAAAAAAAAAAAAGAGAAATCTTAATAAGAGTTTTTAAAAATATTTAGTTAGTTAGTTAGTTTTTTTTTTTAAAAAAAATAGATTAGGGAAATTAGAATATTTTTTAAGGTTTTTTTAAAAATAATAAATAGTTAAATAAACATAATTCGGCTCGAGTTTTAAAAATTTAAAAAAAAAACTACCCCCTTAAATATTTTATAGAAAAGAATTACGTTGGTTTAATCTTGACCAGTGAGTACGTAGGTACTTTCGAGACAACTATGTAAAAAATAAAAAACTTTTTCTTTTTCTTGAAAAATTCGTGATAAAAAAATAATAATAAATTCATTTTAGTTATATTTTGTATACTTGTACATATCTTAGTGTTTTCTAGAAAAATTATAAAAAATAAAAGCTCATTAATTTTTTTTTATTTTACACGGTGACTTAATCTTAATAAGTTAGCTCCCAAACTCAGTTTTTTCTGTTAATTTTCTAAAAATTATTTTTTAGAATATTTGTAGACTAGTTGCTAATTTTTTATTAGTTTAACTAGTTGGTGAATATAATTTTTCTAATTATTTTTTTAAAAAATGTTTTTTCTTAATTTTATTTCAAGTAATCTATATTAAACAGGCTAGGCTTAATATAAATTAAATTAGAAAAAACCGAAATAAGGCTCAAAACTTAGCAAGTTGCCATTATAATAGATGGAGATGAAGCGATTGATGAGTTAATTGACTGTGACATCATCATTTAATTGCATAGCGAACAGCTTACAAATGTCAATGAAATTGCTGGTTATTATGACCCTTTACAATATCTACTATTGTTACCATATGGAACGTAGGAATGAAATATCAATACTATATTAATGAATTGTAATAATTTCACATGTCGTGGCTTCTTAGTGTACAACTAATAATTTACCAATATTTGAAGTATTATTACTGCTTTGAATAAGCAATGACATCTAACATTGTGAATATGTCCATCTTCAGATACGTGATCATAAGCAATTACTTCTTAGAGGTGATGATTGACTTTTCCAACAATATTTAATTAATAATTTTTCCAAAATTCAAAGGTCGAGATAATTGCATCACAATTAAGGAAAATTCATTCGATATTTTATTAAAGAGTGCACGATTGACTTACTATTGAAGAAAATGATGTAGTTTTTTTTTTTTTTAACTTGTTCTTATTCTCCTCTAATTACGTCATGTAACTCTAATATTACATGTTTAGTATTTGAACTGTTAGTCGAAGAAGTATATTGCCATCATTTTTTGGTAGTCCTCATAATATGTATTAGAGGTACCAAGATGCCATAGTTTTGGTATAAGAATGCAGTAGATTGGATTTATTTATTACAATTACATGTAATCCATCTCTACTTGAAATTTAACATGAATTACTCTTGGGACAAACCACACAAGATAGTCTAAATATACTTTCACATGTCTTACATCTGCGATTTAAGCAATTAAAGAAAGGTATCATTGAAAGGGGTGTTTTTAATAATATCATTGGATATTCTTATGTCATTGAATTTTAAAAACGAGGCTTACCAACACCTAGATCCTCATCATTTTAGACCTTTATGATAAACTCAATTCACCTAATGATTATGATATGGTTGTTAGAGTAGAAATCTCAAATGAACAAGAGGAACCTCAATAATTTCATGCTGTTTTTCAACATATGATTCATTATTCTAGTAAAGGATATAATGCATCTATACCATCATGAAGCAAAGATACTATAAGCATAGCTTTCCTAAATAGTTTGCACATGCTATGTCTCAAGAGGATGACTCTTCTCTAATATATAGATGTAAAAGTACCAGCAGCTTCCCATTGCCTAACTGTCCTAATGTCGCATTAATATGGAGGTCTATGCAAATGTACAGAATGTTAAGTACTTATATAAATACATCCATAAGGGTGCTAATAGAGTTTTCATGGACATTTTTATTAGATTTGACGATGACGGAATCCAACAATTTGTTGATGCACGTTGGGTATGTGCTCCCGAGGTTGAGATTGATGAAATTTCTGATGAATTGGATATATTCTTTTGTATCAGATTACGGATGCATCTTCCTAACATGCATGCTCTAATTTTCTAAGATGACCAACTTGTAAGTTTTGTTTTGTCTAATAACTTAACCTAACAAATAATGCTTACAGAATTCTTTCATACAAATATAGTGAATATCGAGGCAAGATTATTTGTAAAAGGAATTTACCCCAATACTATAAATAAAAACCTCTACATGGCAATGAAGAAGAATGAACACAAAGGTTATTGAAAGAATTTATACCATGCACCTTATAGATTCCAAGCGATTTATTTATGTGTCTAGCTTAATTATGTTCGTGGCCTAATTTCTTTAATTATCTTTTGACAAATACTAGGTTACGCATGATCCATTTCAAAAGAACTGTAAGCCCCAAAGTTCAGCCAAATAACCGTAAGATTGAACTTAGAACCCAAGGTTTAGGGCGATCGGCTAAAGGATCCGATCACACCCAAATTATAAACTATTTAACAAGATATCAGTAAAAATGACCCTGTAAACTTAAATTTAAGAAAATAAGTAGTAAAATAGGAGACTATAAAATTTTCAAATTTTAAGCATAATAACTGCTAATTACCAAAAAGGCAAAAAGTGTAATATAATAACTAATAGATTATTAGAGATAGATTATATGTATACTAAAAATTTTAGAATGACCAAAATAATATCTAGGAATGTTCACGTGTACCCTACATGTATTTACGTGTAGATAAAAATACGCGTAATTACTAAAATTGGCCGAAAACTAAGTAAATAATTAAAGAAAAATACAAAATAATTATAAAAAATCATAAGAGGATAAGCTGATGCAAGATAAGGTCGTGGCAGGTCCAAAGCTGCAAAATAAAAATTAACCAATAAGAATTTGACAAACTAAAAGCTAAAATCAAGGAAATGGGGCAAAATCCCATCAAATTAATGCATAATAATTACAAAATTCGTCTATAAATAGCAAGAAAAATTCAGAAGCACATTTGGACAGATACAAATCAGAGAAAATTAGAGAGAGTTGAAAATTTGAGAGAAAATCCAGAAAATAAAAAAAAATAAGAAAAACTGTGCAGTTAGGGGTTTTAAAGGGAACCCACACCAAACGAGGAGCTGGGAGTGGACGGCTACCACCACCACACGGTGGTGGCAGCGCCTAGGCTGGCCGACAACCCCACGGCGGCCCGAGGTGGCCGGAGCCACCCAAACCGGTGAGTCCAATTTCCAGCCCGAATCTTGTAAAATTTTGTAAAATTAGTTATTTTGCCCAGAAAATTATGAAACTTTTTATTCTGAGGTTTTATTGTATGTAGATTTAGGGAAAAATATTGATTTAGTTTAATTATGTCTGGAAATATAGGTTCCTTAACAAATTGTTCAAAACCGAGCATGATTAAACCAGAAATTAAATAGGCTTAGGGATGTAGTTTGGGGCTCAAAATTTTTCTGTAGGATGCTCATGTGACATAGAACAGTGCTATGAAGCCCTTTTTCAAAAATTAATTTTCGAAATTTTTAGATAATTTTTAGGCTCTAAAAAGAGGCATAAAATGGGTAATTTAGGGTTAATTATGTAATTAAATGATTAATTTCTGATTTAGTGAATAATTACATGTTTTAGGATGTTAAGATCTGATGGAGTATGATCCTTATAGCATTTAGGGTGTTAGATGTAATTATTAGGTTAATTATGTAATAAATGAGTAATAGGAAATAAACAGTTAATTTTGTAATTAGGGAAATTTGGAGTAAAATCTGATTTAGGATGGATTTAGACATTTTGAAATAATAATTGGTGTTTAGAAATGGTAATTAGGGTAATAGAAATATTAGAAATGCATTATGTACATAATATGCAATAATGCATAATGTGTAATTATTGAAAATATAATAAATAGAAAATATTATAATAAAAATTGATATTTTGAGAATAATAAAAATGCACAATAAATCTGATAGGAAACTTGAATTTATGGAATTATATGAAAAATGTAAAAATTTATCACATTAGGAGTGAATTCGGTACACTGATATGGATTTAAGTGTACCGAGTAAAATAAACACTGACAAAGGATAGTGATGGTATTTAGGTTATCGGGAAATAATGTGATTAATTTCACATTATGGGTTGAAACTAATTTCTAGGATTGGAATATAAAACGCTACTTAAAAATCGAACTAAAAACTTAGTTTAGAAATCGATGCGAAAACCGAACCTGAACCTAACCCCAAACCTAGAATAATTGTAAAAGACTTAATACCTAGATAATTGGGCATATTAAACCTTAAACAAAACCTAACAAGAAGCATTACAGGATAAAACGAACCTATAACAATTATATGAAAAGCTGAAACCACGTTCGTGTTATAGGGATAACCGGCGATGGCTTGAGCAAATCGGACCTCGAGTGAGCGAGTGAGGAGTCGAGGTAAGTTGGGATTAATACGCTGCTGTATTTTGGAGGCTTAATATTATGCTTGATTGTGCTTGTTAGATAGTTGAATGCGTGCATGTGCTTGATTATGGGTGATGCTATGATTATGTTTGTTGCCTTGGCGCATATTATATGTAATGATTGATCACCCTAAATTGGACTTAATCAAATATACGACCAGTAATTATAATCGAACATGCATGGCAACCCGTTAGGGGATTTAGGACTCTCCGGCCAAATACCGACCCCTTCGGAAGGGATAGCGCAGGATTGCAAAATGGTCCCTTCTTCATCCTCAGTCGAACTAAGTGACAGGAGAGGAGGTCGCGGCGGGGATGAAGACAGTGGTTCGAAGGTAGTCGCGGGAGGAGCAAGGTCTCCATTACACAAGCCTGGGTTTGGTCGTGAGCTGTTGCATTAACGGTAACTCCTCAACCAGGATTAGAGCGGGCGCAATTTCTCTAATCTCACGACGGGCCGGATAACGTCGTGCGATGGCATTTGCTTGCACATGCATTGCAACTAATAAATGATTGAAAACCTTGTTGTGTGTATGGTATAGTTTTAAGTCCTCCGTCCTAACTTACTGAGCTGTGGTTGCTCACATCCCTATAGACATCGTGCAGGTGCTGGCTAAGAAGCGGCAACAACTACTATGAAGCTAGCAACTGCTGGATCCTGGAGAGTGAGAAAAAACATGTGAAGAATAAACACATATTTTAAGGTTTAAGTTTTTATTCTAGAATTACTTTCCATTTTGAATAATGTAACAACTAGGGAATATATTACGGAGAAATGTTGTAAACTTTAACTGCAATAATTGAATGATAACATATATATATAATTCCTCACTTTTATAGGTAAATGATTTATTTAAATTACAAATTGTCTACTTTAAAGCGGGTTAGTTGTGGACGCCTTGTGTAGATCAGGTCTAGGATAGCGGTTGTGAGGCCAACTTCTATCTTAGGGTGGTTTACACGGCGGGGCTGTTACGACTCTGCCGCTTCGGGGCGTGACAAGAACGTAGAAAGTAGAGGTTTTTTCGAGAATGATGATAGTATATGTTAATGCTTAGCTGCAGTAGTTTCTTTTCAAATGTAATTAACACCTAGGAGATTATTTGCACCTATTTTGGTATATTGTGAACCTATTAATAGTAGATCATTGGGATGAATAAAGTCTACTATTGATCGAGACAAATAAGCAATACTTTTTGTGAATGTTCTTGATCTAACTGGGAAAACATTTTTGCATCTTGCTATTTTGGCATTTATTCAAAGTATAGGTCACATTGCGTTAGTTATAGCAACTTCTAGAAATTATGGCGAATATATTTACCTAGAAGTAGAATGGCTCACTCGAGATTTAAGATTCCCTTAAACCTAGATGCAACTTCCATCTATTCGGCGAGTAAACAATCTAAATTAGTTGTTTTGTTGAAGATTTACAAAACCATTTTGTGAGATGAAGCTTCTATGGCTGATAGATATAGTTTTGAAGCCCTTGATAGAACACCAATAAATATCATAGAAGTTGATTTACCATTTGGTAGAAGGGTTATGATACTAGGAGGAGATTTTAGATAGTTTCTTTCTATGGTCTCAAAAGAGACAAAGTATCAAATGATAAATGTATGCTTAAATAAATCACCACAATCGAAAAGTGTGAATATTATGCTTTTAACTCAAAATATAAAATCTCTCAATGATAAGGATTTCTTGGACTTCATATTGAGAGAAGTCAAGTGCACTATAAATGATGACTTCATATGCATATTACTATTAATAAGCATACCATGTGAGGGTAAATAATTTATTCAAAATCTAATTGATGCAACGCTTCTAAACCTTTTAGTACACGCATAAGACAGTAACTATTTTATCGGTCATGCAATTTTATCTCCTACAAATACAGAGGTTGATAAATTAAACAAAAGATCATTGTATCTTATTTGAGTGAGGCACATACCTACTTCTCATTTGATTATGTTTTGAATGATGTGGGAATCAAATTTTATCTCTTCAAATGGAATTACTTTACACATATTAACCCTTTAAAAGGAGCTCGATTATGCTTTTGTGGAATTGACCCAAAGGTAGATCTTGTAATAGTAGCAGGTTGATTTATCTCAACTTCTTAAAGAATGTTATCTATGTCAAGGTCTTAACTGGCCATTTAAGCATGTTAAGAATTTCTATTTAGAGGATGTTTTTGAAAATCTCTAAGAACTTACATCTCTTGTTTAAGATGACAAGAAAGTAGTTTCGGTATATTTGAGTCTTGCTGTAACAATCAATAAAGGCCAAGGTCATACAATACATATGTGGGTATCTACCTTTCTAAGCATGTTTTTAGCCACGGTCAACTTTATGTAGCTTTATCATAAAAGGTTTGTGAGGAATCAACAAAAGTGTTAGTAAAAAGGGTAAAATATATTGAATAAAATGTGCGTATAGACGGGATGTTGTTTACAAATAGCGTACCATTATCATCAATGTACCCTTACTTCAGGGATCATGCATTTACATTTTTAATCATTACATATATATTATTTGTTTTGTTTTTTTGTTGATACCTAAGTAAATCTTTTATGTAAGATTATTGCTACGTTAGATGGTTAGATTATTCAAAATTTATTGAAAAAAGAGTTTAAGAAGCAACATCTCAAGCTCCATTAGGTACATCTAATTTACAATTTGTATTATTGTACAAATAATAAGAGTTTTATAATAAGAAAAAACTTACAGCAAAATTTATGCATATAATGGAGCATCCATGTTTCAAACTTTGGAATTCTACATTGCTAGATGCCTTAAGGATGCTTGGTTAAATAATTTGGAGATTTTCACTATATGTTCACAGCGATCCCCCGTATGGTAACTATTTCTTGCATATATTCTTTTTCTATAAGCCTTTGTAGGTGATAGAAGTATACAATATAATATATGATTTATTTTTTTTACCCTTAGAGAAATTAGCTAAGGACTTATAGTTTTGGTAGGAGATACTCTTTTAGAGTTGACATATGAACCTTCAATAAGATGATTAGATAAGAGAATGATTACAAAATCCATACTAACATGTCCAATTTGAGATGGGAGATAAGTTTAATTACACCTACTAAGCTCATTTATTATTACAATAAGATCACATCTCAAATATTTTTTTCCTGCTTTCACTATTTATACCATTCTAACATATTTATTTATTTATTTTAACTCTTGCAGATTTAAGGCTGACACATCCATCCATTTCTATTTCATTAAGGTTTAAGTTCATTATTATTGATATATTATTTAAGCCTAGCAAGCTTTTGGTCTCTAGTTTATATTTCCATCAATTACCCTGAAATATATGAAGAACACTAGGCTAAACTTGAGAGAGGGGGGAGGGGGGAAGGGGGTGAGGTAAATTGAGTTTAAGGACAAATTTCAATTCTTTTTCGATATAAATGATTAAATATAATAATAAGAGTAATCAAAGTAATAATAGAACAATAATAAATGAGGAAATTAAAGAGATAGGGATAAAGAAGATTAAGTTTGGATTTAATGTGGAGTTTGGATTGCCCCCTAGTTTTTACGGACACACAATGCCTCCAACCGAAGATTTCACTTTCTTTTTATTGATTTCACAACTTAATTACTTCAAGAGTTAGACAAGTTTACACAATCTCTTTTATACACAATTAACTCAAGAGTATCGCTTTCTTCACTTAATTATGTCTCTTTTTATTTGATAACAAATAAGTGTACAAGAGATTAAAGAGAAGTGAAAATAAGCTCAAGAATATAAGAGAATGGTTTTAAATTGCAGTAGAATATTAGATCTTCTAAGCTTTTGGTCGGGTTGTTGAGCTTTTATAACAATTCATTAAATTTTTCCTATTACCACGCATTAAATGCTTTAACGGCTACTTGAAACTAACTCACTAGCATGTCGATACTCTGAACTACTAGCAAGTTAGTAGAAAATACTCTACCGGCAAGTGAACCGGCAAGCCAATTCGTCCAGGTCAGTGAGCTTTTCTTTGTGTTTTCCAAAACTTTATACAGTCAGTCTGGTTTTACCTTAAACCATCAACTTGGTAGGCTAAATATCATCTGAAAATTCTTTTAATATACAATAAACAAATGTTCTTTATAATCTAACTTCAAGATCATTTGATCACTATTTAAAAGATTAAATTTTTTGTAGAGATAATTGATATATTTAATCATTAAGTAAATTAATTGATTTTATTTAATTACCTTAATATAATCAAATAATATTTAGTTTAACTATCCACTTGTTTTGTTCTATTAAAAAATATGTTTAGTTATATACTTTTTTTTTATTCTTATCAAAATCAAATAATGAACCCTATGTTCAATAATATATAAATAAAAACTATTAAAATATATGTTACAATAGTGTAACTTAATAATATAAAGGAAAATGGGTAATTGTACAAAATCATTCTCTTTTTCTCTCTTATTTATACCACATTTATTATCATAAATTTTTTTATTTCTTAATAGAGATGACTAAGTAAAAACAAGTGAATACATTAAAAGATTTAATTAGTATTCTAATTATTAAATGTTTTTGAATGCAAAATGTGTGAGTAAATGAATTACCATTATTTGATTGTATACTTCGTACACTTAATATTTTTATATTTGCATATATAGCGTAAGTGTCATGTTTTTTACTTACTAATATAATATATCAATGTCTATCAATAATATATCATTTAACATTTGCCATTAACAATAAGTTTCAATTCCCATTTATATCAACATCTACCAATAATATAAAATTTTCAAATTTAAATCAAAATAAATCCCATCACTTTTTGATATCTCTTATAATATATCTTCTTTCTGTCCTTGGTTGAGCCACTTTCTTCATCACTACAAAGTCTGCTTATCACGGTTAATTAGAAGGGAACGAAGGCTTTTTGTGCATTTTTCGAAAAGTTTGTAATCATATGTTGCATTTTTCATTTTGTATAATTTTGAGATGGAGATGTGGTAAGAATAGAATGGTTTTTGTTTAAGTAATCTACATGAAATGTTTTTTGTTTCCAGGCAGAAGGGAATCTCTACTCGATCGTATCATTCTATAATTTTTTTAGCATATTAGTTTTGCAGAAGCTTGGGGTGAAGACTACTTCGTTTTTTAATCTTTTTATAGTCTGGATGGAATTTTCTAATCTTTTATTTATTTATTTTACATCTTATATCAAATATATGAGTACACTTTAAAATATGATCATCGGGTGTTTCTTTTTTTTTTTAATTATAATAAATAAGGATAATTTCATCTATTTAAGTTATTAATATTCATATTATTAAATTATAAAATTATTAATATTGTCATTAATTTTATGTTTAATATTTTCCTGATTTCCGATAATAAATATTATTAACAAGTTTTATATATTTTTGGATATATGTATAAAGATTTTGTTAATGGAAAGTATTAAGTTGGCTATTGAAAACGAAGGCAAGCATTAATTTGATAAAAAATGAAGATAAAAACCAGTAGACATTGGAGTGGAACGAGGACACTGCGCTGCGCTGCATTTGGACTCGCAAGTAGCAAACTTAAATCCGACAAACCCAAACATACGATGAGAGCATTCTTAAGTAGAGCCATTCACAGGCTTGCATTCGGATTTACGTTCAAACCGTCCTATTCCTTGTCTCTCCAAGCGGGTACTTACCCATTTCTTCTTTACTTTTCATTTTTGCTATATTCCCTTTGGTATATGATTATGATGATGGTATTGTTGATTTAGGTAATGTTTCTTTCAGTAGATTGTTGTCCTCATCAGCTGTCATTTCGTCGAACACCTGGTGTCTGAAACTTAAACCCGTTAGCTATGATGATTTAAGAGTTAGGGAGATATGGACCTCTTCTCCGGTTTGCATGGGCAGGAGGTCTTGCAAGATCGCCGGCAGGAAGGTAATGTTTTCATTGAACATTCGATGCCTATCGGCATTGCAACGTGGTGTATTACTGTGTTGTTTCCTCGGTGAAAGGATAGGATTGGTATTGAGTGATTTGGCGAATTTTGTTCCTTAAAATTACATAAATTGACCTGTTGCTGCGTCTCTTCATTATCTTTTGGGTGGTGCATCCTTGATCTTATTGGTGTTAAATAGATTATCAATTCTTTATGTTGGACTTTCAAGTGAATTTGAATTATGAGGGCTTCTTGTTTGGTTAAGAGTGTTGCTGATGGCAAATATTTTGATTTGATAAAAGATGGTTGAGATTACATACATAAGATTCAAGGTGGGAAAAAAAAAAGAGGCCATTCTGGCATTCAAATCTCACATGGGAGATCTGATCCAACTGTGTTCTTCTATTTTTCTGTGTCTCATGGATGATCAAAACTTACTTCATTATTTCATGCATAACATTCAAATAAAATAGGAAGCTGCACTGGAAACACATGTAAGCACTTTGTTCAAATTTCATATGTAAGACTTGATTGAATTGCATTTCCCTGTATTGTCCTGTGAATGTTCAAAACTTATTTCCTATGTCCTTTGAATTAAGGAATTTGTTCAAATCTCATTTGTAAGAGGGCCGTTTGAAGTCTTGCTGAGAACTAGGAGAGACAACTAAACAGGTACTTTGTTTGAGCGTAGTGTCTGGCATTTGGACAAAGTGGGTTTCTACCATGCTTTGTGTTTGCTTGCAGCTAGTGACTTTTGTTTGAAGCAAAATTTCAAGCAACTAAGACGTGTATTTTCATCATTAAAGGTCTATATATTTTTGTAACTATCCTTAGCTAAACCTATAAAATAAGAATTTTTCTATAGTCCCTTCCTTTTTTTTTTACGGGACTGTACCGCTATCTATCTCATCTTTGATTTAATCACTTTGAGATCTAAACCATTGAACAAGCTGTGAATTGAATGGTTCGGATTTAAAAACATGAAAATGGATGGTGAGATGATAGATAAGATTAGTACTGTTAAAATAAAGGACGGGATTATAGAATCTCCTATAAAAAGAAAATCAAATGGTCAAGTCAAATAGTATGACCTTTGATGGAGTTACAAAGTAATGGGTTGCTTTGAATGTACAAAACCGTGTGTCAGTTATTGTATGAAATAATTATCACAAATTTTTTCATAAAAATCTCTGTATCTTTCTCTCTATTCAAGACCCGAAAACCTTCCAAATATTCAAACAAAATCTAGTGCGGTACTTATGAACAAAAGATTGATACTTTTGTTCATAAAAACACTTTGTTTCATCTGGGAGAGATACATATATCCTCAATGAACTTTGTATAGACACATAACACTCTTTGAGGCTAGCGATTCTATGGGCATCTGACTTCTATCAATTTTCCCTAAATTTTGTATGGGTAGGCCTGACAATCAAATGCTTTTGTGTTGTAGTACATATTGCATTGGTGATATCAGGATGATTATGGATGCATCACCACATTCTGCTCTCTTATGTGCTTTTCCCTTTAAATTCTACTCCAGAGTTTCTAAAATATCTAGTAAACATATCTTCTAGTGTTCCTATGAGGTGGGATTAAGAGGTGGATTGATAGCTTTTCGAGTACCAAACTGGATCACGTGGTGCATAATGCATGAGTTAGTGAATCTACTAAACATTGTATGGATTCGCATTTATCATGATGAGCTAGTATCTGATATTTTTGTGGTGGCAGTAGTTTATTATGATGTCATAAAGCATACACAGTACTTGAACTCTCTGCTCTTGAGGAGCTAAAGGAATAAGGTATGGAAAATATTGGAGAAAGGGGAAGGAATTTCTAAAGATACTTCCAGTGCCAGTATTATTATCCCTTTATGATAAGTCATTCTTACATAATGTTTAGAATGAGGCAAGGAATTAGGGTGGAAAGAAAGCAGGAGAAATGCGTTATGAAGGAAAGAAGATAAAAGGAAGGAATTAATCCATTTTCTTGTTTGGAAGGAGAGAAAAGGAAAGAAAGGAATATGAAGGGATTGCTTTTAAAAATAATATTTAATAGTACTTTAGATTGTTTAGTCACTATATCATCCTTAAAAAGGTAACAAAAAATCCAAAAAGAAAGGTCATTACCCAGATTTTAGTCCTTTTTCCTCTTGATATCTTGAATTTGAAAGAAAAAAAGGTCTAGGCCCAAAATATTTGATTCAGTCGTATTTTGCTTCCCCTCCTAATTCCTTCATTCTCCAAACAAGGAAAAAAATCATTAAATCCCTCCACTTTTTTTCCTTCTTAAACCAATCTTTCTGTTTCCCCATTCAAAATAGTGGGTTAGAATTGGTAATAAAAAAAAGGGGGGGAAGGGGGGGTAGAATTTGTGTTTCTTCCTCTAAGTAAGCATGCAATACTCCTCATATTCTTTAAATGCTTTTAAGGGGTGAACTGGTTGAATGACTCAAATTTGATGGGAGTAGGGGTCTAAGGATTCTGGATCACCTTGGAGAAGATGAAATAAGAATAGGTGTTAGTGTTATTTTGAGGACGGTCTAGATTGCTGTTATTAATATCAACCTTAGTGTCTTTTTAAGATCTTCATTTGATTTGCACCATTGATTTGGAATCACATGGTAGGATACTTATGTCATGTTCGGTATGCAAGAATTATTTGGGATAGAATGAAATTATTAATTGAATGACCAGCCCGTTCCTTTTTATAGAAACGTCCACTGAATTGTTGATTTCATTCCGTTATCATGTTTGGTTGTAGTAAATTAGGAATTTAAAGTAACATGTATATAGTGGTATTTGTAAAAAATGCCCTTAATTTTTTTGGGTAAGATGAGATAACTTTTCATTCAAACAATTGTACATCGGGACTATACAAGAGGGGCACACAAAAACCTATAAAATCGAACTAAATATATAAAAAGAAAAAAACCAAAAGAATACTTAGTTTGATTAAATGGCCATCAAAGCTCGAAAGTCCTCTGCATTTGCAAAAAAGAAGATAAAACTGATCTTAAAACTATTTCTATTGGGCTTGTTGTGTCCTCCATCCTTCTCCTATTCCTTTCTTTCCATAGATAGTAGCATCCAATAGCAGGGGCTTTGTAAAGGCATTAGCCTCTTAATATTTGATGAGCTTAAAAAATCAGCAAGAGACATTGCTTCAGAAGGCTTAGCTAGCATCGATTCAATAGCATTCTCTACACATTTTCATAATTGCTTGGAATGGGAATAACCTAGAAAAAGGTGATCATGAGACTCTTCCTCACTATGACAAAGGAAACAACAATTTTCCTTATTGATTCCCTAGGAGACTAGTTTGTCTAAATTTAATAGTATTTGCGGCACCACCAACCATAGGAAGAGGGCATGTCTTGATGAATTGTCTTTATGCCTCACTAGAGAATGCCATTCCAACTTGGAGTCTTCAGCCTTGTTAAGAAGTAGCCTGATTTAATAGATAAGCATTTAGTTCCCCCATCCTTCGGACCATCATATCTGCCTTTGATGCATTTGGCTTCAAAGAACCTAGACCATTTGTAATAGCAGCCCATCATTCTCCACTGGGCCATATCCAGTCACCTCCATCAATGAAAGTATTAAGCACTGTAACCTTAGGATATCCCAGCCACTCTTCCAAGGGCCCTTGTGGGTGCCAATCATCAAACCAAAAGAATGTAAGTCTACCATCCCCAACTTTCTGCTTTAGTAACCATTTTGCTAGAGCCCTAGATTGTAGAATCTTTCTCCATGCCCATGAAGCATCATTTTATTCCACAACTTTATGTCAAATAACTCCTAGTCTATCTTCTTTGTTGGGCTTATGTATGTTTTTCCATTTGACTTTTACTTTAGCCTTAGAATCTTCACAACCACTTTGGAAGAATCTTAATGAGGTTTAGTTTGTAGATGAAACAAATATACATTAACAAGGTTAGAAAGTTTATTTGAGTAAATATCATTAATGAGGATGGAACTAATACCCAAATTTTATTTTGTAATTTATCATGCCAAAATTTTAAATGAACCTCTTTAAGGGATTAAGTGAAAAAAAAAGTTTGAAAATGGAAATGACTTAGAGTTAGACCTAGTGTGCACAGAAATTGATCTGTGCATTCATTCTCCTAAAACTATTTGAATCTTAAAATTAGATAACGAGAGCAAAAATAGACATTTAAAGCTTTGGGTAGACTACTTACGTGTGTTATTTTGACATTCTATGCCCAATTCAAGTTGGATCAATGAAACTAAAGCCTATAGGAAAGCTTAAATTTCTTTTAGGCTAAATGCCTTCCTATTTTGCAACTAAGTCTTATATATATGTACATATGTATACATTGTATATATAGAGCCGTAAATAGAAGATAACCTACAAATAGAACCTTAAGTAGAAACTTAAATACAATCTTAAGTAGTGACTTGAGTAGATCATAAGTTTTGACATAAAATTGTATGACCTAAATATTACCTTATGATGATAAATTAACAGAATGCTTAGGTGAATTCATATAAAAAATATAAGGAAGATTAAGGAAACCATGGAAAAGAGCTAATTAAGCTAATAACTAAATAGCTAATCAAACTTAAACCATCATAAAAGAAAACAACTTACTTTAGGACTAATGAAACTACAAAAGATGAAGGAAACCATGGGAATGTACCATGAAACTATCTATTGCTTAAAGTGTAATATGGGACATACCCATGACCTATAACTTAACTAACAATCAAACTTAAAGTAAAACTTCTTTGCCCTTAACTACACCTAAAAAGACTTACTAGAAGCGCAAATAAGAAATAAGTTTTAAGAAACTTAGAACTTGAAGCAAGTAAACAATGAGATGAATACTAAGAACTATTGGATGCCCAAACTTTGCTTAGACCATAAGGACCTCATGAAATGAAGTGGTATTGGAAAGAATAAAAAAACTCCTATGAACTAATTTAAACTAAATTAAAAACGATGAAACCACTAATAGTGACTTAATAATCATTTGAGTTAAACCAAGAAATTAGGACAAATCGAACTTCTTATAAAATAAGGTAAGCATCATACAGTACAAGCAAACCCCTTCCACTCTTTAACTGCCAATTGTATGTTTTATATCCTAGGTGATCTTTTCTACTTGAAAAACTATCACCCTTATTGATTCTTATTCAAGAGGTCTACTTGGAATTGTGATTCCACCCCCTCAAAATTACAATGGAATTTCCTTTTAAAGTTGAAATCATCAATTTTAAGAAAGATTCCAGTTTCTAAAAACGTTTTCAAACACGAGAAAAGGAATTTAATCTAGACTTACGATTTTATTTCGGATCTATTCTAGTATACCAAATGTGCCATTATGGCCTTCAACTGGGATTGTGATTATGCAGTGGTTGATTTTCAATTGGTCTTCTAGAAATAAAAATGATGATGCCTTAATCTTCTTTTGTTATAAAAGCTCGTGTCATTTCAGGGGGCTCAAGATGCCAAGAAGGCAAAATTGTATTCAAGGATTGGAAAGGAGGTTGTTTCTGCGTAAGCTATCTATTTTCATAGGCCTTTTTATGTCATGTCATGAGTATGAAATACTTTATTTACCATTTCTGTTTTTCCTCTTTTGACACAACGATTCAAGAACACTCTAAATTGGCATAGTTATTGGCTAAATGCTCTACTTATCCATGCTCTGGTTGGTAGTGTGAAGAAAGGTGGTCCGAATCCAACATCAAATACGGCTTTAGCTGCTGTACTTGAGAAAGCTAAGGAGCTTGATGTGCCCAAGGATATTGTGGAGCGCAACATTAAGAGAGCTTCTGATAAAGGACAAGAGGCTTATATTGAGAAGATATACGAGGTTATCTTTATGATCTTGGCGTGATGCTGCTCTTAAAATGTTAACTGGTCCAATGCTTGCTTTGTAATTTGAATGCTTGTACAAACAGTGGCATCTAGTTTTGTCTTTTTAGTTTTGTTAAATGCCAATTGCCATGATTTCTGGTCAGGTGTATGGTTTTGGAGGGGTTAGCATTGTAATTGAGGTCTCAACTGATAAAATTAACAGATCTGTGGCAGCAGTTAGAGAGGTAGTGAAGGACTATGGTGGAAAGATGGCTGACCCTGGATCTGTTCTGTTCAAGTTCAGACGTGCCCGTGTGGTGAATGTAAGAGTGACAGATGCAGACAAAGATCAGCTACTTGCAGTTGCACTTGATGCAGGTGCTGAGGATGTTATTGAACCACCTGTCTATAATGACGACACCGACCAAGATGAAAGGTAACACATAATAACATTGCTCGAATAGCTGTAATTTCTTTACAACAAATCTTCAATCTGCAAATAAATCTACAGCACATGAAGTTGTTTTAAATCAATTAATTATCGTACTATGAATCTTATTTTATTTTGATTGCAGTGATATTTTTTCGGCACACTTTCTGTTAAAAATAGCTATGTAAGAAATATTATGATATCCAGCTTGCATCAACTAACTAAATTGGACATAAACAATAATACCAAATCTCTACCCAATTTCAAGTAATAAAAAGTTTTAATAAAAACACATATTCCAATAAGCTTAGTGGTTTCCCCATTCTCCTTTTCTCTTGTATGTTTATGTTAAGTAAATTACATTTTGATGATTAGAAAAAAAGCTCTTCCTTCTCTTTTGTTTTGATGTTTGTTAGGAAATGCTCTCTTCTCTAGCTTTATCTCTCTAGCCTAGTTTTTTCCTTTTAGTAGAGCAATTGAAGAGCTTCATCCCCTTCTTAATTAGTAAGGAACAAATGGTTTCTATAAAAGGGAGGAGAATAGTGGATAATATAGTAGTGGCCCAAGAGATTGTTAGAGGCCATCAAGGTGCAAGAAGTGCAATTAAAGTGGATCTATCCAAAGCCTATGGTAATATAAAATGAAATTTCATAGGAGGAGTGCTAAAGGCAATAGGTTTCCTATATCTTTTCCTCTCTTGGATCATGACTCGCATTACCTCACCTAAATTCTCTATCAACGTAAATGGAGAATTAGTAGGATATTTCGGTTCTTCAAAGGGACTTAAATAAGGGGATCCTATCTCCCCTTATCTCTTTGTCATTGCTATGGAAATATTCTCTTGCATCGCAAAGGAGAAGGGTGAGAAAGAAGACTTCACTTATTATTGGAGGTATAAAAAAGAAAAGCTCAATCACTTTTGTTTTGCGAATGACATTTTGATTTTGTCAAAGGGTGATTTGACTTCTTTGAATCACATAAAAGAGGGTCTGGAGGAATTCCAAGCTTTATTAGGTCTTCAAGCCAGTGCTATGAAGACTAGCATGTTCCTTATTGGCATTTTAGAAAATGTTAAGGATTAACTAACTAGTATGATGGGGTTTGAGAAAGGTAGTTTCCCTATTTGTTACTTAGGCATTCCTCTCTTATCTTCCAACTTATCTAAGGTTGATTGTCAAGCATTGATTGACAAATTCTCCTTAAGGATTAATCATTGGTCTTCTAAGTTCATATCGTATGCGGGTAGAACACAACTCACTAAGAGCGTGCTTTTCTCTCTCCAAGTCTATTAGGCAATGATCTTTACCATCCCACTGCAGTATTAAATGAGGTGGAATCAAGCTCGAGATTTTTTTGGAATGGAGGAGATGATTCAAAAGTAAGAGCAAAGGTAAAATGGAGGGATATTTGTAAACCAAAGATTAAAGGAGGTTTAGGTATTATTGACATCAAGCTATGAAACATGATAGCTCAATTGAAGAACTTATGGACCTTATGTAAGGATGAAGGCTCTACTCTTTGGCTTAGTTAGGTCAAGAATGAGATCTTGAAAGGAAAAAGTGTTAGAAGCATCAAAATACTAAATGATGCATCTTGGTCTTAGAGAAAAATTCTTTAAATAAGACCGTTAGCCAAGAAAATGCTTAAATGGCGGATTCGAGATGGCAAACTCATTTCCTTTTGGTATGACTGCTAGCATCTAAGAGGTCCTCTCATGGATTGGGTAGACGAGCATATAAGGATCACTTTTGGCTTCCTAAAAGATACTCTCTAAAGCTCCTTTATGGTGGATAGTAGGTGGCGGTGACCTAAAGGGGAGAGATGGAATGTTATTATGGTTGATCTTGGAGGGATACATCTACAAGTTAATACACCTGATAAAATGGAATGGATCTTAGCTCAGGCCAAGCCCCTATCCATCAGGCAAGCTTACTTGTTAGCTAAACTAAAGGATTTGAGGAAAACTGGGGCACCATTGGCATGGGATAAGAAAACTATCCCTAGACATGCTATGATACTATGGATGATTATGCAAAAGAAGCTATACACCCTTGGCAACATATCCTAATGGGGAGTGAGAGGAAAAGGAATGCTATCCATGTGATGATGAAGAAAAATCAATAGACCACCTTTTCATTGGTTGTTCTTTGTTAGACATAAGAAGGAAGTTGAGAAGATTTGGGATGGAGATGTGCCAAACTTTTAGAAGCCAATTCTATAGACAATGTTTTGAATGACTCAGGCCTTAAGGACTACAATGAAGGCCAATGGAGAGCTCTTGTAACTGTATGCTATTATGTTTGGAAGAAAAGAAATAGTAGAAGGTTGAATGGTATAATGGTATACATAATAACGCTAATACCATTATGAGAACAACTTTAGCTTGTATAGTATATATTGATTTTTAACTTTTTGTATCCCCCTATTCATACTTAGTATCCTTTTGTTTATTAACACTAAGGACGGCGAATAGAGCGTTTTGGTTTCTTGTACGCATCTTATGTACATTTTTCTTGAGAAATGAAACTATATTATTCACCTAAAAAAAAAAAAAAAATTTTGAAGATCTGCCACCCTAGGCCTCCTCCTCTAAACATGCTAGATTGGAGGCCTTTCATGAGGGTATCTAGCAATGATGACCATTGATGGAGGGAAGTGAAATTGCTATTGTCTTTCTGCTATCAAGGGAGGGGAAAAGGGCAAGAAGAGATGGATTAACCAAAACAGATGGTATCCAACTACCTTAGAGTGACAAGTGCTTATAATTTATAGGCTGTAAGAATATGGAACAACAGCAAACTGCATATACAAAGAATATTTTAATAATATATCATACAAGTGTAGGGATGCAACTGGGTGGGCCATTAAATTACAAATTTAAGGGCGGGTTCAGGTTTTATACAACCTGTCCCAAATCCAGCCTAGTTGTATCTCTATACAAATTGTTGAAATTATGTCTAAACTAAGTTTTGTCGAACTTTTTGCTTTGAGTATTTCTTGATGGAATTGGGGACACAACCAAATAAAAGAATTTACATCCCTGATTTGCTGCTCTATTTGCTTAAATTACGTCATATTAGTTGCAGTGGTCCCTTTATTTTTCATTTGTTCTTCCTGCAAGGAAGGCTATGATAGTATATTATTGTTGCAATCTCAGCATATGCTTTTTGTTGCAGCTACTATAAAATTGTTAGCTCAACTGAGAACTACTCTATGATCCTTTCAAAGCTACAGGAGGAAGGAATAAACTTTGAGCCTGATAACGGTTCCGAGCTTCTACCTATCGCCACGATTGAGGTATAAATTACTTGTTGAAATAGAAGAAGGGCTATATATGGTAGCAATCTCCCTTGAGCTTGCTTAGTCTAAGAAAGTGTCTTGATGAGATGGTTCCCTTTTGTGGTAACCAAGTCATATTATTTCCTTAATACTTTCAAGCATAGTGAGCATGTTGTTTCAAGATTTATCATTCTTATATTGTTGATGCAGCAAGTTGAAAGATATCATGTTTTTCCAGGTGGATGATGAAGCTATGGACTTGAACAAGGAACTAATGTCCAGATTACTTGACCTTGATGATGTTGACGCCGTTTATACTGATCAGAAGTGATATACTGCTTTCTCCGTCTCTTTACTGTTAGCATAAAACGACGAGTTGATTGCTGGTCGGCAATACGACCTATGGCCAAGCATTAAGCTGAGCCGCCTATTCATTTACAAGTAATAATTTTTAATTATTTTTTTTTTCTTTTTTTAATTGCTTATATATGGAAGATCAATACTTTGCATGGCGTTTAGCTTGAGGAAATTAGCTGCAGGTTCATTTTTTGGTGATCTGCTTTCATGTTTAATGTTTAATGTTTTTGAGCTTGGGTGTATATATCTTTTGTCTTTAGCTTCCTTTCACTAGAGAATGGACAACCCCCACTACCAACGCCCACGCCCACGCCCATTGCCGACACAGACAGAACAGGATAACTAAGCATGGGAGACCTCTTATGTCTGTTGCGATTGGACTTCTCCAAAAACAATAATGATAAAAAAAAAAAAAAAAAAATAGTATCATCATCGTCAGCTGTCTATCAACCCTTGCTCTTGTTAGGTGCGAGAAGCTTCTTGCATGTGAGGCTTGTCAAGGGATACTCTCGTGGTCGGGATAGGCAAAATCAAAAGGGAAAAAACAAACAAATCGAGCTCTTTGAGAGAAGATATTATTTTTTTCCAAAAAAATTTGATAAAAAATATAATGCCATACTAAATCATAATATTTTTATCATTATATTTCGTGAATATGACGATTGGCGACCTTCTCGTTTATCAAAAATGTAAAAATCCAATGGGAGTTGGTTTATTCACTTTTGTATTTTCTTTAGTTTGCATCATTTATTTCATTTTTTTTAAGAAAGAAGAAATTTAAATATTTTTTCCTCTTATTGTGCCTCTCTTTCCTTTTTTTTTTTTTTTTTTTAATCTTTAAGTTAGGATCTTGTCAATATTCCTATAGGCAGCGGTGATCCCTTTCTTTTTGTTGCGAATACTTATTAAGAAAAGGAAATCTAGGCTTATTTTATTGTTTGAACCATAAATCAAATAGGTTTTTTGTGGTTCGAAAAAATAAAAAAATTCCAACCAAACAACAAAAAACTGAACCGCAGTCTATAATTTGATTTGCTTTGGTTCAATAGGACTTAAACCATACCAGAATCAGCTATGAAGTAGGTCGGTCTTGCTTTTATCAATAGGATGCATTGACTCGTCAAGAACCAACTAGCTCCGTTGGTCCAACTGTGATCCATATAGCCTGGGCGGTTCTCATGGGCTCTAATATATTGACAAAACTCCTCAACTTATTTCAGCTAAAGACCAAGTATAGGCCCATTGCGAGCCCCCTTAACAAGACCGAAATACGCATACAATTTGGATGTAGTCATTTATTTGTACCTGTCCTTACCAAAAAGGCCTTCCATATTAGCCAATGTGGGACTACTTGTGAGACCCTGCAATTTTACTAATTAGAATTGAACAGTTAATTTAAGGAAATGTAAGCCCAATGCTTAAATAAGTAGGCATTGAGAGGTCAATTTAGGGCGTTTATGTAAGTAACTCAATTGAGTTGAGATTTTTTGAGTGAATTATAAGAGTTAGTTGAAAAGATTCCATGGGAGTGGATTACAAAAAATATAATAAAATAATAATAATAGTTAATTTCAATATATTGTTCTACACATATAAGAATTATGTGAAAAAGGTATCGATAATTAATGAATTCTTAAAAATAAATTATATGAACAATAAAATTATGAAATAATATATAAAGACCATATATGTACATTGAGTGCAATTATATATATATATTTGTAATTACTAAAAATACTAAAATAAATTCAAAATAAGCTAAAGTTAATAAGAAAAATAATATACAAATATAAATTCTAGGACATGCAAATGGAAGCTTTAGAAAAATTCTAGGAGGCTTGAGAGGTGGAGTGAGAAAAACTAGGAAAAATTTACAAAAAATTAGTGCAAAACCGAGTAAGTAGTAGTTTCATGGTGCGGGCGTGTTTTAAAAGTGTACCACTAGCATCACTTAAAGGGAAACCTCATGCTAAGGCGGGCAGAAAAACATCCACCCCCCAAAGGTGGCTAGAGCGTGGTGTTCTAATATGTGCTCAATTTTAACTAAATTTTATTAAAAATAACAAAACAATTTTTAAAAATTATGAAACTTGATTCTCCTTAATATTTTTGCATGTAGATTTTAAATATCAAACCGGATTTTCTAAATTTTAAGTATATATATATGGTTCTTACGAAAAATATCCCATCCACTAATTTTCTATCGTGTTTTCAAAAACTTGAATGATGTAGTTTCATCTTGTATTTTTTTTTTGTATAAACTCCTTAAAAACTATATTTTCATGCTATGTAATTAGTTTTTCAAATTATTGAACTTGGATTTTATGTAAATTTGATATTTACTTGAACATGGTATTGGTGCAAATTTTTCTTAGAGAAGCTTACTCTGTTTTGTATAACTATGTCATATTTTGGTTTTCTCTTGCATACAATAGCCAACAAACGATAATTTGAGTATTAAGTTACTAGTTTTATACAGAAATCAGAGTTCAAGATCGAAACAATATGGTTTTAGCCCATTCTTTAGCTTAAACTAAGAAATATGAGTACATGAAGACTTCTTAAGAGATGGAATGTAGATTTTATAGAGTTTGGAATCTTATCATATTGAAATGAATAAGTTTAGTATGATTTTCTAACTAGAAAGTGAAGCGAATTGGTGGATAAATTAAGGGAATAAAGAATTGGAGTAACGTCGAAAGGTAGTCTAATAAAAGGAAATTAACTATAAAAGGAAAGGAAGCTTGGTTAGAAGGTAATCTTTTATACTACACTTAAACCTAATTGAAGTCAGGGGGTAAGTCAGACATTGATCACTTTATGAACTTTAAAAATTTACTAAGTCAGAAGATTCTTGATCAAAATCTTATACGAAGTAATATAGTAGGAACTTAGGTTAGAGACTTTCCTAAACAAAAACCTATTTTAAATATGAGGTCAAAACTTGCATTACATAATTAATATTTAATAAATAGCTTAAGGAAAATTATAACAGGTAGAATCAATATTTGGGGGTAAATTCAAATAAAGAATTAATGTTTGAAAAATTTTAAATACAGGATCAACGTTTAGAAAAGTTTAAATAAAGAATTGACATTCTACAAAACGGTTCAAATAAGAGATTTATAATAGTCAATCCATAAAATTATTTGAACCATTTTGTAAAATATTAGTCTCTTACTTGAACTTTTCGAAATGTTGATCCTTTATTTGAACTTATCTCTAAATGTTGATCATCTCCGTTGCAATTCTCCTAAATGCCTTAAGAACCCTAATTGAACTAAATAAGAGACATACCTAATTCTTGAAAAAGAACTATTTCATACTTTTGATAAAACCTAAACTAGAGGTATTAATTAGGGATAACTGAAGGAGATTCAAGTGTGATTAATACTTTATAGCATTTTGAAGTATTATTTTAGAATACTTAGAGGATTTAGCATGCTCTTTCTTATGGTTATAATTTAGTTCTTTATACGTGTGCTATGCATGTGCTTGAGTGTTGATATGTTGCTGTGGAAGCTAAGCTGTTATGGGAGATAGGTTGCTATGGGAGTTAAGCTCCATGGTGTGTTTGTTTTGTCTTTGCTATATTATTTGTATTGTTTGAAATTAGCTGATCACCCCAAGATCGAACTAACTTAAACTCGATCTAAATTCTAACTTGACATGCATTACAACTTAATATGGAAAGCTGCAAAAATTATCATGCCAAACATGAATCCTTCAATGAGGATAACAGAAATAGTCCTTTCTCTATCATTAGTCAAACTAACTGATAAGGGAGAAGGACTAAGGCTTAGGAGAGAAGGTAATAGTAAGGTTAGGGATAGTTGTTCGAAGGCAGTCTACATTAGTGGGTGTTCTTTGTTGTATAAGTCTTAGTTTGACTTCAAATTGTAAGTATGTAATGTTAAACTCCTTAACTTGTATTAGAGAGAGCGTAATTTCTTTAATTTCACTATGGATAAGATAACGTTGTGCGATGATACTTATTTGTCCATGCATTGTATCTAACTAACTTGATTGAAAACGTTAATATTTTTGTGCAGGATACATATTTTTGTGTTCATCCCACTTATCGAGTAAGTTATCGATCACTCCCCTATAAATTCTTTTGTAGGTACATGGTTGCAAGCCGAGTCTCACTCACTTCTCCAATTAGTAGCTTAGGGGGTCGAAGAGCGAGAATAAAGAAGATATATGAGACTTTTATTTTTCTTTTGTCATCTTTTATAATTTTGTGAAACTAACTGGGTCTCCCTATATGGCTTAATAGTTTTTGACTCTTGGTATGTAATCTAAATAACTTAAACTTATAATTTAGAGGCCTCTTTTGGAAAATGTAACGTTTTCATATAAATGAATTCTTATAACTTTAATTATAAACTTAAGTTTTGACCTACAAGTTTTATTGTGGAGGTTTATTTTAAAAAATTTATATCATAGGTTTCATAACAAATAGATGCTGAGTTGGATGCTTCAAAGTGGTTAAGTCAAGTATATCTTTCGTGGACTAGGTCTATTATAGCAGTTGCGACTTGTGAGGCTAGCTTTTGTCAATAGATGATTGACATGGTGGAATTGTTATGACTCTATGAGGTGAGGTGGTTTTAAATTGGTATTAGAGTATTGTTTTTAAGGACTTACTTAAAGTGTGGCTCTTAAGGACTTACTTTGAGGTGTTGTAACTAAAATAAGTTAGATGTTTTAGGGATATAAAGAGATGGGGTAATTAAACGAGTCATAAAAGAGTTATAACTTTAGGTTTATATGTATACTATATATGTATAATAACATATAAAGTAAATCGATTGCAGTGTTATATAAACATAGATATAGACATAGACACACATACATAAAAGAATTTGATTTTGTTTTGATTGACTACAAAGTCTTAGTGGTGAGCTATATATCTCTTGGTGTAATTATAAGTGGAGATAGCATGGAGTTGCCTTTAGATTACATAATTCGATTATAGAGATTGCCATTAGATAGGGTTGAATGGAGAATGTTACATATTATTGACGAGATTGTAGATACATATTGCTATGGATTTCCTTATAGTTAGTCGGATGATTGGGAGATAATGGAGATAGAGTTAGGACCATCTTTTAATAAGTGTATTGTCATTCCATTTTTGCGAGAAAAGACACCTATAGAATGAAAGGATTTTGCCCATAATGGTACTAGTATTCTATTTTCGAGCTATAGTAGAGCTGGGTAAGATCGATTTTGTATGTTTTGACTAAGTATCTATAAGAGTACCTTATATCCTTAGAGAATAGCCTCTTTGGTTTCTTAGGTTTTCATATGTAGAAAATGTACGTATTGAAGTTTTACTCTAAATCAATGAACCTTAACGCCCAATTGAATTATAAGAAAACCTACCCTTTGTAGTGTAGGAAAACTTAGGTGTAGAAGAAAGGGAAGATCTGAATGAAGATCTTGAGGAATACCTAAATTATAACTTAGATGTTGCAATTGCTTAAGTCCAGAGTGAAGGTAGAGAAATGGATATGGAGATCAAGAAATTTTGAAGTGGAAGGAGAAAAATCTAAGGCAAAATTTGATGTAAAAGTTGCCTCAATGGGTCAAGTTGAGAGTCATGTAGGAACTAACGAAGTGAATGTAAGAAGTCAATTTGTAGAGAAATGTGAGATTGTACTTGAGGTTGTTGCTGATAGTGATGATTAGGTATATAAAGTTATAAACATTCTTAAAACTCTAAAACTTGTGTTATTAAGTTGATTAGAAAATGAGGATGTAGATATAATTGGACATGAAAATTGGATTTTTCTTGAGGATATGGTGTTTTTGAAGCATCTAATGGTTTGTAAAGTTAATTAGTAAGATAAGATGGCTTTTTATGATCTAACTCCTTTTGACATCTACCTTAGACTAGGAACTTATGATTTTGATATCCATGACTTTTAGGATGTAATTTTGTTGTTTTAATGTACTTAGGCTTTTGGTATTTGATGATGATGTAATAATTTGTATATATGGAATGAAGTGCAACTAGAATTAATGTATTTAGAAAGAAACTGTGCAATCTTTTATTATGAACAACTAAGCTTATGAGCAATCTTTTGTTATGTGAAGTTTAGTCCTTATGTAAATTTTTCTAAGAAGTAAAGTTGGATCGAATAAGAAGTATAGATGTACTAAGTATGTGATTATGTAAGATATGGGTTATATTATTTGATTCTAGCATATATGTGTAAAGAGTTTAGCACAAGCAAATTGGTTGTGGCACATTGACAACTGGATTAGGAGACTTCTTGCCGATCTTATGTTGATATTGTATAATCAAAGATTATCAACTTTATGTCGAAGAATTAGCTTAGTATTATTGTAAGGAAGGGTCATGAATAGGTAAGAATGATCAAAACTTAGAATTATAGCTATTGCTTACTTTTGTGGAATTAATTCAAGAAGAAAGCCAACCCCTATCTTTGTTGGGTTAATCCAAGACGAAACTTTCTCTCTAACTTACTATAGCAAATAACTTTATATTGATCAAATAAATCCTTATTTTAGTGCATACATTAGGATCAAACTTAAAAATACTTTGATGTAACACTCTTGGCTAGGAAATGTTATATAGGTAGCTGACATGGGAAGTAACTTTAAAAGAAGCATCCCACTATGTTTGTTAGTTTATGATCTTATAAAACCATAATTTGTTCTAATTAGGACATTAATAATTGATGATTTAGGATTACAACATAGGATTCGATCCAAAAAATATAAAACTATAATTAGATTGTCCTAACTATCAATACCTATAACAGTAAGGAGTAAATAAATACATAGATAACATTAATCATGGTAACAATTAAAAGATTCTTCAAGATAACCCTTTGGCTTAATCTACTCTTAACAAGGAGTAAACTAACGTGAAAATATAAGGAAACTCAACTTTAAGCCATATGCCTTAACCAATAATTCTCACAAGAAGAGGAAATTAATAGTTAAATAAGAGATATAGTTAAAATATTTTAGGATAATATTTTTCATATGTACATTAGCACATATTTGTAAACATAAGAAGGATGGCAAATTAGTAACTCTTATGTCTCTTTGATGGAGTCTTTTGCCTTTGTAACGATTGAGTCATGTCACACCTTATCAAATGTAAGTCTAGTCAGTTGTCGTTGTTTTTATGAGTACGATCAATAAGAGATCGTATTAGTTTTTGTTAAGTTAAGTCAAGTCTAGTTCATTCAAATAATCAAATATCTTATTTGAATCTGAGATAGTAGGATGTTAAGATTGGTTAAACTCATTTATGTTAACATTTATGCTAGTTAGATGAAGTACAAAACTGATGAAAATAATAATGATGTGTCAATTGTGAAATATAGTGTTTGAATAAGATGAAAATCAACTAAATTTGTATTGAAAGTAATGGAATGATATGGATGTGACTAACTTTGATTATAATTTGGAATTTGGTTAAGGTAAAAGGTATAGTAGAAGGCAAATCACTTAATGCATTGAATTCGTAGTGATAAAACTAAAATATGGGAAATGGAATAGGTAATGGGTTGATCAGTAGAT
Source organism: Lumnitzera racemosa (assembly GCA_024138005.1). Classification (NCBI taxonomy): domain Eukaryota; kingdom Viridiplantae; phylum Streptophyta; class Magnoliopsida; order Myrtales; family Combretaceae; genus Lumnitzera; species Lumnitzera racemosa. The sequence goes on along the minus strand of JAMXBC010000007.1, from coordinate 46,564 downwards.
GTGAATGCAAGAATAGACGTAAGGGATGGTGTAGAGGGTTCCTTCACTAAATGGTTAAAGTATACTAGATACAATTAAACAAATAAAAAAAAAGAAGTAGAAGGGGTAAAAGAACTTAAGTATATTAATTTAGATAATAGTACACTTAATGTATCACAAAGAAATATAACAAGTATAATAGGATGTCTTAAACATTTCCCATAGAAGCTTAAAAGATAAAGGTCAGTATTATAACAGTATAATTGATAGGTAAATAGAGGTAATTGCTAATTAAATATCTGTGCTATTATATAAAGTTAAATGGCGAATCAATGTGTATAGTAATGTTTCCTAAAACAATGGATGGATAATCACATAACGAAATTATACTCTCACGATATAAGTAAGCATACAAATATTACGACTGGTATTTAGATGTAATCGACAATTGTAAAGTTAATTAAAACTTAGAATGAAAACAGAACCTGTTTGACATTAAAAAAATCTTAATGTTGGGATAATAAACTTAAGAATAACCTTAGATACTAAGGTTAGGTATAACCTAAATGATTAACTGAATTTGGATAAAACCCAAAGTGAACAATTTTTGATGTGTAAGAACTTTTACTCTGTAAAACTACTCAAAAAATGAAATGGAAAATACACCCTAAAGTTCTTGAACTTAGAAAATGGTTTAGAAACCTACTTAGAAAGTGACTTGTCATATGTCCCGTTCAACTGACTTTGAATCATAAATAGTAGGTATGCACATTTTAGGACATCATAAATTTGACTTGATAGATATGATTACTTTGAAGAACATAAAATTATAAGAACATCCAAGAAATGACAATTGATAAATGGATCTCCCATGAAGTGAACCATAAGTACTAAAGTTAGTATCGCTTGAATTAAATAAAGAGGTGACTCATCAATATAGGATAATAGAGTATAGAAAGTAAGAAATAGGGAAATTGGAAGAGGCATTAGAGATATTAGTAAACTCTTGTCGTGACCTTAACATAATATCAGTGTTAATTACAAAAATTTTTAAGTTAGAGATGAGGATTTAAAGGAATAACAATATAAGGAAGATCGATAGAAGTAAAGTCACATAAATGAACAGAGGTAAACTTAAAGGTCATGCTAAATATAAATTAAACCTCAAAGGCTGATATAGAGGAAAAGATGCCTTCAGTGTATCTAAATAGTGTGTTAATAACATAAGATACAATAATTTCGAGGATGAAACTTTTCTAAAGGGTAATAGAATGTGAGATCCCACAATTTTAGAAACTAGGATTGAAAACCTAATTTAAGGGATATACTTGATCAAATAGTTATTAAGCGGTCAATTTAGGGTGTTTACGTAAAAACCCTAATTGAGTTGAGATTTTTCTAGTGGATTATAGGAGTTAGTCAAAAAGATCCCATGAGAGTAGATTACGAAAATATAGCAAAATAATAATATAGCTAAAATAGTTAATGTTAATATATTATTTTACATATATCAAATCATTCAAAATATGTATCGATAATTAACGAACTTTTAGAGATAAATTATATGGATAATAAAATTATGAAATAATATGAAACAATATATAAAGGCCATATATATACATTAGGTATAATTATTTAAGTATATACTTCAATAAATGTAAAATAAGCTAAAATTAATAAGAAAATAATAAAAAATATAGAAAACATTGGGTAGTTGAAAAAATCATGAAATAGAGCATGATTACCTTTAGGATAGTTGTTGGTGTCATACATTAGGGAGAAGTCCCCATAGAATAATTAAAAAGTGGTGTATTAAGCTTTTTGAGGAGAGAGAAATTTATAACACTCACCCATTTATTTTGGAAATTTAGAACCCCCTCTACAAGTTAGGACATTCAGCTAAGAGCTTTGAAAAATTTTGGCTAGCATGAGAGGTGGAGTGAAAATAATTAGGAAAAATCTATAAAATATTAGTGCAAAAGTAAGCAAGTAGTGGTTCAATGGTGCAAACGTGTTGTGGAAGTGTATCACCAACACCACATGAAGGGAAACCCCATGCCTAACACCCCATGCCATGCCATGTTGGGCAAATAAACGCCCATTCGTTAAAGGTGGCTGGAGCATGGTGTTTTAGTGAGTGTCTAATTTTCTCAGTTTAAACTAAATTTTACTAAATATAGTAAAAAATTTCTAAAAATTATGAAACTGTTTTTTTTTTTTAAGTATTTTTGTATGTAGATTTCCAATATCAAACTAGATTTTTAAAATTTTAAGTGCGTGTATATAATCCTTAAGAAAAACATGCTGTCCATTGATTTTCTATTGTGTTTTCAAAAACTTAAATGATATAGTTTCATCTTGAATTTTCTTTTTTTTTTTTTCTTTTTTGTTCTTTTTTGTATAAACTCCTTAAAGATTATATTATCATGTTATGTAATTAGTTTTTAAGTTCTTGAAGTTTGATTTCATGTAAATTTTGATATTCACTTGAATAGGGTCAGTACAAGTTTTTCTTAAAGAAGCTTACTTTAATTTTGTATAATTATGTTATATTTTGGTTTTCTCTTGCATATAACAATCAACACAAGAGAAATTGAGTCTTAAGTTAGTAATTTTATATAGAAATCCGAGTTTAAGACCGAAACAACATGGTTTGAGCCCATTTTTAGCTTAAATTAAGAAATGTGAGTACATAAAGACTTGTTATGAGATGGAATGTAGATTTTACGGAGTTTAGATTCCTACCATGTTGAAGGAGAAGTTTATTATAATTTTATAATTGGAAGTGAAGTGAATTTGTAGATAAATTAAGGGAATTAAAGAGTTGGAGTACGGATAGAAGGTAAGTCAGAAGATAGCTGGATAAAATGAACTTAACTAAAAGAGGATTAAAAGCTTGGTTAGAAGGTAGTTTGGTGTAGTACACGTAAACCTAATTGAAGTTTGAGAAGGTAAGCCAAAAGATAGTTGGATAAAGTGAACTTAACTAGAAGAGGATTAAAAGCTTGGTTAGAAGGTAGTTTGGTATAGTACACGTAAACTTAATTGAAGTATGAGAGTGAGTCAGGAGTTACTCATATCATGAACTTTAAGAATTTTCTAAGTCAAATCTTCAGTCAAAAGATTCTTGATCAGAATCTTATATGAAGTATCTAGTTATAACCTAAGGTAAAGACTTTCCTAGACAAAAACTGATTTTAAATGTGATGTTAGAACTTTATTTAGAACCTGCATTGCATAATTAGTATTTAATCAATGGCTTAATAAACCTTGTTGACCTAAATGAAAGACATACCTAATTCTTAAAAAGGAACTCTTATTTTGTACTTTTGATAAAAACTAAATCAATGATATTAATTGTTTAGGGACAATTAAAGGAGATCCAAGTCACACATAGAGCTAATGTAAGCCCCAAAGCTAAGCCAATTGACCGTAGGATTGAACTTAGAACTTAAGGCTTTGGACGATCGGTTAAGGAATTCGGTCAAACCCCAAATTATAAACTAACGAGAGAAATATTAGTAAAACTGACCCCGTAAACTTGAATTTAAAAAAATAAGTAATAAAATAAGAGACTATAAAATTTTCAAATTTTAAGCATAATAAGTACTAATTACTGAAAATGTGAAAAGTGTAATCAAATAACTAATAAATTACTAAAGATAGATTATATGTATACTAAAAATTTTAGAATGACTACAATAATAATTATGAATGTTCACGTGTACCCCACATGTATTTACGTGTAGATAAAAATACGCGAAATGACCTAAATTGGCCAAAAACTAAGTAAATAATTAAAGAAAATTATAAATTAATTATGGAAGAATCAGAAAAAATCAGAATAAGATAAGATGAATTAAGATCAGGTCGTGGCAGGTCCAAATCTGCAAAAGAAAAATAAATCAATAAAAATTTGATAACATAAAAGCTAAAAATCAAGGATAATGGGCAAAGTCTTGTCAAATTAATGCATAATAATTAAAAAAATTGTCTATAAATAGCAAGAAAAATTCAAAAGCTCATTTGGCCAGATACAAATCAGATAAAATTAGAGAGAGGCAAAAATTGAGAGAAAAATTCGGTTTAGAAAAAAATTAGAAAAAACTGTGCAATTAGGGCCTTTAACAGGAACCTCCACCAGACGAGCAGTTGAGAGTAGACAACCACCACCACTATACGGTAGTGGTAGCGCCCAGGCCGGACGACAAGGCCACGGCGGCCGGCGGTGGTCGGAGCCACCCAGATCGGTGAGTCCGATTTCCAGTCCGATTTTGTGTAATTTTGTAAAAATAGTAAATATCATTAGAAAATTATGAATTTTGTTATTCTAGGATATTTTTGTATGCAGTTTGTAGGAAAAATATTATTTTGATGAAAACATGCCCCGTAATATATAGTCCCTAAGAAATTATGCAAAACCGAACATGTTTCGGTTTAGAAATAAATGACCTTAGGAGTGTAGTTTCAAGCCCGAAATTTTTTTGTAAATTACTTAGATGATATAGAATAGTGCTATGAAGCCCGTTTTCAAAAATTAATTTTTGAAATTTTTAGATAATTTTTAGGCATTAAAATGAGGCATAAAATAGGTAATTTAAGGTTAATTAAGTAATTAAATTATTAATTACTGAATTAGTGAATAAGTAGATGTTTAGGGATGTTGAAATCTGATGGAGAATGATACTTGTAGCATTTAGGGTGTTAGATGTAATTATTAGGTTAATTATGTAGTAAATAAGTAATATGGAAAAATAGTACATTTTAAGTTAATTTTGTAAATTAGGGTAATCAGGAGTAAAATTTGATTTAGGATGAATTTAGACATTTTGAAATGATAATTGATATTTAGAGATGATAATTAGAGTGATATAAATATTAGAAGTGTAATATATACATAAGAGGTAATAGTATATAATAGGTAATTATTGGAAATATAATAAATAGGAAATATTATAATAAAAATTAATATTGTGATAATAATAAAAATGTACAATAAATCTGATAGGAAATTTTAATTTATGTAATTATATGAAAAATGTAAAAATTTCTCACATTAGGAGTGAATTCGGTACACTAATAAGGATATAAGTGTACCAGGTGAAATAAAATACTGACTAGAGGTAATGATGGTATTTAGGAGATCGGGAAATAATGTGATTAATTTCACATTATGGGTTGAAACGAATTTCTAGGGTTAGAATATAAAACGCTACTTAGAAAATAGAACTAGAACCTAATTCAGAAATCGATGCAAAAACCGAACCCGAACCTAATCCTAAACCTAGAATAATTGTAAAAGACTTAAGACCTAGATAATTAGGTATCTTAAACCCTAAATAAAACATAACGATAAGCGTTATAGGATAAAACGAACCTATAATAGTTATATGAAAAACTGAAACCACGTTTGTGTTATAGGGATGATCGGCAATGGCCTGAGCAAATCGGACCTTGAGTGAGTGAGCAAGGAGTCGAGGTAAGTTGGGATTAATATGATGCTGTATTTTGGAAGCATAAGATTATGCTTGGTTGTGCTTGTTAGATAGTTGGATGTGTGCATGTGCTTGATTATGGGTGATGCTATGATTCTATTTGTTGCTCTAGCATGTATTGTATGAATTATATGAAATGATTGATCACCCTAAATTGGATTTAATCAAATATATGACCAGTAATCATAATCGGACATGCATGGCAACCCATTAGGGGAACTTAGACTCTTCGGCCAAATACCGACCCCTTCGAAAGGGATAGCGCAGGATTGCAAAATGGTCCCTTCTTCATCCTTAGTCGAACTAAGTGACAGGAGAGGAGGTCGCAGCGAGGGTGAAGTCGGTGGTTCGAAGGTAGTCGCGGGAGGAGCAAGGTCTCTATTGCACAAACCTGGGTTTGGTCGTGAGCTGCTTTGCATTAATGGCAACTCCTCAACCCGGATTAGAGCGGGCGAAATTTCTCTAATCTCACAACGTACCGGACAACGTCGTGCGATGGCATTTGCTTGCGCATGCATTGCACCTAATAAGTGATTGAAAACCTTGTTGTATGTATGGTATAGTTTTAAGTCCTCCGTCCTAACTTATTGAGCTGTGGTTGCTCACATCCCTATAGACATCGTGCAGGTGCTGGCTAAGAAGCGGCAACAACTACTCTGAAGCTAGTAATTGCTGGATCCTGGGGAGTGAGGAAAAACATTGAAGAATCAACACATATGTTATTACTTTTCATTTCTGAATAATGTAATAACTGAATCATAGTGATTATATATAACTTTTCTCACTTTCTTAGGTAAATGAATTATTTAAATTACAAACTGTTTACTTCAAAGCGGGTTAGTCGTGGAAGCTTTGTATAGATCAGGTCTAAGATAGCGGTTGTAAGGCCAACTTCTATCTTAGGATGGTTTACACGGCGGGGCTGTTAAGACTCTGCTGTTTTGGGGCGTGATAGCTAACAAGTATAAATATAAAAATAAGTGAGAGCAATACTTCACATTATTTTGGAGTATTATTTTAGAATAATGGGAAGCTTTACTCTGCCTTTTCTTATGGTTATAATTTTGTGTTTGTACATGTACTATGTATGTGCTTGAATGTTGATATGTTGTTGTCGGAGGTAAGCTCCATAGTTAAGATATGCATATTCTTTTAAATCAACTTAACCAATTGTTGGTCACAGTAAATAATCAAGAAGGGGAAGTTAAATTGATTTTTATGAAATTTTAATATTTAATCAATTTTTTCTTCTTGATATCAATAACAAGTACCTATGCTAAATTTGTTCTTAATTGTTGATGTATAAAAAATGTTAATATTTTTAGATAAGAGATGTGTGTGTGAAAACCAATTAAATACTTAGTAATTTTGACTCTTAAGAAAATTAACTCATAAATCGTGCTTTTGATCCTAAGCTTAATAATGTGAAGATGATTTTAATAAATTGTGTATTGTGTAATCAATCAATCAAGCAATATGTCACAAAAATAATAAATATATTGCTAGTAAGTAAAGAATATAAGCATAAAAGAATGAAGGAAGTTTATATAGAGGTTTCACCTTGTGCATCAATTTACTCTTCTAGTCAGTGGCTAGGGATATGATTATCTAAACCGTAATCCCACTATTTAAAGAAAACTTTGCATAGAAGTCAATAGTTCTCATGATTCTGTCTTGCCTCTAAGTCACAAATCTACAAAATCTCTCTCTTAAGTTCTCTCAAAAAGTATCTTACTAATTTTTAAAAAGATTAATAACTCTTTTGAGGATTACAATAGATTTCCTCATACTTTTGCGTATTTTTTAGTGAAACAAAATTCTCAAGCTTTAAGCCATATTTTTGAAATCACATAAACGTTAGTGAGCTTAACTAAAATTTAATATCATGAAAACTTGTGTAGTTCTTTTTTTCTTGTATCTTTTCTCTTGCTTGTCTCACATCTCTTCTTTCTTTTGTTTCATTGCTCACTTCTCCTTAAGATAGTTGTGGTTTATAGTGTTAAGTTGTTCTCAATATGGTAGTAATCGTTGTATAGCCATTGTATCTTTAAATCTTTTGTGATCTTGTTGTTTTGCTATCTTTGTTGATACACTCATCTATCATGCGATACTTACCTTATAGCTTCTTTATATACTTAGAAACTTATATTAGTCTATTGTATCATATGTTTTTGAAATCTGTATAAGTATTTCATATGTTTCCTTAACTTATCCAGATATATTACCTAAATATATCTCCATGGTGCTAGGTCTTGACCTGCTCTTATGATAATAAGGTTCTAATCACCTCATACTTTTGAAACATTTTCTATACTTTTGATAAATCTATTAAATCTTATGCTTTTGATAGGAGTTATCTATTGATAGGTTCTTTTCTTTTCTTCCTTCTTTTGAAAATAATGTAGCCATTTCTTTCACTTCGTTCGATTAGCTTTTGATAGTGGTTGATTTTGAATCAATATCCACTGTTGATACTTGTTTTCTAGTTTTTGATTCTTCATGCAGCTTTTGATATTATCATCTTTTTCATCATTTGATTCAAGTACCTTTAAGAAAATAATTTTATGTTCTATGTACTAGGTAACTTGATTAGTAATAATAAAATTGCATTTCATTCATCCCCACATATATTTTGTTATCAAGTAAATATATTTAGTTTGGGTTTATCATCAATAATCCTTTCATTCGAGTTATTGCACTAATAGCAATGGCTTAGGTAGGTTAGAAATAGGATGGATAAGATAAAGACAAGACTTTCCAAGCTACTATGGTCCTTTAAGCAAGTTGGAAATAATTCTTGGCATGTGCTAGGCAACTTGTGTATGGGAAAGGAAGCCTAGTGAATGGTACAAGAGGAAACCTTAGGCATAGGCCACCTCGTCCTTAGCTATTGCCCTACTAAGTATCCTATCAGCCAAACTGTAGAGTCCTTGAAGTCGGCTTCTAGTGATTGGTCTAAAGCTGGGTAATGACAGCCTTGAGGTCGGTTGGCTTGAAGAAGAGGTTGGCAATAACTGAAATGATATTGGGTAATTGGTAGGGTAAGTCGAATTCCCATTAATAAATATGGCTTACAAATTTGCATTAATTGCAATGACTTGAATAAATTCCTTGGTTGCCTTCTTGAGACTTCTAGGTAGTTTTAGTTATGTTTCATGCTCAATTGGAAGGTGATGCAGTAGCATAGGTGAACATATGATGGACAACGATCAAATGAATTGGGGTGGATCCTATTCTCACGATGGACAAAAAAGTAAACGAGACTTGAGGTATGCAATTGTCACAATAACCCTTGGATATGACACACTAAGGATCATACACAAACTGGTTAATTCGATTGATATGATGCATGGAAGGATTGGATAGATTTCTTACCATTAGCACTTGTTCAAGGGGTTAGATAAGGTAGTCTTAAACTTAGACATAGTTGGGGTTGACATAAGCACAAGAATAAGGAGGTCGAGCTAGAAGGAATATGCATTAGCTAATGATTTCGGCTATTACAAAATGGGGTATATATAGTTGTTGTTTAGTGCAACATCTTTGGTTAGCTAATTTACAAAAAGAGGTAAGATGTTAAAAATAACATGTAATAAGATAAAAGGGTAGAATAGATAAATGGTAGGCAACATGTATGTAGCTTGTTCATCCTGTTAGAAAAAAAATTGTATGGTATATGTATCACTTTGTAGATGGCTAAGCTTGATTTATGATCCATCTTCAAGTTGTGTGTAAGTTATCGGCTGAGGTGGCAAGAAGGTCGAAAGCTTGTTGGTAAACTAGGCATCATGTTGGCTAAGTTTTTGGGCCATTAAGTTAAGTTGTTTACCTTGATATGACTACGATTAAGGTAGGTTGGAAACATGTTGCTTTAGACTTAGACTAGCTCGAGGTATGGATTAAACTCCTCCACCTGAAAGATGATCAAGTATTGATGGAAGCTTGGGTATTCAATCAAGTCGGCATATAGGACTTTGACTTCTTCTTCTATAATTTATTGCTATAGATCTCAGCAAATCATGGTGATTAGTTTAGGAGCTCAAGAATGAGTGATAGGACCTTAATTTCTATCATCTCTTTTGAGCTATTTGAGATTTGTCATCAAATTTGGCTTGACTCTACTTTACTCATCTTCGGGGATGTATGGGTTAAGGTTAGCAACATTGAAGGCATCTAAAACTTTATACTTGCTTGGAAAATCCACACCATAGGCATTTTAGTCGATCATCTCTACAATTTTGAATGGTTCATTTACCTTGAGAGATAACTTGCTCTTCCTTAAGCATATAAACCATTCCTTACTCAGTTAATCCATGACAGGTTGCTAGGTTAAAATTCCTTGACCTTTCATCCTTGGCCTTTCAGTTTAAGTTTAGAGGAATCTTGGGTTAGGGAATTAACCATCTTTTGATATATGGCTCTTAAGGCCTTCGAGTGATCTACAGTTGTTTAATATTCTAATTGGTTCGATAAGGGTACTTAGTTAAGAGGAAGGTTGAGGTTGAACTCATACACAATCTCGGATGGAGATTTTCTTATCATACAATATGTTGTCTTATTGCAGGCGAATTCAACCATGGGTAAGCATAAGTTCTAATCAATCATGTTCCTTCTTATAGCCACTCGGAGTAATGTGCATAGAGTTCAATTGACAACCTTGGTTTTCCCATCCATTTTGGGGGTAATATGAAGTGCTAGATAGAAGCTTAGGTCCAAGGCGTCTCAAGAAGTTCTTCTAGAAGTGATTAAGGGACTCTAGGTCCCTATCAGATACTACGATCTTTAGCATTCGAAGGCATCATTAGATGGTTGCATGGCATAAAGTATGCCATCTTACTTAATTGGTCCACAACTACCATAATCAAGTCCTTCCCTCAAGTCATCTTAGGTAGGTTAAGTATGAAGTCCATACTTAGCTCTGACTATAGCTTGGTTGGGATGAGTAATGGTAAGTACAGGACTTCCTTAGCTTAGTTCGGCTCTTGGCCCCCATATAGGTAGTACACCTTCGCACTAACAACTTGTGAGTAGAATAGGTTGGGATACATAACTTACCTTTATCAAATAGGTGTCTATCCTCCCTGTGGTAGTCATAAATAGTTTAACCATCATAGCTTTATGCAAAGATTATATTGAAGTGGGTTTCATCGACATATAACACTGAATGACAAAAAATCTAAGTTGCCTAGTTTGAAGGTTGGACAAAAGGAGCTCCTAGATAAGGCCTGTCTTATACTTTACCACAAAGGAAAACTCTTCTATGAATTTGATCCACTTAACTTGTTGCTTGGACAACTTAGGTTGGCTGTTCAAGTACCTCAATGACTCATGGTCGGTATATATCATGAATTCCTTAGGTAGAAAGTAATTACAAGACTGTTAAAGCTTGGATCAAGGAGTAAAACTTCTTATCATATACTGGGTAGTTAGAGTAGTTCCTTGGAGTTTCCTCACTAAAGCAGGTAATAAGTTAGGCTTCCTGCATCAATATGACACCTATGCTAACGCTTGTTGCGTTGTACTCTAATTTAAATACTTTCTTGAAGTCAGGAAGAACAAGGACACGAGTAGTTGTCATTCTTTCTTTGGCTTTGTCAAAACTCTTCTATTCTCTTGTTCCTTACTAGAATTTCAAATTTTTCTTTGACAATTTAATCAAAGACGCTACTATAGTATTTAACTTCTTGATGAACTGTTAGTACAAGAAAGCCTGTTTGTAGAAGCTGCAGACTTCCATAGAGCAAGTCAGTACTGGCCATTTGGTGATAGCTTGGACTTTGCCTTCATCAACTTAGATTCTTCTTTCATTCACCACAAATCCTAAGAAGATCACTTTAGGTTGGAAAAAGTTGCACCTCTTTAAATTCGTATAGAGCTTTTCAACTTAGAGTATAGAGAATACACTTCGAAGATGTTCATAGTACTTATTGTGGTTAAGATTGTACATCGAATGGTCATTAAAGTATATAATAATAAGTTTACTAATTTCATCTCGAAATATGCGATTCATCAATCTCATAAAAGTGCTTAGAGTATTAGAGAGATCGAAGGGCATCATTAGCCACTAATATAGCCCATGTATAGTCTTAAATGTGATCTCCTATTTATCTCTAGCTCACATTCAATCTGATGATAACCTGAATTTAGGTCAATTTTGGAAACAATTTTAGCTCCATCCAGTTCTTTAAGCTTATCTCAAGCCTTAGGATTAGATATCTATACTTAGAGGTAATTTTATTGATAGTTCAACTATTAATGCTTATCTAATACGATTTGTCCTTCTTTGGCATAAGTAAGGTAAGTGCAACATAAGGACTTAAGGACTCGCGAATGTGACCTTGCTTAATCAACTCATCTACTTGTCTTTAGAGCTCAACATCTTACCTTGAATTCATTTTGTAAGAAGGCTTGTTAGGTAAGGCAGCTCTTGACTGTAAGTCAATGGCATGCTTTTTACTTTGGATCGGTAGTAGTCCTTTTGGAAGATTGTCAGTAAACAGGTCGACAAATTCATCAAGTATTTATTTCACCTCATTTAATAGCTCAACACTCTACTCTTTCATTTTGAGCAACGTTTGTATTAGTGAGAAGGTCAGTGTATCTATCCTCATCCCTCATGATAGCTCAACTAGGGATATAAATAGGTTCTTCTAAGCTCGATTCAACTGATTACGCATATCTTGGACTTAGCTCCAGGTCATGGTATTCAATACAACCTTCCTCCCTTTAAGCTCAAAGGCATAGGTATTCTTGAATTTGTAATAAAGTACTCTTCGATTGAATAACCACGGTTGACCTAACTATATGTGTGATGCACTTCTTGAATTGGTTAAGTAATATGACTATGACCACATTAATATTAAAAAAAATTAAAATAATTTTTTATTTTAAATTTTAATTTAATATTTTTTTATGAAGATAGAAAAAAATTGAAAATATTATTTCAACTAAATAATTGTTATTTATTATTATTGATGATGTATTACATGCGATAATTTATATCTGTAGAATAAGGATAAAGAATTTTATCAATTTGGCCCTTTATTCAAAAACTAATATGGAATAAATTCTCTTTCCCTACTTATTTTCGTTTGAATTGGTTAGTTTCATAACTCAATGTATGACCATGTTTACGAGTTCACCTTAGTTGGCATCTACTACAACCTCTTGTCCTTGAGGAAACTCTTCTAGTTTGATACATTGCTTCAATTCTTTGATTTCCTCATTTGTACAGTCAATATGATTAGTACCTCTTCCTTGATGACCATAGTTCGCATGTTAGGACAATAGGTGACTGTGTGATTAAACTCTTAGCATTTAAAGCACTTGATCTCACTTTTTTTTCCCCTTTAAAACTTTGTCCCTTTTCAAACTTCTTTAGTGTCTCCTTTTCAATAGGTCGAGACCTCAGGTTAGGTCGAACCTCTTAATTTCTATTAATTTTGTTCATTTCCGATCTCATAGTTTTACTCGAAATAGGTTAGGCAGGTTAAGTATGGGTAGGAGAAGCTAAGGAATAACCTTGCTTTCTCTGGCACTCAACTCACTAAGCAGCTTAGATGGCGTCCTCTAGTTTATTAATCCTCTATAAGTCCAATACTTTGCCAATTTCAAATTTTAGCTCTCCAATGAATCGGGTAATAGTTCAGGCTTCGGGTTTTTCAACCTCACAATGTATCATAAGCATTTGATATTCTTTCACATAATCATCTCTAAATATTCTTCCTTTCTCGAGCTCTTATAACTTCTTGAAAGTATCCTCCATAAAGTGATTAGGCATAAATTGTTGTCGCATAGCTTGGCACATCTCTTGCTAAGTGCAAATCTTAGGCTCTCCATCTCTTCATTTGCTAGTTTATAAGTTCTTCCACCATAAGGCAGTGTAACTAACAAACTCAAGTGCAACTAGTTCGATCTTATCATGCTCATCAACTTTATGATACTCAAGTACCTTTTTGACCTTATTTTTCCAGTCTAATTGTCATCCACATTGTTAGGTCTAGAGTAAGTTGGAATTTGAGTTTGGCATTCTCCATTCCTCTAATACGTCAAGTGGCTCTTTCTCCAGCCTTTCTACTATTCTTCCTCACTCTCTTCAATCTTATCCAGATCAATTTGGCATCTTGCTCTCCTTTTTACACCTAGACTATAGTTTTACCCTATATTCTCATTAACTTAGTTACCACAATCAGGTGAGTACCTAACTCCTTGTCCTTGCCTTTGTTGGGGAATAGCTTGGACATTGATGGGGGCCTCTTCTACAGCTTGGGTAGTAGCCATTCTATTAACATTACGAGTCAACTTGACCATTATGGTGGCATGTTTGTTAATCCATTCGTTCATTGACCTTACAATGGTGGAGACAGCCTTACTACAATAGACAATGCCACTTTCATTGTCATTGATGCCCACGTTAATGCTCAAATCTATCATTCTCTTAACTAACCCCAAAACTAGCACCAAATACTAACACTACTTTAAAATAAACATGAACTCAATAATTCAAAAACCACTACTCAACACTACAGTCACAAACTTATTGTCCCAGTACCACTATAACCATTACGCCACTTCATACCCATAACTCAAACAAAGCTTAGACGTACTTATTACCTAGAACCTCAACTTTCATTCAGTACACCAATATCTTGGTTGCTATTACTACTCTATTTCTAAGCTTTGAAAACAAGGAAAAAGAAAGTATGATACAGATTCAATAGAAATGCACGACAACTTCACATAACAATTCGAATGTAGAACAATAACTTCCCAAAACACATTGAATCACACTTCATTGCTCTAAACAACAATGGACTCAACAACAATGCTCACACAACTTGAACATAGCTAATAGCGCTTCATGAGTAGAGTAGAATAAGGAATCAATAGTAGCTCCACAACGAATGTTGCCAAAGTTTTGATACTAAGGTGATGCAGTATCAGGGGGTGAACACACGATGGCAAGCCATCACACGAATTGGGGGTGGTTTTTATTCACATGATGGATAGAAAAGTAAATGAGAATTGAGGTAAGGCAACATACACATTAACCCTTGGATATAATGCACTAAGGATCACACACAGACTAGATAATCCGATTGATATGACACACAAAAGGATTAAATGGGTTTCCTTCCCCTAGCACTTGCTCAAGAGGTTAGATAAGAGAGTATTGAACTTGCATTTAGTGGGTTCAGCTCAAGCACAAGAACAAAGAGATAAGCCTAAAAGGAATATGCACTTACTGATGATTTCAGCCAATACAAAATAGCAAAATAGAGTATATATAGTTGCCATTTAGGGCAATATCCTACGCTAGCTAATTTACAAATGGGGGTAATATGCTAAAAATAACATGTATTAAGATAAAAGGGTAGAATAGACAAATGATAGGCAACATGCGCATGGTCATCCGCTTTGTCAGAAAATAGATGCAGCGCACGTGTCACTTTGTAGAAGGCTGGCTTGATTCATGATCCGCCTTCAGGTTGTGTGTAGGTCGGAGGTCGAGGCGGCGAGAAGGTCGGCAAGCTTGTTGGCAGATTGGCGTCATGTTGGCCAAGCTATCCACCTCGATACGGGTGGGATTAGGGCAGGTCGGACACCTAGACTAGCTCGTGGTATGGATTGAACTCCTTGACTCGAGAGATAACTATGCAGATGGAAGCTAAGTTAGTGTTAACAAGAATGATGACACTAATACATTAAAAGAAAAGCTGTTTTCTCACCTTAGTTTATCAATTCTTAGCTGGGGCATTTAACCCAACAGCTGGAGGTCACCTAAATGCTTGTTCCTCCATGCTCACCAACAACACTGGAGTTACAAAGCACCGTCGTCATTGAGGAACATGGAGCTTCAACATGGCAAACTGTACAATCATTGCTACAAGGTAATCGATTTCAGATACATTAAGTTAATAGGCTCAAGAAAGGCCAAGAGATATAAACAAGGAACAGGTTGAGAACCTAGAGGAAATCTCCATAGTGATGCCAATTGAGGTGTTCATGTACTTGCCCAAGTCCACCAAAGATGCAGCGATGTAGTTAAGTACTTCTATGACCATTGTCGTTGCCTTCTTAGCCATGCATGTAAGAGTGGTGAGTTTAGAAGAAAAAGAGTTGTGCTAGAATTTCAGAGGCAAGACCCTAGACTAAAGTTCTGCATAACACAAAGGGAAGGAAGGGCAAAAGCCCTATTGCACTATAGGATTTCGATATGCTTTGTCACCGATAAAAGGATCCCTAACCATGTTCCACGAGTTAATAGATCAGAAAGAGAGGAAGTGGAAGATGTGTAAGAGAAAGGATTTGCATGTAACCGAAAAGAAAGGAAATTTAAGGCTGTTGTCCTTAAGCTTGGTTGTGCTAGAGAAAAGGGAAAGAGATTGGGGTGATAGGGATGGCAGGGTAAACATACTTATGGGTTGTGGACTAACGATAAAGAAAAAGAAGGGAAAAATAAAGAGCGATGGCTAGACAGTGTTGAGAAAGAAGAAGCAAGTTGGATCGGTACGATAGGAAATGTGAATAGACAAGACTGTTTAAAGGTCATAAGTGCATGGCTGGAGAATAAAAATAGGAGAAAATTAGGATCATCAGAAGGTTATGGGTTCAAAGCCAAAAGCAGACAAGACATTTTGTAGTTACATGCACAATCGGAGGGACAAGACACAAGCTATCTTCAAGTGTACCAGGAAAGAAAACACATTCTGTGGAAAGTATTAGTTGCAATTGAATTCCTTATATTATGGAGCGATTAGATTTGCCCCCACTTTACATAGAAGGAAGGGATTGACCTTAGAAACAAAGATTTTTTAAAGGAGTGAGAAATGTTGTAAAGTTATATCGAGCTTTTTGAATTTCATAAACAGTGTATTTAGAAATTAGAAATTTTATTACAAAAGGAAAAAAAAAAGAAGAAAATTAGAAAACTGAAAAAGAAAAAATAGCATGTGCCATGGTCCGAAGTGTACTAAAAGTCTCCAGATTTTTCTTTAATTTGTTAGGCCTCGGGTAGGGTTATTACATATACAGATATAATCTGTTCATAAATTATGAACGGAAAATGATTCCCAAGGTTCTTGCTGCATTCGGCCATTGTTGAGATGCTACATCGGGTATTTCAAGCTCCGTAATTAAAGTAACACAATTTCTTTCATTAATTTCTATTCTGTTACATTCCCCCCTTCATTACACTTGTAAAGACCGAATACACTACAGCTTGCATTTTTCTAATAGCACTATTATCCTCCATTTTCACGTTACTCGAAATGCTATCGAATTCACATCCATCATAAATTCTATAATCAATTTGCAGAAGAAATCGACCGCGCAACTTTCTCCTCTGATATTTGCCCTGTATTCTCTTTACTGCCTTTATTTTCTTGGTTAGGTGTTGAAATTTCAATGATTTGATATGATTCAAGCTCATTTTCGTATGCTTCGGACGGTTCTAGACGTTTCTTTCTTCTTGAGGACGGTAAAAAGGATAGGGAAGAAGGAAGGAAGGAAGGGAAGGAACGTGTTGAGGAGAGCATTCTTGTTTTGTTTTGTTTTTTTTTTTTTTTTAAAATTTATTTTTATATTTTTAACGAAACTCTCTTTCTATAACCCGGAATAGGGATATTTTACTTGGCACATAATAACCGTTGGAGAAGCATTACTCGGACTTTTGTTTAATTCATTGGTAGGTTCATTTACCTTTTTCAACCTTCATCGTGTAAAAACTTCTTTATTACGTATGATATATGAGCACAAGGTGGTGATGATGTCCGAAACTGAGAGGGAAAAACCAAAGGGGGTATTTGATTTAGCATATTAGGGTTTTCCAAAAAGTGAAGCTTGGCCGGGGATTCTTTGTCGCGTTTTTCTGTATTTTTTTTTCCCTAAAAAATCTAATACTAATTAACTGTTACATGACTAGACATGGATATACAAAGTGTAAAATATATATATATATATATATAAGAAAAATGATAAAGGGGCAATTTAAATATATAAAGTGTAATTTTCCATTAATAGGTTTATTTTATTTTTATAATTGTTTAGTTTCTTTTTATTGAAATTTATCATATCAATAGGAGATTAATAGTATCTCAATTTGAATATCATAATTTTCTGTATTAGCAGGTATGTTGTTTACGTAGGTAATAATAATAATAATAATAATAATAATAATAATAATAATAATAATAATAATAATAATAATAATAATAATAATAATAATAATAATAATAATAATAATAATAATAATAATAATAATAATAATAATAATAATAATAATAATAATAATAATAATAATAATAATAATAATAATAATAATAATAATAATAATAATACTGATTCCCCTGGATTTCTTGCCTCCCACAATTTAGAATCAAGTGTTCCTAGCCCCGCATTGTGACGAGTATATCTCTAAATAATGATATAGTAGTGCCGTGATTTGAATATTGTAATATTTTATATTAGCAATTATTATATTTATATACAACACATGCTTACTGCTTGGTAATTTAATATTCAAAGGACAAATATATTATGGATTCATTAGGATTGCATTGCCTTCCACATTTCACAAGCTGGAGCACCTACCAACATTTGCTCACGTGGTGTATCTTCGAAGAACGATACAGAAGTACCTTAATTTGACCACATATATATATATATACATATATATTAGAAGTATGATATATATATTTATTTATATGATATATAACACGTGCATGGCAATTTTATATTAAAAATAAACAATTATAAAAGTATTCTAAACTAAATCTTTCCTATTGATCGCCTGACTTCCACTTCCACACACGGTAACGTTCAACGAGTGCATCTCCGAGTAACGAGGAGTCGGGCTGAGTATTAAATCATTTGGGCATCATTGCGCTGCGCTGGAGGTGCTCTGCTCATCTGTCATCTTATGATCTCCTAGCCGGCTAGCCCTACCGGGCCTACATATACATGCACACATATATGTACGTAATTGCATAATTTACCTTGGTTGCAGTTGCAGTTCGTCTCTGAAAATTATTTCACACACCGATTTATTATACGATCTACCATAAGGTTTAATTGAGGTAAAAATGGGATTTCCGTTGCCAAGCATCACGATTACGGAGCATCAAACGGATTCTTCCGGTTCCAGGAAACCTGTGCCACCCTTAGGGTTCGGAACGGCTGAGTAACCATTTGGGGCTTCACATAGCGTGACAGCAAAAGAGACCATCTTACACGCTATAAAGCTTGGCTACAGGCACTTCGACATAGCTTCTCTTTACCTCTCCCAGCACCCCCTGGGTGAAGCCATTCAACAAGCTTCGACCCTTGGCTTGATTAAGTCCCGTGAAGAGCTTTTCATCACTTCCAAACTCTGGTGTTGTGATGCACATGGCCAATGTGTTCTTCCCGCTCTACAAACCTCTCTCAAGTACAGATAATCGACCGTTATATCCTATTGTTTTTATAATACGATATAATCCTTCATTTTATTTCAAGTTTCCACCCATTATGTGATTAATACATCAGCACCAAAAGCGTGTTTCCTTTTTCTTGTCTCTATACTTATACCATTAACAGGTATACTTAGAACAACGGATCAATATGGAACTTACTTCGTATAGCTAACTATATTATTATTCCAAACCCTTTTAATGATGTTGGAATATAAGCATGCTTTCATTAAACCCTTTTAATATGGAACTTACTTCGTCTAGCTAACATCATTATGTTGGACTTACTTCATGATGTTGGAATCTTCAGCTGGAATACTTCGATCTTTACCTTGTTCATTGGCCTGAGAGCGTAAAGCCAAAGGAGTACGAATTACAAGTTTTGTACTTTTATGGTATAATTTGTAGAAAAATATACTAAAATAGCATGTTGTGAAAAAATAATTTGAAAGTAGTATAATGAAAGCGTGTGCTTTGTGCTTCGTGCTTGTATTGGATTTTTTAATTGAAGAAGCGCTGTGTGAATGCGCTTTTTAAATTTATAAAGAAGGTGCACACAAGGAGCGTGCCTTTGGTATCCACTAAGAAGGCGTGCTACTTATGTGCGCCTTTAGTGTTAATAATTTTTTTTCTTTTAAATTTACTTTATCTAATTAGCCAAGCTATTGTAAAGATGCACCTTTTTTTTTTTCGTACGCTTTCAGTATCATTGTCTTGTGCCTTCAATGTTAATACCATGCATATTTAGGTGAGACTTAACACTCCCTCTGGCTAGGTATTTTCAATATGGCAAGTTAGTTGTCTTTTTCACTCCTAATTTAAATTCACACTTCGCATTTCCTTTAAGTGTACTACCTATAAAAATTATTAATGGAGTGGGTCGTTTTAAATGATTTACTAAACTACAAACTAGACCAGTGAAAAGTAGCTATAGTATACATAAATAAATAAATAAATATATATATATATATATATATATACTGTCACGTCCCAAAGCGGTAGAGTCATAAAAACCCCGCTATGTAAACTATCTAACTTCTATCTTAGACCTGATCGGCATAAGGCGTCCACGACTAACCTGCTTTGAAGTAAACAATTTGTAATTTAAATAAATCATTTACCTAAGAAAGTGAGGAAATATATATATACACTATAATATATTACCTAGTTATTACATTATTCAGAAATAAAAAATAATTCTAAAATAAAAACCTAGACCTTAAAAGTATGTGTTTATTCTTCAATGTTTTTCCTCACTTCCTAGGATCCAGCAATTACTAGCTTTAGAGTAGTTGTTTGCCGCTTCGTAGCCAGCACGTGCACGATATCTATAGGGATGTGAGCAACCATAGCTTAGTAAGTTAGGATGGAGAACTTAAAACTATACCATAAACACAACAAGGTTTTCAATCAGTTTATTAGGTGCAATGCATGTGCAAGTAAATACCATTGGACGACCTTATCCGGCCTGTCGTGAGATTAGAGAAATTGCGTTCGCTCTAATCCGGGTTGAGGAGTTGCCGTTAATGCAACAGCTTACGACCAAACCCAAGTTTGTGTAATGGAGATCTCGTTTCTCCCGTGACTACCTTCGAACCACTGACTTCACCCTCGCCGCGACCTCCTCTTCTGTCACTTAGTTCGGGTAAGGATGAAGAAGAGACCATTATACAATCTTGCGCTATCTTTTTTGAAAGGGTCAATATTTGGCCGGAGAGTCCTAAGTTCCCTTAATGGGTTGCCATGCATGTTCGATTATGATTACTGGTCGAATATTTAATTAAGTCCAGTTTAGGGTGATCAATCATTTCATACAAATCATACAATATATGCTAGAGCAACAAACAGAATCATAGCATCACCTATAATCAAGCACATGCATACATCTAACTATCTAACAAGCACAACCAAGCATAATCTTAAGCCTCCAAAATACAGTATCATATTAATTTCAACTTACCTCGACTCCTCGCTCACTCACTCGAGGTCCAACTTGCTTAAGCCATCGCCGATTATCCCTATAACACAAACGTGGTTTCAGTTTTTCATATAACTATTATAGGTTCATTTTATCCTATAACGCTTATTGTTATGTTTTGTTTAGGGTTTAATATGCTAGGTCTTAAGTCTTTTACAATTATTCTAGATTTGGGGTTAGGTTCGGGTTCGGTTTCCGCATCGATTTCTAAATTAGGTTGTAGTTCGATTTGTAAGTAGTGTTTTATACTAGAAATTCGTTTCAACCTCTAATGTGAAATTAATCACGTTACTTCCCAATCTCCTAAATATCATCATTACCCCTAGTCAGTATTTTATTTTACTCGATACACTTAAATCCGTATTAGTGTACCGAATTCACTTCTGATGTGAGAAATTTTTTTTACATTTTTCATATAATTAAATTCAAGTTTCCTATCAGATTTATTGTATATTTTTATTTTTATCATAATATCAATTTTTATTCTAATATTTTCTATTTATTATATTTTTAATAATTATGTATTATGTATTATCATCTATTATGTACATAATACACATCTAATATTTTTATTACTTTAATTACTATCTCCCAATATCAATTATCATTTCAAAATGTCTAAATTCATCCTAAATCAGATTTTACACCTAATTACCCTAATTTACAAAATTAACTTAAAATGTACTATTTTTCCATATTACTTATTTACTACATAATTAACCTAATAATTACATCTAACACCCTAAATGCTAAAAGTATCATACTCTATTAGATTTCAACATCCTAAAACACATACTTATTCACTAAATCAGTAATTAACCATTTAATTACTTAATTAAGCATAAATTACCCATTTCATGCCTCATTTTAGAGTCTAAAAATTATCTAAAAATTTCAAAATTTAATTTTAGAAAAATGGCTTTATAGCACTGTTCTATATCACATAAGCATTCTACAAAAAAAAAATTGAGCTCTAAACTACACTCCTAAGCCTATTTATTCCTTATTCTAATCATGCTCGGTTTTGCTCAATTTGTTAAGAACCTTATATTTTCAGGCGTGATTAAACTAAATCACTATTTTACCCTAAATCTACATACAATAAAATCTCAGAATAAAGAGTTTCATAATTTTCTAATAATATTTACTATTTTTACAAAATTACACAAAATTAGGCTGGAAATCGAACTTACCGATTTGGGTAGCTCCGGCTACCGTCGGTGGCCATGGGTGTGTCGGCCCACTTAGGCGTTGTCACCACCGTGTGGTGGTGGCGGCTGTCTACTCCTAGCTGCCCGTCGGATTTGGGTTCTTCTTTGTAGCCCTAACTGCACAGTTTTACTTTACTTTTTTTTTTCTTTGGTTTTTCTCTTAATGTTTACTTCTCCTTAATTTTCTATAATTTATAATTGTCCAAATGAGCTTCTGAATTTTTTCCCCTATTTATAGAGTTTTAGGGAATTTATTGTGCATTAAATTGGACAAGATAATTGCTTTATCCTTTAATTTTTGGCTTTTGTATTGTTTTAATTTAATTGGCTAATTTTTTTCTTATTTTTCCCAGTTGCCACGACCTATATCTGGATCATTCCTTATTTTTCCTGATTTTTATTTATTTTTTATTAATTAATTATGAATTTTCTTTAATTATTTAGTATGATTTTAGCACATTACGCGTATTTGAAGTAATTACGTGTATTTCTATATACATGTAAATTCATATATAGTAAAAATTAATATTCCTAAATATCATTTAGGTTATTTTATGATTTTTAGTATACATATAATTTATCTCGAGTGATTCGTTAATTATCGGAATGCATTTTACGTATTTTCGATAAATAACAAGTTATATACTTAACATTTGGAATTTTTATATTCTTTTATTTTATTGCTTATTTTCTTAAATTTAAACTAGGATCATTTTCCTAATATTTCTAACTTTACTTTATAATTTAGGCTTGATCGGATCTTTCAGCCAATCGAAACCTTGAGGGACTAGTTGTGGGGCTTACATATACAGTAAACTACCAATATTAAGGGAATAAAAAATAATATGAAAAATCATTTAAAAAAACCATTTACACAATAAGTAATAAATGTTGATAATACATAATAATCAAACTAAGTAATACAAATATAATTATTTACAACTACTTCTTCCTAAATTTAGTGAATTGTTTTTTGAAATGAGTTAATAATGATGAATTGCTTGTAAATGAACCTTCTAATGGTTGAGGCTCAAATAGCTGTAGAGCAGTATCGGTAAAATCTATATGAGGAATTGGAGTAGGTGGTGATGGTGATAGCTGAGTATCGACCTTTTTTATGTGTATTGTTTGAGGCCATTCTATATGATGTTTACGAGGAGCTGGTGGTGTTGGTTGCGAATGTATCCACGTGTGAGCATTAGGAGTGTTGAATGAGGTATGGCTTGACTCTACTTGACGAAATGTAATGGGCTCACTTCCTTATAATATTAGATTCATTTTCATTATATCAGTAGAAAATTATTGAACTGTACAAATTAAAAGATGAATTAATGTAAAAACATACCCGAAAATCACATATGTCTTAAGATCCCATTTGGTTTACGTCTCCAACCTGTCTTTACCTCCTACATCCCGTTTTCACTGTTATATTGCTTGATGGAATGAGTTGAAGCTTACTTGGCCCACGTTTGTAACCTCTCCGCAGTATACTTTGTATTTACTTGCCTCGCATCCATTCCACTTCTCGTTTGTTCGACTATTTTTTCCCAATAATTGATATAGTTGTAAAAAATTTTCTTAACAAGCGAAGTAAGAGATAATCCTCTACAACCTTTTAAAATAATTGTAGCTTTCAATGATATTAGATGTCATATATCTGAATTGATAAAAACTGTTATAAGATAACGTCAATTTGCTTTTGTCAAATGGTGAAAACAATGATGGTACGTTATCCTTAACTTGCACTATCTAATCCATTAAGTACTTAAATTTCCTAGATTGTACCTGCATGGCAATAGTAATAGCAAGTTTCTTACACAGTTGGTTTTTATGTGCTTTGTTGAAATTGTTAGCGACATGCCGTATGCACTATCTCCAAACCGTAAATGGTTCCTTTCACCCAACTTTTTCCTTGTAGAGCGCATTCTCGATATTTGAGTACTTGTCCATAATTACGAAAATTTTCTCATCCCGACTATTCACAATGTATTGTTTTAATCTTTTGAGAAACCAACCTCATGTCTTTACGGATACCTTGTCAACAAGTGCAGATGCTAAGAGGACAATATAGTTATTTTCTTCTATAGAATAAGCATATTGTGGACAATTACTTTTATTTACAATATTCCTAGCTGTATACACAATTATTTTCACGTAATCAACCATTGACAATCTATTGAATTATGAATGACAAAATTAGTAAAGTCTATGATTTTGCACGATTCGTAGTATTTACATAATTTTATTTCTCGGTGGGGTATCTTATTATACACTGTAACTTCATATTATAATTGCAAGGTCTCACATGACTTCGTTTCTCGGTGGGGCGTCTCATTGCCCCCATATAGTTACACTTCTCGGTGGGGCATCATATCACATACTATAACTTCACACTATAACTGTAAGCTCCTATATGACTTTATTTCTCAATAGGGTGTCTTATTACAACCATACAAATTTACTTTTCGGTTGGGTATCTTATTATATGCTATAACTTTACATTATAACTGCAAGCTCCCACATGACTTCATTTCTTAGTAGGGTGTCTCATTGCACTCGTATAATTTTACTTCTCAATGGGGTATCTTATTGCACCCATACAATTATACTTCTAGGTGGGCCAGCTTATCACACACTATAATTTCAAACTATAACTAGAAGCTTCTATATGATTTTGTTTCTCAGTGGGGTGTAACTAATATATCGATAAAATCACATATAATATACGAGTCGTATATATTTTTTTTATGTAACTGCCACCACTTATATAACTATAAAAATTATAAATACTACAAAATTATGAATAATAAACAAAATTCAACATGCATATTACGAATATATAAACATTATAATATAATTTGTATTTAAAAAAATTATTGCAAAATAAAGATGGCCGAGGATTACTTACAAATGGGTTGAGAGAAATAAGAAAATGCCGTTGTTCGGAGAGAGAAAATAGGGTCAAGTTAGTGTTTCGAGGGAGAATATAAGAGATTTTGAGGGTTTTATGAAATTGGAAGAGGTGAAAATGAAGTCTAAATGCTAAAATCGTAGTATATATAAGCGAATGGAAGGTGTATGTTAGGAGCATGCCTTCCTAAATATAAAGAAGGCGCTCTTGATATGCACCTTCCTAATTAAAAGGAAGACGCGCTCCTTGTGTATGTCTTTTTTATAAATTTAGATAGCATGTGCACAAAGTGGATCTTCAGTTAAAAAATACAATAAATAATGAAGGCGTGCATGAACTACTTTTGCAATATTTTTCTACAACGTGATATTTTGGTATATTTTTTTTTTGCAATTTATACCATAGAAGTACATAACTCTACGAATTATCTATTAAGAAGGAAGATCTGGTTACATTTGATTACGAGAACGTGTGGAAGGCCATGGAAAGGTGTCAGGAACTTGGTCTTACAAAATTCATAGGAATCAGCAACTTCTCCCGCAAAAAGCTTGAGAGGCTGCTTAGCATTGCAAAAATCCCTCCCGCCGTTAACCAAGTATGTCAATTATTGTTAATCCCACGCTTAATAATAGTGATGATATATATATATATATATCTAGATGAAGTATAATATCACTTTGCTTCACTTTATTAAGTCTCTTGTAATAGTGTAATTATGAAGGCTCGACAGCATATAAGTACATATGTTTATTTCGTTAAACCTAGAGTATAGCTTGAGGATCTTAATATTGTGAGTTCCACGGGAAAATGAATTGAAAAAAGAATAAACGATGAAGGACAGCGGGAAGATTTGCGGAGGGTGGAGAGAGAGAGAGAGAGAGTCGTGATTATGAAGGGAGGATCAGGCTGGTAGTTTCTTTCTTTCATGTTAATCTGTAAAGAGAATCCATCATTTTTAGTCAATATTTGCACGGAGATTGTTGTGAGTATTTAATGCATACTTATCCATGGGAAAAAAAATATATTTATGGTTTGCATATATTCATTTTTTTAATGGATTTATTAACTAGTATCTCAATAACATTGTTACAATCTATAGAGAAAAGTAGTATATCCTTGAGTTTAGGTTGTAATATACACTTCAAACTCTATTTGTATTTATATATAATAATATGCTTTAAATGTGTAAAATCAAGTAAGATCTTAGGTTTAATAATATGAAAAAGTATAAATTTTTTCCTTATAACAAAGAGGATTTTTTTCTAAATACTATGGACCAACGGAAGAATTGCTTTTATCAAAAAGCATATTTTTTTTCGAAATGTTTATAATTGATGCTTTTGCACTATGTTTAGAATAAGGAAGGAAAGGAGCAGAGAATGGATTAGAATTTCAAGATTCTTCTATGCTTTTTTAAGGAAGAAAAGGAGGAAGGAAGGGGTTTGGAAGGGAATAGATTCCTTAGCCTTAGGTCCACCAATAATAATCATCAGAGAAAATGAGATGAAATTTATTTGAAATTATATTATTATTATTATAATAAAAGTATATCTTAAAGTTATAAAGATTTTTTTTTCTTTTACATTTGATAAAATAAACAACTATATCACTAACTTTCTATCCACTTTCATTCCTTCTTAATCCAAACAAATAAAATTAAACGATTTTCCCTTCATTTTCTTTTCTCTTTAATTCTTTTCTCTCACTTTTATTTCTGTAGAGGCAACGGTAAAGATGGAAAATAGCTGCATTTTTAATCCTCTCATTATGAGAAGCCGTTGATATTTATACTCAAATTTAATCAAAGTTAGTTATATTTAAGTACTGTCAAATTTCACCTAGTTTAGTCGAGCCATCTAAATAATCATCTCTCTCCCTCTCCTTCTCTCTCTCTCTATACGCATGCACACATATATATATATATGTATATGTATATGTATATGTATATGTATATGTATATGTATATGTATATGAATATAGAATTATGCCTGAGAAGCGCACGTTAAACTGCAGCACTAGTTTCCAGAAAAATGATAAAAGCAATGGTAGTTTTCCTTTAATATGTCAAATCATAAATATATGTTTGTATATTTTGCATTTGCAAAAGTGGGTTTCCATTTGTTGACGAAGGATAAAAAACAAGGACTATTTGCCATGCAGTTAGCTAAACGTGAGAGGGTTTCGGATAAAGTAAACTTGGGGAGATTGTAGTTGGTGGAGTATCACTTATCAATTGATTGCAGGAGAATTTATAATGGTAAACCTTGCTTCGAATAAAATTACTGTTTAACAGGTTATTTAACGATAGCACACACTTATAACAATATGTACATCATAAGAAATTCTAATGAAGGAGCTCAATGGATGCTATTACACAAAAATTAAAATGACTGATATATTATATAGATGATTTTTCTAAATTTTGATATGAATATGGTGTAATTAAGATACTAACTTAAAAATTTTGGTTACTTTTTGATGTGTATAATCTATGGACAAAATATATTATTATTACAATTCCAATGGCTATTTTATGAAGTTCAAGGAGCAAAATGGATAGTTTTGGAATGTCTACAATTAGTGATTTATTAGTGTTATTGGACTCCGTCCGAATAGTTACTCTGAATAAGTCAAAGGGTTGAGGATTATGGAGAGAATTAAGTTCAATTGAAAGTTAAATTAGAATTGAATTATAGGGATTAACTTGAGTTTTACATTGATTTATTGGTGGTCATGGCCCATAGTTGCATCTTAGTCTTTTCACATTATTCTCAAGTTATTGCCTACAATGATGAAATTTACTTTCTATAACTTTTAAAATTGGAAACGTTTATAGATACTCTAAAAACGATGGCTATGGGACATGTTTATATATGGTGCTTGAAATTTATTCTCTTACCAATCATCCCACTTTCCCTTATATTTTACAAGTAGAATTTGGTGCTTAGGAGTGGAAAGGTGCTTAAATAAGCACCGGTTTGTTGGCTCTATTTTTTTTTTTTATCTTTTCTAACATTTTGTTAGACTAAATCTAGGAAGAGCTAATTTAGAATTGTGAATCAATCCGTATAGGGCAAGCTCAAATTGACTTAAAATATATTAGTTTATATAGGTTTAAGTAGTTTAAACTTATCAACTTGTCTGAATTTGTGGATTATATGAACTCATGAATCAGAAGAAGTGAATCACCAATTCAATCCATCGGTCACTGGTTTTGAGTTAAAAGAAAAAAAAAAAAAATTAATGACCCAATGCATGAAGGCACAGTGCCTGCAAAAGGCAATTTAGTTGCCTTACATTGCCACAATGTAAGTTACATGATGCGACTTTGGAAGTCAGATCGGCACGAAACTGCCCCGCCTATTGAACCTTAAAATGCCGGTTTCGAGTCAGTTTGGCCAACTCCCTAGTCTATGTTTAGACTACATTGGCATTGGCCAATTTTGACGCAACCACCCCTTTTATTTATTTATTTATTTATTTTTTTTAAGTTCAAGCCGTTGAACAACGGCTATATGGTTTGCAATATCCTATTTTTTTATTATTTATTTTCCTTTTTCAAAAAAAAAAAAGAAAAATTTCGTGATAATAAATATATTATTACTATTATAATATGTAATAATAATAAAATAATTTTTCACACTTTCAAAAATTTTAAAACATATTTTATACATTGTTTAAAAGGTAAGAATAATATAAACCATATAGATTTAAAAAGTTAGTAAATAACTTTGGTGAAGTATTTCTTTATAAAAGTGAAATTTACTTATAAAGACGGATCGTTTAGAATGTTAATATAGAATTCTAAGTATTTTCTTCAGGTATACATGAATAAACATGACCTTAATAGTACTTTTAGCGATCATTTAAAAATTTTATTTTGTACTTTTATCAATTTTTGATAGATAGTTTTAAGGATATATTTTAACATATCCTTTTGTTTGTCGATACCTAGCTAATATTAAATCATGCCGTAAGATATTTTAACATATCTTGTTCCTTTGATTGTAAGAAAATTTCTACCACACCATCTAACGTAATGCATCAGAGACTCTCGAATTTGGGTCTACTTTCTAATAAATGCAAATTTATATTTTGAATTTTAAAAGATTTCCACTTGACTCCGTTATTAATTTATTTATTTTCCATATAAATCTCCAACTTAAAAATTTTTGCAAAAATTAATAGTTGTTAAACAAAGAGGGGAGAAGCTAGCATATTGGATGCTACGTACATCCTAAAACATTAGTGAATTTGAACATAAATTACAAAGGCTCAAGGATATAAAGAAAAGTAGAAAAATGTATAGTTATTACCCTGTTTTCTTGAGCATTTGATCTGGATGTGCTGTTGTAGATTAGAAGATACCTAGATATAAACAAGGAGGTAAAAAGAGAACCTTGATACGCATGTTAGATGTGGAAAACCCACCTAAACATAATATATGAAAGAAAGACTCTACAAATAAATTTGATTATGGAACACCTTACGTACATCTCTCTCATAAACCACTCAACTACTCAAGCAACACCACCATAACCGGATCACTTAGAAAGTTTTATATGGCTCTCACATACCTTCCGAAATACTACAACAGAATGTATAAAGCTGAAAAGGATTCAAATTTTAGTACTCTGAAGAAATTTATTTACTTATCAATAAAAGACAAAATAGGAAACTATATAAGCATATGTATCATACCTTATTAAGTATGACATACCCAATTAGTGAAATGTTGATAACTTAATAAAATTTCTACATAGCCACATCATATTGACTTAGCGGTATTATAACTATAAGTTAATAAAATTCTTTATTAGAACTATTTAAAAAGTTGATCACTTATTTAAATTTACTTTTAAATATTGATACCTTTTTGTGTAATTTTTCCATTAAAAAATAGTAACACTTCACAATCCTTTAATTTTCTTACCATTGCATAAATAGTTAATTTACTCATACCATCCTGCATCTAGCATCAATTTCACCTAACTTGGCCCCTCCAACTTATAATGAAAGAAGAACATAGACATGTAGACCCATATAGAACAACCACATCAGTCTATCTTTAGTAATTTAACTACGTATCAGCAACCATAATCATTATATATCAGTCTATCTTTAGTAATTTAGCCATGTGTCAACAACCATAATCATTAGATACTGGTTTGTCTCTACTAATTAAACCATGTGCAATGACACAACCTTCAGATCTCATCTACGATCTAGTTGATCTTTACTAGAAAAGTTGCTAATGAGAACCTAAGGATTATTGTAGATGTAGTTCTAATTACTAATCAGATTGATATCAAATTAACAACCTTTATAAGTCTAACTGTGCATATCCATCAAGACCCTCGACATCTTACTTAATTTGTTGGGTGTGTACATTACAAACCTTACATTCACTAATGTCATCATGCTATTACCAACTCTTAGCATATGTGACAACTGAGGACCTTTAGAGTAAAAAAAGGACAAAAGTTGAATGAAGAATCTGTATTTACTTTTTTTTTTTTTTTTTGGGGGTCAAAATCTATAGTATTATAGTTAAGCTCCTGCATGAATTTTTGGTTTGTTTATCTTGACCCCTTTCCTATATATCAAACGTCAACGTAAGACGCACTTATATAAACATACAAAACTCATATCTATTTTTCAGTTCAATAGCCCCGCAACGCAAATTATCCTTTCAGAGAAGATAAATAAATATTTAATGGATTTATTATATTATATTGTTAGGTGGAGATGGACCCTATGTGGCTGCAAAAGGGATCGAGGGAATTTTGCTTGGGAAAGGGAGTGCATATCACTGCTTACTCACCACTTGGGGCGCCAGAGATACTCTTTGGGAATCTAATCGTGTTATGGAATGCGGGGTGCTCCAAGAGATTGCTAAAGCCAAAGGAAAAACAGTGGCCCAGGTGATGGACGATCACTTTCCTTTGCATGTATTTTTCTTTTAACGTCTCTAATGGATTATTTATTTTACTGGGGAATGTTGAAACGTTTAATTAATAATATGCTAGAAAAAAAATTATCACGCTACTCTTTGTAGCTTTATTAAGGACCAATTAATTTGCTCTAAACTTTGATATAAATCAATTAGCTTCTTAATTTTTGCGAATACCTATAAGCTCCCAAGTAATTATGATGTATCATGGTGTAGCTCCATCAACTAATTATCCCTTTTTTTTTTTTTTAAAAGACACAACACATTAAAATTATTGCTTGACAAATATATAGTTCTTGTTTGGATTTATGCCGATTTGTATATTTTGGTGACTTTAGGAAGCAAAATGAACCAAATTTAGGAGCTTGTATATTTGATATTTGTTCAAATTCTTAACTGAGGCTAATTAAACCACAATATAGCAAATACTAAATGTAAGAACTTTGCTTTCTTGACTAGAACT
This sequence comes from Lumnitzera racemosa, assembly GCA_024138005.1. Taxonomy (NCBI): domain Eukaryota; kingdom Viridiplantae; phylum Streptophyta; class Magnoliopsida; order Myrtales; family Combretaceae; genus Lumnitzera; species Lumnitzera racemosa. The sequence continues at coordinate 15,126 of JAMXBC010000007.1, read as the reverse complement.
TTTCTCTCCTCAATTTGATAAATGAAAGCTGAATGTTTAGTCTAGTTCAATTAGAAGAGAAAACATTTCAGTGGTTCAAACAGAGATAAAATTATGTGAACCGGAGGATATCATAATGTTCAAATAGAGAATAAAAATTATATAAAAGAGGATGAACATTTCTGTAATTGATGTGCCACGTCACTAAGATCTAATGATATTACATTAGAGCTATAGCATTATTTTGTATTTGTATCACTTTGTATAATGTTTATCTTTTGTTGGAACAATTTAAAACTTCCATCTTTTATTTGGCAAGCTACTAAAATGTTTCATTTTTTTCATTTGAATTTGACCCTACAAGTCCATCTCCAGCATGCAATTTTCCCTTTGATGAATATTATACTTATCTTTGAGATGCTGGAAAATAAAATGATTATTTAGGCTATCAAACGTTGTTTTGCCATAATTTACGTTATCATTTGGAAGAAAAGACAATAACCATATGTGAGATTCGTAGGTAATTAAAAGAGACCTTTTTTTTTTTCATTATTGAAATCGAGAACCAAATCTGTTACACTATGCTCTACAAATAATTTTAATGAGTAATTCTCAAATGAAATTGATAAAATTAAAAGGGTACTTGCTTCGTTTTGATCTCAATCGTCTATTTGTCTTTTCATTTTTTTTTTCCCCATAGTGATTACATAATGTAAGAAACTGTATCACTAATGGCTTAGATAGTCAACTACGACAGATCCGTTTGAGGTGGGCATACAAGCTAGGAGTGAGTGTCCTGGTGAAAGGCTTCGACAAGAAGAGGATGGAAGAGAACCTTTAGATATTTGAGTGGAACCTAACCCTTGGTGAGTTGGCATCAGTGAGATTCCTCAGATTAAAGGATATCCAGCAGAAGAGTTGGTCTCTCCCTATGGCCCTTATAAGTCCCTCAACGAGCTCTGGGATGGTGAGATTTGAGAATTTTGGTGCTGCTATATATATCTGCCACTCAATTGCATTGATCTTTCCAATTGTGTGTAACGTAAATTCACGATCAGATTAACAAACACATAATTCTCAATGTGTTTCCATTAGCCTAAACTTTGAATTGCGTTTTATTATATATGCACTAAATATAAAATTATATCTGAATGATTCCAAGCGTGTTCGGATATCTATTTCCCAAAATCAAAAGAAAAACGAAAATACACTTATTAAACACCCCAGTGTTGCATCATATATAGGACACAAATGGAAGGATGGAAAGTTATATGTATAATTTTCCTAAGAGTATGTATATCGGGGGTGCTTTCAAGGTTTTAGAAGCAAAAGCCGTAAAAATCGACGGAATAGAGCGTGCTTCGTTCACTAAGTACTTTTTCAACGGGAAAGACAATTGCCCGTCCAAATCAATGTTCTCCATCTTCTTGCAACTAAACTAAAGACAAAGAAGAAAGTTATTTGTTGAAGAGTAAAATCTAGTTCTTTTCGGAACATTTTTATGTATCTCTGCTTAATTAAGGGTAAGTGACAATGACATATGATGCTAGTTTCGGTGTGATTATATATATATATATATGTGTGTGTGTGCGCGTGCGTGCGTATGCACATATATATGTATAGTCGTCCTTTTTATGTTGCTTCTATGTATCATTCATTTACTAACTAGCAACCAAATAGATGCACAAGAACTAAAAGTTCATTATGGAACATCAATTAATGCTTATAATTAACATTTGCAAACATGTAAATCTTATGTTATTTTCACTTAATGAAAGAGTAATAGCATACTGGTATGTGCTCTTATGTGGGCTGCAACACTATCCTCTTTTCATCCTTAACAAATGTTCCTATATTCATCATGAGTAATACGTTGATTGAACAACCAAGGTCGTCTAAATAACAGGCGTAAAGCTTCTATAAGGACGACATCACAAACTACTTTTCCCTTGTACATGTTTTTAATACTGAACGGTACGGTCACTTGCTAGATTAAAAGCAAAGCTCCCTTATCGTAAAGTCAATGTAGTTTGTAAGGATGGGAATGTTTTGAGGTCAGTAGTCTTAACCTCTGTATAAAGGATTATGCAAGGACATTAGTATAACTCCCTATATCTACTATAATGGTGCACAATTGTCTCTTTATGGTACATTTAGTATGGAATAAATTTTTCCTCTAATCTTCCTAAGAGCTTAGTAGGGAACTCAATACTTATCTTAAAACTAAGGTCATTACTTCTCCTTGGTTAGTAGAGACACATATTTCCTCTTCTTCCTTGCCTTTTGTCTACTGAACATCCTTCTCCTTCCTAGGTTCGCTCTCGTTGGTGCAATCTACTACATCTCCTGGGAGCACCATGATATGTCGGTTTAGACACTCAATGGCTATGTGTCCGAAGCCTAAGCATTTAAAGTACTTCACCTCACTGGTCTTTCGTTCGGAGGTCTGTCTCTTACCATGCATTCTCAAGGTCGGCTTAGCTTTGATTCGGGTTGGCTGGCTTACTCGACATTCATCGAGTCTGTCATTCCTGCCCTCGATTCGATATGGTTTCCTCAGCTCAGCTTGAATAGGTTGGCGTAGAATTGGAATTCGTGAAAATGTTGGCCTAAGTTAGCTCGGAGAATTTTTCCTTTGCTTTTCAACTCTTTGTGCAACCTTGATTGCCTCTTCCAAGGTATAAAACCTTTATACTTTTACAATGTTGCGAATCTCGTACTTGAGTCTAGAAATGAAGCTTGATATTGTGTAAGCCTCGAGTTCTTCTACATCGGCTCAGATTATAAGCATTTGGAACTTTCTTACATAATCATTAATAGATTGGCTTCCTTATTGAAGTTTCTATAACTTTGCAAACGTATCTTGTAAGTAGTCCTCGGGCGTGAATCTACTTCTTAATAATCTTTTCATCTCATCCTAAGTCCTTACTCCTCATCATCCATCCCTCGCCTTAGCTGTGTTTAGATTTTCCATCATATTGTCGCATACCTAATAACCTTTAGTACATCAAGTCGGACTTTAACAGCATTTGTATACCTATAATAGTCAAACACCTTCTTGACCTTCTCTTCCCACTCCAAGTATTCAGCTGTATCTTTACTTCTACTGAAAGGTGGGATTTGAAACTTGACGCTCGTCATCCTCATCCCTGTACTTAGTAATAGTCAGTTTCTTCTTCTTCTTCCCTAAACCCTTTAATATCCAACTCTTCATCATCTTCCTTAATCTCCTTTAACTTCGGTTTTTGTCTAGTAGCTCAGGTTGCTACTCTTCCAGCTTAAGGAGGTCAAACCAGGCGATGGGTTTGGTTACCTTGGTCATAACCTGTTTCTTGGATATTTTTTGGTGGGTTATGTGGCGATATACCTTCAGGTTATTGCTTATTAACTTACATTGCTATGACTAGACTTTCAATAAGGTTGGTGAATTTGTTAATATTTTCATTGATTGACCTTGGGGTATTACTATCATTATGATCATGACCAAGTTATGCACCACTACTTTGGTCACCAACAATACCTTGAATACTCGAATCTAACATGATATAATGTCTCTAAAACACATTAATAACACAATACACATGAAACAATGCTTTCATATTTCATAATATAAATGAACTTGCTCTACTTTCGTAGTGAAAAACAAGGCAAGAATAGAGTAATAATGAAATCATACCTAACAACACACAAATATTCACTGCATGGCTCATAATCCCAAACTTACTTCATGTGAATACACTGCAGCATCTACAGAAGGAACATAACAACTACTGATAGCAAAGTAAACCAAAAACTTTCCTGCAACTTCACATACTCCTTCTTGTAACCATGCTCGAATACCAGCGAAGCTGATGTGTCTCTGAGGGTCGAACACATAGAGAGGTACCACAATGAAGCAAACCAAAAGGAATAAAAGAAAAGCTATCAAGATCCAGGCAGCTATTGAATAGATATGATGCACCACTCGATCCTACTCGGCTTATAATTCACCAGATATGACATACTGGTCTAAATTGAAGGTCACTTACCATTACTCCTTGCTAAAAAAAGTAGATTAGAGTTGAAGAATAATGAGAATACTAATGTTGCTCAAAGGAGACGTGGATAATTTTTGTATTGATGAATGGTTGTCTACGTACAAGTAAGTGGGGGTTTATATACTTGTTTACTAGGTCTACTTTACATATATGAAAAGAAAAAAAAGGGTATTCTTACAATTATGTTACATAGGATATTCTAAAAGGGGTAAAAGATATAAACAATATTCAGTACGGAAAAAGGAAGAATCATTCTAGAATGTTGTGTGAGAAGACACATGGAAATATGATACAAAGTAGGTGGAAGTAGAAAAGAGTTGCAGTCAGGGGTCGACGTGATCTGGATTACTTCGAGATATAATCAATCCTGTAAAGAAGTCAGCTGAATTGGAGTCAGATGTTTGTGGTTGGTTCGAGAGCTCGGCTTGGCTAATCTTAAGCTGTCTTTTAGAATAAAGCATCATTGCTGGGTAGGAGCAAATCTGATACACATGAGGATCTAATAGCTAAGTCTGTAGTCAAAATAGAAATTCATGTCTCGAATATGACTTCGACCTAATATTCTCCATGCAAGTCCTTGGAGTCCTCTAACTCAGCTACGTGTGATTAGTCTAGGGGGCTGACTCTTATTAGGATTGAAATTGATAACATAGTAGAGATATAGAGGTAGAAGACGATTTAGATCAGCTAAGTACCTAGTAACTGACCTGGCTTGCCAACCAGAACCGGTATGCCGAGCAAACCTAGATACAATTGAGCTTAATAAAATTCCGAGGTAGACTGCCGAAGTTAGATGCTGAGTAGACTTGATGATGGCTGAGGAGCTTGAGGTTAAAAGGGACTAAGGTCAAAGCTTAGGGAAGAAGATTTCATAGAGTAAGTGTTTCAAGTGTCTTAGTGTTGGATATGTAGCTAATTAGTGCCTAAACTGATGTATCATGACTATCAAGGGAGATAGACCCCAGTTTGAGGTGGAAAGTGATAATGAAGGTGAAGAGGAGGTAAAAATCACCTGCTGAGTGAATTTCAAGAAGACCTAAATGTCGTGACCCCACCAGAAAAGAGAGTTGAGTGTTATTTTGTGGTATAACGATCTCTTAGTACCATTGTCTCTGATAAGAATTAGCAAAGGAAGAACCTTTTCTAGTCAAACTACCAAGTGAATTGCAAACTATGTACTTTGATCAGGGTTTAGGGTTTCGAGGTTTAGGGTTTATGGGTTTAGGGATTAGGGTTTTAGGGTTTAGGGTTTTTTTTTTTCAAATTGGCAAAACCCGGATTCCCGGAGGGGGGGGGGGGGGGTGTTGCCAGCCCCTATTTTATTAATCATAAAATAATTTTTACAAAGAAGAGGGGGACATGTACCTGACCTTTTGATTACAATACTTGAACCTTCCTGTAAACATAAATAAGGATGTACTATATCCTTTACAGTTCAATATCAGCAGAAAATAAACAAGAGAGTACTACTCCCCTTACATAGGAAAGGAATAAAATCTAAATCAATATATTAATAGCTTTTAGACAGATACAAACCATCACTATCTCGTTTCAGAATGCTTTTCAACTCAGAAGACAAACAAGCAAAATAAAGTAAGGATGATGAGGGGGGCTTATACCTAACTTCTTAATTACAATACTTGAAGCTGCCTGAAAGCATAAATAAAGATGTACTACATCCCTTACAATTCATTATAAGCAGAAAATAAACAAGGGAGTACTACTTCCCTTACACAGACAAATACTAAACAATATACCAAAGTATTAATATTTTCTTGATAGATACAAATCATCAGCATCTCGTTTTAATATGCTTTTCAACGCAGAAGGTAAACAATCAAAGCGAAGAAAGGCGAAATCTTCCTGTGCTTCCCTGGCTTCCTTAGCTAACCAATCCGCAACAGTATTCTTTTCTCTTAGTATGTGTAGTTCCTATGCATTGGTCTCTTTTATCATCTTTCTTGCCCATGAGATATCGTTCTAAACATCCCATCGTGTTACTTCTGAAGACAACCACCTTGACACAGTGAGGGAATCCGTCTTAATAATTATATTTGAAGCATTAAATTTCCTACATAGCTCAAGACCTTTCATTAGTGCCTTTAATTCAATGATTTCAATAGACTTTGAATTCGTTTTTAATCCAAATCCCCATAGAAATTTTCCTTTAGAATCTCTCAAAATGCCTCCCCCCCTTTATCATTGGAGTAACTACCATTAACATTCAATTTAACATGATTAGGAGGGGGAGTAGCCCATGAATCAAATTTACGAGTTAATTTATTTTTAGAAAAGGAGATGCTCTTGAAGAGCACCTCATCATCCTTGACTTGTCGCAATGATAGAGGACAAGCCTTACCAAACTTAAGTAAATCATTGATAATGTCATTTATAAGCACATATGTATTTTTGCTTTTATTTCTGTGTTTATGATTATTCCTTTCCCCCCAAATATGCTACAGTGTTATGGAAGGAACAAAGACCCTGATGTGATTTGGAATATTACCACTCTTGTTTTTCCAGAATTTTAACATTACATCAATGTGTGAGATGTTAGGAATAGGTAAAATTCCAAAAACCTTACCAAGACCATTCCAAACTTCCTTTGCATAACTACAACTTAAGAGGACATGACTAGCAGACTCATAATCTTTTAAGCAATTCACACATTGGGAAGCCATTGATCTTCCCCGTATACACTGTTTGTCATCAGTAGGAATAAAAAATCTAATTGCTCTCCACATGAAAAATGAGATTTTAATAGGTAGAAATTTGTTCCAAAAGAGAGAGCAGTTCAAGGATTCATTAGATCTCTTCCTAACTAGATCCCAAGCATTGGACACTGAAAATATTCCATTGGAAGAACCTTTCCAGATGAAAGTATCTTTTACTTCATTATTAAGTGATAGGGACACTGTCTCTTCTCTATATTCAATAAGGAGAATTCTTTGTATTAGTTCCATGTTCCAATTATTATTAACCCAAAGATTCTTCACCAAAATCTGAGGGAAAGTAATAGGAATCAGTTGAAAAAGGTGACCACGAGGGTACCATTGATCAAACCAGAAGCTTACTTCACCTTTCCCTAACCCATAAAGAATGTGTTTTTCACCCATGTCCCTAGCCCTTAGAAGTCTTTTCCATAAGGGGGAGGAGTCCTTAGTAACTATAATTTCATTTGGGTGCTTCCCTCTCAAATATTTTGAGTTGATAAAATCAGAGAAAATTGTCTTTTCATTCCTGTATTTCCACCAAATTTTAATTTCCATTGCTTGTGAAAAGTCATTCATAGATCTAACTCCAATTCCTCCTTCATTTCAGGGAAGGCATAATTTCCCCCGTGATGCCCAATGAGTAGCTTTTGAATCAGATGAGTCCCCCCATAGAAAACTAGCGAACATACTTTCTAGTTTTTTAACGGCCTACTTAGGAGGTTTGAAAGCTTGAAAGAGGTATAATGGAAGTGAAGTTAACACGCTTTTTATTAGACAAATCCTTCCCCCAGTAGAAAGCCATAGAGAGGTCCAGTGATTAATCTTATGAGCAACTTTTTCAAAGATAGAATTAAGGACTTGACGTTTTTTAGGACCAATCACAAGAGGATAACCTAAATAAACAATAGGAGGTGAGTGAATATTCATACCGTAAATTGTTTTAAGTTTTCTTTTGCTGCTAGGTTTTATTTTGTCCGGGATAACTATAGAGCTCTTATGTTTATTTATCTTTTGACCCGAGACCCTTTCATACTGCTTAAGGAAGTCTAGCACCTTATTAACCGAGGGAGAGGCACCATTCAGAAATAGAATGCAGTCATCAGCAAAACTGAGGTGAGAAATCCATAGAGAGGAGGATGTCCTATACCTTATGGAACCAAATCTATTAAACAAGTAGTCTAGCCCCCTTGATAAATATTCTGCTGCAACAACAAAGAGTGAGGGAGATAGAAGATCTCCTTGTCTAAGGCCCTTGGAGGATTGAAAGAATCTAGAGCATTGCCTATTAACTAGAACTGAAAACCAGCTATTGCATAAAATTCTCTTAACCATATAAGTAAATTTCCAATGAAAGCCAATACTGTCAAGTATAGAGAAAAGGAAAACCCAATCTATCCTATCATATGCTTTTTCCATATCTAGTTTCATGATGATGTTACCACCCCTAACTTTACGGTTTAAGTCATACAATAGCTCTTGAGCTAGCAAAATGTTATCAAGAATATTCCTTCCTTTGACAAAACCTGACTGATTAAGAGAGATTATTTTGGGAAGAATACCACTTAACCTATTGCAGAGAATTTTTGAAAGAATTTTGGAGGATGTGTTGCATAAATTGATGGGACGAAAATCTTTCTAATGGGTAGAATTTGTTGATTTTGGGATTAAAATAATGGTGGCTGCAGTATAGAACCTAGGAAGAGGAAAACCATCATAAAACTCTATAACAGCTTCATAAAAATCCTTTCTAACAATTTTCCAGCAATGTTTATAGAACATCCCACCAAAACTATCCGGTCTAGGCTCTAAATCAATTTCTAGATCATTGATAACATTAGTAACTTCTTCAAAGGTTGGGGTGACATTTAGCATATTATTATCCTATTCACTAATCATTTTTGACACCCAGCTAGGACATTGAAATGAATCAACTTCAAAATCTTTTGTTAACAAACTCTTGAAAAAATTTGCAGCAGATGGTCCAAGTTCGTCTCCCTCTATCCAATTACCATTACTGTCTTTTATTTTCGGAATAGTGTTTTTGACTCTCCTTTCTTTAACTATAGCATGAAAATACTTTATATTTTTATCACCATCCTTTAACCATCTAATCTTCGATCTTTGTTTCCAAAACATGTCTTCCTGTTCACAGTAATTCTTTTTTAGCTTTCTACAACTTTAAATAGGAGTCTTCTGTATCGTTCAACATATATGACTTTTCCAACTCATTTACAAGTTCCTCAGCCTCCTTTACTTTTTTATGTATATTCCCAAAGACCTCCATATTCCACTTCATAAGATCATTTTTGAGTCTTTGTAGTTTTACTTGAAATTTAATTAGCCCCTTAAAATTGCAGACGCCATTCTATGATGATTTAACTAATTCTAAGAAGGAGTGATGTCTAGTCCACATGTTTTGAAACCGAAATTTACTTCCCCTTTTCTTAGATTTATTTGTAAATTTCATAAGAAGAGGAGTATGATCAGAATATGTTTTGTTAAGATGGGAAACACTGAATATCTCGAATTTAGCAGACCATTCAACATTGATCAGTGCCCTATCCAGCCTGACATGCATTTTATTTCTAGACCAGGTGAAAGGATTACCAATGAATCCAGCATTAGCTAAATGACAGTTTGCAATGCATCCATTAAAGTCTAGACTCGAGCCAGCATCATTTTTCACGCAACCTTTCCTTTCATGAGGTGACAAAACAGTATTGAAATCACCTATTACCATCCAAGGACAATCTATCTAACCAGCAATAGACTCTAACCCTCTCCAGAGGTCCTTACGACTTGACCTTGAACATTTTGCGTATACCACAGTAATTTGAAAGGAGGAAGAATTAGATTTTAAACAGCACGACAAGTGGATAAATTGTTCAGCATCCATCAGATAGTTACATACCAGATTGTCATGCCAAAAGATCCAAATTTTCGAATTAGAATTAGATATGAAGTTCTTAAACTTTAATGATTTCGCTACCTTTTCTATGTTGCAGCTAGAGGTCACAGGTTCACTGATCATTACCATTTGCAGTTTGTGTATAATAGAAAGTTTGTGTAATCGTTTCAAAGATCTACCATTAACTAGTCCTCTTATATTCCAGAACATGCACTTCATGATGTACCAGTGGAAGGGGCAAAAAAAGTTTCACCTACCCCAGGGTGTTTAGGAGATGAAGGAGATGAATGTGTACCTTTTTTCTTCGCAAGAGATTGAGTTGAGGTACTTACAAAAAAATCATCCTTTGATTTTCCTTTCATTACTTTTGGAGTTGGATCATAATCAGAGTCATATTCAGCTTTTGAGGATTCATCCGTTTCAACCAGCTCTACTCTCTTAATTCATTCCTCGAATGATCCATTGCTTGGGATATCATCTGCAACTCCATTTAATGAACAATGAATATCTTCTACGAGAGAGGACATACCTTGGTTCTGCAGCTCCTCAGAAGAATCCTCAGGAACCACAAGAGCATCTCCTTCTGCAGTGGTGAGATCATCAGTAGTCATTTCCTTATTACTTTCTTTGGCAGCATTAGGATGTATCCTAGAAGCATCTCCTTCCATGCGAATAGCCTGATCCGTTGCACTGTCATTTACATAGTAGTTTCCATTCTTGTGAGCATTATCAGTTTTGGGTCCATGTTTCATCTCATCACCTGCAGTAGGAAGATTCTCTAAAGAGAAATCTGTTTTCGAGCATTGACTTACTTCAATGGTGGATTTACCTTTTCCTTGTTCCTTAGCAATAATTTTAGGAACATAAATTTGTTTGGCCTTATTCAATTTTCCCTTTTTAGATTGCAGGTTTGCCTCCTTCATTAATTCTGTTGTTGAAGGCTCTTTGTTTTTTACTTTTTGAAAACCAGCATTTATAGAGTGTCCCGTTTTGAAGCAACCTGAGCAATAAAAGGGGAAATTTTCGAAGACAACTTGTTGGTAGTATCCATCCCTTTCAGTTCCAATCCAAATTCGTTCGTTACATTTTTTTGATACATCAACTTCAACTAAGATCCTAGCAATTGATGGCCTAGTTAAATTTGTAGTAGGTTCATTAAGTTTTAATGGTGTTCCAAAGGCTGAAGCTAAGGCAAACAGCATAGATTTCTCATAGAAATGAATCGGGAGATTGGGAAAAGCAACCCATACCAGAGCAATAGGACTTAAAATGAGACTAGGAGACCACTTTACCACTCTCATCAAGGAGGAGTTTATCATCCACATTCTCCTTTCCCAAATCCTTATATAGTCTTCTTGTAAAGCTGGTCGGATAAGAATCTGCCTTTGGTTGATAAGACCAAGCTCTACATGACCTTTAAACCCCTGGAAATAATGAATTCTCTAATTTCCTACATAGTAGGATGAGAGTATGAGAATGAACCAACCAATGCAAATTTAAGAAGGGTACATAGATTATCGATTTCCTCTTCATTGAGGATTACTACTGGTTCTCCTTTGAAAGTTGTAGCTTTTTTTTTTCCCAATATAAAACCTTGTTGTGGAACATTCGATCCAACTACTTGTGCAAATGATTTTTTAAAACTGCTCGGAGAAACATCAGGTCCTCCTTCCTCCTTCGAATTGTTTGATATTTCTTTTTCAGCCGACTTTGACATAGTTAAGCAAGTATAGCCCAAAACAGATCAACGATCCTTTCTCAACAAAAATTACTACAATCAATGGCAGCACAGGACATGAGAAAGAATGCGAACTAATTTATCTTAATTAAATGACAATGCTCAAATTGGATGCAGCAGGACAGATTTATCGAAAAAATAAGTTTTCGATATAACAGTAGTTCCAGCGTTCTCCCAGATCTGCACACAAATATCATTAGCCACAGAAATATAAGATAATATCGCGAAAACACCTTGATTAAAGTTATTAAAAGCTTTAATTAATTAGATCTGGTGCCTTAATTAACGATCGAAATAGAAGAAGACAGAATGAACCGTTAGAAGCTGAAACGTCGCTTCTGAATCGTCTGATTTCTACAGCAAAGAAGGAACAACGGTTCTACTGGAGTTAATTAGCAGCCTTTAATGAAATATGTAATTGATGGCAACACCAATTTAAGGCTGAAAACTGTCCAGGAGAGTGAAACGACGAAGAAGACGAAAAAGTCGAACTTCTGGAAAACTTCGGGAAATGTAGATTTTGATGAAATGTGTTGTCATTTCGAGTGATTTGTTGTTGGGGATTACAAATCCAAGCAAGGCGAATGTTTGGCGCCTTGATTTGGGTAGCCCGAGCCTAGGAAAGGCTAGCAACCCCCGGGAGCGTGTAAGCGTGTGCAAGGAATTGTAGAGAGAAGGGAGAGCGTCTCTCTCTAGAATTATTTTTCGGCTTGGGGGGGTTTTGTTTAGGGGTTTAGGGTTCTAGGGATTAGGGTTTAAGGTTCAAGTTTCAGGGTTCAGGGTTCGGGGTCCGGGGCCTGGGGTCCGGGGATGAGGGTTTAGGGCTTAGGGTAGAGGGTAGAGGGTTTAGGGTTTAGGGTTTTAGGGTTTAAGGTCGAGGGTTGAGGGTTTAGGGTTTAGGGTTTAGGGTTTTAGGGGTTAGGGTTTTAGGGTTTAGGGCTTTAGGGTCGAGGGTCTAGGGTCCAGGGGTTAGGATTTAGGGTTTAGGTTTTTAGGGTTTAAGGTTTTAGGGTTTAGGATATGGGGTATGGGGTATGGGGTTTGAGGTTTAGGGTTTTTTTTTTTTTTTCCAAATAGCAGACTTTTTCCTTGCTTTTGACTGCATGTTTTTTTACAACAGGAGACAGTTGGGGCACAAGTTGCAGAACCAAATTCCAAGCCTTCCATTGCTTTGTGGGCCGGACTAGTCTTGAAAAGTTTAAACCGGATAGCAAATTTAAAGAAGATTTCAAATCAACACATTGGCCATTACTAGGATTAACATGACAATGAGGAAGAGCTTTTTCAAAAGAGGACAGCCCCCATCAGGTTTTGTTTGCCATTACTAATAATTTAAGATATGAACCCTGCGTACATGGCATCTTAGACACTGGGAAAGCAGAATAAAGTCAACTAACATAATTAGGAATCCAAAGAGAGCTTTTTAACATCTTGCAAGCAATGGTAAGAAGCTTTCTTCATCTCCAGAGCCCTTTTATAAGGAGGAGCAACTGGGGGCTAAGTTTAGGGTTTAGGGTTTTTTTTAGGGTTTAGGGTTTTAGGGTTTAGGGTTTAGGGTTTGGGGTTGAGGGTTCAGGGTTGAGGGTACGGGGTTCGGGGTTTAGGGTTTAGGGTTTTTTTTAGGGTTTAGGGTTTAGGGTTCAGGTTTTTAGGGTTTTAGGGTTTAGGGTTCAGGGTTCGGGGTTCGGGGTTCGGGGTTCGGGGTTCGGGGTTCGGGGCTCGGGGCTCGGGGTTCGGGGTTCGGGGTTCGGGGATCGGGGTTGAGGGTTGAGGGTTGAGGGTTCGGGGTTCGGGGTTCGGGGTTCGGGTTCGGGTTGAGGGTTGAGGGTTGAGGGTTAAGGGGTGAGGGTTGAGGGGTCGGGGGTCGGGGGTCGGGGGGCGGGGTTCGGGGTTCGGGGTTCGAGGTTTTAGGTTTTAGGGTTCGGGGTTCGAGGTTTTAGGTTTTAGGGTTCAGGGTTCAGGGATCAGGGATCAGGGATCAGGGATCAGGGATCAGGGATCAGGGTTCAGGGTTCAGGGTTCAGGGTTCAGCGTTCAGCGTTCAGCGTTCAGGGTTCAGGGTTCAGGGTTCAGGGTTTAGGGTTCAGGGTTCAGCGTTCAGGGTTCAGGGTTCAGGGTTCAGGGTTCAGCGTTGAGGGTTCAGGGTTTTAGGGGTTCAGGGTTCTAGGGTTCAGGGTTCAGGGGTTGAGGGTTCAGGGTTCAGGGTTGAGGGTTGAGGGGTCAGGGTTGAGGGTTCAGGGTTCAGGGTTCAGGGTTCAGGGTTCAGGGTTCAGGGTTCAGGGTTCAGGGTTCAGGGTTCAGGGTTCAGGGGTTGAGGGTTGAGGGTTTAGGGTTTAGGGTTTAGGGTTCAGGGTTCAGGGTTCAGGGTTCAGGGTTTAGGGTTCAGGGTTCAGGGTTCAGGGTTCAGGGTTTAGGGTTCAGGGTTTAGGGTTTAGGGGTTTAGGGTTTAGGGTTTAGGGTTTAGGGTTTAGGGTTTAGGGTTTAGGGTTTAGGGTTCAGGGTTCAGGGTTTAGGGTTCAGGGTTCAGGGTTCAGGGTTCAGGGTTCAGGGTTCAGGGTTCAGGGTTCAGGTTCAGGGTTCAGGGTTCAGGGTTTTAGGGTTTTAGGTTTAGGTTTGGGTTTAGGGTTTAGGGTTTAGGGTTTAGGGTTGTTAGGGTTAGGGGTTTAGGGTTTTAGGGTTTAGGGTTTAGGGTTTAGGGTAGGTTAGGGTTTTAGGTTTAGGTTTAGGGTTTAGGGTTTAGGGTTTTTAGGTTTAGGGTTTAGGTTAGGGTTTAGGGTTTAGGTTTAGGTTTAGGGTTTAGGGTTTAGGAGGTTTAGGTTTAGGGTTTAGGTTTAGGGTTTGGGTAGTGGTTAGGTTAGGGTTGTTAGGGTTTAGGGTTTAGGGTTTAGGGTTAGGTTTAGGGTTTAGGGTTTAGGGTTTAGGAGTTTAGGGTTTGGTAGGGTTTTAGGGTTTAGGTTTAGGGTTTATAGGGTTTAGGGTTTAGGGTTTAGGGTTTAGGGTTTGTTTAGGGTTTAGGGTTTAGGGGTTTAGGGTTTAGGGTTAGGGTAGGGTTTAGGGTTTAGGGTTTAGGGTTTAGGGTTTAGGTTAGGGTTTAGGGGTTTAGGGTTTAGGTTTAGGGTTTAGTAGGGTTGTAGGGTTTAGGGTTTAGGGTTTAGGGTTTAGGGTTTAGGGTTTAGGGTTAGGTTTAGGTTTAGGTTTAGGGGGTTTAGGGTTTAGGGTTGGTTAGGGTTTAGTAGGGGTTTAGGGTTTAGGGTTGTTTAGGGTTTAGGGTTTAGGGTTTAGGGTTTAGGGTTTAGGGTTTAGGGTTTAGGGTTTAGGGTTTAGGGTTAGGGTGTTTAGGGTTTAGGGTTTAGGGTTTAGGTTAGGGTTTAGGGTTTAGGGTTTAGGGTTTAGGGTTTAGGGTTTAGGGTTTAGGGTTTAGGGTTTAGGGTTTAGGGTTTAGGGTTTAGGGTTTAGGGTTTAGGGTTTAGGGTTTAGGGTTTAGGGTTTAGGGTTTAGGGTTTAGGTTAGGGTTTAGGGTTAGGGTTTAGGGTTTAGGGTTTAGGGTTTAGGGTTTAGGGTTTAGGGTTTAGGGTTAGGGTTTAGGGTTTAGGGTTTAGGGTTTAGGGTTTAGGGTTTAGGGTTTAGGGTTTTAGGGTTAGGGTTTAGGGTTTAGGGTTTAGGGTTTAGGGTTTAGGGTTTAGGGTTTAGGGTTTAGGGTTTAGGGTTTAGGGTTTAGGGTTTAGGGTTTAGGGTTTAGGGTTTAGGGTT